>JAWNMK010000122.1:6550000-7752225 GCA_035044105.1 Drosophila nr. perissopoda 5 BK-2023a
TTGTGACCTAAAACTGTTGTTAGGGCTATTTGTAATTGTAGTTGTAGTTGTTGCTGCTGCTGCAGCTGTTGCTGTTGCTCTTGCTGCTGTTGTAGTTGTTCTACATGTAGTCGCGTTATGTGGTTTTTGCATTTGTGGTTGTTGTTGTTGTTGTTGCTGGTGATGTAAGTCGCGATTAAGGAACTCCGATTGTTAATAAGGTCGATTGGCATCCTTTGGCCGCTTCAATTGAACTTTCAGTCTTTTCATGCCAATCTGGAAGCCATTCATAGCCTGAATGGCCGCTTGAGCGCTGGTGGGGTTATCAAATGAAACAAAACCTATAAAATACCAGAAATCGATTCGTTAGCCAACTCATTCAAGTAAAAATTATTGGTAAAAGTGTGTATTTAGATTTACCAAAACATTTGCTCTGATTTGTAGCACGATCGATGAAGACCTTAGAGCTGATCACATTGCCAAATGGCAGGAACATTTGCATTAATTCTGCATCACCAAATTCTTGCGGCAAATGATAGATGAACAGATTGCAGCCCTCCGGGCCGGATATAGAGCATCCTGGGAACATCAGAAAATCTTAAAAGAGAACATTACAAGAAAAGAAACAAAGTAGAGAAAAGAAATTAAACGATGAGCAAAATCATAAGTCAGAACTTTATGAATTTGTCTGCTGTATTTGGCTGGTTTCGAGTATGAGTATATCTTTAAATTAGTTTTTTCTTTTTGTTTTTTTATTTTTTATTGTTGTGTCTCGTGTTTCGTGGCCGATCTTCAACTAAATCGAATGCGTTTGAAATTACTGTAAACTAAATTACAATCAAAATATCAATATATTTATAAAAAAGGAACCGAATAATAACAAAATGCGCTTGCATAGACTAAAAGGTAATATAGACATAGTCGTATTTTAAAATGTTTAATGAGAGCTAATAGTTCTATAACTCTAGCAGTATATTATACTTAAGACTTATGATATTTGATTCTAATTGTTCCTTTCGAAGCATTTTTTTTTTGCAACAGCCCCATTTGCGAATTATATGCGAATACTATAATCGTATGATATGAGTTCAGCATGGCCGAGTTTCATGTGTATTTGTCATGCAGGATAAGTACTAAGTAAGTAAATTTTAATAAAAAACAATTTACAGTTAACTACGGTCAACAGATATTGAAAATGAAAAACACGTTACACATTCAAGTCAGCATTAGGGTTAGATACATTTAGACAGTATACACATTTAAGAACGTTGTACACACACACACGTACACAGAGTCACACACAAAGACAGAAAGACAGAAAGAGTGAGAGAGAGAGAGAGAAAGATAGCGAGGGATGAAGACGTTTACACAAAGGTACATTTATGTAGCTGACTATAATATATAGAGAAATGTATATACATATGTATATATACGCCTTATTAATGGTGTGCTTGTATTTTGTGTCCCGTCAACGATTTAGAAAGACAAAAGAGAGCTGAATAAAAAAACAGAACAAGCGAAACAAAGTAACATAAAATTTTATGATTTTTCAAGCAAATATCTGAAAAATACGTCGACGGTTTTTATGTGATTTTAAGCAGTTTATATGCAATTTTTATGGTCTCACATAAAATGCCTTTAAATGCAGCCATTAAAAACGATTTACGCTTGCTCTGCTTTTCGCAACCCTTTGGAAAGTGGGACGCGCTTTCGCCCTTATTCACAGTGCGTCAAAAGATAAGAATGAGAGTTACAAATAAAAACAACACAGGTAATTAATTTTTATGGTCTTTTAGCTTAATACTTGGGCTAAAAGAAAAATTAATTATTTCATTAAAATTGCTTGATCGACCCAACGAAATACTATGTGTGTGTGTGTGTGTGTGTGTGTGTGTGTACGACTGAGTGTTAAATATAGATAAATGTTTACGTTGCCATAAAATAAAACATTTATGTATTTATGACATTTAAACAATGACTAATACAGGAAATCCCCAGTTAATCTATCCACATCCAAAAAGCAAAGACGATATTCATTTACGAAAAAACTAAAAATGAGTCGAAAACAAACTAAAGAGTACAACCGACAAAATTATAATGAAAAGCTTACCTTCACGCTGAGTGGGTGCAACCGCCGCTAGGGGAGGTGGTAAAGCTTGTGGAAACTGTCCATAGACGGCGGGAAAGGCTGCGTTATATATAAATAATTTTTGTTTTTGGTTTTTACACAAAATCCAAAACATTTATAAAGACAACACAACAATTAAGTATACGTATATATATATTTTATGTTAAATTAGTTAAGTTCTCTTTGGTTTTTAGTTCAACTATTTATAAACAATAAAAAAAATCATAACAGGCTTAAAAAGATTTAAATATCTTTTAGTCAGTAATTAATTTCCGAAAATTTATTTATACCAGCCAGAGTGAGCAACTGGAATTTTAGAGCAAAGCACATAAAGTTGAGTATTCACTTTACGTTAATATTTAAAAAGAATTATGAAAGAAACTAGGAAAACATAACGAGTTTACTGTGGTTTCGCAAACAAATGTTAAAGGATTAACATTGAACAACATATCTTCGAATATAAGACGATCTGAAAGTATTCAACACATAATTAGAATAAACTAGGAGCAAATATGTCAACCAAAAAGCCATCTAAGGAAAAAAGAACCGTTCCAAGTCTGACAGAGATATTGCTATCATTGGATTTATAACAATTTGAAGAAATCTCTGCCAGACTTTCAAACGAATTCTTTTTTTGGTTTTAATAAATCAAATTATGTATATATATATATATATATATATATAGAAGTTAGAGTTATACATAACACTTTACTAACAATATATATTTATGGCATGACACAACAAATATTAATTATTTCAATAAAAACAATTATGAATGATTTAGCTGTTTATTCTGTCTGTTGTTGATGTTTGATTTCTCATTTTGCTTAGATTTAGCAACCTTATCATTATGATTGTGATATTATTATATCTTGGGGCTAATTATGAGAGTCTCTGTCATGAGAATTTATAAGAAAACATGATGCACGATTTGAGATTGAGAAGTGAGCATTTTTTTTTGTGCTAATGGGTGACATAATAATTTTATTTTTAAATTATAGATTCTCGTATATTGTGCCTAGGGAGCTTGCACACTAACTATTTACTATTTCATTGTATATTGGGCACAATTATATACGTAGTTCATTTGGTCAATATGGTATATATATATATATAGACTAAGGCCAGCCGGAGCATAGGAACTTACCAACTCCTGGAAATGGTGGCAAACCAGGGAAGGCATGTTGCAGTGCAGCAGCATCGCCATTTGGCAAACCTTGTGGTGGTATGGTCAGATGCAGCGGATCTAAATCGTATAATGAAGCATATCAAAATGAATTGGTTAATTGAATACAAATATTTGGTTTTTCAAGAAAAATCTAAGATTTTCGAATCTCAATGGTAAATAATTTTATCTGCCTGGCCAGGCCTAAATGTTTAGCTACTTACGTGGGAATGCCGTTTGTGGAATGCCGTTCGTGAAGACACCATCTGCCACTGAAGCAGCAGCAGCGGCAGCTGCAGCACCGCCCGGCTGGCCATTGGGCGTATTGGCGCCCATATTGAAGTTGGGCATCGTTGGCGATGGCAGCGACGGTGGCTGGCCGGTGCCATTGAGGCCATGAGGTATTTGCGTTGCCAATGCAGCCATTGGATTCATGTAGGCAGCTGCCGAGCCTGGTGCCGTTGCAGCGGCAGCCATCAGAGCCGCTTGCTGTTGTTGCTGTAAGCGATTAAAAAAAATGTGTGGCAAAGTGAGTTCTATGCGGGGCAGGGGGAAAAATGAGTAGGCTATTTACCTGCGCGTAGGCCCCGTATGGTCCAAATTGATTAAAGACAAACGGATTCAATAGGTTCATATGACCGGCCATTTGTTGCATGCGTCTTATTTGTCGTTCCTTCTCCGTGTCGGCGTATTTGACAACCAGGCTGGAAGATGCACCCTGCAAAAATAATTGGAATAAACGAAAGAGTGAGTAAGTGAGTGAGTGCATATTTATAGGCGGCTTTTCCGCTTCCCGCCATGGAGGCAGGCGGGCAGGCTCCATTGAGCGGGAAATCCTATTACAGGCCATTATTTTGTGCCTTGTTATTTGACGTTGATGTGGGCGCTGTTGGGCGTTATGCGTTGTCAACGTTGCTGTCGTATATTTACCTGTGCACCATCCCCCGCCCTGCCCCCCACTCGTCGTCATTGTGCACTAGGGCGGTGTGCTTTTGTTATGCGTAGCGAACTGCTCATTATTATCATATTATATTTTATATGCTTTTGTGATAAACAATAACAGGCAAATGGCAAAAATACTCGTAAATAACAAAATAATTGGCAACACACTTCAATTTGCATTTCCATTGAAATCGGCTTAAGCCGACGGTGCTCTTCTCCCCCCCCCCCCCCCCCCACAATAATAATATAATAGAAGTGCTCCCATCTGCCTAGCTTTCTATCTATACATCCCTATCACGATGTTATCTATTGCCGGTTGTCATTGATTTTGAAACATTGGCCACTGGCTACAACAAAGACAGCGCCAAGGCTCCCCGCCACCTGCCACCCACCACCTAATCCCCTCCACTCTGTTTCGTTGCCCTGTCGCCTTTGTTGCCTACTTTGATGTCAATTAATTAGCATAATAATGGACGCTTCACATTTCGCACTTCCTACCTACCCCTTCGCCAATGTCCGTTGTGCGAAACTTGTGTTGTGTGACAACCGATGCGACGACAACATTTCATGTGCCTCAACATTTTGTTTTGTTATAATTAAGACGTTTTCCATCTGAGATGAGTGGCTGCCTGTTTTTGTAATGGGAAACCATTTGCCGAGGGGACGGCAGCAGCTTTTATGATTTGGCAAATCATTAATCAATGTAACAATGATATTATGTTGCATAAATTTAGGCCCAACCTCTCACTGCCTTTATATGTATGTGGGTGTGTCGTTAATGAGACTACTTCCAAACAGGTGCTCTATGTACATACTTATCCGTCTTGCACACGATTTTAATTAACGAAATGTGAAACTTCAGTTTGTGCTTAGACCATGATACGAAGCATCCAAGGAACAGCCAAATGCCAAGTGCAAAACAAAAATGGGAAGGATGAGGACAGGGGCGAGGACAGAGGTAGAGGTCGGCTTACGGTCATGTAAAACTATATTCCCCTTATCGCAGTAACTCGGATAGTCTTGTAATGCGTTTTAATGAGCAACCACTGAACACTAGACTTCAGGCAGAATATACGATTATGTAGCATGAGAATCTGTTTAGCAAATGTGGACTGTGTTATCCTTAAGCAGTAAAGGCTCGGTTTACATTTGGGTATTTAAGATAGAGGCTAAAATATTCAAGTAGATAAACTGATGATGGCAAAGCGAACCGAAATAGGAGTAAAGTCAGTTAAATTAAACTATATTAAAGTTAACTGATTGACATAGAAGTCACACCCATGAAAAGTTAACGAAAAAGAATATTAAAGCATCAGTCCCAATTTAAGGTTGTCTCCAGTTTAGCAATTTTGCTGGCAGCCAGAAAAATTCAACTTCGCTTTAAGCAATTTTCTGATGCCTTTCGTGAATTTTTTGGTTTATAATTTTAAAAAGGAAGCTGAGCAACAGGAGAGGCAGCAGCGGTAGCAGCAGCAGCAGCAACACACATTAATTGAAGTGCACTTCCTTTCAATTTTCGCCAACAAATTATAGCATATCAACAACAGCAACATGCCAGGCACACACACATACACACATACACACATACACATGCTCAGACACACTTACTGGTGTGGCGCGGCTACAATGAACGCTTGCCGCGTCCTGTGTGCTCTTATCCTTGCTGGCTGTTAATTTCATATTTCGAAACATGACACTTTCACACTTTTGCTAATTTAAAAGCATACAAAATGGTGGCCAACACACACGCACAACTTGTTGTTGTTGTTGCTGTTGTTGGTGCCTCATTTCGTGACGAATGTGCTTTATAGCAGTTGACTACTGTTGCATGTGGCACACAAAAGGCGAATCCTTTTCGCGCATATACATACACACACATAAATACATATGCAACGCGTATGTCTCGACATCGTCTCGTTAAATTGTCGCCTGACACCTCGCTAATGTCATCACCATTTGCCGTTGCACACTGTGTCGAGAGTCAGCCACATTATTACTGTAATTATGTTGGCCGTGTAAACGTCATTAGGCGTTTTAGTGGCGGGCTACAGAACGTGCCTCATTTCATCTGTGTGTGTGTGTGTGTGTCTGTGAGTAGAACGACAATGTCGCTGATGTTGTCGTCATGGCCCTTGTAAATCTTTCGACATGTGCACGAAAATTGCAGTGGACAAATTACAGTCACTGCATGGGGAACATGTAATGCAACAAGGCGGACGTGGAGTACTCAAATCTACGTAATAACTACCTAGAATTAGTGTATGAGGTAGTTGTTATAGGTAGAATGCACAAATGCAGAGTATTTTGCATAGCTTTACACATCCAAAGACTATGGGCACTATTAAACTGTTGTATTCGATTCAATCTTACGAGCATACCCTAAACACATCTCCAATTCTAAACAGTTACGATCATAAGTCGATATAGTCGTGTCTATAACAACTGAAAATATAACAGAGTCAATAAAATCACGTGTTTGATTTCTCGATATATTATTTTGCGCTCTTTGCTCAGACATCATCATTTTATTTGCAATTGTACTGTTGACATTTCATATCCAATCACAAGCAATCAATTTTCTCAACTCGCTCTTGCTTTTTTGATCAATTTCCAATTATACTCCAGCCAAAGACTTAACTAATTAGCGTTGCCCTTCAATCTGTCGGCTAAACAACAGTGCAACAGGCTCGCACTAAACCACAAAAGCTCATAAATTAATTCATTAACGTCAATTTGATATCCTTAATAATCCAGCACCGCATGTCCTGCGGTGGGCGCTTGCCAATTTGTCGGTGAGCCACAGTTTGGGGCAAAACTAAAAACCCCACAATGTGGATCCTTGAGAAATTATGCCTGCCTTCGGTTTGTGTAGTCAGCAGAGGGGAGAAAGTGGGAGAGAGTCAATATATAAACATTTATTATATGCAATGTGTGTGTGTGTGTGCAGTTGTTTGGCTGGCACTTCCGTTTCCTGAAGACGACGACACGAAATTCCCATTCAAGTGAATTGCTGCGCCAAATGAAATGAAAAATTCAACACGACTCTCGAGCAGGCAGCACGCCTTATTCGAACAGAGCCAGACCCAGACCCAGGACGAATGCAACAGGCAACAGGCTGCCAACTGCCAACTGGTAACTGGCAACTAACAAGCCAAACTACTAACAGGAGGCCGTCGTCAGCGGAGGTCCTGGAATTGTGCCAGGCGGCACTTTTGGCAGCAATCGCATGTTGCATGCCACTTGCCTTGCGGCACGGTCCTGCAAACGTGACGCCATTAGCTTGGGCCTCTCTAGCTTACAGCCAAAACGTCGTGCGGGACTGAGGCTTTACCATTTTGGCACTTGGCAATATCTATAGATACATATATATATATTGCTTTTTTTGTTCACTTTATTGTTTTTTAATGCGCGTCGCTCAAAGTTTTACGCCCGTTTTTGGCCATTTTTTGGCAAAGTTTCAAACCGCAACGGGCCAATACTCGTGGCAAAGTGGAACATAACGACGATGACGACGACGTGGTTGGCCAATTACAATTGAAGGCTTACAGTGCATTTAAAAAGTAATTTGTCTGCCAGCCGCTCTCCCAAAAGCCGTGCACGTATTTATATTTAAATGCAAATGCAACCAAAACCCAGAGCACAGACGCGAGAGGGGGCCTTGGGGACGAGGAGTGCAAATGATAAACCTGTTGGCTGTTGGGGCTCTATGGGGCTCTAGGCATGGCTGTAATCACAGTTACCCCGGCGGCAGTCGTGTTCCTGCCGTGTTCACTAATGGTGGCTACAAGCCGCAAGCACTGAACTCCAACCCGAATCCCTGCCTCTCCCAGACCGCCGGCGAAACGCTTACAGGAGCACTGAAATGCACACACACCGCACACACATAATAAACTGACGCTGCTGTGCGAGTGTGCAACGTGTTCCTGTGGCCCTGGCCTGGCTGGAGTCGGAGTCCTTTACGTGTCTGGGGACATGTTAACATGGCAGTCGTGCCAAAAAATTATTATTCCCGCCTCGACGCCGCTTTTTGTGTGTGTGCGAGGACTCCGAGCGTCGATTTGTCAACGCCTAAAAGGACAGCATATTTCTCTCTCAATTTGCAGCACAGTTACAAAAAATGCAAACAAATAGGTGCAAGGCAAAAAAGTATAATAAATAATAAAAAACTAGCAAACAAATGGGCAGCAAATGGGTTTAACAAAGGAATTATATATGTATGTATACTCTTATATATATATGTATGTCCATGATTTGCACATAATAGTTTTTTTTTTTTATATTTGAATTTGTTGTTTTTTTCTTACTATAGAATGTTAAATATTTTTGTATTTTTTTTGAGCAGTCGACGGACGCAGCTTATATTAATTGCTAAATGAATTGGCCAGGCGCGCATTTGTTTAATGGCTCACCATTTTTATATATCAATTAAAGCTGTTATAATGAAATGCATTTTTTGCATTTATTTATTCAACATAAAAATGTGCTCGCATTAATTTAGAGCCAAATGGATTTGAGAGTGGCGAAATTCATGGGCTCAAAATATTACCAATCAGCTTAACGTGAAGTGGAATTTAAAAATATTAAATTGTATATGAGTGAATAATTAGGCGACATGTATTACTATTGCTATTAGTAGCTAATGTTTAATGGTATTAATGGCTTATGATAATTGCAGTATTACCAATAAAAATATTTGTTTAAATCTAAAACAAAATATTAAAGTTCTTTCATATTTTAATTCTCTTTCAACAGAACAGAACAAAACTTTTAGTTACAATATTTGCGTTATCAGCGACAAATCGACAAATGCTTAGAGCCTGGCAACGACTTTTCAATTAATTTATACTTGCTTAAAGAAAATAGAGGAGTGGGATTCAAGCCAAACTCGCAGTAGCAGTTGCTTGTACAACTTACGATAAAGTGGGCAAAAGTAGCAGTAAAACTAATTACAAATTCATTTTCAGATTTTAATTTTGCTGTCAGCTCCAGTCGAGCTAACAAACAGTCGAGCAGTCTGTAGCAATCAGCCAGCAGTCCAAACCACTCGACCAAACTCAAACAACTGTTTGGGCTGGAAGCCAACTCAAAAGCGCCACAGAAACCGCAAGCCGAGTAAGTAATCTCTTCCGCCAAATAAATCGCACCATCGAGAAAAAAAAGTACATTACACAAAATATATAGAAAAATAAAATAAGTAGTAATAAAGAACTGTGACTGCAAGTCAAATTAGTGTAAAACGCCACTAAGCTTCCTAAAAGTATGCTATGCATTAACCGGCGACGACAAAAAATTGTACGTACTATGCGAAAAGTTACTTACTTTGGGCCAAAGTTGCGACGCGTTGTTAACCGCAGCGCTGGGCAGGCCAGACAAATAGAAGGGCAGACAGGCGTTGCATACATTAAACAACTTTTGGCTCATTGCATTTGGCCTCAATCCGCGTCTGCCCGGCTTGGTCCGGGTCGGCATCAAAAGGCAGCCAAATGGAGCCGCAGGCGAAGCGGAAAATGCGGGCAAGTAAAAAGCGCATCGTCGACGACGACGACGCCGTTGACAATGCAACTCTTGGCAACGTTGCCAAAATGAAAAACTTATTTAATTTACTTTGCTTTTTGCCACAGCCAGCCATTTAATTCAATTAAGCGCCGAGAGTTCGCCTTGCTGGCCATGGCTTTAAAAGCATCGGCCTAATAAACAATCAAATATGTCCAAGCAATGTCAGAGAAAAGTACTTTAGCATAAGGCCGAAAAGCTAACTGAACTAACAGTTTTTCTTGGCTTCAAAATGTTGAATATTACGTCTGTTTAGTAAAATGGGCTTTTATAAAATTATTTAGGGGTTGTTCTACATCAACAAACAATGAATTCTCATTCTAAACAAAATTAAATTACATTAAAAGATCTTTCATTATGAAATCCTCTTAAAGCTCTAAATAGTGACTTAAATTAATAATATTATTATTGTATGAAACAACAATTTCCAATAAGAATCTATATACAGATTGTTAAGTTTTGTTACTTCATTTTTGTGAACTTAAGCTTCATAAAACATTCGGTTTTTATTCAAAAACTTTATATTTTTCTCTTGCAAATAGGCTTTAGGAGGCATTCTAATAGGCAATCAACAGGCTGTGAAAATGTTGCCACACACACAAAGATATGCGAAGAATGTGACAGAAAAGTTTTTAAGGCAAAAGCAAATTGTAGTTGCACTTGGAAGACTTGCCGGCTTTGACAGGGCAATTCCTAAATAACGCCTTGAGAACGCCCCATTTTCGTTGTACTGGTATCTGTCCTTCGCATGCCTTGTTGCACATGTCTTGCATACTACGGGGCGAGGCCAGAGCACTCGTAGGACTCCAACTGGGAGCTAAGCACATGCCATGAGCTTGGCATTTTGTTATCATTGTTGTTATAGTTGTTGCTGTTGTTGTGGGTATAAATGTCGCCAGGACCGCACAGTTTACTCAAGCAAATGGCTGGCTCAACACGGCAGTAAAGGACACGGGGCCAACTAAGCAGGCAGGATATTACATGCAAGCATGATTGAGTTTCAAGTACTCCTTGCATTCGTACATAAGGACCTCAGTCCAGACCCAGACCCAGACACAGGCCACGCCAGCCCAAAGAGGAAGCGCACAATTTCATAAATTTAATGTCGGAAAACTGTGCAAAAAGTTTTTGGGATCTGATTTTAGCATAGGATTGCAAGAAATTGAATTTAGCAGTGGCAAGGACTGGGCCTCTCTAATGCACTTAAAATCAAAGTGCGTTCACACAGTTCACACAGCAATAGAGAAAAAAGACAAGTAAAAAAAGTAACTAAACTAAGGCGAAGGATACCAAAGGATGCTTGCCTCCGACTGTCTGCTGCGTTTTTTGTGCTTGATTGAACAGAATGTTGCCAGAGCCAAATTTAATTTACGACTCTTCTACAAAACGTTAGACTGAGATAGAGGGATACAAAAAGAAAAGGAGAGTTCCGTTAAGACTGGGCTATATGAATATTTCATTTGCAGTTGGGATCGCATAAAAAGCGCACAGTTAATGCCGGGCAGACGCCTAAAAAGCTGGCAAGAGTGCAGTCGTAAACAATTTACAGTTGAAATTGTTAATAAAATTATCAAATATTATATTTATGGTCAGTATTATGGTCAGCGGTCAGCATAACACTCTCCGTACTCACCACCGACCACTTTCCACCCTCGTTGGCTTTTTATGTTGCTGCCGGTTTAATTTGCTGCTTTGGTTTTATGAGCTGTTGATGCGATAGTTGTTTTTGCCTGCTGTGGATAAGCAGAACATTTAGTGGCCCTTAAAGGATACCCTTCTACTACTTCTAAAGTCGACTATTTGTATACTTGTTGGACTGGGTCGACAGCTATTCGTCTGGGCGATAATCAGTGTGATTCGCATAAAAACAACTCTTTAAACGAGTTACGAGTCACGTTCGAGTAGTGTGAATGAAAATGAATCTATTAAAGAAGTTTATGGATGCAACCACCTATTCAATCGGGGAATAAGTGAGAATAGTTATTTTTCGGCAGTGTACTTGCCCATTTGCACAAAGTTTAATAGCAGAACACATCTTGTAACTGATTAGAAATACGTACTCAATTTTTATATAACTTAACTTGACTTGGACTTAAAAAGCCTCCACCAATTCCAATAGAGCTCTCAATTCATGCTGCTCATTATTTTAATGAGATGCTGATACACAGCCAGCTGCCCAGGATAATGAAAGAACATCATTAACCAAATTGGCTACACAACAACACGCGTTCCTCCAGAGCCAATTAGCTCGTTAACTGAACCAAGGGGTGCTGTGCAAGGCTGGTTGGCCCTTTTTGGTCATTTTGCCATGTGGTGCCCAATGTGCTGACCAGTTCCGTGCCAGTTTTTAGCCGCAAACAGCAAAACATTTCAAAGGACACGTCAGACGCAGTTGCAGCTGCAGCTGCTGTTGCAGTTTTCTGGTCTGGTGCAAATTGTACAAATATATTCTCGGAAAAACTAAAAACTAGAATCCAAATGAAAATATTATTAAATTCAATTGGGCAAACATTACAGAAACATGGCTCTGGCACGCACACACAAGTAGAGGAAGAGAGGGAGAGAAAGAGAGGCTTGGGTGGCAGGTTCAGCAGGAACATATGTGGATGCAACATGGCGTCCATTTGGGCACGGCCGCCCGCAACAAACGACCAAAAATTGCATTGCCATTTTTACGCGCAATTTGTTTTGCGGAAATATTGTGAAAGTTTTTTGGGGGCAACAGATCGACAGTCCGGCGAGGCAGGGCAGGACAGGGTAGTCCCGGTGTCCGGAGTCCGACAGTGCCGGGGACAGGCTGCCACGTTGGCGACATTTGGCCAAATTGCACACTAATGTGTGTGTGCTTGTGTGTGCTTATGTGAGCGTGTGTGCCAGCAAATTGCCGTTGGCAAATGCCCGCAAATGTTTTATACGTATGTATTTATATATATAAATATATTCTTTTATTTGCTGCATGTGCGTTGATTTCTGATTGTTATATAACATTTCATTTAATGCCCAGCTTAAGCCCTGCAAAAATACCAAAATAAACCAAATAAAAAATAGAAGAAAATAAAAATCGAAAAAATAAAGACGTCAAAGTCGAGTTGGCAGCATGCAGTAGCACCTTCAACCATAATTTAAGCATGCGAAATCTTTGAACGCCCAAATGCAGTAAGCACAAATCGCTTTGGCATGCCTTGGCAATTGGTAGTAAGGCACAAGCCGAAATTGAGAAAAATGCATTTTTGTGTGCAAGAAGGAAAGTTACTTCCTTGGATAGAAATCTTTTCTAACTATTTGCAATTCAAGCAGAAGTAAGGATAGTCTCTCTGGAGGGGGAACATATGCACACGCACACACATCCTATCAGGCTGCAGTTTCATATGCAAAAACTGTTGGCAGCTGCCAGTTAGCTCCAGCTCCACCCACTTGCAACAAATCTTGCAATGAATATATTTGGCCAAAACGGCTGCCAGATTGCCTGACTGGCTGCCTGGCATTACTGGCATGCTTCTAGGCGTTTGGCGTGAAACGTTTTACTTCGGCAAACTGTTTTCTGGCTGCCTTCTTGATAAACGAGTGTCGTCGGGGCGCAAGCTCACTTACCTGCCAGACGCACAGTCAGTCAGTCGTCTGCATGGCGGTATATATTTTGACAATTTTTCCACTTTAACAAAAAAAAAACGAAAGAAAAGATGAAGTTTCACCAGCGGAAATGATAGACGGCAGTCGGTAGTACGTAGTTTTCTAGGCAATTTATACAGTCACAAATTCTTTTGTTGTCTGATTGCGAGATTCGCAGAGTCTTAAACTGAAACTGAGCTGTTTGGCTGCATAAGCCTAGAAATTAATCTATTGGACATGTCTTCATTTTCTAGATAACAAATGGAGCATCTATTTGAGGTTGTCACCTAAGTATTCTTTTTATTCCATTTTCAGCTTTCAAGTATTGGATATTCATTTAAGTTTAAGTCACTTTTCCTGAGATCTACACTCTTTACTTTATTTAAATTATCATAGAACTGAATGCTCACTTTATTATGGACTGACAATGCATTTTAATATGTAGTTTTGTCCAGTTTCAGTTTGTAACTTTATTTAAACATTCACAGATAAGCATTATTTTAGTTTCTGTGCTGCATGTTTCTTCCTTGCATTAGTTGTGCTTCTGCTTGACTTGCTTATCATAACAAAAGTTGCCTAGCAGGAGAAAAAAAACTCCGAAAAAAATAACTGAAAAGAAAAGGGGAATAAAAAACTGTCCGGGTCCGTCAAAACGAAATAATATGCCAAGGCATTCTTCACTGATTCGGCGCTACGCGTTTTTGCACTTCAAAGTACTTCAAATCAATTTTCTTCACTTATTTTCATAAACCGCCAGCCGGCACTCCTCACACCTTTGCGACCCATTCCATTCTGGGCAGCCGGAGGACGCAAAAAATTTGCCAGAGAAGTTCAATTTTTGAAAAATATTTGCAAATTTCATTCACTGCGCTCGTCCATTCAAATTTCCTGCATTTATGTTGTTGTCCTTTGGGGACTCGGCCAGAAATATGGGAAAGGCAACAGCAACAACAACAAAAAAAGAAAGAAATAAATGGAAATAAAGGACAAAACAGCAGCGTTGCCCGTACCAGACCAGGTCCACCAGCTGAGCTTCGTCCAGCTCCAACGCCCCCTGCCCAACTCGGATACTCAACCTCCTATTCATTTTTGGCACATTTGGCCCAAGCCAAGGACCTTTTGTTATATTGAGAAGGCAGCAAGAAATTGCGCTAAGATGCTTATCCTTTTCTTCGCTTTTTTTTTTACTTTGCTTTTTCGTAGGAGGAAAAATGGTAAAAATGCTCCATTATTATTTTTATTACTTATTTGCTTTTAATACTTGACGATGTCGACGGCCATGGCTACGGCTAGGGCTACGACGAACGTCATCCAATCTCAAAGCGGATGTCGTCTACTTTGCATTTTGAGCCGTTCTACTTGTATGCTTCCTGACGCTACTAGCCAAGCGACCCAACAATCCGGCATTTTTTAAACGACGTCGTTCCTGCCCCTTCGCCCTGTTCCACACCACCCAAAATTATTATACTTGTGCTCTGGTCGCGTCCCGTCGCACTTATTGAAAAATTCGCATCTCACATCAAGACAACAGAGCCAAGACCAAAAAAAAAAAAAATGGAAGATGGAAATGAGGAAAATTCTTTGGGCATCTGAGCTTCGATGACTTTCGCTTGGCTTCGATTTGCCTGGCCTGTCCTGCCATGTCCTGTGCTCCATTCTGTTCTGAGTCTGGGTCTGGCTTTGGCTGTGGCTCTTGTTTTAAGTGCAGCCCCTAGTTGGCTTTGTCGTCTCTGTTTATGCAAAAAATTTGTCTACTGTCTATCGCATTGGTTGGTCGTCTTTTGTTATTTCTTGTGCTTAAGTAGTTTTTACTGTTTTTCATACTTTTAGCTTGTAATCACTGTCAATGTCGACCATTTTTTTATACTGATTTTTTTTTGTTTTTTTTTTTTTGGTTCGCGTTTTGTTTCTGACATGCTGCTTAAATGCTTCTCAAGATTTAGGTACTTGATCTCCGCCACCCCAAAGTTATTAATAATAAGCTATACAAATTTTTCAGTGTCTAGGGCATAGATTGCAAGGATTGCCACAATTGGTCTGGGGCACTGCACTTACACAAAGGATGCCCAAAAGGGTTTTCTTTTTATTATTATTATGATTTGCTAGTGTTATGCAAATTTGTAGTAGTACATACCTGTAAAGATAAAGAAAAGAACGGAAAACATACATATTAGAACGTTGGCATTAAAGTGGCTTTGTAAGAGATGTCGAAATTTATGATTAAGGACTTTAGGTTAAGGATGAGGTTGAGCTATAAGTTAAACACTATAGAACTGATTTAAGTATTGAGTAAGCCCGGACATTTCTTCATAAGATTGCTGATAAGCCATACTATGAATTTAAGTTATTAGTAATTCATTATTTTAACTAATTTAATCTTGAGGAATAAACTTAATCCAAAAAGTAACCATATTAAAAGGGTTTAAACTATTTCTGTCAAATTTAGTCAAATTTTAATAACTGTTCGATTTGCTTTGCCAGAACCAACAAAATCAATTACGCAAACCATTTGTGTAAGCCCATATTTAGTTGGCCTAAATGTATTTGTATATTAAGAGCTGCCAAAATTGTTGTACCATTGGCAAAAGTATTTATAAACTGATAACTTAGGCAACGGAATTGGATGGCAATAAAATTTTAATAATAACAAAAAGTTCAATTGGCATTTCAATATTGTCTTTGACCTTAGCCTTTTATCTAGAAAATGCATTGGCAGAAATTGTAGGGGCGGTGACACGGCACGCACACACATACACAGGGAACAGCTCAGACGGCGGACAGACGACCTAGACTTTTGACTAAGATCTGGGAGCTGGTAGCTGGTAGCTGGGACGTGAAGCTGATGCCCTGCTAAAATGGGAGGCGTGTGCGTCTGTGCGATGATATTATGAGTGTTGCTGGTATTTCAACGATTTTCAGTTTTCTTATTAAATATTCTAGAAATGTTTCGGAATCCAATGATTGTGCAATGGCATGTACGCGCAGCATCTTCTCAACTCTCCCTCTCTGTCTCCCACTCTCTCTCTCTCTGTGTCTCTCTCGAAAAGCATTTTTCGCTTTCAAGCAGTTGGGCAGGTTTGGAGCAAAGGGAACTGCCAAATGTTGTTTGTCATTTTAAGGCACTGCCATGGATAACAAGTGAGCTGGAACTATAGAACAGAAGCAGAAGCAGGAGTAGTAGCAACAGCAGCAGCGGCTGTGGCAGCAAATGGCGTTGCAAGGGGCTTGTAACTGAGGCAACAACAAAGTGAAAATGAAATGACTCGGAACGAATGACAAAGCAAGCATTTATATGGCAGGGAATGCTCAAGAAAGAAAGGGATAGAGTGAGTGAGAGAGAGAGAGAACGGTTAAGGCCAAATCAGGCACACGCACGCTCACACACACATTCACACACACACATCGATTTGTACTTTATGTACCTTTTGGCAGGCAATGAAGCACATCCTAATTTGCAAGCACAACTTTAAGCAATTGAAGCATTTTGCAATTTAAAGCAGGCTTTTAGAAAATTCGAAATGGAATTTGTGTCAGCTTTGCATAAATCGTGTGAAATCGTTGCTGTTCCCCCTTTGGTGGGCAAGTGTGAAAATGAAAAGAACATGAGTTCAACAAATACTAATTCAAAGTGATGAACACGATGAATTCAAAATACATTTTTTGCAGTTGGCTACATGGAAGCCATGAGCACTAATCATAAAAGCACTTTGCAACTAACACAACTCAGGATTATTTGGGAAAGTACAAGTTGAACTTGAAATGTAAATATTGAATTTTAAAGCACTTTTGTGGTTGCCTGCGGCTTGACTTGAATCTTCCATAATAGATCAAAGCGTCCTGTTTGCGAGTGTGTGTGTGTTTGTGTGTGTTTTTACCTTTAGGGGCAGCAAATATATACAAATGTGCGTTCACAAAATTATGCAACACAAATCAGCGCATTTTACGCATGAACAAACATTCGAATACTCTGCGATAAACAGCCAACTAATTCTGACAAAAAGAGAAATCAGAAATCACAGCTGCGAGAAGCAACATTTTATAGAGACACAAACTAATTTACAATATGCCCGAAAGCAGAAATGCAATGTCAAGCATTCATACACACACACACACACACACGCACATACAAATGCTGCACATACGTGTCAGAGCCGGCAATCGAGTGCTGTGTAAATATCCTGTGGTTTTTAGTTTATTATTAATTTTTGTCAGCGAATCAGCAAGTCCTGTCCCACAGCCCGGCCACTGTTTGTCTGCCCTGTCACTGATAATAAATTTGCACATGCCAAAAAAAAAAAAAAAAAAAAAACAGAATGCTTATACATATGTGTGTGTGTGTGTAAATATATGTTTTCATACTTTAAAGCGGCATTTAATTAATAACACCAGTATGCCCAGCGGCGGGAATTGTTGTTTAGCAAACATGTTCACATTCATTTTATTAGATAAGTTGTGGCTTAATTCACTGCGAAAAATCATTACTCAATATTTTCATAAGGATATGGGTACAAATAAAGAAGTTTTTAAACTAAATGATATTTATTTCAGACACGTCTGCTCGCTTCATAACGATTGAGCTCTTCCTCTTTAAGCTGCTGATCACAGCAATGAAATCGATCGATATCGATATCATTTGTTAAGTTATTGATAATTAATAAAATATTTAAGCATAAGCATTAAATAATAATTAAGACAATATCTATGAATTGATAATATATTGTAGCTGGCTACTTGGAATGGAAAATAAATATCTGTACATCATCGATATAGATCGATATGAATTGGGGGATCACCAACTTTAAGCAGAAGAAGAGACCAAGCGTTGTAAATAAAGTAAAGTAAGCAGGCGTGGTTTTGAAAGAAATATAATTATAGGGGATTTAGAGTGTCTGTATTGCTCAATTTTGAATGGCCTGTGACAATTTTTTTCTATTGTTTTTTGTCATTGGCTTTGTGCAACGCAAAGCGGAAATCACGCACACTGCGGTTAGAGTCCTGTCGACACTTGTGTGCGTGTGTGTGTGTGCATGTCTGTGTCCAGGTTTGTTTGGCGTTTGTATGTGCTGAGCTATTTACTTGATTAAAAATTAATAATTGCATACAAAACAACGCTGGAGCTGGAGCTAAATAATAAAAAAAAAACACAAATATAGCAAATGCCTAACGGCCAAACCAATTTCAGCACACGGATGCCATTTAATATTTTAAATATGTCAATTAAATGGGCATTTTGGGCATGAGCGCTGGGGGCGTAGCCAAACAATCGCTGACAGCCCGCCCAGACGGCTGCTGTTTATAATAAATTATAAAATGTTGCAGCGGCATAAATTAAACAAATGCAACAAATTATATTGCACAGTTAGCTAGAGTTGGGACACAAAAAATGTTTTGGCCTTTATTGGAATTAGATGCGCTGCATGCCAGCAGAAAGTATGCGGGGATTTTGTCGAAATTATATGTGCAAAACGGACGAAACTGTTAATAGAAACTAAAAAATATTTAGATTTATGTACTTAAATGTATCTGAATATGATGATGCGGCGGTTGCGGTTTCAATTATTCGAATGCAATCACAACATTTCGCATAGCAAACATTTGACAGGCTGTGAAAATGCAGTCAAATATTTTGAATTTTTCCAAAGAACATTTATATTTGCTTGGAAAGAATGTGCTATAAAAATATTGAACTTTACGACTAGGCACGGCACTCGTCCATGGCACTTGTAATAATTCCATCAGCGGTGAAAAATCTTTAAAACAACATGGCGCTAAGTTTACTGGTGTGGGGCTTGAGGATTGTTTCCATGGGCTGCACTCCAGGCAAAGTCAAGTGCTTAAAGCAGCTCAAGAGAGCGACGAGCACAACGAAGCAGCAAAAGCAGAAGACGAGTGCTTCATAATGCACATGAAAGAAGCAGCAGCAGACGCAGTCACTCCAGTCTAGTCGAACAGGCGGAGAGGCGGGCTGGCAGGCCGAAGCAGCTGAAGCAGTAAAAAAGCAAACTCCGCCTGCCTTCTTCTTCTAGTCAGACACAAAAAAGGCACTCGTCAGTCTTGTGCAACGACGTCATCGGGTCGCAGTTTAAACGACTTAAGCGCCAAGCAAATCATCATTAAAGTCTCGCCCTCCAAAAAGAGCGTAGGCGTTGACGACGGCGGCATGCAGTTTGTGTGGGCGTTTCCCAAAAACCCCACCACCTACCCCCACCCCGCCCCTGCAGCAATGCAATCGACAATGCTGGTTAAGTCAAGTGTAGGTCGTTGGTCGGGTCGCATTGAGTTCTCTCCTGCCGCTCTCCACTGCACTCATCCTCTGCTGCCACAAGCCATCAAGTTGATTGTTGTTGCTCGAGAAGTGAGCTGCGTCTCCATTTTTATGCTTCTTGGCGAACACTTAAGGAAATAGAGTTCAAAATGAAATGCGCCCAGCCGCGTCAAGCATTGAGTAGTGAGTAAAGTGCCTGGCTGTGCCAGGTCTTGGTCTGACATCGATCTGGTCAAGGCAACAAGAACATTCCGGACAGCCTGCACAATAGGCGCCACTAAAGGCTTACAATGTTCGGTCAGCTGTTAAGCGTTGTAGTACCAGACTGCATTACTCGCATATCCGTTGTATATATGTATGTACATATATATGTACATGTATGTACATATGCACACACTAGGCAGCCAGTTATTGGGTGCTTTAATGCTCTTGTCTCCGCATTTGTTTTCAACTGTCCGTGCGTGCAGCATTTTAATTAACATGCAAATCCAGTTGAAATGCCAATTTATGCTTGACATATAATATACAAAAAAAATAAAAAACTGCCTGAGCAGAGGCGCAAATAGGCAGACGTGTTCGTGCACGCATGTATATAGCATACAGAGGTGTTCATTCTTTTTGTCTTCTTGTATATATTCAGCTTAATTCTCGTTGGTTTTAATTGGGTTTTTAAATAGTGAAACATTCGATATGCGTTTTCAGGCAATAACAGGATAAGATATATATATAATTTAGAAATTATACATTTTTATCTAAGCCTCTTAAATGTGCAACTTTAAAAGTGTGTTCCAATAATTACTTGTTTTTGGTTATTCATTTTAAAAAACAACATTAAGCCTCCGACATTATTCAGATGTGTAACTGTGCTTTTATCCAAAAAAATAGCTTAATTCTTTATAAGTAATTTAATTATAATCGCACATTCATTGGTAATCGAAATCAATGCGTGATCCAACATGCCCAACCAGATTGTTATTATTATTATTTTGCATATCTTTATTAAACATATATATTTTTTATATATAATTAATTTTACTTCTGCACATGTCGATATTTATGTTTTTATTTGATTTTGATTCGTTTTGTCAGAGAGTAAATATGAAAAATTATATGCCACACAATACCAATAACAATAATGATTATTTTATCATATATTGGGCGAGGCATTGCATAAATAAGTTTTAATTTGGTTTTATAATCAGAAATGCAATGCATAATAAACGTTTTAATGAGACGAGCTGACAACCAAACAACAATGGAAAGAACAATAACAACAACAACAGTAATTTATCAACAGCATCAGACAACAACTGACAAAGGCGAGTCTGGAGACAATCAGGTTTTTTGTGGGACAAGCGACAGGTAAAGTCAAGTCAATTTGGTAAAAATTGAAACACCTGCTTGATTTCACGCCTGATTTAACTTGGCCATTGTCGCTGGCGTTTGTCCATTGTCCTAGCGTCCTTTGTGTGCAGCATGTGTTTGCAATTTAGCAGTCAGCAACCAGCCAGCTGAATTCTACAACCTGGAAACTTTTTATAGCAGCTCCTGCTCTTCTGCCGCCTGCTCCTTTGGCAAACACTTGACGCTCAGAGCTAAAAGCGACTGGCAGGACGTTAGATTGTCGGCGCCTGATAAGCACGCGCCCAGAGACTACTGTACCACGAGTGGTATAAGAATTACTGCTGGCCCCTGTAGCAATTTGTCTTTTGTTTGAAGTGAAATTTGTTGTTTGTCAGGCGAGCTGCACTGACGTTTAATGCATCCAACTAGTTAAACTTACAAATGTCAAACGCCTTGCGGTCAATTCAAGTTTTGGTGTCATGGGTTTTGTTGTGGGGAGTGGCAACCTACAAGCCATAATTATGGCTATCCAACATTTGGTTATGGCATTAGCCATAGCTACAAATCTAAAAAATAAAATGCAGAACCCTGGATACACTCGCAAGATTAAAGATTAATTCCAGGAATGTGGCTAAGAGGCTACTAGTGACGTAGGAAAAAGACTGTGACTTAACATCGATCGATATCGATATCAATTGTGTGATCTTGAAGAAGAAGAATAAATCAATCGTTGTGAATAAAGTAAAGTAAGCAGACGTGTTTGATAAATAATATAATTATAATTAAGATTTGACTGCTACAGATTACAGATTACAAATTATTGGAATACAGCAGCTAAAGGAATATCTCTTGTTATCTGCCGTTTGTTAATAATAAAAAACTAAAGCAGTAAGTTAAATCCCTGAAATGCTTACGAAAGATTGATAAAAAAAACATTTTGATTTGAGTTCAGTAAATATGATTTCTATACATTTGAGCAACATGTCGTATTTAAAATAATTATATATTATAATTATTAAATTGATTATAGTCGATTTTTTTGTGAATCTTTTCCATCTACTGTGGTGCAAGTGTTTTAGCTCAATAACTCAGCAATAATGCTCAACACAAACGGCGTTAACTGCTACAACGTCAAGAACTGTGAGTGCCAATGGCATAAGCCATGCCAAAGCTAAAGACATGGTAATTAGTGAGACATACACATATGCAAACTCGCACACACACACACCCGACCACACTTACACACGCTTATACAATTAATGCATTTGCTGAGGCCGCAGAGGCCGCAGAACGCATGTGACTGGCAGGCTGGTAGGCAGAGTTCGCCTATTGCCAGGCAATGCTTTATTTTAAATGCTTTTAATTGTTCTGTCAACACACACACACACAGAAGGAGGCTGCAGGCAAAGTGTAGCTCTTTCCATATGTGTATGCCAGTCGCTGTCAAACCACAGCGCGCCTAAATGCATGCTTTAAAACTTGTTTGCGTGCAAAGCTAATGAGCTTTGCCATTACACAACAAACCACCCCACCACCTACCCCAGTTCCTCCTGCTCGATCACTATGTCTCCATATGCTTTGCTCTCTCTCTCTGTGTTAGTGTGTGTATGTGTGCTTGTGTGTGCACTTTGTTTGCGGTTGTGTCATTAACAGCAGGCGCCACAGCTCTCGGCCTGGAAAAGTTATTAGCAACAACTAAACATAAGTAAGTGATATTTGCCCGAGGCATACAACTTGGTTAAGTTGCGGGTGAAGTTGAGGGTGCGAGGGGAATGAACGTAGCATCAACTTACATGCTAGTCCAAATATTAACTCATTTCGGTTTAAGTGCGTGCTGTGGCACAAATTACTGGAAAAACTTTCGACGCTTAAGCATTTCATTGTAGGTGTGTGGTTGCTTGTTTATTTGTGTATAAGTGTGTGTGTGTGTGTTTGACTGTGGACATGTTTCTAGAGGGTTGTTTGAGAAAATTAATTAAATTAAAATTGATTGGAGCACATTTGGCCCAGGCAAGTTCTGACCATTGATAGACATACGATAGAGACATGGATAAATTATACCAAGTATGTGTTTATGGGTCCAATTTGTTGCAATAACATCGCCGCTTGAGCGAACTTCTTTTTAGACATTGATGAGAGTAACCTTAGTGAAAACTGCATTGTACAAAAATAAAAGCCACTATTCTTGAGTAAAATTGATAATGTAGCTGTTATTCATAGGAGGTTCTTATTTAATTAATAAATACTTCATTAAATTTCTCTTTTCTGGAACCTAAGAGACTTATTATTTAATTTAATAAAAACCAACTGCTTTAATGGCAAACTGAATATTTAATATTTTGTTGCTTTTAATAGAATTATAATTATGAAAGCAAAAATGAAAATCCAATCTATTTGTCTTTAATATCTTAATGCTTTGCAGCAGTTTAAATTTTATTAAAATAGCTTATTATATTTTTTTTTTCTGTTTGTATTTTCATAGCCTTTGCTTTACTTATATTTCATGTTAATTAATTTTGTAATAAAATATGCATTTATTGGCTGCCGCGAATATATGTATTCTGTATATCTATGGATACACAAGTATTTATATCTGTCATTTTCAATATAATTTGTGCGAGCTCTCATTTATGTAAGTATATTTGAATGCATTTTGGCCGGTGGGCATGTTGACACATGTTTGAAATGTAAATAAATAATGCAAATCCATTGCAACGTGAGGGGGGGTATACAGATAAAACTCAATATACATATTTCGAATAAATATTAATGGCACAAATGATTTTCATGTAATTAAACAAATAGCTAATTATTTTTGATTTTTAATTAAAATGCAATGGCCGCGAGCAAAACAGCAACAAATCGAGATGCATTTAAAAGGGACTAAAAACGAAAATTGTCCTTGTACAAATATGTGTACACATATATTTTTGAATTTTTATTGGATCAGTCGCAAATATAAATAATTAAATATTAGAGTATGAATATTATTAGGATAGCACTTCCGTTCTCTCGAATAACCAGTTAGGTAATTATATAATGCAAAACAAATCGAAAATAATAATCATAATAAAAAGAAAAAAATAAATACATTTCAGAATGATTAAATGAGCGGCTCATCAGTTTTATATGGTGTGGCAGAATTTGCATTGCTGTTGAAAATCATTTCGTTGTCATTCCCATTATTATTATAATTTCGTGATTATTTGTTTTAATGAAAATGCATAAATAAATGCCAAATTACATTAAATGCATTTGTTGTTTTCAGTTGCTAATGCATAAATATAATTTCCGATTGTTTGTGTATATACTGTACTTATTGGAATTTTCAGTGTTCAGTCAGTTGGCAACAATAGAGAAAAATGCCTCACAATAAGTTAATTTACAATCATTTTAACGCTGTGCAATCATATATGATATATTTGGTTGACAATTAAATGGGAATTTAAGTCGATGTGTTATTTAAAGCTGTGCTCGACTAAGTAAAAAAAGTGTGTACATTTAATCTTTAACGGTATATTTTGTTGAAAAATAAATAAATCAATAAAACAATGATCTTAGCAAAGCGTCTGTTTTATTCGCTTGCTCGAGCATGCTGTGAAATAATTTGAGTATTGCTTGAGTGAACAACTTGAAACCACTTTGGCGCTATTTGGTACATTAATCAAATGTCCAAAGGGGCGCACCTAGCAAATATTTAATCTAGCTGAAAACACAGCCTTCTGTAACGCCAACCCCTACTCTTATTCCTACTCCAACCAATACTCCATCTCCGACTACTGCTCCTGTTGATTTGGCCGCTGCGCAGAATATGAAATTTGAGTAATTGTTCAGGGTTATGTCCTGGCACATCATAAATCATGCTGCATAGTTTTAGGCGCGCTCATAAAACCCTATTAAAATGTAAAATTAAACCGTAACAGAACCAAACTCAACCGAATCGCATTTGAGAGGGAGGCGCACAATATTTATTAAAAATTGTATGCGAACAAAATGCGCTTAGGTGCTGCACTAGCTGCTCTGTCCTCCTGACTTTGTGAGTGTCGAGTGTGTGATAAAATAGCAACAATCACCATTAGTGCCACATGCCATCATCAATCATCAATGCAAACGGCGACAGCGTCCAAGTTTTGTGGCTCGGACAGGCGCCTTTGTTTGGCCAAGATGCTCGTTGAGCCTGTTACCAGTTTAAAGCGCTTTTAAGTAGTTTGGGGTAGGGTGGAATCCCAAAACTTGGGCTATTGTTTTCGCCCTGGTTGTTTGCTGATGGTGCTGCTGCTGTGGCTGCTATTGCCTTGTCATTGTCAGCTGTTGTTTGCTGGCGACATGTACTAATATTTTCATGTTCGGCCTGTCAAGCTTAAGGATTCTTGGCTGTCCTGGGCCAATTGTAGAACTACTTCTTTGTGCAGCAGCTCAAGTTGTAAGTCGCACTCACAGCCACACCAGGTGCTAATGAAGTGTGCAGACAATGTCAAGCAAAATCCCTTAAATGCTTGGCAACTTTTTTTTTTGCCCACTCAAATGTCATCATTTATCACAAAATAATTAAAGAGGTAGCAAGGAAAAAAACAAACAGCAGCGAACTACATTGAAAAAGCGCAGCTAAAGTTTGACAACTTTTGTTTCAGGTGTGCTGCAAACTCGTTGTAAAGTCGCAAAAATGTTTACTGATATGTTGTGTAGTTCAGTACAGCAGAGAAACAGAGAGAGAGAAAGATATAGAGAGAGAGGGGGGAGCAACGGGGAGTGTGGAGTGCGAAAGGTACTCGAGAGACTCAGTAGACTGCGACGACAAAACACTTGGTAATAACTGCCAAAAAGTTATTTTTTTTGTTTTCGCCTTACTTTGAGACTTTGAGAGTTCAAAAAATATAATTTATGGCCATCCATATAGCCGCGGGTTCAACGCGCGGCGTCGATAAGGTAAAAGATACGTTTTTAGGGCCACATTCGTAAGATACTTTTTAAGGTTGTGTGCAAAACACTTATGGCCCCAGAAAGTTTCACGTTTGCTGTCTAACAAACAATGTTGCATAGTTTTTGAAGGCCACATTGCACATTGTTGCAAATGGTGCACAGGAATTAAAGCGGGAAGGGATTGCTAGGATTTTAGTATGCTGCGGCGCTAATAGAAATAGGAAATGTTTACAAAGTATTTTCATAACTTCCGCCACTGACACCTGACAGACACACATACATTTATGTGCATACTATGTGAGATGGTGTGCGTGCCATAAATAAGGCAGCACAAATATTTCAGGACACGACTGTTGCCAGGTAACTGGCATTCTGACACTCTGGCCTCTAAATAATTTGCACACATACGCATCCTTTAACCCTTTGCCTGGCCGAGATGGAGGCACAGGACAGTATAGTATGTAATAGTATGGTAGACAGGTTGTAGATGGGACAGTGGAGGATTGCGTTGCTGTCGCTCTGTTTATGTCTGGAATGCGCTGACTCTTCTGCCAGGATAAATATGAAAAACATGCAAAGTTTGCGTCTGCTGCTGCTGATGTTGCTGTTGCTGTCTCACCATCATTTCTTATGCCTCCCTGCTTATTTCTCCCTTCCCTCTACCCTCTACCCCCTTCATATTTCTTACTTCCCTGCCAGACATTCCTTAAGGTGCAACATTGCAGGTGTAGCTGTGCAAGCCCTCCGCTCAACTATTCGCAGTTCGCTGCTGGCGCTGCGTTTTTTGCATAACAAAGTGCAAACTCATTTTGTTTGGTGCAAGCGCGTGGGCGTGGCAGATATGTTGCTTATTTTGTTTTTATTTTTTTTTTGTACTAGTTGCTTGTATGAAATTTAATGGCTTCCACTTTGTTGTCGTCTGCCGACGACTACAACGCTCCACCACGCTTCTAGCCACGCCCACCACACGCGGCTAGGGCGGCGGCCATGGAAAACATTTCATGCTGTTTTGCCATGTGAATTATGTATCAGCAGTTTTTACTGCTGCTTCTTTGCTTGTTGTTGCTGCTGCTGTTGCTGTTGTGGAACGAACGACACAAAAAATATTTTTTTTTTATTTTTTGCTTAATTTAACGCAAGCATGAGGAATGGTGCTGCTAGTAAAAAAATGCTTGCAGCCAAATGCTGCAACATTCGTTGCATGACTACTTAGTAGATAACGCATAGATAAACAACACCAAACAGGAACTCCGAATGTTGGCAGCATGTTGCAAACAAAGTGCACTCGATGAAAATGCATTCAGTGAGCCGAGAAATGTTCAGCTAGCAAGAAAATAGGGGGTTAACTGTTTCCGTGCATGATTTATGTTTTCAATCGGATCAGATTGCACAAAAAAATTCGCCTTAAATTAAATCAGAATTTCAATACATAATCTGATAAAGGCATAAGTGATGACTCAGAATCAGAAACTGGAAAACACTTCCTTGAGAGTGTCTTTATTAACGGCATATATCACATATATGTTTATTGTTAAATATTACATACAATGGACAAAGAACATAACTAATAATATTTAGAGCTCAAATAAATCTAGCAATTGCAAACACTTTCACTTAGCGTGGAACTACACAAATGCTTCATGTAGATTAAATCTTAAAAAATTGATGAGCCCTGCCCAGGCAAAAAGCTATGGAGTAAGAAAATGTAACGCCTTTTTCGTATGATTTATTACCAGCACGCAACGCTGAAGCCATTTCTTTTTTTGCTGTTAAACTTTGTGAGTTAAGGTGAAAATTGTATGTGGAAAGCGCTGAATTCCAATTGCCAGCTCAAATTTTTTGAAAGGCGGCGACATTTTTGGCAAATTTATGTATTTGTCAGGCATGTGGCGAAAAAAACGAAAATAAAAAAACAGACAAGGAAAATGGTAAGGGATAAGTGAGCAGGCAAAACAACAGAAAAGCTATTTCTATTTTTTTCGCCACAACATTGTTTTTGCTTGTGTGTGTGTGTAAGCGTTGATGGTTGTTGCTGGCATTATTGTAGTTGCCGTTGTTGTTGCTGCTGTGTCTGTCTGCATATGATTTATTGCAGGGAAATGCATGTGCCGTTTCCAGGACATGGACTCTTGGTCCTGCTGACGTTACGGGGCGTTTTGTTGCAGCAAAACGCAAATTTGTCTATTTCGTCAAAATTGCGACAGGCGTTTTTGGGAGCCTGGGCCTCTGAGCCTGGACGTCGTCTGTTGTTGACATTTGCCAGACAAAAACAACCGCAGGCATTGCCTGCTGCATGCTGCCTTCTCCCTCTGCCCCCTCCGTGACCTACGTTTTTGTATGCTCGCAAAAGTTGCAGCCAAAGACAAATCACACGCTTTTACAACGTGCCAAATTGTCAGGGCTGACAAAAAACTATGCAAAAGCGCCATAAATTATGCTGTGGACTGTTTTTTATCTTCTCTTGTTGTTGCATGTGGCCTGCAACATTTGCATACTTGGCTGTCGCATAGTTTATGGGGGCAATAACAGGACCACGACCACGCCCACAAGGTCATGGCTCAAGGGCAGCTCGGCGGATAGGCTAGAATTTTGTAGCATACTTTTCAGGGCTAAGCAAACTTCATTTTTCTTTTTAATTTTTAGCAGCGCCTAATAACAAAGTAAGAGCAAAGAAAAACTGCGTAGCAAGTCCCCTAAGGGGCACGGGACCAAATTCAGCTCTCGAACTCTTCCGCTGAAGGATTGGGCGGGGCAGTTGCCCCAAAAAGGGTTCATGTGCAAAGTTTGGTTTGGCGCAAAATCAACAAACAACACAACATGTAAAAAATGTTCTTTGTTGTTGTTGTTGTTTCTTGTTGATTCCTTCGCCTTCGTTTGCTATACATTATAAACAAGCATATACGCGTACATATATTTACAAATACATAAATATGTATATACTGTTATGTATATGTGGACATATACTTATAAATATTTGCCAAGCTGTTGTGTGAGATATGCCGACATCGTCGCATTTAGTTGCCCGTCCCTGTTCAACCACCCCCCGCAACCTTGCACAGCCTTGTTTGTTTGTGCCTTAGTGCGCAAAAAGTAAATTATTTATCTACAAGTATGTATAGCAGCGAGAGGAAATTGGAAGTGCACAAGGCACACTCTGTGCCAGTTGGTAGTATGGAGTATAAATGTTAAGACAAACACAAGACAGACACACACACACACACAGGCATACAGACATACACACACAAAGTACACACAACGCGGCTTTCAATTAGAACAAGCGAAACGCGCAAAATTAAAAACACGCACCAGTGCAAGTCAAACAAAACCCAGTGTGGATAACGAGTACCCCCAGTTGGAGCTGGTGGCTACCAAGCCTTGGCTTCAACTATAGCTAGAGCTATGGCTACAATCGTGGCATTAGCCCCGCGTTGTTATATATTATTTTTTTGGGATCAGCCCTTTAATGAGAAACTCAAATAGCAACTTTCAGTGAAACTGAGCAAAATATGTTAGGGATGAGTTAGAGAACGCTTAAGAAGAAAAAGTAGCCAAAGAATATATCACTCACTCTTCTCGGATTTTGCACTATTAAATGTGCTATTTTTTTAAATTTAATGTTTAATTATTTAATAGCATATTCCAAGCAGATCATCTGGTCCATCTTCTAATTCTCTTTTCAAATTTATATTTTTTGTTTTTTTTTTTTTTGCAAGAAATGGAAGAGGAATAAGAAGAAGCAGGCTAATTGTCTAACAATTGCTTGGCCTGGCCATCAAACGACTAGCGAAGCGGTTTAAGTGTGTGCAATTACTACGTAGATGCAGATAGAGAAGATGCAAGGAATGCCAGAGAGCTCCCAAAGAGCTCCGCCGCCAGAGAGAGAGAGAGAGAGAGGGAGAGAGCGAGAGAGAGAGAGTTAAACATTGAACGGTGACTTGCGTTAACAAGCTGCATGGCGATTGCAGCTGCATTGCTGAGCCAGTAACAAGACAGGACCAAGGCCAAGACACCGAGCCAACCGCCTGGACGAGTTGGCTGCGAAAACCGCTGCTTTAAGCAGGAGGCTAGTGACAGGAGAAGCAACGGAGCATGGCCAGGCCAGTGCCGTGATATGGCCAAGTTTCCAGTGCTATTCTCTGCGCAGTTACAATTACAGCTACAAGTTTGGGGGCTAAGATAAACACACTTGGACTCTGGCTGAAATTGAAGCGGCTAATGGAAAAAAAGCAACAAGAATGGGCAAAAAATATGAAGGTCTGCTTGGCCGGGCCCTTTTTCAATTTTCATTTTCGCAGCTAAACTGTGAAACAATTTTTAATTAACACTTTTAAGTTGGGCGCGCGCTCAGCACAAAAATAAAAAAAGAAAGTAAAATCAAATAAAAACAGCACATAGATACGTTATAAAGAAAAGACAGAACAGCAAAGATAAGAAAAAACTGCTCATTGTGTGTCTCAAGTTTTTGTTTTAATTTTTTTTGGGTTACTTGAGTTGGCTTTCTTTACTTTTGGTTTCGGCGTTTGCCTTTGCGCTGTATTTTTTAATTAATTTGGCATTTATTGGGAAAAAGGGTTGCACAACTTGCTTAACACACACACACCCCTATACATATGTATATTAAAGTACACACACACCCTTACATTTATTTCATTAATTTAATGCAGTATTCGCTTGGGATCAAAGCAGGGCATTTCGGCGACTTTTGAGACAAGAATCAGACAGCTGGGCCGTCATTTGGCCACTTGGCAACAGCCACTGTTGGCCATTTATCTTTCCAGCCACGTCACACGCTAAGCGCAATATTCATAAAACGCAGTTAGTCATTGCATTCTTTTGGGCTAGACGGGGCATGTCAGCGGGGGCATTGAGCGCATTAGCTCATGAGCTAGTTGCATTTATTTACTCTTTGCTGTTGCAACTGCCAGCTGACTTTAATTACCCAGCGGTGTGACTACGCCGCTAGAGAGAGAGAGAGAGAGAGAGAGAGAGAGTGAGAGAGAGAGCGAAAACAGTGAAAAACATTTACTATTCTTTTAATTAAATTCCGTGAGTGCACAAAAGTAGACTACGTTTTTGTGTGTCTCAGTTGTGAGCGTGTGTGTGTGTGCGCGCGTGTGTTGGTCTGTGGATAATTTGAAATTCCAACTTAATTTCAAGGTGTACAAAAAGTAATAGCGGATGAGAGTGAGACCAAAGAGTACTTTTTGACTAGTTTGCTTATCCTCAACACGTTTCAGCTTTTAAAAACCGCGCTAAATGCCGTGCAATAGCTGAGAGAACTTGTGTGGAAAGGGGCGCTGGGGTATTGCAACTTTGTCATGGTCCTAACAGGAAAAGTGCATTTGGTCCTATGCTCTATCCTCTGCTGCTTAGGGTTTTCCTTCAAACGGAATTTAATTATTAATTACCATTTATTTTGACTCTGTTTGCGGTTAAAGCTGCTTTCGAATCTTTGTGGTTGAGGAAGTAAAGTAAATAATCTGGCAAATATTACGGTTGCTCTCTTTTAAATAGAGAATTTGAATTTAGCTTCATTACTTTCAGCATTTTTACTTTTCAGAGCTTCCTTTGTCGGTTTTTTTTTTATTTTATTCTATGTCATTTCAAACAGATAAATCAATTGTTTTTTGCAAAAGTAAACTGCATCTGACCAACATCCCTCGAAAGCAAAATACATTTCTTCAGTCGTCGCCAGTTTCGCTTATAGTTGTAGGTAAATCGCTGCTCAATTGTTTTTTTTTTTGTTTTGTGGCAACCACTTGAGTTGCATTTGTAATTGCACTTTACTTCACTTCACTTCACTTTAGTTGAGTTCAGCTTGGTTCACAGTTGGTCTTCGTCTGGCTGTCTGGCAAAACAATTGCGAGCTCACCTAAGAGTACGGTACAAGAGTGAGACAAATTGATGGCATGCCTCATTGCTCAGAAGAAGCCGCAAGGCAGCAGCTCAGACCCAAGCTCGCTGCTGCAACTGATGCCTGCAATTAATTATCGAAAGTGGGAGCGGTCTTCAAGTGGGCGAAAGTAAGTGACTGCCTCTCTCGGGACCGGAGTATCTATCTGTTTCGTGAGCGGCTCCGCGCGAATTTTCGGGGGCAATCAATGTAAAGAGCGGATATATATTTGGTTTTGGCTGGCCAAGAAGTGCAGCTAGACCCGCAGTCAGATCCAGGCACAGACAGGCGGAAGCAGAAATAGCGAAGGAGGCAGAGACAATGACGGCAGCGGAGTCGCACAGCTGGGGCACGTGTCTGTTGCTGTTGTTTGTTGGTTTTTGTTGTTGCAGCAGGTGTAAATAATTGAAAGATAGTTGCTTTGTAATTAAATACACAAGACTCTACCACAGAAAAGCAGAACGAAAGCGAACCAAACTGTGGCTTAACTGAAGTAGATTTGTTCATTAGGCAAAAGGACTTACGGCTTACTGTTTATTATTGCACAGGCGACGTCCACTTACCTGCAAATAGAGCAAAAAAATAAATAAAAATAGATGGCTTAGTGTGGGCTGAGTAAAATGTTTTAATTAAATGGCTTTTATAGGAAGGAGTGGGCACGAATGGGTTGCATACTCATTCTCGTATTTGTCGAAAGCAATGAAAATTCTTACAATATTATGACACTTCAATTAATCATCATCGCAAACAATAATAAAAATGTGCTCATATTTTATGTCAGCCAAGCGACAAATATCAAATGGCAAGCGGAAACCATAGCATACTTGAGGGCGTGTGTCGTGTCATGAATGCAAAAACAAAACAACAACCACAAAAGAGAAGAAACCAAGTGGCAGGCAACAAACAATCGAAACGAAGCCTGTGGCAAAGCAATAAAAAAGAAGCAAGCGAAGCGGATAGGAAAACAAATTAAAACATTCCTACGACGAGCTCAACAACAAAACACACAACTGCAAGACGAACACACACTAACACACACACACGCCCACAGTTACACACAAAAGTCCAGGAAATACATATTGCATATACAAAAGGCGCCACGGCAAGAAGCAGAAGACGTCCCCTTTATGGCTGTGCACCACACATTGGCTCAAAAAGAATGCATGGCCATGGCTAAAACAAAAGGCGAACCGGAACTGCGCCGCTGAATTGAGTCACTCGCTAGGCTCGTTGAACAAAATCAAAAGGACATTCATTTATAGAGTTGCTGCCTCTGGTGAGATGGGCTCTAGGCAAACTCCACTACGTAACAGTTGCAAATACATTTTTGTGCCATTTGTTTGCCTTGCTGCTGCTGCTGCTGCTTCTGCTTCTGGGCGTAAATATGAAAGGCACAGAAACAGACACAGCACAAAAAAAGGAGAAAATAAGGAGCTGTTGCATACCGCGTGGCGCACCGTTGCTCATTTTATGGCTGGCTACCGGGCTTCTCCTGGACCTGGAGCCCTTGCACCGTTCGCCTGGTTGCGCATTGTTTGAATGCCGGTGCACAGTAAAAAAACGCCAAAAACAAAAAGAATCAACAGTGTAGTCGCTGCCACGCCCTCACGCCTCATCCGTCCATGCCAGCAAGTTGCGCAAATATTTGTTTAAAAACTTTACGTTGAAATGCATTTGCGGTTGAGTGCCAAGCGTTTCTGATGCTGCCTGAGTGCCGAAAACAAAAAAAAAAAACCCAAAACCAAAAATACCGAAAATGTTAAAAAATGAGGAAAACTGAAGTCGTTGTACAAGCCAACAAAAAAGATTACTTTTGAGTGCCTGCCTGTAGACGGGCTAAATGTAAGCAAACAGTCAAAATGTCTAAAGTGTTGCCTACAACTTTTTGGTCGGATCATAAGCATATTGAATTCCAAGCATGGTTAAAAAAAGAAAATGCATAATCTTTCTCTCAGGAGAAGGTGGTGTGAACAGAATGAAATTTACACAAAACTGAAGACTACTTTAGTGACACTCTCGAAGGTAGAATCAAAACAGAGCTATCCAATATAACATCAACAGAAAGCTACTAGAAAGTCAAAAATTGCAATGGTATGTTTAATATTTAAATTTGAGCTTTGCTTATTTGTTATTTATTGTTAAATTCTAGATTTATTTAATGAATTAATTGCTTGAACTTGAAAGTTAGTTTTTTTTAGATAAAATTATTCCTTTTGCTTGCAAGTTGTTCTGTTCAATATCTTCATTAGTGAAATCTATAAAAATATTCAAATTAAGTCAACATTTTTTTTTATAAAAATAAATAGCATACTTCTCATCGAAGCTGATATAAATGTTTTGAGCTGCCCATTATGAAGCTCTCTTGCATATAAAATAAGCAATCAAAATCTATACATAGTCCTCTCTATTCTCTATTCTTGGCACAAGCAAACATCGACGTCTTACGCCACATATAGGCAAAGAAAAGTGTGCTCACAACTTTCCCCGAAAAGTGGAAAGTTCGCCGGAAATTTGTCAGCAGATCAAACAGAACGTTGCCTACTTTTGAGTTTTGCCCCCCAATAAATGATGGAAAAGAAAAAAGCTTACGAGGCCTGTTGATAATCCCAAGGCGCAGCCGAACCCATAGCGACCTGCCATGCATAATAAACTGAGCTTTACAACGTTAAGCTGTCACTCCAGACGACAGCCTCGCCTCAGCCTCCGCCCCGCACCTGCCCCTACCTAAACTGCCTTTGCAAGTGCCACTCGGGCTACTGTGCTAATATTTGTACGAAATTTAATGTATCAATTAAAAATTATGAAGTTTACTAATATGTAAGAGCACGCACCACTCCCAGCAGAAGAGGAAAACAGCAGAAGAGTCACAGAGAGAGAGAGAGAGAGAGAGGGAGAAGGAGAGCGAGAGCGAGAGAGGAGAAGGAGAGGTCAGCAGCCTGCCTGGTATTAGCACCCAACTTGGTATGCTATGGTTCTATTTTTTTGTGTGTTATTGTATAATATGAAGGCTGTCGACCAGGCATACTCTCTTGAAGACCTGGGCCGGTTGAGGACTTTGTGTGTATGTGTGTGTTTACCAAAGGATATTGCTGTGCATATTGAAAAGCAACAGTGGGATGAAAGCAACGGACGCAGCTTAACGTTGGCATGGTCAAGGCATACTTTCCACAGGGGGCGGAGGACTACCCTTACACTTACGCAGCCTGCCTGCCTGACTGCCTTCCTGGCAATTATGCTGTTGTGTAAGCGAGTGTGTGAGTGGGTGTGGAATTATCGTCAGTGGCAGGACTTGCATCTTAATGGAAATGGATTCAACGGCAATTAACATAAGCAAATATATACAACGGGCTTGCTTATGCCTGTGTGTGTGTGTGTGTATGTGAGAGTGCGTGTGTGAGCGTGTGTGTGTGAGAGTGTGTGTGTGTGAGAGTGTGTGTGTGAGTGTATGTGACTACGTGCTAGGCGTTTGTGGTTCAAGGCAGATAACTGCCACCCCATGAAGCATACGTGTTCTTGCTGTTGTAATGGCGTTATCATAAGGTGGGCGGGTTCTTTGTGGTTAAAAGCACACCCTACACCCCAAACTTCACATACGCTCCACACACACTTCCCACACACACACACACACACACACGGAGGGCTGTGCCGTGTTGAAGAAAAATGGCTCTTTTAATTTAAATGCAAACACGTTTGGCTTGGCCTCTGGATTTATGTGATAATCGTTTAAGTGAAAATTTAATTGCATACTTTATGTATGGGGTTTTTAGCCAAAGATCTGATCTAAGGCTTAGAATTTTGGCCAATGCATTCCGACTACCGACGTACAATAAAGCACAATTTATGTAATTTTTAAGTAAGCCAGCGAAATGGACGGTGTGCTCAGCATCTCCCCCTAACCCTCTGTGTGTGTGTGTGCTTTGGCTTAATTGTAATGACAGCGTGCCTAAAAGTATGCCATAAATTAAAGCAGAAGGCATTTAAAGGTGTGGCTGCTGGGCACTTAAATAATGGCCACATGAGTTATATGCCCACCTCATATGTCTCGCTTGAGCTTAAGTCGCATTTAAAGCTATGCAAATATTTCAAATTGTCTTAAGCTCGCACATATTGATGGCCAGCTCGTTTCAAACTCTGCAAACGGTATTTTTATGTGCATTACGGGGATTACATGCAAATAGCCGTTGGGTTCGCCGTCCCAGTTTCCGTTTTATTAATATGTTTTATTAATATTTACTTAGGTCAGAGCCCGGACCGACAGAACACTGGAGATGAAAGCTCCTGCTTGTAATATAATAATTTAATACTCGCTCGTACATATTGCTGTTAATAATGCGGACTCCCTCCGTGCTTAGTTTGGGGTGTGTGTGTGTGTGCGCGTAGTGTTTGTTTTAATGTGGCTCGTAATTGCTTGACCAAAGGATTTTTTAATTAAAAACGTTGTAAGTCAGCTCCCCCCTCGCGTGTGCTAATAATTTTGCGCACTCTCTTTGTTAAAATAATTAAATTTTTATTATTAACAAAAAAAAAAAACGAAAAAAAGTGGGCAACGCTCAGGCTAATGCTGGCTGGCGCGCCGCTAATATTTACTTAGCAAAGGGACCAACCAGCTAAAAATGCTCAACATTGTTTTGTAATGTTATCCATAGGTAAAACAGTCCAATGAGTTAATGAGTGTGCTGTTCCTATGTAAGAATTAGCAACTTAATCAGCACTCTGTGCTCTGGGCCGTAATTGAGTTTGAGCAAATCGTTTCATAATAATTAATAAACATAAAAATATATGAAATATACACTTAAGAGCTGGTTAGCGTGAATTGTTTCTAGTCGATGGCGAGAGTGCCACGAATTTTTTATTTTATATTTTTAAGTAAGCTTAAACCTAAATATTCCCTTTAAGTATTTATTCATGGGACAAATATTTAACTATCCCTCACAACACTTATGCATAGTAAATGCGCACAACTTGTATATGTTAGTGTTTGGGTTTGGTTTTCGATTTGATGCTGTTGTCAATTCAATTTAATTTCCATATTATGCACCCACTCCACCCATTTGTCCTCTCCTTCTCTCACTGCTGGCCAATCAGTTTGTTAAGCCATTGATGGCCAATAATGCCTAGCACATGAACACAGCTGCGCAATTGGGCCCAAATGGGTGGGCCAATAAATTATGTGGCAACGTCTGCGACTAGGCTTTAAACAGGACAACAAATAAAAATAAAAATGAGAACTTAACATAATTTTTGCAACTAATCCTGCGGCAAGTTTCAGGCAACTGCCAGTGCCTCATTAATATTTATTTAAACAAAATTAATGGCAAAAGAATGGAGCTACTGCCAGCCCAAAGCCATGCGTGGATTCGATTTCGGGGTCGGTGGGGTTGTGGCACAGTCAATTGCTGTGACAGCGCTTGCAGCAGACAAATGTCGCACAAATTAAAATCAAACGCTAAGCCCGGGCTTAATTTAATTATACAAAAATAAAATGTCAGTTACTCAATTAAATTTTAATACAATGCGCTTTGACCCAGGGTGCCAGTCCCCCGCCACCATTGCTTGTCCCAGAGCTGAGCTAAACTAACATTTGTCCCGGTCGTGGTGAGTACGCAGTAAAAATAAATTTTCATTTGCAATTTCAATCAGCGTTAATCCTTGGCAAGCGCATGCGACCACTGGCATCGCATCCTTCGTCCTGGCGAACGCCTGCTGCGTGATTTTTGTAGCCTAACTGCAGGCAGCATAAAGCTTGCCAGCCAAGAGAGCAGAGAAGGGGGGGAGGGGACGAATGAGCAACGAAGCTGGGCTTAAAAATGCAAACAAAATTAAGCACGTACACTGTAGAGATCCGGAGCCAGGGGCGCACTAGACCCGAGATTAAAGCTGTCTAACTGCGTGAGACACAATATATCCTTATCAGTGGTCCGAGTGCTTGTGCCTTCGGTTTGTGCCTCCGCAGTCTGTGTGTCCAGACAACAGTTGTTTGCGACAATAATTCTCAATTTAAAGTGCCCAGGCACAGCGAAGCAACGCACACAAATGAAAACATTACAAACGCTCCATTTTAGCTGACCATCCCCTTGCACCCTCTACAGCTGGTAGCTGGTGCAAGCTAATCCCTTGTCGATTAAGTAAATGCCTGCGACGTTTGTTTTGAACACGAGGCAGAATCCACGAGATGCTGTCGAGTCGACTCGACTTGATGCACACTTGGGGCACTCGAATGGACAGCCACAGTTCATTGGGATTAAAAGATTTTGTGTTAAAAATTTTGTTATTTGTTGCATACTTTGCGGCGCCGCCTCTAATCGCCTGGGACAGTCAGTCACAGTCACAGCCCAAGACAAATACAAACAACAGCAACAACAGCAACAACAACAACAACAACAAAACAACAGTAGCAACAATAAGTTTTGACAGTCATCAAGTTTGTTGTCGCACTGTAGTTGGCAAATGAAAATTGAAAGCTGGGCTATATTGTAAGTAAATAAGTATTAGCCGCTATTCCACCCCTCAAATGCTGTGCCAAGCTGTTAAATGTTATATACACACTAGCATTTTACATTTGGAAACAGTCGCGTTTTGACAGCTGTCAGTTTTTGTGGCTGGCGCCTCATGAAATATTTATGGCATGCAAAAATGCGTAAAACGCCAAATGATTTTAATTTTCATTTCGAGTTGTTGTCTCTACGAATTTCAGAGCTGTTTCGCTTCTGGTTTATTTTGAAATCGCCCCGAAAACTGTAGATATTATTTTTAGCTGCAGGTCGTCTTACAGTTAAATAATTTCTAATAATTTATGAATTGCTTGTTGTTTGTGAAACGACGCAGAGCTTAAATAATATTGCTTGAATTTTTGGAGGAACAATCGTGTTTAATTTCGAATTGTTGAAAATTTGAGGTGCAAGTAAATGATTTTGCAGAGTCTTGAACTTAACCCTTCTGGTAATTTATACTCTGGCATTAGTAATTTTTGGTAATTTCCTTAATGTCCTTTTGGTATCTATGCATCGCACTGGCATAACAAGGAAGTGAGCCAAGCTGAAATAACAAGCTGCGCCCCAGGCGATGATAGTTGCTTTACATGGCCGCTCTTCCCATAGTCGGCTTGTTGTTCCACTCGTTTTTGTTGTTCTTCATGATGGAGTTGCTGTTGTTGTTGTTATTGCTGTTGCTGTAACCCTAAAAGTATGCTGTGCCTCGTTTGGTATGGCGTATGTTTGATAAAAGTTCAAACCCTGAACTTTGCGCATGTTTAAACAACGCAAACGCAAAAATGCTGCTGGCTATTTTAGTTGCAGTCTCCTAAGCCCCCTCTTGGCCACACTTGCAACCTCCCTCGCCGCTGTCAGCCATTGTTGTTTGGCAAAACTTTGCAAGCGGCTCATGTGTGTGTCTGTGTATGTGCATGTGTGTAGATGTGCTTACGGTAAATGTTGCTGTAGAGTTTTGGGCGCAGACACTGAGCCCCCCAAAAATTTAATCTCTTAAAAAGTGTCTAGGCTATGCCCAGCGCATTCCTCTGCTATTGTTGTTGTTGATACGGAAATATTGTTTGTGACGCACTTTTGGCACTAATGTCTGCCGACTTCCGACTATAGTTTTTTTTGGTGTTGCCTGCAGCGGCAGCAGCACCCTAATGCTTTTTAGCAGCTTTTGCTTTTAGTGTGCTGAAGCTCTAGGCTAGGCAACTTGATTACAGTTGATAGTTTTGGGACTGCTTGCTGTTGTTGATTTTTATTTTTCTTTTTTGTTTTTATTTTGTTTTCAGGCAAGTTGAAAGTCAAAAATGGCTTGGAAAACTTTTCCACTAAGATAGTGGCATAGACTTTAATTGCATCTGATATTGGCAAATTAAGGCTGTGGTCAGATACTCTTTGCATGCCCTATAAATAAATGTTGTGCTTCAAACTGTTCGATTTGTTACACATTGCTTGACATTTCGGCAACGAATTAATATGTACAAAAACATAGGGCTAGAGCAAAAGCAGAGTAATGTGTAAGCTTAGCGTTAATGTGCTTTCTGGCTACAATTGTGTACTCTTAGCAGTTAAGGATTAATCCAACTATCAAAACTTTGTCATTTGGGTTTGATTTATTTCACCCTTTTCGAATTTTTTATCTTGACTATTTGCCACTTACTTCTTTTATACTTGAAGCTTCAAGTTGCAGACATTACTCATACGAAGGGTTGGCTCTGTCATGCTATGCCAGCACACACACATTTAATTTATATTGCACTTAGAACTTTGCACATAAATTTCACAGCTATTTTGCATAGTTCGCTCGCTGGCGCCCAATAAATTCGCTCGATGTGTTTCTCCCTATTAATAATAACATTGCGGGACAAATTTCTAGTCGGAGGACCAATGCTAATGACATGCCCAAACGTTTCCGTAAGTCGTTATCACAATGGCAAAGTCATTATTATAATGTCAGATATCCCTCGAGAGAGAAAGACAGTGTGTGTGAAGGAGGGCAAGGGCGCGAGAGAGATAGAGAGAGAGTGAGAGAGATAGAGGGAAGCATTAAGTACATCATCTATTTAAAAAGTTGACATAAATACAATTATAGATTTGAGCGCGGGCGCTGTGGAAATGAAGATGAAAATAATAAAATTGAGCGAAAATTGATGTCAACTTTCGGTGAGCAGAAAAAAAAGAAAATAATAAAATAAATGAAGAGCGAGAAGAAAATCAACCAAAAATTGAAAACGGCGTCGACGCTGACGACAACTACCAAGCGGAAATGCCGCCATTAGAAAGAAAGAATTCTGCTGCGCCATTGAGAATTGAACTGCGGGCTTTCAGCTTGGCCCACAAGGAGCGACGCTGCCGCTCGAATAGCACGACTACGGGGTGGGGGATGGGAAGCCTGGGAAGCGTAAATGACAAACAAACAAGCAACGTCCGCGTTCCCATTCTGCCTGTTAGTCCAACTCTTTGCCTTCGTCCTCGTTGTTGTCCTTCTTGTCGTCGTCGCCGTCGTCGTCGTCCTGGCTCAGATAAAAAGAATTGTCAAAGCGCCTTAAAAGTATGCAATGCCAGCAAAGTAAGCTGCAAAATCGACAAGTACAATGCTGACAGGCAATTGCTACAGTTGCCGTGCTGTTGTTATTGTAATAATAATATCGATTCGGCATTCTAACTGAAGGTATAAAAATTCGCATGGAAGCAAAAGTCCTGCCAAATGCTGCCTTGTCATCGCCGCCGACCGTTGCCGGAATTCGTTAATAAAATTTTATTGAAATTGTAGACAAGCGGCGAAAAACCAACGAAAACGATGACGACGACGTGCAAAACAAAAAAAAACCCAGAGAATACCCAAAACGAGCGAAAGAAAGAAACGGGCCAAAGGCAAAGGCAAAGCACAAGTCGAAATCGAAGCCGCGCGCGGCCAGAAAGAAAACCAATTGTCATCATTGGCACGTAAGCGTGGCTAAAAGAAGGGGGAGTTGGTGTGAAATGTAGACTTCAGAGGAAGCAGGCGGAAGACCGGAAGAAGGCTGGCCCTTAAAGTTGAAGTGTTTGGCTGTGCGATAAAAATCTAAAGCAGCCTTCGAGGCGTACCAACAACATCAACAATAAGCTAGAAGCAAAAAAAAAGGGTTGGAGTTTCTGCATAGTTGGCAGCTTCAAAAGCATGCGATATACCTGCGGGAGTAGTTGCTGCCACAAAATATGCAGCACTATTAACTTAAAAGCAATGCCACAAAAGCCAGGCACAGCTGACAGCGCCTCAAGGTATGCAACAGCAGCAGCAGCAGCAGCCGAAATAGAAACAGCAGCAGCATAACAAACAACTCAGCGAACTTGACAAGCAGCGCAGAGACAACGCCGCAAAACTTTTGTCACAAAAAAGAAAATCAACAACAACACAATACCGAAAACAACAAAAATTGACAACATTTTTTTGTTGGCCTGGCAAAGTGAAGTTAAATCAGGACAGAAAGCAGATAACTTCAACTATAAGTAAAATGTTTATACTCAGACCGGAAATGATATCGAAGGAGTTCGTGTTCTTACTTGAAGCTCTTTGCCACATAATTCTGATAATTTTAAAGATATGAGCTCTTTCAGTTTATAAGACTGCCAAGTGTTGGCAAACACTTACAATGCAAAATAAATAAATAAATATTAATTTTTCAAGACAAGTGGAATTCTATTTTATCGATCAAAGACTCTTCCAAAAATAATAGCAGATTGTTTCTTTAGTTTTTCTTCTGACAGCCACAAAAGTTGTTACTTTTTGGCAAAGGTTGTCAGCAGCAAAATCACGTCAGCATTCAATTTCGGGCCAGTTCGTGTGCCTCATTAAAGTTTATGCTCAGACGTTGTCTGCATCCGCATCTGAATTGAAGTTTGCTCATCATTTGCTCCTGGCTGCTGGTTGCTGCTGTTGCTACTGCTGTAGTTGCAGCTGCTGGAGGCAGTGGAACGTGCCCATACATTGATGATGCTGCCACCGTCGATTCAATAAGGTTTATGCAAACAGACGTGCATTAAATTAAGTAGCCGCCGCATTGGACGCCACTTGCAGTTTGCAGTTTGCAGCTTCAAGCACGTAGACAACGGCCAGCAGCAGCTTGAAGCAAAAAATTATAAAAAAAATGTAGGCAAAAGACAATAAACGTAGCAGCAGCTGGTGATGCAAACAGTCGACAATGTTGTCAAAGGCAGGAGATGTCTTCGTAGATAGGGGTTTCAGTCGCTGGTTACTTGGACTGCCTGTTTGGCAAATGTTTGGTCTTAAGCAAGTCTATTAACATTGTTTGTGCTGTTTGTGCCAAGCAGAAGGCGACAAATTGTAGTTCAGCTGCAACAACTTTTATGTTGCATACTTTTTCGGTTGGCGCACGCGACTCTTGGCCATGCCGTTTTTAATGATGCACGGAGTAGAGTTTCTTGCACAAAAAGCCGGAAGTTTAGCGCTGTTTTAGCTGCCATGCGATTTTTATGAGCCGCGTCCAACAACGAACAGCGGCAGGCACCATTAAGATGTGCCTTTTATGTGCGTAGGAAATGTGAGATTTTTATTTCGAGCAAAACACACTTTTCCACCACAAATTCGTTTCGACTTCTTTCGTCTCAGTTGTGCGACAAGTTTTTAATAAGCAACTTCTTGGCGACTTGGCTTAAATTTCCGGTGACTAAGCCGGCAAATTTATGGCTCAGTTTTGCGCCGCAAAGTACTAAAGCACCATTGAAGAGCTGGAAAGAGCGCCTCAGTGCAGTGGTTCAGTTTTTGGCTTAAGCGAAACGTGATGTCAATAGCAAGCAGTTGGGCCAAAAATGGTAGAAAGCACAGGTATCGCCACCAAAATGTATACTCTGCTTATTTATATACCAATACACACACGCACTGCTCACACCTTGTGTGTGTGTGTGTGTGTGCAGATGTGTGCGGGTGTGTGTGTGTGCTGGTTTGATTGCGTTTTGCCAGCGTCGTGCCAATTTCACTGTCAAGATATTGAAGCAAGAAAATTAGTTTACCGAAAAAGTGGCTTTAGGCATGCTTTTGGTGTGGGTGGAGTTGCAGGCAGGGGTGGGTATCGGAGGCGTCTGTCTGCAGGCAATGGCAGAAAATTGTATGTGGCAGGCGCTGTTTAGATTTGCACACCGCTGGAGCAAAATTGAAATTGATGGCAGGCTGAACGAGAATCTCAACGCTACCAAATCAATATCGAGAAGGGGATTCTGGTTTCGCGGGTGTGAGATGAGTGGCACGAAGTAGATTGGCCCCTGTGCATGTGTCTAATATGCTAAACATCACTGATTCAGTGGTGGTAATGGCTGTTTTCGGTTGTTGCCCCAGCATCGCCCCTACCCCTAAACCGAAATGCTACAAGATTTATGTACTGTATATCGTGTCAGTGCAGCATATGCCCAAAATAACCGACGAATCTGTTAAGAAGCCAAACAAATCAGTTGTGAAAATGCAAGTAACGTTAGCTAACTGCATGATTAATAACATTTCTATAGTTGCAGAGAACAATATCTAGGTCTGTACTTTGGGTAAATAATGGGATGGAACTTACAAATTTTACTAATACCAAGCTAATCTGAATGATTTTATGTATATATATAATTAAGTAAGCAACATAAAAAGCAAGGATTCGCCTTTAATTTTCCCTATCACTTTCTTAGTACAATTTTTACAAGAAATGAGCACAAATTACTTACACACAGTATTTTCAATTCATCGAAACATAAGTGGCTTCTTAAATACAGTTGAGAAATTCGGGTTTACAAAAATTAATTTAAAATCGTGGTAATATATTAAACACAGGCTTAAAGAGTTTTCGTCCTCATCAGTGCCATATTGCGGTTAATTTAAGCCTAAAACAAGAGATAAATCTAAAGAAAAATGGCAAATAATTGACAGCTTTTGTCAAAAAATTACTGACGACACCTTAAAAGAATGCACCGAAAAATGTTGAAACAAAGCGCTCATTATGCTACACAAATACAGATGCAGAGACTAACACAAATACAAATACGTGTAACACATGCCGTAAAACGCAAACGGAATGCTGCACAGCTATCATCAAAGACATTTCCCAGCTGCCAAAACGCGCATTTAAATTTCAAATTAATTTTCCATCGCCATGTGTAAAAAAAACGCAAATCTGCCAAGCTGACAACAAATACATAGTGAGGGAGAGAGAGAAAGAGATAGAGAGAGTAAGAGAGAGAGAGAGAGATAGACTGTAATAGAGGGGGAGCGACTGACATTGAGACTGAGCCATCGTTTGCAGGGCAATAAAAGAAGCAGCAGCTAAAGGAAAAGAAGTGAAAAATGCCAATGCCAACGCATGGCGCCACGTAAATACGCTACGCCGTGAAGTGTCCGCTATGTCGATCCGTATAAAAATGAGATGCGCGCTTCCAAACTGTTTTCGCAGTCATTTTTACCCTGCAGAGTCTGAGTCTGAAACGAGCAGCGGCAGCACCGTAAATTATGCAAAAGAAACAAATTTTTGTGCGCGCATTTCGGTTTTTTTTAATACCCAGTACTCAAAATAAGATAAGTATATGATAAGGGTGTCTTAAAGGCAGGAGAAATTTATTATGTTCTGTCACATCTGTCACATCTGTCGTCATCATTGGTAATAACATAATTGAGACTTAAGTCGAGAAAAGGAGTATAATGGTACACATATACAAACTTCTCGCATTTTGCATCCTTAAATCATTAAGATTTTATGGGCGACGCTATATATTCGATTGCTTTGTAGGGTATTTTGTAGTCAATCAACGTGCTTTTCCATAGTTTTGCTTTGCGGCTCATGGCTGAATGGGCGCAGCATATGCCAAGCGGCGAATGTTGTGTTACAGTTTCTGCTTGTGTTGCTTTTGTTTTTCAGCTCGCATCAATTATGCTTTTATTTATACAACAATTTCGTCTCGCAAAGCGTTCAATTTTCGTCAGGCAGGCGCATCGCATTAATGTGACTTGACAAAAATGGCGTCCAATATGGCGCAAGTGGGTGGGAAATGGGCATGCCTCTCTTAACGCTTGAGCGGCTCACAAGCACAAGCACCACACACACACACGCACACCCACACACGCATCGACACTCATCTCGGCAAGGAGTCGCACCTTGGCAAGCCAAGATGAGGACCAGCAGACGCCCGTACTCAGCTTTCTTCTATTTTAATTCACACGCCATTGTTTGGCTGCTGCTGCTGCTGCTGTTGTTGTTTGTTATGTGTTGTTGTTTGTTGTTGCTGCTCAGCGTCTAAAAGAAGACGAAGTTGAATTTCTAATGTGCAGCAGCTGCGAACAATAGAAAAACAGGAGAAAAACTCGCATCGCGTCGCTGTTGCTGTTTCTGTTGTTGTTGCCTGGCAGCATGATTGTGTTTTCGGCTTCTGTCGTTTTATCGTTGCTGTTATTGTTGTTGCTAGTTGTGTGTGTGGGCGTAGATTTCGCGTGTGTGTTTGCGTGAGTCCTCTTCAAGCTTTTTAAAGCATACTTATGTGAGCGTTAAAGCTATTTTTAAATCTCTTTAAGGACTAAAGATCTGGTTGAGAATGCCGAAATTTGCATAAGTATATTTACGATATTGTTACTTTTGTGTTCTAGTCGAAAGAGAACTAATTGCAGATTAAACCTTTTTTGGATTTGTACTACTGATTGAGAATTTACCATCTGAATTCGGCATTCAGAAAAATGTTTGTTTTACTATTATAGTTCCCATTATAGCGAAGGGCTTACCCTAAATGTGGACGTATTTATTTGTATAGTACTTTGTTGTCTTGGATAATATTTGCTTTATGTCTACTTAAGTGTCCTGTTTTTGTAGCCTTGTAAATGGATGCCTAATTAGGCACTTTACTCCAACTCTTATGCCTGTCTCGCATATCCGAGCTTATTAATTTGGAATAATCTTGGAAAAGTTTTGCATTGCTTTTGATGTTTGAGTGGACTCGCATTTCCGCGAACTTTGCTGCTACTTTCACCTTTGAGTAATTTGAGGGCTTTATTTTTATTTTCCAGCGTTACCCGAGTAAACAGCTAGTTGGTTGACTCTTAATAAAGCTGGCAAATGCAAATTTTCTAAGCAAAAGTCAACCCATTTGCAACGCAAACAATTACTGCCCAGCAAGAGATGAAATAATATATACACAAAAAAAACATGGAAGTGGCGAAAAAATGCTAATTGCCTAATTTATTCGGCGTTTGGTTCGTGTTGCCAATATGCGGGCTTTTCGTCGAAGTTTCTGTGTCACTCTGACTGTAATTTAAAATATATTTATTTATGTATTTGCCAGCAGTTGGCACTCCACATTCCTGGTCACCCAATTGCTTGGATTGCTTTGCAGCTGCTGTTGGCCATTTTTACTTTTGCTGGGCGCTTTTGCGCTTCGCCAATCAAAAGCATTTGGAGAACAGCTTTAATGCATGCGCGCGCTTTCATTAACAAGCAGCCCAACCACTACCATCGCCTGCTCTTCTAAGCCGCATTTACACACAGCATACAACAACACTCTCACACACACTTATACACACACCTAGGGGGCGAAAAAAATCGCGTTAGCGGCTTATGCAAATGTGTGGAAAAAAGCGAATGTTGTGTTGAGTGAATACGAAATTATTGTTTACAACTGTAAACTTTTTAATACCCTGCAGAAAATTAGGGTATATGCGACTACTACGAGCTGGCTAACATATTTATGTAATACTAGTCACTATCTATCAATTTGCTTTTATCTATAACATTTCAATTATATATCTGCTGCTAACTTAAGGCAGATTTATAAATGCCTACTCACAATTAATGAATAAAACTACAGCTTATTATATATTTTGATCGAAGTAATTATTAATACTTAAAACAATTATTACAATTTATCAACCAAGCACACAAAAAATCACACCTAAGCCAGGCTCCTCATCAGCGATTTAAAAATCAAATAAATTTATGTTTGTGGTCAACTCAAACGTAGAGTAAGCAAGATTCGACAATGCCAAAGATTTGTATATGTTTTTTATGTGAGGCTTCAGTTTAGAAAACGGTTGCAAACCGCACTAAAAGCGACTTATAACATGTTGAGTGCCAGAGGATTAACAGCAAACGGAATCCATGTTAGGGAGGGGCCAAATAGAAACTGTCCAGTCTGAACGACTGGGAAAGGCGATTTTGGTCGTAGTAGACGGACTGTAAATTCCTTTTTAATGAGTGCTGGTTTCAAATGTCCGGCCGGGGAGAGCGGCATCAGGGGCGTGGCGTCCATAAGCTGCTTAAGGTTTGGCGTAATCAAAAATTTTTTAAAAGCTTTTTGTGGTACATCAACATGAGGGAGCCAAGCCTGTTCGTCGAAGCCTGAGCAGGGCAGAGCTGTGAAGAGCTGTGAAGAGCAGCGCACTGATGAGATGAGATACATGAGAGGCGGAAGAGCGGGGAAGACCCGAAAAAACTTTGTTAAGCTTGAAATTAACTTGTGGTTCGTCTGCCGCTGCTGCTGCCGGTACTGCTGCCGCTGCTGCTGCTGTTGACGTTGCTGTGGCAACTTTGACGCCTGCAGGTAGGCAATCAATTTTTTGTTCGTCCACTGATGCTGTTGTTGCACTTAGCAATTTGGCTCCGGCCCGGTGTATAATTAATATATGCAGGAGCAGAAGTATAGCATACTTTTGTGCAAGCTACTAAAATTTTTATACAACAGCTGCCGCGTCGTTTTGCGCTAATTACCTGGCTACCCGGACCAGAGTCGTAATGCCAAATTGCAATTACAACTGCCAACTTGGAAGCCGTACCGCCCCTATCAACCTCCCAGCCCTGCCTAACTGACATTAAAATGCTTAATGCGCAGGCAGCTTAAAAAAAAGGAACACAGCAAAAAAATTACGCGCTCTTAAAATTAAAAAAAAAAAAAAAGAAAACAGAAATTGCTCTACTCATTTTCTTGGGCTCCAACCTCTTCGCATTATTTTTTTCGCTAGGTGGAAACTTGCCGTAGTCGTCTTTGGAGGGCGTTCTTTCTGATCCCGATGCTGCTCATCTTAAAAATTGCCCAGGTGAAAAATTGCAGCTGTCGTTGTTAGCTCTGACATTAAGGTGCAGAGCCCTAGGGCGTGGGCTGGCGCGAGGGCGTGGCAGGTCAGACTTGACAGCCCTCGGGGCTGTTGGGCATCATTCAGAGTGAAGTGCAGTTGATTGTAGGTCTGCAGCAGTGCCTGAGTCATTTATAACAAAAAATTGCTGCATCCTCTTATGAGGAAACAGAAACAGTGTATTTGAAATTTGGCTTGACTGGAATTTATTTAAAAGAAAATGAGTAAGGCGCTAAAAACCTTGGCAACATTAAGGAGAGTATGTCAGTAGAAGCATCTGGGTACCACCCATCAGCTAAGAAATATTGTATAATATATTCCTAGTTCTATAGCACTATACTCAAAAGAAAACATAACCACAGTTGTTGTTACTAAAAGCACTTTATTTGGAAAACTGCCGAAAGCCCACATAAATTTTACATTTTATTAGAAAAACATATTTAGGTGGGTTTGCTGCCTACTTAACGCTTTCAATGATTTTAAACTTTCACAGCACACACCCAAATACACACACAAGAGCAGCACCTCGGGCTCTGCTTTGATTTTCTGAGCATTGACTGCAATCAGCTGTGAAATGTGACGATTCACGTTAAAAATTGAAAATTGACTTAAGCCGGGACCAACTGTTTGCCTGATTTGGATTGGATTTGGATTTATATTTGGGTTCTGTGTTTGAGTATTGCCGCTTGTATCCGGTTTTATTTGTTTTGGGTTGTAGTTGCGCCTCACTTGCGGCTATGTTTTTGAAGTTTTATACCCATCCATTGCGAGTGCTCATCGTATTGCCTGAAGTCCCCATTTGTTGTGGGGTTGAGAGCTGCCAGTTAACTGAAAGTTGTGTTATTGTAAAAAATGTGTTTGTCCTGAGGCTTTGTTGCATTGATTTTGCTATTCCCCACCTTCCAACCAGGCATGGCGATGGCGTCAGGCAGCTGTAATTACGAAACGGCGCCATCATCATCATCATCATCATCAGCAGCACCAACATCATCGTCAAGAAGTTCCGCCTAAGTAAACACATGATTTTGCTAAGAGAGAGGTGGGAGAGGGTTTTGGGGGGCATTTGTTTAAAAACGCATCTAAATTGCAAATTAAGCAACAAATTTCATCAACAATATTTGAATTTGAATTTAAATGCGACAACGAGTTGGGCAACGCGACTGCAAACACATAAGCGCACACACACATACACACACACACATACAGGCACACAGCCCGAAAATGTAAAATTCGCCTTCGCCTTTCGTAGAGCCAACAACAATCTGAGTGGTAAATAAAGCAGGCAGGCAGGCAGGCAGGCAGTCAGAATTTACAGCTGGAGGGAGAGGAGGAGAAGGAGGAGCATCAGCGGCTAGGATACTTGAACAGTACTCACTCTGCACTCGCACAGAGAGTTGACTTGGGAACGAACCGTTCGCTGCACTGATGTAAACACCAAAAATACAACAATGGCAACCATTTCAGTTTGCTTTAATCCCCTCTGCCTTTGCGTTGTCCTCCACTCGTTGGCTGGTTTTGTGTATTTGCTTGTGTTGTTTGTCAAAAGAAGCAATTTACGTGCAAAATAACTCAAGTGTCATGCAAATTTCATTTATTTTCGCACAAGAAAAAATAATTCCCGAACCGCGATGAGGCCAGGGCAGCAGCAGCAGCAGCAGAAGCAGCAGCAGCAGGAGGAACGTTGTCATAGAGCGCACATTCACATACATACATATATGCGCATTTAAATATATACATGTATATGTATGTAGTTATATGGTATTTTCTTACAAAATGTCTGAATAATGAAGTCAGTCGTCGGAACAAAATCGTTGCACAAAGAATGTAAGAAGTAAACCTTCAGCCAGCTTCGCGGTTGTTGTCAAACAATTTGATGCTGCGATTTGTATATTTATTTATTTCTTTTTCTTTGGTTTTCTTTTTTTTTTTTTTTTTTAGAAAATTAGAGCAGAGTGTGCTGTTCTTGATTTTCCATTGATGTGACACACAAGTGAAATATAATAATAAAAATAATAATAATTTCAGCTCGCTATTTAATTTTATTTGAATTTATTTTGAAAACGTGGGCAGAGCCAAGTCGGGCCTCTCGCCACTTGAGGCTTAAATGAAGTTTGCTAAGTACTTTTTCACAGAACAGCAACAACAACAATGACACCAACAACAAACGGCTGAATAAAAAACAGGCAGTACCGTAAGTTGCACAACTTGCAAACAAAATAAAAAGCAGCGTGAGAGTCGACAGCAAGCCGACAACTTCAACATCGACGTCAACTTCAATTTCCAACTCAAACTGAAATTCCAATTCAAATTCAATTGTTGTTGCGAGGGAAACACGTCAGTTTAATTGGAATTAAATGGGTATTATATGACAAGCTTCTATGCGAACTATACTATTAATTTGTTTGCATTGACGTGGGGGCCTAAGTAGATGTACTTGCCGGTAATTTGGACAGGAATTTCAACAGATGGCAGAGACCCTTACATACATACATACATATATCATTACGTATTTATAAATAAAAAGCACTTACCGGCATTGTTTGACTTCCGTGTAAATTGGTTATTGCTGATTGAGCCTCCTGTTGGGAACCAAATTTAACGAAAGCGCAGCCTGAAAAAAATAATGTTATTTTATTATCAATATTCATGTAATATTTTTGAAATATTTCAATTATTGCAATAATTTGAAATGTAAGTCCGTCAAGTGGAGTGAAAACTCTAAAGTTGTATTATTATGCAATGTAAGTGTTCAGAGAATGGCAAGAGTAATTTGAAATCATTGCCACACTTCGACATATGTGCAGCGAATTTAAATAAAATTTTAAGTGCAATTAAAAAACATTTTTGCCATCGCACAAGAATCGCTCGGTGCGCTCTACCATGCAAAGCCAAAATGGAGCACCATCATCATCATCCAAGCATCCCATCATCCCATCATCCAAGTATCAACATCAGCGCCCATCAGGGCCCATTATATAAAAATAATAGTCGGCCGGACGGTAAATGTAAAATTCAAACCAAAAAATACATTGCACTTGGCGCTCATTATTTTGTAATTTGTGTGCCAGCTGCTCGGGGGCGATGCCAAATGGGCGTGGCCATGCCAGAGCCATGGCGCATCATCGTTGCTTCATGAGCATAATTATTAAAAATCATTTATGCTAATTTAATACACAGGCAATAACCACAAAAATGTACAAAAAATCCGTGAAAAATAACAGAAAAATGTGCGCGGTAAATGAGGGTTTGTGTTTATAGAATGCTGTTTAATTGAATGCGAAAAGATTTAAAGGTAGAGAGTGCGTGAATTTAAATTTTTAAATAATGTGATGATAGTTTCGTACGTATTATGAATGAGTGTATTCATGTAGCATTTGAAATAAATTTCCAGCATATTTGGAGAGGATGTTTACAGTTTGTAAAACGAGTGCTTGAAAAAAACACCCAAACCTTAAGGAATTAATTAAGGTCCTTGGAGTTGATCTCAAAGTGAAGCTTAACCTTTACTAGACTATTGTGCTTTAGGCAACAGCAATGTGGAAAATTAAGACCCTCAAGCGAAGGGAACCGGATCAGAAATAAAAGCAACCCGAAAAAAATTTACATCTCCCATTGGCAGCAGGCAGCCCCTCTCCCCTGCCTAATAACGTGCAACAACGTCTAAATTGCGGCTCCGGCTGTTGCTGCTGCCTTTGTAGTTGTCAATGACCTAGTAAAGGGCAGGGGCTGGGGCATGGTGTATGCAGTGAGAGCGCGCAACAAATCCCGCCTAAAACCATGCAACATGCGAGCTGACAAGCCGTAAGGCAGACAAGCGCAAATTTCGCGTGCAAACAGTCACAGGATTTTTATATTTATTTTCCTTCGTGTTGCAAATGTACAAAAAATAAAGTGTACAAAATTCAAGTGGATTTTTGTTACGCAGCCACTTTTTTTTATGTTTTCTTTAGGTGTGTGTGTCTGTTTGTTGAAGTGACAACAAAATCCTGCGCCACACAGACAACAGTTGGACAGACCCACAGGGTGGTGCTCGCAGCTGGTGCTATGGTGCGGGAATGCCGGCGGTGAGTTGGAAATCAGCGTTGCTAAACAATAAAAAATAAAATATTTTGTTGCCTGTTAATCCACAACAGTACGACGCAGAGAAAGAGATCAACAGAGTGAAAAAAATATACACAAAAAATGCTGAATGCCAGGCACAGAACAAAAAAAAAACAAAAGCTAAAAGAGCAAAGCAATTGCTAAGCATTTTTGTAAACTTAAATCAAAGTTGATTTTGTGTACTTTTTATCCGTTTTTTTGTTGCTTTTGTTTCTAATGTGTGTGGGGTGCTGCTTTCTTTTCTTTTTCCTTTTTTTTTTATTTTGTTTTCGTTTTTTGGTAGCTTTTGTTTATGTGAAATTTATTTTTCTTGTTATAATTTGCAAACAAGAAAAATATTTGCTTTAGGGCCTGTGGACTTTGTAAGTTATGAAATCTTAGAACACTTTGTTTAATTGTGTGTTTTTCGGTAAAAATATAGATATCTTTAAGAGCAGCAGCAATTAGTTGGAGAATTTTCAATACATGTACTTAATTTACAAGTGTTTTCTCTGTAATGCTAGCTTTAAGCAAGGGTCATCCATAAATAGTTTGTCAGCTTTTTAATTGATTAGCCATCAGCCTAAGTGCTTTACCATTCATTATGATCAGAACCAGCTAATGTTCTTGTCAGAACAGCGACTTGCACTTTATTTAGCTCGACTTTTTCTAGACATTTCTGATTGTTTACCTTTGCTGGACGTCATTTGTCTTTGCTGTCGCAGTAACTCTCGCATTAAGGCTAATTTGTCGAACTTCTAGTCATTATAATAATTAAAAGTAAATTAGTCGGCCAAAGAGGTAATGCAGACAGGCAAATAGTTAACTTTTCTTTGATGTAAAGACATGAATTCAATTTACATACAAATCAAGCACTGCTTGGGACATTTGTCACAATTAGGCGGCATGAGGACTGGTCGCCAGTTGCAGGACATACTTCGCAGGACACTTGCCCTTAAAGCTAACGAAGTGCAAGCTTTAATTACTTAAGCGTCGACAAGTTGCAGCTGCAGCTAAAACTGAAATGGTTCTCTGATTATTCCAGCCACTGATGCTGGTGCTGTTTCTGGTACTGGTTTCCCTTGGCTTGGCAATTAGTTGAAATTAAAATGTGTGCATTGCCGACAAGTTTTTTAGCGACAGGTTTTCTTATGCAACTTCCGTTGAAGCGTGAAATGATGCAGCCAACTGTCTCAACTGTGAGTACTCAGCTCGCATCTAATGACACTTTTTAATCAAATATGCTAATGATAATGATAATGCAGGACTTGCAGGCTCTCATTCAAATTAAACTCTGCTGAGCAGTAATGACCAATTACAAGCTCAGCCTCAATTTACTTGGGAACAGAATTATCTGGCATCTGTTTCGAATGCAATTTGACTGCCTAGCTTTATTTGTTAATATAAACATAATCTTAGGTAAGCAAAGTAAAACAGCATTAGTTAAGTTTGGAATTCCACGAATGGGGATAACAAATATTCCTCCTTAAAACTGCACTTCTTTTTGTAACTTATATACTACTTGGCCAAAATGCATATTAAAATTGTACAATTAAAATATTTTTATCACATTAACCTAATTTAGTGTTCTAGCAATGATATATTTGATTAAAAGCAAACCGAATTTATTGTCTTTCTTTCTCTCCATAAAATCATAGAAATAAGATGAACATTTTCATTGCTTCTCTTGAGCAATTTTTCACAGGGGAGCACCACACTGAAGCACTGCGGGATTTGGGCAACAAAAACACATGTGATTATATTTATGGCAGGGATTCAACGGCCAGAAAGCCCTTAGTGACATTTGCAATACAAATTTCGCAATGCCATTAACGTATGGACTTCCCCTCGAAAAAATAAACCGGCCATGCAGTGAAAAATCGCCGCAGGTCAAACACGTAACCAAATTGTGCACAGCAGCAACAACATCAGAATCAGTAGCAACAGCAGCAGCAGCAGCATCAGGAAACAAGGATAACGAGCGTGTTGAGCCCCTGACTGCTGACCATCGTCTGCTGGTCGATATGTTGTTGGGTTGGTTGGTTGGCATTCATCTGAGGGAGACAGAGAGAGAACTGAGGCTGATGCTAGTGTTATGGCTTGGTCATTGCGATGGCCTCTGCCTGACTGCTGGGCTGCCTGCCTGCCTGCCTGCCTGCCTGCATGGGACAAGTATTTTAAAATCCAATTAAAAACGCCCAAGTGGGATTTTTCAATCGCTGCCTGCTGCCCCAGCCAAGCTGACAACATCAGCAGCAGCAGTAGCAGGAACCCGAGCAACAAAGTTGCATTAAGCGCGCTCCGTTCGCCATTTGGCATTCGGTCGCGTCGTCATTGTGGGAGTTGAGCGAGGGACATGTGGAACTGAGAGTGGATAGGACAGGACACGTTGATGGCCATTGCATGTTTGCCTGCGGGGCACAAAAGCGTTGCATGAATCTTGTTAGCCAACGTTTACGCTTATTATGCGGCAACAGACTTGGCCAGTAGCCAGAAAGCAACGCTATCGAATTTGTTTGATGCATGTGACGCTGGTCCAGTGATGAGACCTGCCACACACACACACACGCCCACACACACTAAACCAGATCAACTATATATGCACACAAACAAGGTAATGCCATACGAGAAGCATGTCACTAATTTTTGCTGTGGCTGCTGTTGCTGCTACTGTTGCAATTGTAGCTCCGCAAATTGCATTTGCCTCATGACACTCACAGTTGAATGCGTTTTTGGCCATAAATGGACCACATTTTTCGTACTACACAACAAAAATCAAATAAAGTCGACCAAACATGGGCAAACACATGTGTTTGCAAAATGCCAAAATAATGAGATTGGCAAGAGCGAATTAGTTATTTCAACTGTTGCTAATGATAAATCATTTTAAGCACCAATTTATATAAGTACGCAACCAGGCACTAGTTGTTTGCGTAAGCAACTGAATTTTAAGTAACATGCTATGAAAACAAAATTTATATATATGCAAATCATGCATAATAATGTTATCCAACTAATTATTAAATATTATACAATTGCAAATCATTTGTAAGCTAAATTATCTTACTAAAAAACGTGTTTATTTTTAACTACTAGAACTTCATTGAAACGATTGCAGTATGATCTTAAGTATGTCTTAAAGTAAGAAAGAATTTCATATGACATAGGAGCCGTCCAAACAGCACCCACCACCCCACCCCAAAAGAAAACTTCAATCAGAACAGATAGTTGCCACAAATCACTTGGAGCTCAATGGATGACTTCAAGTTGAACTTTCAAAAACTTTGCTCGCTTTCCTCTAATGAAGTTGGCTGACAAAAAACGGAAGCTTATCGATATGGCCAACTAGTACAACTGTAAATAGACTCAACTCGCAATACAAACAAACCAATTTCTCTTTCCTTACGATTGCTTTTTATTCACCCCGTCGTCTGACCCAAACTGAAATTGAACTCTTCTTTTGCAAAGCATGAACCTTAACACTTTGCATACAAATCAAAAAGACAACACATATGAGAAACACAAAAACACAAACACACACATCTACGATCTGCAATGGGACCATTATTCTTGATTTGAGTCACACACACCCACACACAAGAAAAAAAGAGGAGGGAGCAAAACTTTGGCTGGCATATAAACAAAAAGGTAAAAACTTTGTGAAAGCCTACAGAGCAGGCATGAGCCAATGGATTTGGCCAGGATTTACAACTACAGTTAATAATATTGGGCACAAAAAAAAGACGAAAGTTTAGCCTTGACTATGGCTATCCATACAAATTCACTTCATAATACGTTTTATTGTCCAACGAACTGGCAAGCTGACAAACTGCCAAACTGACTGACTGTCGGACTGAATGCCACTGCTGTCCACTTGATCTGAATATGCAAAACAGTTGAAATTTATGCCGTGTGTCTCATGTAATGTGATACATTTTGCACTCACTGTTGCCCGTTGCCACTGTTGCATACACACAAACACACATAAACTGTGGCATCCGCAGGCGAAATTAAATAAAAATCAGTGACCAGGATATACAGAGTGAGCTCAAATTGCAATTTCATAAGCAATTTACCGCACATACAGACACACACACACATATACACCCATAGGCATCCACACAAGAGAGAGATACAAAAGTTTTTGTTTGAATGAAATTTGCCTGCAAGCCAGAAAAGAGAGTAGTTGGAGAGAGGTAGAGGGAAATGAAAAGAGCAGCTGGACAAGCATTCAGAAACGGAGTTTTGTCATTGCATTTGCTGGCCGCCGGGGTGTTCCGAAAAAGGAAACCTGCAAATTACATTTGAACAAGGCGAAGGCAAGTTGTCTGTAGGGCTTTTGTTGTAGCTCGAACAATTTAATACTTGGCCAGAATGCAGCGTTGACATTTTTATGGCACTCTCGAGTGCGTAACACAGCCTAAAATGAATGTGCTTGTGTGTGTAACCTCTTTGGCGCTTACAATCGAAATGTGTGTGTGTGTGTGTGTGTGTGTGTCTGTGACACATAATAAACACCAATTAAGAATATAATATTTTGTGTATATAGACAAACAACAAATGTGTCTCCCCTGGCTGGCAAATTGAAAAGCCAAGTCAAGACTTCTCTCACTGGACTTTTCTCTGCAAGTGCTGTGCAAATAATGCACAAAAGTATGCTACAAAAATACAAACAAACAGGCGTTGGCTAGTATCTGCTGCTGCTGTTAGCAGCTTGAAAACCCTATAACAAAAGCTAAAATATTATTGCTTTCGGGTTTTTGGGGCTATCCACCCACTGTCTACACACCACACCCCGTGAGTCAACCGGCCACTTTACAGGCGTAGCGAGCAGAGATACTGTTGAAGTCCGAACCGTAGCCGGCTTGTTATAAGGCATGTTGACAAGCCTCTTTAACAAATGACACCAACAGAAGAAGGACTCGAAGGACAGACAGACCAGAAGCAGCAGCAGCCGAGTCAGTCAACCAGCCAGTTGGCCAAATAGTCAGACTCCGACTCAGCCTCAGTCGATGCGACGCTTTGTGTAACATTTGTTAAGCGCAACCGAAAAATTTGTTGCTCTTGTTTGGTTGCCAGTTGCCAGTTGCTGTCCGTCTCTCATGTTGTTTTGTTGTTATTTACTATTTCGTTGACTTATACGTAAAAGTGTCCTTTTTGTTTGGCATATAGGCCGGAGGATGGATGATGGGGGCATCCAATTCTTGGAGTTTGAGTTTTGGGATACAATTCGAACTGACTGATGGGTTGTTAACCCTTTTATGTGCCATTCGAGCATTCGAATTTGAAGCAAATGTTTGTAATGCATTAGAGAAGTGATAGATATATTAAAATTTATCTATATAAAAGTACACAATACGGAAAGAGAGATAGAGCTGGCTTAGGTTTTGGGTTCTTTATTATAATCACAGACTATCCAATTTAATAAATAAAATATTTTACATTATTAATGTGAGTTAGGGTCTACTTATCATTCACTTGAAACATGTTGGATTCAATTTTCGATCCTCATTTGCAGTCCTTTGAAAGCCTCGTGGCTCTTACTGACTTTAATTGCACTTTAAGGCAAACGAATTTCGCGTGGCCGAAAGGGTGGTGAAAAGCGAAAAATCAACCGCCTAAATAAACTCACACAGCAAAGATTTAAAAGCCGCTCAAACCAAAGTAATTTCAGCCTTCAGCCTAACCAACAGTTTTTGCCAGGGCTCAACGCACCACAAACAAGGTAAATGCTTTTCCAACAACATCAACAACAAAATCAACTGTTGGTCGGTGGGGCTGCAACCGCAACATAATAATTATGCAACAGAAACCGCAATGCATGCGGGGCAGCAACAGCAGCAGCAAGAACAACACTCTCGGCTGGTTGCAGGTTTTCTGATTTGGTGCTCCGGCCACCAGAAAAATTGTTTTGCCAGGCGAAAGTGTGAACAAAAAGCTGTTGCGTGTGCTGCAGCCAACACACAAAAAAACAACAACAAAACAAAAACGAAATGAAAAAAGAGAATAAATACATAGAACAGCAACAGCAACAGCAACAGCAACGACAACAAAACAGGCAAACGCAACAACGTCAAACCGCAAAGTCAAATGCAACTAAAGCCGCAAAGCACAGTTTGGGTCCTGGTTCTGGAGTTTGGGAGGTGTGCTATAAAGGGACGCGTGTTATGAAAGCGACTTAGTTAAATTGGAAATGGTTAGCAGAGTTTAAAAGTAGGTGCTCAGACAACAAAGAACTTAAGCTTTAAGAATGCACAAATACATGGAAAGAAAAGTGCTCTTTAAATAAATCAGTCATGAGTATTGCATAACCATCCGTCTAATATATTTTTAGGTTAATGCAGCTAGAAACATTGCAACTTAGTAATAATATTGTGTCAAATTAGTGCTTGTAATAGTTATTTTAGTACTGATCCCACTTGGATTAAATGGCTTTTTGCTTTATTTCATGGAATTGTTATCTTGAAGTACCTCACAATTTCTGCACTTTTTTTTCTCGCCGAGCGCTAAGTGTCCTTGTTGTTTTACTGTCCTTCTACACTTGTATCCTTTGTCGATTTATTTGTGCACTTATTTAGCACAAAACACAAAAGCTCCGCAAATAAAGCCGCATAACTTAATAGCGGCCTGCTTCATTTGAAGTTTATTGCTGAGTGTTACCAGGGAATAAGGTTGCAGGACACAGAACGCAGGACCACAGTAAGAAAAATCAATTTAGCTGGGCTTAACTTGAACATCAAAGCGTAAGGGCAAGCCAATGGCACGGGTTGGGGCTGGGGCAAGCGCTTGGTGCTGGCAACTGGCACAGGTAAGCAGGATACACTTTAAGCCTAATAAAGTGCGCCCCCAAAAGCTTGCAGCTTGTTTTGTTTTATTTAAGCTGCGGAAGGTGGAGATGAAGCTAATTGTATTGCCCAACGGAATTTGATTGCATGGATTTGTATGATTGAAAAGGGCAAGCAGTTGCAGAAGCCCAAAAGGGAATGCCAACAGGAAAACTGTGAAAGCCGCTTCTAGAAGCTGGCAGCAGCAGCAGCTGGCAACCGCTGGAAGCCAGTGCATAAATTGTGAGACCGAGTCGCGCACATTATTCATTTTTAATGCGCCCGTGAGGCGGCCACAACAATTTGGCCACATGTAAGCACAGCTACTTGGCCATAATTGCCAGAGACAAAAGACGGCAGACAGTCACAGAGAAAGATAGAGGTACGGAAACGAGACTACAAGACGACACTGCTGCACTTAAGGCGCTGTAGCTGTACCAGCTGAGGGGGCAGGGGAAGCATCATTAAAATGAGTTAGCGCTGTGGGCACAGTACAAGCAAAGCACAAGACGAAGCGGAAGAGACTCGGGACTCCGTCTCAACAACGTTGTTTGGCTGTGTCTGGTGTCTGGTTGCCTACAGTTGGCCTTTTGGGTGCAATTTGCAGGTAGTGGCAGCAATTAAGCCAAGAGGTAGATTAAGTTTAAGCTGCGGCGTAGATGCGCTCCCTGTGGTTGCTTCGCCTTACCTCGTCTCAGCTGCAGCGTTTGATGCAAGTCCCCAAATCGTTGCGTAGCATACTAAATTTAGCGGACAACAGAAAATGGCTAAAGAAAAATCAATGTCCGCAGGGAGTTGCATTATTAATAGTGTAACTTTTTTCTTCCTTTTAAATTAAACAGAACAATGTTGAAGTAATCAATTTCACAGCAAATTAAAATTCCTTTTCATATTGTAGCAGGCCACTTGTCAAGTTGGTAACATGCCACTTGTGACGTGGTATTAAGACTGTAACATAACATCTGCACATAGCATTGAAATCGATATATATATATATATATATGTATCCAACTTTAAGAAGAAGAGCTCAATCGTTGTAAATAAAGTAAAGTGAATGAAATATAATTATATAATTTAGTTGAGACTGCTTCAGACTGCTACAATATAGATACTCAGCTTCAACAAGGAGATGCATTTTCAAAACAATTAAATAAAGCATAACTTGTAAAATTCAAATTATTTATTAAACACTAATGAAAAGTCTTCGAGTGAATTTCGGCCTGTAGTTGCTTGTAGTCTGCATGCTCGTAAGTCTTCAAATTGCTGAAAGCATTTAGAAATTCGGTTTCCCATCCACATAATAATTTAATAAACAACATCGAGAGATGCTCTGATGTGCGTAACCTTTTAATAACATTGTGTTACAACATTTCAATTGTATTGCGCAAAAATGTGAAACAATGTAATTTTATTGTTGTCGTTGTTATTGTTGTTGTTGTTGTTGTATTTGTGTTGCTTTGAAACGTGCACTCGTATTTCTAAGCATGGATCCATGAATCCATATGCATAATATGCGCTTTAGTCGTGTCCTGTGGATGTGGATGTGGCAAACAAAACGTGCCGCTTGCAAATTGTACAACAACCAATTAAAATGCATAACTCGATTTAAAGTTTACATAACATTTTGCTAAATTACAGGTTGGCCCCAACAGTCTCTGGCTTGTATAAGTGGCCCGCCTGCCAACCAGCCAGTCAACCAAACATTCAACCAACAGAACACTCAGCCTCCCCTTCACTCCATTCCAGTCGAATCCCCAGCCTCAACTCAGCAACTCTGCTTGCAGTGGGGCTTACAATGTCTGTCAATTGTTGTTGTTGCTGTCGCTGCTGCTGCTGCTGCTGCTGCTGCTGTTGCCTGGGCAACATGCAATTAAAAGCGATATTGAATTTTGTTACGCTATGCGCTCGAGTGTACGATTTTACAGTTTTTGTTGTTTTTGCCGTTGTTGCACTGTGGCGTTTATTTAATTTGAGCAAAAGCTAAAATATTTCGTTATGTGATTGGCATAAGTTATGCAATACAAAACAACTCCAAATTTATGAAATTGCAAATCTGCAAATGGTTAGTTTGCAAATTGAAGTTTACAACTCTCAACTAAAACATAAAACATATTTATATAATTTTGCAAAAATTGTGAAATGCAACATTTTGTGTTGCAACAGTTTTAATTTCCGTCGTTTGCCTCAAAGGGTTATCTTTGTTCAAACGGGCAGCTAGTCTCAACAGTAAACCTGATCTCACACAACAACTGGAAGAACATTGCTCATTAAATTTTATTATATCCTTTTGGATACTTAGATGACATTTCACCATGCCACAATATTAACAATAATTATCCAGTCTGAATCTAAGAGTTATATGCTTAAGCTTTCTATCTTCCTTTATTTGATCAACTGTTAATATGTGGCTAGCTCGTAATATCAAGGACATTGGCTTTTATTTGAATGCATAATGAATGCTGATGTATTCTAGTTTTCCTCACAAAGGATGATAACCATCATCATGCAATGATCAACGACATCTCTTCATTAGTATAACTGCCCCCGTTTCTATTGTTGTTGCCAAATCGTTGTTCTACCCTAATTTATGGCTATTATGTTACACAGAGTACTTGACAGATGCAAAAGTAGACTAAATTGCCATCCAGATGCTGCCTTCTCGTGGAGGTGGGTGGAGTTTGGGTGTGATGCATTTATAAATCTTCATTGTGGGCCAGCTGGAAAGTAGCACAGATAACAACCGAAATGCAGCTGCAGCTATTTTTTGAGCCATATGACCAGGTCCCCTTTTGTGTGTGCTAAAAGCAACATCAATTTGCATGAAATATGTGTGTGTTTGCGTGTGTGTGAGTGAGTGTTTGTGTGTGCATGTGTTCTGCGTATGTGCATGTAATTACAAAAACACACCAAGCTTTGAGAACGTGCAAATCTGACCAAAAATTTAAATTGAAGTTTAAATTCTGGTAAATATTGTTGCCGATGGATGATGATGATGTATGAAATCTGCACATGCATGGGTGTGTTGTGGTTTCATAAGTGTGTGTGTGTGTGTGTGTGTCTGTGCGTGCTATGGGGTGTTTGCATAGCCCAACGAGACCTCGACTCCTGCTTTTGACTGTGCACATCGCTGTCATCTGTCGCTCTCCCTCTCTTCATCTATCTCTTTCAGTCTCTGAAGGCATTTTGGGTGAAAACAAGTATATCGAATTTTAATTACATTTGCTTCATATGCGACTGCTGTCTATGAGTGTGCGTGGGCATGTGTGTATGGGTGAGCTACCCATTTTTTAATGCTGGCCAAGAACACGGAAATGTGATTTTTGATTGAGTTGCCAACAACAGGAGTGAAGACAACAACAGAAACAGAAAGCCAACGTGCCACTTTTAGGCTTAGTCAATTTTCTACTTATATTGCTGAATAAATTTGTGCGAATTTTATGGAAATGAAATGCATTGATCTTCATCATCATCGTCGCTGTCCTTTTCCTTTTGCAAGCATCAAAAATTGCATATAATTAATTGAAATTCCAGTGGTCGTTTAAAATGAACTCTTTGAGCCAACATCAGTTATTATATTATGCAAAAATCACAGGCCTCCGGTCGAGAGAGGGGAAATTGTATGTGAGAGTGTCTCTGTGTCTCTCAAGCTATCATTACAACGTGTCCGGTTCATTATTATGCAGTGTTGCTTGTTAATATGGTTTTCCGTTTATCCGTTTTTTTGTGGTCTGGCAGTGGAGGAGCATTTGTGTGTGTGTAACGTTAATTTACTTGGGGCAGAGATGAAACAAAATTAAGTGAAATATTTAGCAACTCAGTGCTTAACTAAAATTTGTGGACCAAGTTTTTGAATTGCTTTTCGATTCCTTGGGGTTTGAGTAATAATAATAATTCTCATTCATTTTATCGGGTTTTCGGTCAATTGATAATTTTACATGAACTAATTGGATATATAAAATCATATATTTAGATGCAAAATATGTTTATTGTAAGACAACTGCTTACCGCCACGTAGAGAACGTGTCTTGTTGTAAGGATGAAGCCTTGTGCACTTACCTAAAAAGACACAAAAATGGAAACGAATTATTTAAAAATCATTTATAATTTGTAACGCTCATTTTTGATTTAGCTATCCACATTAAGCTTTAGGTGAACTAACTTAACATTTATTATAATTACGTTAAAGACTCAAATGCCTAAATGGCTTACACATCTTTGCCAAAGCCGCATAGTGTTTTCAAAAGTAAGTCTGTATGTGTGCTTATCATATATAAATATAGTTGCTTTATGGCAAAATCTTGACAGACATGTTCGCAGCAAGTAAGTATCCTGCCGTCACTTGACACTGACTAGCACAGCCCGGAAAAACCGCTGCTCTTCAGCCCTACAAGGCGCTCACCAGTTGGTTTTATATTATTTGGTATCCTTTTGCGTTGGGGCTTTGAAAAAGGATAACGGCCCAGGCTGCTGATGCCTTCAGACATTTTCATTTTCATTATATGCCAGCGCGATGGCTGCTGCTATCTAGTTGTTCTAGCTGGCTGCTGCCTCGTATCCCGTTACGCGCAAGTCAAAAGGATATTGTCTAACAACAAAAGTGGAATAAATTAATTTAGCGCATGTCCTACCCCGACTCGGCCTGGCAATGAGCTAGAAAATGAGCTCCACAATATATTTATATATATGTATATGTATATATACATATATGCTTTGGTATGCGTGTGTGTGGCACTTGGGCTGGCTAAACTGATAATAACAAAATATGTGCTGCTGACAGGTGGCAAGGCTGCCTTTGCCATTATCCTGACATTTAATAAGCCGCCAGGCGTTTATTAAAAATAAGAGGAAAAAATTAAAGCCTACCTTCCCGGCGCGGCAGCTGTTTATAAACATAATATAGCGTGGCTGTGTGCGTGTGCGTATGTGTGTGTTTGTGTGTGTTTGTGTGCACATCAATATCCATTATAGAAAGCAGGGCTGTCAATTTCACTTTCGCCTAATTGCGCTCAATACAGCTGAGTGTGTTAGTTTTGGGTTATAGAAGATTCCTTCTGGCGCTTATTGCATTAATTTTTCAATAATCCTGCCAAGTGAAACAAATATCTAAAGTGGCATACTTCATGGCTGATGGGGCACGCAGTAATCTTTTATTAATGCCACCGCTGCTCTAAACAGAAAATGCGCTCAACTGAGTTAATTAAATTTAGCCAAACTAGCAGCATAGCCAAGCTCAGACTTTAATACACACATACAGAGTGTCTTGAGTAATGGGACATGTATTGGGAGTTTTTGGACAACCCTTTTCAACATGCTTGGGCCTGGACTTTTACTTAATGCTTAGGCCACAAACTTTTTGGACATTTTTATTGACAAGGCAGGAAAAACCTCAAAACAAGGGTTTCCCTCCAATGCACGCCTTATACTCGTATAATTTGCTTTTGCTTTTTTCTTGTTTTGCTTTTGCTTTTCCTGTACTCTTGTTCTGGAACTATGGAAAGTTTGTCTGCGGCGGAAATAAGCTGGGCCCACAGACTTCTGTTTTATGCCACAGTTGGGGTGAGTTGGGGTGGTGGGGATGGGTGTCGGGTCGGTGAGGTCTCCAGTGCCGGTGTGCGGTCAAATCTAATTTCCGCAGCTTTACTACTTTATTAAACTATTACAGCAAAAGCCGAGGAACATTGCCAGCCAGCCAAGGCGACGGGTATTAAAAAAGTTATGTACATGTATCCAATAAATGTATTCACACACACACACATTCATACGGTTGAAATGTGTTAATAAAGCACACTTGCTGCCACTTGGCCACATAATGAAACGAAATTGAGGGAGCTACGTGCTGGGGCGTCTAGGCACTTTGTACCTTTAAAAAGAGAGTGCTACTGCTATGGTAGATTTAGTCGTAAATGTTGTCCAACGCAATATAAGATGGCAGAGAGGAAAATTGTTTTATTTATATATATATGTATATACTTTTGTATTCTAATAATGTAAATTTATTAAAATTTACAAAGAAAAACGTCTGGTCAATATGCTACTCGTAAAACTGTATGTCAGGAAAAAACACTAAGAAAGAAACTGTAATTTCATAAGTAAAATAATTGTATAATTTTATCCTTCTCAGTGTCAGCTATCATTCTAACTATATATCGAATATAATGATTACTTTGTACCCATAGGGATAGTCCCGAGAAAGCATTCAAGCTTCGACTGCTCGAAGATTTTAGCTACACATTCCCAGTAGCCTTGGGATGGAATAAGTTGAAAGCGTTGTGGCTTTTATGATTCTATCGTCTCGAATTTCTCGTGTGTGGTACGTTTAATTGCTTTGACCTTTGCAATGTGTTGCATAGTTTCGGATGTGTTGCATGTTAATTAGCATTAAGCAGGAGACGGGCCCTCTGTCAAGGCTGTCACTTGTGAGAGTCTGTTATAAAAATTTATTAGCTACTATGCTTACTTCTGCTTCTATTTTGTATATGAAACTTTAGCTATATTGCAATTAAATTTAAGCTGCATTAAACAGCTGAGCCAAGTACTCACACACCAACATACACATAAGCCACCAAAGGGACAGAGGCACAAAGAGCTCGGGAAGACAAAGTTTTCGGCGTTTTCTGGTCTATGGCAAAAGTTCGAGTTGCGCCTTTTGATATGTATTTTAATTCCAGCTTGTGGGCCATTTTGCAGTCAGGCCAGGACTTCTGGCAGCAGCCACAGCAACAACAACAAGGGCGACTGGCTTAAATGGCACTTATGAGCTTATGCCACAACTTACATTATTATTATTACCACGATTTTTCTTAATATTTTTGCTCGCTTCGCCCATACAATAAATAGTTATGTGCAGTTCTTGTGGCTGGCATATTGACTGCACTCTCCCCCACATCCTTCGTACCCTCTGTCTAACAATTTCTGTTAAAGCATCGTGTTGAGAGTTTCGTTTTAATTAAGGCACATTAAGCGACTCTTTTTATTAGGACTCTGGGTGTTCTTAATATGCTACATAATACAATATAATGCTACGCTCTGATACGAAAATTGACAGAGTAAACAATGCATATATGTACATATATGACCATGAATTATATAATATCCGTATATATTTAATATATATTTTAAGATGTCTGCTAAAAATTCTAAACATATTTTTTGTTGAGCTGCTTTTGACCAGTTTCAACTGAAAATTTGACAACTTTAAGCTAAGACCATTTATTGGCCATGTTTGCTCAGAGAAAGTATCAATGTAATTGACCTTAACGAATTTTAGACATAGTTTCGAATAAGTTTTTAAATCTGTATGTTATTATTTTTGTTCTTTTATTCTAAAACATTTACCAGCTCCGCTGTCAATAATGAATCAGTTTTATTTCGAATGCAATAAATGAAATGGAAATTTCATCGCACTCTTTTATATTTTATATAGAATTAAGCCCATGTCATAAGCGCAAATTCAATTTGAGTTTAACAACATTTGCACTTGTTTCATTTCAATTCGATTCGTTTCGTTTTGTTCCATTCGTTTTTGTTGTGCGCATTTATTTGACAGTTTTTCAGCACTCAATCAGCACTTGTTAGAACTTTTAGTGCAGTCAAGTGCTGTAAAATAAACATGAGCCGAATTTTGTACGTATGAAAATGAAATGAAATTTAATAAATGCACCCAGCAAGAGGAGCAGCGATAGAGAGAGAGAGAGGGAGAGAGAGAGAGAATGATATATATATATAGAGAGAGAGAGAGAGACAGTGACAGGCAGCATGACATACACTTCATAAAACTTTGCTCATATAAATTGAAATTGAAATGAAATGATGATATGTATGAGACAGAGTTGACAACAGCGGAAGTTCACGAGTGTGTGTGTGTGAGTGTGTCTGAGTGTGTGTTGTTGTTGGCCAAAGAAGAAGTGGATCAGCAAACGCAAGAGCCGAAGTAGAAAGGCGGTACAGTTTTTTGGGGCACTGCAAAACAACTTAAACTGTCATCGAAAAGTTGGGAAAAAGCGTTTGCTGCTGCGACGTATTAAGAAAGTTTTTGTTGTGCACAGCTCTCACAGCAATTACGCTGCTCGCTATAAACTTAAGTGGCGTGTGCGGACCCCACCTGTGTCGAAACAAATTTAGCTGACTGACTGAATGACGCATTTTCGAGTCGGTGGCAATTTGCGAAATTCAATTAGCTTGCCCCATGCGTAGATGGAACGCATTCAAGCAGTTGCCACTTGGCATGCAATTTAGTTTAAGGAATGCTTCTGAGAGCACATTGTATGTGTGTGTGTGTGGTGTGTGCTGTATAGCTGCCTTAATTATGCCGAATATGTCACATTAATTATTCGCATTTATGGGGTTTCGGGGCTTTTGATATAATATGAACGGGACGGAGGCAACAATTCACGAGAAACTCAAGTCTACTTTACGGCGGCAATTTGTTGATATTATTGTTGTTGTTGTCACTTCAATTGGCTGCGCCTGTGTGTGATGTCCATTGTATATGAGATGTGTGTGTGTGTGTGTGTGTTGAGTATTAATTGAAATTTGTTCTTGCATGTCAGCTGCACAAGATGCTTCTGGGAATCTTTTCAGTTTGGATTTCATGCCAATTAAAAGTTAATTTGACAAAGCGAGCATTTTAAATTAATTTAGATATAAACATCAATTTAATTCAATTTGTGCAAATGTCATGTTTGGCCAGCCAAAAGTTACACATGCATCATGTGTGTCTGTGTGTGTGAATAGTTCGCATTGTCAAATGCGGTCTCAACTAATTAGCTCAAAGAGACCTTCTTGCTCTTTGTAAAATGTATCTTTAATAGTCTGAAGTGTGTGATGTGGTTGCATGAAATTGTGGCATCGCATGAAAGATATTTTGAAATTAAATTTCTTTGCTATATAGACACAAAAATATTTTCAAAATGTAGTTCTTAATGATTAATAATGTATACTACAAATTTCATATGCTTTGCATTTTATTTTCGATTTATATTAATCAATATTAGGTCATTTATTATATATGTATATGAAAGTATCGATAAACAATGTTATTCAAAATTTCTTTAAGGAATACATAATCATTATTAATATAATTTTTTGAAAATCAGGGCTCACTAATAAAAATCATTTAGCTAACTACTTGATTGCTGCACCGCCCTGTGAACTTACAGTAAACGCTTGCAAATTGCTATTATATGCATATATAGTCCGTAATTAACGGTGCCTCCCCCTGACCGGCCCACTGCTGTCCATCATTTGGCCACTTGGCCCCCATTCGTGTAAGTGCGTGTGATGCAATTACTTAATGACAGGTCAATGGCGGGGCAGACAGGCCCTGAGGGGGTGGTTGAGTGCCACGACCGCCAAGTGGTTGGGCTTAATGTTTGAATTGGCGCCTCAATGCTGCGACTGCTGCAATAAAGCAGCAGCAGTGGGGCATCTGGCCACAAGCAACGGCTCTAAAACCGTTCCGACGTCAACTTACGCCAGCTGCCTGTCAGCGACAGCAACAGGACTCGGGCCAGGGCCAGAGCTACAGCTACTGCTACTTATGCAAATGCTTTAGCAGCACGATTGCCAGTTGCCACTTGCCACTTGCCACTTGATAGCCGTTGTTGCTCATGTATAGAAAGTTTGATTACCAGGCATCTAAAGAGTGCAGCAGACACGACTGGGATGCAACGGGGTTTTGGGATTGGGGTTTGAGGTTGACTCTCCTCATGGGCTGCACAATTGTGTTGATTGCGCAGATGGCAAAAGACGCAACGGCAGCAGCAGGCAGCAAGCAGGCAGCTCCTTGCCTTGATGACAATGAAGTGCATCCATGAATATTCTAATCAAATGAGAGCCAACACATAGACGAGCTGCCTGCCTGCCAAACTGCCAGACTGCCAGTCTGACAGTCTCGTCAGCACACGGCCTGCGTCTGCAACATACTGAGCCTGAGCCTGAGCCTGTGACTGTGACTGTGCCTCAGCCATTGTCAAGTTGTACAAGTTTTGCATTAGCACCACATGTGTTGCTCTTGTTGTTGTTGTTGCAGTAGCCAAGCACTCCTTAGCCAAGTCAGGCAGTCAGTCAGTTAGTCAGTTAGTCAGCCAACCACATGCTTTGTGTTTTGGCTTGTGTAAAAGTTTCAAAGTCAGTTCTCGACCCGCTTCATTCGTTGCGTTGCGTTTCGTTTCGTTTCATTCACTCACTGAAATCGAATTTGCATAATTTAACATGATGGTTGCGCTTATTCCTGTTGCCTGTCAGACAGACTTTCAATCTCCCTCGACCCACCCAGCCTGCCAGCTGTTATTGTTGTTCTCATTCTGTCTCTGCTTCATCCCCTTCTACATTCTTCTTCTTTTTTTTTGTTTGCCTCTTACATTTGCCGCCACATGCATCATCATTTGCATACATTTTCAGTTCGCCAGTCACCCAGTCAGTCAATCCGTCAGTTATTCAGTTATTCAGTCAGTCAGTCAGTCAGTCAACTCTTCCCTGTCGTTTGCCGTCATTACTTACTTGCGACGTTTACACATTTGATTTGCCACCCCCCTGCCCAGTGTCCCCCTCTCTCTATCGTGGCCACAGCCGCGTGGCTTGACTTGATTTTCTTTGAATATAATTCGCGGCTGTGAGAAAAAATTGACGTTGATGGATTTTGGCACTTACACAGAAGACTAGCGCCCTGTCACTACGCCAAAAACTTCGTTGCCTGACTGCCTGACTGACTTTGAAGCGCATTTTAATGAAGAATGATATGTTGGCGTTGCCATCACCATCACCGTCATCAGGCCCCATCAGACCACATCGGATCCCATACCAGAACACAACAGCCACAAGCACACGGGCCACAAGACCACATCAACTGACAGTTTTCGCGGTTTTGAACTTTACCCTGTCGAACGACGACATCGACCAGTTTTCTCTTGTCCTTCTCAGCGACAACAACAAGAAGGACATAACAACAAAAATGTAGAACGAATCAAGATCGACAAATTATTCTTATAGCTGATTTCTCATCGTTTTCTTCAAATACTTGTAGGCTGCAGAATTGGTAACAAATGTAAAAAAAGTAAGGAATACAAATCTAATAGTAATAATTTGCATAAATTTACGGGCTCATCTTTGGAAAATTTGACATAAATTTGATTTAGCTGTTGTGATTGTGATTGGATTAATACGGATATAAATAGGAGCCTACAAAAAAATATGCTACATGGTAATTTACTTAGTCAATTCAGATTTTGTCAGAAATGGATAAATTGAGGAATTTAGACTGTGTATTTTATACATCATTTTTCAAAGTCAGGACTCTTTATTGGCTTTAAGCTACAGCTCATTTTTTAATAAGATTTCTTTTTGTCGATTTCGCAGTCGCATCTCTCGCTTTGAATCTTTGTTTGGACTTTGGTGTTATTCTAATGTGGCCCAAAAGGCAAATAAGCGACAAAAAAACAAAAAAAACACAACACAAAATGTAAGCAGAGAAACAAACTATGAGAAGTGTCGCTGTTTGGCGCCACGCCCACTGCGCACAGGCGGCCCTGTCGCCTTTTCATGCATATCAAAATGGCAACAATAAACGGCAACAAAAGAACAACAATAACAAACATTAACATACAACAATAGGCGACGTCGACAGCGGCAGTCAAATGTTGCAAATGTAAGCAAAATAAATATGTATGCAAACACACACACACAAACACACGGTGGGGGTGTTGTGTGTGTGCGCGCAAAACCAAAACTTTTGACATAATAAAATGAAATGTTATTGTTAAAAAAGTTACTTGCATATTAAAACAAACGCAACTTTTTTCCTAACATATTTTTTTTGTTCTTGTTTGTTCTGCTGTATGTGTGTGTGTGTGTGTGTATAAAAATATGCATACTAATATACAGAAACATTCACATAAATGCAAATGGGCAGCGTGTGAGCTAGCAGGCAGCGCTCTGGAAAACCAAACAACTTTAATTGAACTGTTTACCCGATTTTTATTTTATATGCAACGAATTCAGAAAACGCTGCCTGCCAAGCTGTATAATTGTTATGGTTATGCTTGTGATGATTATTTGGCTCGTTGCACAGCTGGCGAAACGTCACCCTACCAGTCGGCCAGCCATTCAGCTGCTTTTTATCGGGTGGCCTGCATAAACAAGCACTTTTGACAGCCAGCTGGCAACAAAAGCAACTAACTGGCATATGGGGTCAGTTTCAAGTACCCTTAGTGTGGCAAATTTCGATTGTAAATGTCTAATCTGCTTGCAAAATATTTGTCGCAGTGAAATTACAATTTATATAAATATTGAACATTATTGAAAATACATTATGTAAAGCGAAGGTCTTATGGAAACGAACTCGTAAAACTACTGCTGAAATTTATATTTAGACACCTGACAGTTTATGGGCATAGCTAAGCTCAAGCTTGAGCCTGAATGATCGCAGCAGTCATGGAAATATTTTTTATAATACAAACAATATCATTTTGGTGTAGCTTAAGAATGTATTTGAATAAAGCACTACGTATAAGAAAGACTATATAAAACGTCAACACAATGAAAACTGGCAAACAACAAATAACGAGCTCAACACGTTACGTATACGTAATATGGAAATAGTTGTATGTAAAACCACACGGTTACTGTATGGGCGTACTCACCTTTGCTAGCACCGTCCGGGCCCCGTAATATGGTGCACTCCTCTATAGTGCCGAATGGATGAAATATTTGTCTAACATCATCTTCGGTTTGTTGTTTGCTGAGCATGCCAACGAACAGCTTGCGATCTAAATGCTCTGTTTTTATTTTTTTTTTTTCGTTTTTTTTTTTTGTTTTGATTTTGTTTTTTGTCGTTGTATCAAAAGAGGCAGCAAAATGGAAGAGTGGCATGTGTGAAAATCAAATTTTAAAAGCCATAGCATTAGAAAGAAGTTGGCCAATAATGCAAAACAAGTGAAAGTTACCGAAAAATGTCAGAAACGCGAACGGAAACGGAAACAGAAACGAAAAATCAAATATGTAGTTAAATACCGAAAAATCAGGCCATATGAGCGTTATAGTATATATGTGACATATATAAAGATGTAAATGCAACAGAGTTACACATTACGCAACAGTTTTTGTAACGGGTAACAAACGCAGCAGGCACATTGAATAAAATTTAGTTAAATTTTTTATTTTTGTTTTAAAGATTTCAACGAGCGCAAAAATACAAAGAAAAAATATAACGTAAATGAAAAAAAAGCAACAACATTTATTTAACGAAATTTGATATATTTTTTTGTATTGGTGTTGGTTTGGATATCGACACCAAAGGAGCAAATACAATTACAACATTTATTAATGTGGGGAATAGTGGGAAAATTTTGATATTTCGGAATCGGCAACAATTTGCAATTTGCAAAAGGGGATTATTATTATTTTTTTCGTTGCGGGGGTTGCATTAAAAATTTCGGTTTAAAAAATTTGAAAAGCAAAAAAATTAAATTAGGTATAAGAAAATTATTGTCAGTATTCCAATTTTGCCAATTTTGATGATTTTTTTTTTGTTTTCAATTATTTATATATAAGTAAATATATATATATATTTTTTTTTATATAGAGCACGAACAAGTGTTACATAAAAAGGAAAGAAAAGAAGATAAAAATGGGTGATATTTAGTAAAATTGTCGCAAAGTTTTTTTTTGGTTTTTATGTAACTTACAACTTACAAAATGGAAAATGTCTTATGACAATAAGTATAACAGTTAGCTAATTATATATGTATATAGAACACAATACGTAAAACACACACACACACACACACACACACACACACACACACACACTCATACATACTTACATACCACGCACAACAGAGCTACAAGTTTATATAGACATTAAAAGGTAAATAACATTTTAGCCACTACTTGGAAAAATATTTAATAAATATTTAGGTAGATTTATACATAAGTAGGTGGAACAACAGTTCATAGCTTAAATTGGAGGAAAGTGTTAGCAACTAATAGGGAAAGCGTTTAATTTACCCATCATCAAGGGGGAACGGCCATTATAGTATTAATTTAATATTATTTTAATACTTTGATTTTCTTAATAATTTTCCATTAATACATACACGTAAATATGCGGCGCACAGGTGCAGAGCAATAAACACGTTCCTTGCCAACACCAAACAGACTTCAAGCCAAAATGCTGCCAGGCTGTTTCCAATCGAAAGACCCACAGCATACTTATTTGCACAGCCAATCCCATATCAAACAGGGTCTCATATCGAAAATTGAGCGTTCAATTATTACCAAAACACTTGGCACACACACTCATATTAGAGAGGCAGAAAGAGAGAGAGAGAGAGAGAGAGAGAGAGAGAGAGAGAGAATGCAGAGGCAGCTGCCTCTGCTGTTGTCGCGTTAAAGTGGCAAAAGCAATCGAAGTAGAAAATAACTAATACGACACGTTAGCCGGCCGTGCTGACTCAAACTGGCCTGCAGGCAATTGTCTTGCCGTAAGGGGCGTAAGCCTAATGGCATTTGTGCCGGACTCAATTCAACTGAACTGAACTGATCTCTCCGCACTCTCCCCTCTGCCCTTTCACCTACTCAACTGGGGCTAAGCACGTGCAATAAGCCAAACAACGCCACTGGCATGCTAAACAACAAAAAGGGGGCCTCAGTGGCGAACGACCAACCAAAAGGGTTGCCCACAGAAGGTCCAAGGGGTGCGCTTAATAAAAATGTAAAGCACGTGGAGCATTCCCCAAAAAGGTAGCAAGGACCAAAGGTGCACGAAAAATAGTGCAGCATGCTGGCCATTCTAAAAACATACATAAATGTATATACATACATATGAAATGGCATAGTTCAACTGGCTCTTAACAGTTGTGGCGCCAAAAAGCAGACAATGTGAAAAGAGAACGAGCAAAAAAAAAAAGAAAAGCAAAAGAAACCACTTGCTCAGTCGACAGGACACAGCTGAAGCAGAGCAGAAACAGAACCGTCTAAAAAGGATTTGCACAAGGTTTAGTCGCCGTTGCAGCAATTTTCTACAATTACGGAGGGCACACAGGTGGGCGGCGGCCGCAGGATGATGGCAACATGACGGCATAAAATGCACACGATTTTCAGTGATTCCATTTTGGCCGGGGCGAAAGCCAAAGGCGAAGCAAAAGCAAAAGGAAAAGCAGTGAAAATAATATTAAAGGCCATTAGGCTCATATAGACAAGTTAAGTGGCTCTTTTTAGTGTCGCCCATATTCCCGCCTCCCTCTGCCAGCTTATGCTCGGTCTACTCTTTGTTCTGGTCGTCATGTGCGCCATGTGAGTGTGTTGGCAGTTTTTAGATTTTATTTTATGCAAAAGAAGTCATTAACGTGTCGTTGTCTTTGATGCCCATGCTCGAGCAGCAGCAGTCAGCAACAAAGCCAAAAAGAAAACCAAATTAAATTAGTTGGCCACATGGCAACTTTTGTCTGCCAGGCGACAAAGAGCAGAATGCTGGGGAGCACGTAGATGGAGCAAGGCGCATAGAGAAGCACCACTAATTGTTGCATGTTATGTTTCTGCTTATCTTTGAGGCTGCCCTCAAGCGCAGTCAGCTCGAAATGTGCCCCAGACAAGTAATTGTATTTTAAATGTTAGCCCAAAAGGTGAAAAAGCCAGCCAGCAAGCAATGTCGCGTCTATAAATTATACAAGAAATGGCAAAAACAAAAAAAAAGGACAGAAGCAAAGAGATGCAAAAATAAAACTGTTGTAGAAATACTAAAACAAAGTCGCTGACAAAGCTCAAAACTCATGTGTTCCCATGTTTCCCTCATTCCTTGCGTTTATTTTTTTTTTCGTCCGTTTGTTTTTACAGCTGCCTTTTAGCTGGGCACTTTTGCCAATTGACATGTAAATTGACATTTAATGGTTGCTAATGAGCGTCTGAGGATTAGTTCCTTTCAGCCAGACAACTGGGAAGACGTCGTTATTTGCATAGGTGCTAAAGAGCATGGGGAATTGAGCAACTCAGCTAAATGAGGGTATTAGGCATGTAGTTTATAATCTGTGTAGCTATTCTGGGTTAACTAAATACATACATATGTATATTCCGAGCAAAACTGCTTCGATTATGTGTGTGCCTTATTGGAATGTTTCGCTTAAGCTCTTATTTCAAATCATTGTTACTATCTATCGCATAATTATTTGAGTTTACTTCTCTCTGCTTAACCCTAAATCATAATTGATTTTGGCTACTTACGAACTAAGTCTGCAGTCTTTTCATTTGAGCAGCTCTTAGGATTGCAAACAGCTTTACTGCAAAATTGTAGCTAATAAATCATTAAGCAAACAAATAAATACTCCATTAATTTTCACAGCTTAGCACAGAAGCAACGAGGATCTGGCTCAAGAAATCTCCTTCTAATGCGGCCAATTCATATTTGAAAACTCCTAATCAGATTATGATGGAAGGCTGGCAGAACAGTGCAGGACTCAAAATACTACGTAAATATATTTAAGTTATTAATTATTTTGTTGGTATTTTCAATAGCAAAAGCTGCTTTCTAATTACAAGTTAAGACTACTACTCGTCTGGAATAACATTTGTTTAGCAAAAATGGATTGAAATATGAGTATGAACAACACAAACATAAAAGCCTATCCCATACACACACACATTTGTAAATTTGTATCTGTGTATGTGTAGCTTATCTATCTGCATGCTGCATTTTGTGTTTCGCCTGTGTTTATTTTCCTATAAATTATTGAAATTGTAATTACTTAGGCCAAGGAAATGGGGAAATGAGCAAAGTCGCTTAATAAGTAATACATATTTTTCATATACTTTTCTCGCTGTTTTCTGTATCTTATTTTTACTAATGACAAGTTAATTATATACGCAAAGCCTGGCAAAACTAATGTTTATTGATTGGACTCATAAATATAACATGTGCAAAGTGATATTTGTGATTGATTACGGCTATGAATATATTAAGGCTAAAATTGCATTAATTAATTGATAATGTTCTTCATTTAAATGCCGAGTTGTACATTAAAGCGTGTTTGAAATTGAAATCAATTGTGCCATATTTGATATGACATCTAACTTATGTTTATAAAGAAATTTGAGTCAAATTCAGTCGGCTGTCTATCAATATTATATTGCCACATGTACTTGGCAATTGTTTAGTCGCTGTTGGCGAATCATTCTGAAACCATTTTCAATGGAAGGCGGGCAGTCAACGCAGTCTGTGTGGCATCCTGTCATCCTGGCAAGCTGGCGTTCGCTCTCGACCCTGGCCTGCACAGCCGTCGAGGTGTCAGTATTTATACAGCAAATAAGCTAAATTTTTCCTTTATGACTCCCACAATCGGGAAACAGTTGGTGGATGAATGCGAATGTGAATGCGAATGCCAGCCAACTAACGTTGCCAGACAATTGTGTGGCAATTGTCAAAAGTCTGCCCTGCCCAGCGACAGGACTTGCCTTCAGCCTTCTGCCCACTTTGCTCTCCCCCATCATGACTCGCTTCAAGTTGCGCTGACGTTTATATATGACTAGTGATAAGTCAGCGTCACCCAAGACGTTGACACCAAGTGCAAGTGGGGTCGGGTCCTTGGCAAATGCGGCTGGAGTTCTTCGCAGAGTTCTCGTCCTTGTTTCGAATCTCATTTTGAGCCTTGTTGTTGTTGTTATGGTGCCACGGAATCCTTTGGGTCTCTTTGGGGCCTTAAAGTGCTCAGTTTATTTGTCAGTTTGAAATTTGCAGTAATAAGCGCAAAGTTGAGCCTAGGCTGGGACACCAATGACAATGATGGCGTGCAAATGACATGTTGAGAGCATGGGTATAGGATATCTTCTCTGTTTCTGCAACGCAATAGGGGTGAGTGGCGGATGTTACAGATGAATTCAGAAGTAAATTAGTTATTAGCGTTGTAAGTAGTTCAAAAGTTCTACCAGAGTTTTGAGGCAGAGTTCTCTGTAGAGTTTGGCATTGGCATTGGCATGCCGAAAACGAGCGCTAAAATGCGCCTAATTGTTAATTAGTGTCAGCGTGAATTAGTATTTACAGCCTTGCTGTAGGCGGACAAACAGATAGAGCGACAGACAGACAGACAGACAGAGAGAGGAAGAGAGAGACAGTTGAGCCACAGAACAGAATAGAACATTTCAATGGACGCATTTTTAGGCATTTTGCATGGCAAAGTCAAAGTTTTTGTTTTGCCAGCAAAACGGAAATTGTACAAAAGTCAGCGCCAGAGACCCGAGAAAGACGCGCCAAAAGTTTGTCTTTAGACTCTTTCTCCTCTGTGGTATTGAAGTGTTAATTAATATTGAAAAGGATCAACTTTTGTGTGACTTTGGCTTTGTGTGCGCCAAGCAAATGAAAATTGAAAAGGAATCCATGGAGACTCCAAAAGAACAGAGGGGCACCCAAAATGTAAGTATGGGGTTACGAATATATACGAATTACAGTTACTCATGAATTTCTATTAGTTTTTGACTTTAGTTTAAAGTGCTTTCAGAAAGAATGTCTAGACTGCATACATTGTATAGTATATTTGTTTTAAGATGACATTCATAAATGCTTTGAATAAACAATTTTTCTAAATTGCATCTACCATAGATAAAATATATTGCATTTAGACGGAAAATGCATGAGAGAGCCGGCTAGATCTTATAGTTGGTTTTCCAATGGGCTTTAAAACGGTTTCGCTGTGTGAATTTTTGGACAGGTCCTGGCAATAAATATGCAGCAAATGCAGATTGACAGAGAGTGGGCAGATAGAGGCGGCAATCTTGACATGCCATTAACATTTCATGTGCACCTTGGCGTTGTCTTTTGCCAGCTGAGAACGAAGTGTAGGACGAGGATGCTGATGCTTCAGCTGCAGCCAGAGTCACAGCCGGCGTTGACTATCACACTAAAAGTCAATATAAAGTAAAATTTTTTTTTATGACCCCGGGATTATCATTTTGCGCTGCAGCTTGACATGAAATTGGCTGCACTGTGGGTAACCAGAAATTGGCTATAAAAGCAAAAAACGACGACCAAAAGGTGCTCGCGTCACTCTCTCTACCGCCACACCCTTCGACTACACCTCTCCGTTGACGTTCTATAAAAAATATAGAAATTTTTATTTTAAGTAGTGACGCGTCAGGGATAATGTTAATGGCACATAGCATTTTCATTTCAAACGCATAAAAGTGTCCAATGTCTGCCCACGGGAAATGTTGAAAAAAAAGAACGAAAAGAGAGACAGTGCGAGAGTGAAAGAAACAGAGAGAGAGATAGAGAGAGAGAGAGAGATGGAGAGAGAGGAGAACGAGGGCTGTAGTGGAGAAGAATTGTCAAATGGGTGGCTCTTTGTGGCTGGCGCTTTATGTGCGCAGATTTTCCATTTATATAAGTATGTATATTTTGTACATATATGTATATATAATAAGGGGAACGCATATATTTCACGATAAAGTGGAATTTAAAGTTTATGAGCTAGACAGAAGAAGAGCAGTAGACACTCTAAATTCGACGGGTATTCACCGCATTTTCCGTATGCCTTATAATTATATGGCCGGCATTTTTTTATAACTCAACGAATGCTATGTGCGCTTCAGGGGCGACGGGTGAATGGAGTTTAGCAATGAAACTTGCTTGGGATGATGCTGGCAATAGACGAGCACATAAATTTTGCAATGAAAACGGTCACAGAAATGTTATATGCATTTTATTTGACACAAAAAAGTTGTGCTCATTTTAAGTTAAGTCAAAAAGTATCTTTCCTAAGTTACAAACTGTCATAATACCTTACTAATCTAAGGAAATTTATAAAATTTTTGACAACAGGTACTTTAGATAAAATATAATATTTTCTCAAGCTCAATAATAACACATATTAAATTAGCAAATGATTTAATATTTCGGTTGAGCATTCTTAATTACTATATTAATTTCTAACATTTATGGCATACGAACGACACTTTAGATATATTATATAATATGGATGCTTACGTTTAGAAACCTTATAGACTGCTGCTCGGCTGTGAGTTCAAAAGCAGCTTAAATACTTGGTTCTGTTGGAATGTGTTTGATGTTGCTTTAAATCCGTAATATATGAGCACTAAGTAGCTCTTGAATTTGTATGTTTCTCTTGGTTAGTTAATTTAATGACCTGGTATAATTGATATTCCTATAGACTTAAGTTCTTAAGTCGCAAAAGACCTTAACACGGTTGAGATAGCAGTTGCAATAAGTTCAGGTTAATGTCTGTGTAAAGCTAGAAAAGGCTCTTTCTACGTTTGTTCACACTGTTGCGAATTAAGCTTTTAATTGTAAGCTCTAATTGATCACTGCTTAATACAGTTTTGGACTACGCGGCGTATGTGTTATAATCATCACAATAACTAGCTTGTATAGTTTGTCTTATCTCTGGTAATTTTGGGCTTCGAGTCTAATTGTAATTTAAGCAATATATTCATGGGCGTTTCCTGTAAAACTGTCAATTAATGTGACATCAACAATTAGTTTTCTTCTTTTCTATAATTGCTAATTATTATAAATTTGGTGTTTGAATGGGTTTTGAGCGTGAATTCCAAGCAATGTCGTCAAGAGCATCCATTTCTTTGCTTCTCAGCTGCTGCCTTTAGTTCAATGCCACCAATTTGTTGCCGTTTGACATTCCGCGTGCTAAAATTTAGTTTATATTTTCGGTTTGTTTTGTAAGTCGGTTTGATTGTTTTGTTTTTTTTTTTTTGTGTTTTTTAATTTTATTATTTTGACGTTTGTGAAAAAAGAGAGAAAAAAGAAAGAGAAAAGAAGGAATAAATAAAATTTTTATAATCTCCGTTTGTTGTTGTTTTGTTTTCGTCGATGTAAATTTTGTTGCCTATTTAAAATGTATAATTTAGAGTTTATTTTTCTTTAAAAAGTTTTGTTTTTACTACAGAAATTGGAGCAACAAATATGACGCACATCCAGAAATGTTTACATGTCAATAACAATAACAAAGTGCACTTTATGTTTTTAATTAATTTTTTTTTATCTCTTATTTGGTCTAAATAAGTAGAGAGCACAACATTGAGCATTATTTTGCATTTTCTTCTAATAACTGCAAAAAGTTTTATTTATAAATTGATTTATTTCTTGGTAATTTGTTTACGCACAACATCAAGGAAACAACAACACTGAGATATAAAAATTTTATTATATTTTTAGGCACAAGACGTACAGAAATTTACAAAATAAATTGATGATGTTAATCAAAACTTAACGGCTAGTTTAAAAAATGGTTCGAATGACAAATGTCCAAAAGCGCCAAGGTTTGATGATTGATAGTAAGTTTGGAACACAGAGATCGCACTATATATGTATATAAGAAAATACGTACATAATAAAAAAAAAACACGACAACAACACATAATAAATAAGAAAGGTGAACATAAATATAAATATGAGTAATGATTTACGGGCCTAAATAGATATGACTCTAGTTTATAGACTTAAATTCGAAATACTGTAATTTAAGAACAAGTAAAACTAATTTATTGCGTGTGAAAATGTTGTCAACATATTTCCCAACACCAAACTTGTATCTTCAAATAGACAGTAATTAGAGGCAATGGCTGGGCCTATAACTAATTGAAAATATATTGCTTGGCTAAACAAATAACTCAAACTATGCACAAATCAATGCAGACTTAGCTACGAGCTTGAAAGGCTGTGGGTTGAACGGAGCTCAACACCTTGACAGCAAATGCCACAAACAAACAAATGAACCGATCAACAACAATAACAACAACAACAAAAACGACAACCTCAAGTCAGACGTCAATCAAATAACAAGGCAAGTTGAGAAAATGCTTCAATAAACATGTCTTACATAAAACATTTTAATTAAATTATATTTCATATATGCCTGTGTGTGCACACACATATGTGCGCTGGAATGTGTGTGCGTGTACAATATTTATCAATTTTCCAGAGTGGGGTGGCAAAAACAAGAGTCATCACAATAACCATACGTCTTCGTCTACTCCACACACACACACTTAGAAGTAAACAAAAGTGTTTTAGCGCTCTCAATGCACATCACTCATTTACACGCACATACGAAAGGAGTGGAGAAATAGGCAAGAGGGACAAATAAAGCGAGTGTGAGAGAAGCAATGACACTAGCTGAAAAACTGTCGATTCATCGTGGCACATGGGAGCCAGCATGATTCAAAAAATCATAATTTGAAAACGGAAAATATTATATAAGAACACTGAAATTATTATTTACTCATTACTGTTTATTAGCCACTTTTATTGTGATTTAAATGTAATTTAAAATAAAAGACAATAACATATTGATGCAAGCATGTAAAACTATTTTGCTACTTTGGCAAGCATGTTGCAATATCTCTCGATTTCAGCCAGTCTCAACAGTTTGCAGCGTAGTCAGTGTTCGACTTTAATTTAATTTTTGTGGTGGCAGTTGTTGCCGCTGTTGTTTATTTTGTTTGCTCGATGCGCGCAATTAATTGAACTTACAGCACTTGCCTCACACACACTCTGCCACAGTCTCAGTCTCTACTTCAGCTGCAGACTATTGACAAGGGGTTTTATGTGCTGCTTGTGTATTGGTGTGCGGTTTAGTCGATGAACACTTAAGCCGCACTCAATGCAGCCACAGTTGATGTTGCTCTGCTCGTTTACCCGTTACGCTTTTCGGAATTTAACTAAGACAAACACCACAACGATAACAACAGAGCAACACAAGCAGCAACAACAAACCGACAACTACACTAACAAGCAAGCTGTGTAGTTTGTTGGCCTTTCTTTTCTGTTGCTGCTGCTGTATAAGAAACGCTTGCGGGTCTTGCATTGGCTTCGCAGGAAGCTTGTCTCGGCTCGGGCCAAGCGCTGAAGTAGGGTGAGGATTTTGCAATTACAATTACGCATAGAGAAGAGAGCAAACGGAAATGGCATAGAGAAGAGAAACAAGAAACAAGTGGTAAGTAAAATGGTATCAACAGTAATTGTAATGGCTGACAAAGTAGGCAAAACATTTAGCAATTGAATGGACATTTAAGCATTTGCACAAAAGCACAAAGCTATGCTTGCCAAAAATAAGAGGAATGCTTTAATTTACTTTTTCTCTGTTAGTTTGTTAAATTTAATCAAGTCTATAAACATATGCACATTACAGCCAGAAGAATGTCGAAGGAACTTTAGACGCTTAAGAAGAATATACTTTTCAGAATAAAGAGCATACAAATTCTTACCAAATTACCTGTCAAAATATTTGGTACATGCGAGAATATACATACATATAAATTGAAAAGGGATGTTTTATGAATTGCCACTAAAAGCGCCTCTAGCTCTTAGAGCCACTGTTAACATCTTCGACTTTGTGGTCAAGGCTACTTCAGCCCTTTCCTAGTACGAACTAAGTAGTTGTGAATGCTGCCTGGCATCTAAAACATATTGCACAATTACATGGCACACACTCACTCACACACACACACACACACAGAGAGCAAAATAGCTAACAAAATTTATGTTATTGTTTGTCTGGCAGCGGTGTGGCTGTGCCAGGACTTGGACTACGACTAGCACTACCTTTTACAGCCGAAGGACTTTCATATTATTTGTACACACACATGCATATATGTGTGTATATATATATATTATATTTCTCTTCTTTTTGCACTACTCACGTGTGTGTGCGAGTGTGACCTGTGTTGCAACATTTTATTTATCGCACTGGCCATAAAATGCACGCTGGGGGCATTTGTAACAATTTTCAGGCACACACAACAATGGAAACAGTTCTGCCTGCACTACTTCTCTCCCCCATCGGTTGCCCCTTGCCGCTTCAGCACTCTGTGCAGCCATTCTTAGTCAGGTTAAAATATTACAACATCATGCTTAAAAGTCACGTTTAAACGCTGACGACGTCGGCGCCGAAAGATTATTGCATTTTAGAGCCCGCCTGTTAAGTCCCCCCACTCACCGCTCTCTCTTTCTCTCTCTAAATCTTATTCTTTCTGTCTAGCTGTCTCTTTCTTGAGCTCGCTGCACACCTGAGCCGCACACACAAACTCACACACACACAATGACATACAAATGTAGTTCATTTCAGCCGTCGTTGTCGGCGTCTGTATGTCTTCTGTCTGTGTGTCTGTCTGTATGCTATGCCAAATAAGTAATAGTGTTGCAACGTGCCTGCCGCATTTTATTTCCCTTTTCGAATGGCTGCCTAGAGAGGGTGACTGAAAGAGAGAGAGAGAGAGAGAGAGAGAGGGAGAGAGAGAGTGAGAGCATAAAGTATGGTGCACTTTGGGCGGGGTTGAGAGACTGCTATATCCATTGATTGTATAATTCGTGTGTTGCTTGCGAAAATGTTGTATTCGTATATATGCTTGATGTCTGATTGAATTGGATTGATGTGGGAGTGCCTGTCGTGACTCCAACTTCCAATTCAGACACGATTCTGCCTGCTGCTACTGTCTCTGCTCGTTTTTGGCTTTTGCGGTTACGAAACCAATTTATTTGGTTTGTGCAAGGTGTGTGTGTGTGTGTGTGTGCGAGTGTGTTTTTGTGAAACGTTGTTATTTATTTTAAACAGTAGCTGGCAAGCCTGTTTGATCAGCACAGGTAGCTTCAGCTCACAAATCCTTGAAAGCCAGAAATGATTTCATAAGATGAAAAGCGATTTTTCGCACACATTTTTGTGGTATACAAACTAGAGTGTGTGCGTGTGTATGTAGGTGACTGAAGTGAGTGTGAGAGAGGTTGGTAGAGAAGTGTAAGCCACAAGTACTTTTTTTTTGGCAACTTTTTGAGTTGGCAGAGTGCAACGAAATCCGAATTTGGCTTTTGAATGCATTCAAGGATGATGACAATTAAATTAAATTGCAAGAAATTGCTAACTGTTATAGTAAGAAAGAGTGATGGAGAGATAGAGAGGTAGAGATAGAGAAATTGAAAGAGTGAGACACCGAGTGCAAAAATATTTACTATCCAAACACGAGTCACAAAAACTGGCATCGTTCAAATATTACAAATTTTTAATATACAAAGGTTTTATTTTGTTCAGCTTGTGTACGATTTTTCAATATGTCATCAAAATGAAAAATGTGGATTTTGATTTTTTTTTTTGTGAAAATCTTATTACAGAATACTTTTCTGTGTTATTAACTTTTTCTGATAGTGCCACAAATTTAATTTAAATTCCACCCTCGACTCAATAGGACAAATAGTTTGAATTGGGTTAAATCCGCACGTAGCAATGTTTCTGGATCTAGCAAGAGTTCTTCGAATTGGGTATATCATTTGCAATGCTCAACGTAACTCAATTCTGCTTTAATAAATATTTCAATATGTATTTGAGAGATGAGTCAAGGCCTCGAAAACGCCCTCGCACTTGACACACTCACTCACACACAGATTCAGGCCTTTTGTAAATGGCCCAGCATAGTAGATACGCAATATTGCCCCCTCTACCTGCCCTTGTCCTTGCCGCTGTCTGTTTGTCACACGCCGTTGTGCCATTGTAAATGGAGTCAAGAAAGCAAAAGTCACTTTTTCAATTTTCGAAATTAAAAAAAAAATTCTACGCACACACGAGTAAATCACTAAGTTACTGTGTCGCTTTGATAAACCCTTATCAAGTAGGGTTTTTTTTTGCTCTGACTCACTCACACACACACAGTCACACACAGACAGACGCAGACTGTGAGAAACGTTGACACATTGTCATAGGGCTACAAAAAAAAGTCACTAAACGAAATGCAGACCTTTTCTGATGAGGGTGAGCGGCGCCAAAAAGCATTGCCTACTTTTTGGCGTGAATTTAAAAAGACTGCGAAGCAAGGCAAGAGGGAGTGTGTGTGTGTGTGAGCAGGGGGAATTGCTCTGGTCTCTGTTATGTAGCTCGCATATTAAAATCTATAAAATATGCTCATGACTGCTTTACGACTTGAAAGCTCAAAGCTAAAAGCAAACTCAGAAGCTAGCCCAACCAGCAAAAAGTTCAATATTTGTAAATCTTTTGCTCTTACTCTCAATGTCCTTCTCTCTCGCTCACTCTCCTTAGCTTTCTCTCACTTTTGCTCACACTTCATAGCTGCGCTCGTTCTTTATGGGTTAATGGTGCGAAAACGTGACTTAATGTGCGTGTGTAAAATTTGTTTTTTTTTCTCATTTCATTCCTTTTTGCGTCTCCATAAGAGTTATGTGCGGGTGCGTACAGGGACACCAAGGTTGCAAGGATATAGGGGAACGTAGTGTAATGGAGAGTCGCAGCTGTTGTGCTAAGGTCAAAGCAATTTGACGCAACAATCGTGGGGCGATGGCTTTTAATAGAAATGTCAGGCAATTGGGTGCGAACGAGAGTCGGCAGCTTTAAAATTAGAGACGTAAAGAGTACGTGTGAAATCAACAAAGAATATAGAAAGTTGGTTTAAAGTGCTTATTAAGTTTAAGTTTAAAGTAAATGGCAAAATAAAGACCTACATTGTGTTAATATGCTTTAACAGTTTCGTTTTGTTATTCTTGTACCAACTCTAACAATACTGAGTCTTGTGATCTAAATAATGAGAACTTTCTTTTAACATTCCCCAATTTAAACTTAGTCTATAACTTGCACTTAAGGCACCCTCAGAAAACTATGCTCATTATCAAACTGCTAAATATTTGTTGCCCCAAAGCGTTTAAAAATTTCATTAACTCACTTGACTTGCCAAGCGTCATTTAATTATCTCTCTGTGTTCGCTTCAGCGTAAATGACAAATCCCTATGCTAAATATGCTTAATGTATCATACACACACACACACACACACAGCCACACACACACGGCTTACAACTTGCTGTACATATACTTAATGAAGCTTATAACTCTCGACATCTCGCTGCACGCTCTCTCTCTCTCTCTCTCTCTCTCTCTGTCTGCCTCTCTATGGCTGTTCCTCTAGCTGCTCCTCTCGCTTCCTTTTTGGCCATGCATGCAACACGTACACGTCCTGACAATCCTGGCAACAGGCAGCATATGCCAAGCACGAAGGGCCGCCAGGCGAAATAATTATAAAGCGCTCGTAGCGGAAGCTGCAACGGAAATGTTACCTGCAAAGCACGTGCAGACCCAGGGGAGCGAGGAAGAGAGAGAGAGAAGGCGAGAGAGAGGGAGTGTGTGCGAGAGAGAGATACGTTTAACGGAGAGTGCAAATTCTAGCACTGGCTGCGTTTAGTTTTGCATAATGACAGGCATGGAGCTGTAACTAACGAACGAATGCCTCCAATATGCAGGCTGCAAGTGCCACCATCTCCACTTCCTCTCCCGAGGTTGCCACATGGTAGCCACTAAACCAAAGCCACATTAGCTCGGAAGCAAATGTGGCAAAGCGTGTTAATAACTCACTATGCATGTGATTGCATGTGTGTGTGTGTGTGAGTGTGGCACTGAGTGCACTCTCTGCCCTTGGGTGCACATGTATTTAATTTTTGGGATTTCATAATAAAGTTGGGCCTCCTCAAAAGCTACTTCTCCTGTTCGTATGTGTGTTTATGTGTGCGTGTGTGTGTCGTCTTCTTGGCGTGTAATGGAGCATGCTGCTGTTGCAGCTGAAAGCTATAAGCATAATGCTGAGGCAACCTCTCGCATACTTTCATGAATAATGCATAAATTCGTTTCATCATCGCCGGAGTCGACGACTCCTTACCTCAACTTGCCAACATCCTGGGCCTAATTTGTTGCATAATTGAGCGAGTAGTCGTCTGTGCACCAATTCTTTTCGTCAACCCCAGTTTTGTTTAGGTAATTTGGGCAGCAGCCGTAATTTTAAAATGCAATTTGGTACAATGCTTTTTTCTTTTCTTCAGCTCCAGCACAGTGATGATAACTTTGCAATTGTTACTTTACAAAACTTCTTAAATTAATTTGTTTTATAAGAAATAGTTTGTTTGCTACTTGTTCTACTTAGTTAATAATATTTCCTTAACTTGTAATTGTTTGCTTATAGTAGGTGTCTGCTAAGTTCAATTATTATCTCAGCCTTTTTTTTGCGTTATTCTCTAATGTGAATACCTCTGCTGGCAATTATCAATTATCGGCGGACATTTCGTTAAAGCCAATACTTTATTGGTAACTCAACAAAACTCGGAACACGTAACGCACTTAAAGTTCCATTCAGCCATCGTTCTCTCCTTCCCCCTCAACCCCTCGTCTGCTGCCACAATTCTACCAGTTTCTATGCTTTTGTTAACATGACGCCACAGAAAACTAACAAAAATCTATACACCCACACAGATACACATATATGTATACCTAAAAACCACAGCACACCTATAACGTAACCATAATGTACCTGTCTATGCATGTGGGAGTGCGAGTGTGTGTGTGTGTGTGTGTGTGTATGTCCTTCATTATTATTATTGTTGTTGTTATTCGTTCTTCCTGCTCTCATCACTGAACACATACGAGTATTATTTTTGTCGCATTGTTTGCTTCTCCTTCCGCTTGTCGACGCCATTGTTGTTGTTTGTATGGTTCCCTCGTTCGTTGTTTTTTTTGACAGCGTCTCTACGTCTCTTCGTTTTTGATTAAGCTTCGTTGTCGCTGTCGCTTTTGTTGTTCTTCGATTTTGGTCACTAATGAGCAACGTTAAAAGCGCAGCGAACTCGAGAAGGGCGTGACGAAAGGTGGACAGCCAGCCCAGTTGAAGGACTTTGGAGCTATTGGGGTAAACATTGTATTTTATTTGTGTTTACGTTTTTAACAGCTTTGACAGGCTGCTATTATCCTTTACAACACACGCACACAACACGCATACTCGCACACATGCGGACATTGACAGACTGCCAGGCATTGTTTGCACAGATTTGGGTCAGTATGTGTTCGTCCCACGTTGGTATCTTTTTCGACTGGGCTAGAAAACTCATTGGTTTTGGCCCTGTGCCCTGTGTGCCGCTTGGTAAGCGCATTGACAGCATTTTTCATTTGCCTAATGAATTCAATTATTTATTTACCTTGAGTTATTTCTTTAGCCACTGCCCAACCTTTCCTTCACTTTTCTGATCTGATTTTGCGTGCCAGCGTTTATTTAATTCGATATGGCAGGCCGAGCGTAAAGAAGGAGAGCGTTAAGAAAAAAGTACTGCCAAGTCGACATTTCTAATTAATTCTGTACAAATTACATGGCATCGCCGAAGGCGAAAGGAGCGACGAGAGACGAGGAGAGCTCCGACGAGACGGGCAAAAATAAAAATGGAAATTTAATTAATGTAAAAGCTTATATAATTGGAAATTGAAGTCTAATTAAAAGTGTGCGATAGCAGCACACACACAGCCACACTCAGCAAAGCCTGCAGTCAATTGCATACAACTGACATTGTTTCAAGCGCAAAATTAATTAACACTCTGAGATACACACACACATACACGCAGCACACACAGCACAACATTTTATTGTTTAATGTATTTGTATAGAAAAGATAACAATTAAATTTGCAGACACGTTAAAAATCGCGATGCAAATTATTAACGTAAATTAACAAAAATAATTTGAATATTAACAACCACACTCACTTACACACAGAGTTGCGACAATAATTAAATTATAAACTAATTAAATCAACAGTCACTTTATATAGTCATTTGTATCGTCTTTATCTGTGCGTGAAAATGTGCACAATATATTTTCAGAATTTAATTTAATTCGATTTGGTTCACAAGGGAAACACAAATATTTAATATGAATTAGAACAGCAACGGGCAGAAAAATGCTTAAAAATTTCAACAAATTGAATAGAACTAACCGAAAAGAATATTGAAAAATATTTTATTCAGATTCATTTGGTTTTCCTAACTTTCTGAAAAATAAAATATATGTTTAAAGGTTACCTTAACTTTAGTACGAATATTGATCAGGTTAAACTAAGTTTAGTAAATATTTAAGAAAACTTACTGTGAACTTAATTTACTAGATATATGCACGTATTTTATGCATCGACACTTACCTAAAAAGAGAATAGAGAGAGACAAAATGATTAGTAAAAATGCTTTAAGTAGTTTTTAAGCTAAATATCATCATAACAAACACCGTTCACCACTCCACTTCTGGATATTTGAAATGGTTGCTGTTATTTGTATTTATGCAACGTGTTGCTGGTTGAGTTGACGCACAGTCAACACCATGCTAAAAAATAATATTTGCTGTGTGTAAATGCCACACGCTTATAGGTAACCAAATTTTGTTTTTTATTATTTATTTTCACTTGCTTTTTTATTTTTTATTTATATATTTTGTGCTCGGCTGCCAACAGACGGGAATATCAATCCCATGTTGAGTTCTCTCGCCTGTCAGGCTGCCTTTTTTTCAGGCTTTTCAATTTCGTATACAGCAAATATTTTTTATGCTTTCCTCGCCACCTTCCCACCGAGCTGCTCTTGATATCGTTTTCCCTTTTGTTGTTGTTTATTTTTTGTGTGCCATATTTTACATGCAAATCGAATTTTCCTCAATTTTAATTGGATTTTTGATTGGTTATACTTGTGTTTATATACGCACAACTCACTGGCTATATTCAACCCCTCAATATATAACTTTCATTTGAATATTTTTAATGCTTTTATTTATTTTTGTGTATTTTCTATTTGTGCAGTTGCTCCAAACTTGCAGATGAATTTATTTATTATCCTTTTTTTTTTTTGTTGTATTTAGTTATTGACATGCTGTAAGTTGTCAATTTACAACAAAATCGCAGAAGTGGAACTAATCTCTGTGCGGCAAAATATGCACATTTTTAGAATTACGTGATAAAATATTATATGTTGAACAATTTATTGGCATTTTGACGAGAGGCATAGTTGTGAATAAAGTAAAGTGAATCGAATGAGAGATAATTTAATTTTGACTGCCACAAATAGGAATTTAAGATCCACAAATTGGCAAACACTCAAATTCAAATTGTAAAAAAACGAATTGCAAAAAATCCGGTAGATTATGCTATGACACAACAACAAACCCGAATAAATATTGCTCGGTTGGGCTGCCGATTTACAGCGGCACTCCAGTACAATTTGTAAAAACTTTTAATTGAAGACGACACGACAAATGTCTATTTTCGCACACGTATACAACGTTACCACCACCTCAGACCGAGGGCAATGTTACTCACTCGACTGTCTCAATGGGTGTTGCTGTATGTAAATTTTAAAATACACTTTTGAGTTGCCTCGCGGGCATTACCCAAAAATGATGATGGCAATACCCCCGTTTCCATTTCTGCCACCACGTAGTTTGCTTGTAATTACAATCAAGACCATAGCCGCAATGAATATAATTATATTTTATATTGTCATCTGGTGGGCTTGGCAAGTGGACTACCCCACAACATGGACACCCCCTCCCCTCTAACAGTTCGCAACCAGAGTGGCATTAAAGTAGCTACAGGTAACAAGTTGAATTCGAAATAAATCATTTTCTGCTACCTAGTAACAAGGTGTGTGCACACAAGTGTGTGTGTGTGTGTGTCTGTCAAGGACTTATGCTGATTAGTGAAAAGCGTCACAGTAAATTTTGAATGTGCCATACTGCTACCCTAACGAAAATGTGGGCTCAGGCATTCGGAATGATTTATGAAATGAGCTCAGAAAGATGAAAGTTGTACATTTTCATATTTTAATTGCTTTGCTCTCTTAATACTTTTGGGACTGGCTCGCCTCGCCTCACATTTTGTAATATTCTTCTGCTTTCCTTTACTGTTTTTTTTTTTTTAAATTTTTATTATTATTTTGTTACTTTTTTCTCTTTGACTATGCTTCTATGGGTCTTTTGAAGTGCCAGGCACAGGCTCTAACTGTCTGTGGGTCTGGGCATGGGATTTGCCTTGTAGTTAATGTAAATGTTTGCTGAGAAAATTTTACTAATTTTATAACAAGTTGCGGTTTGTGTTTTGTGCTTCGTTTTCAGTTTTCTGTTTGTGCCCGCCTCTTGCTGTGTGGCCTGGCTGTCAGGTTATTGCTCGCTGCTTTCTGTTTGCTTACTTTGTGGAAAAGTAGATTTCGTTTATAAGTAAGTATTTCGCATTTATAATTTATGGCTTTATATTTGTCAATGGCATTATTATATCACATTTTTATGTGTCCCAGTCTCGGGTTTTGGACGCCACCTTGTCGGCTACCTTTTTGCCAGTAGTATTTATGGCATACTTAGCATTTGGTCTGAATGTAGGTTTATGTTGGTATGACAGGCAAATTGCTTACACGTTGGAATGGGGAAAATAGGGAAAATCTTTATTGTTCATGATTTAAATGCTATTTAAATTATGCAGCTGGAATTCACAAGATTCTTCTAGGTTAGATTCCTTGTTTATGTGTGCTCTTTTCAGATTATAGTTTTTCCCTTAACCTCAAACATAGTTCAACTATTTCGCTGCCATAATTCTGTTACTATCCCTTAACCAAGCAACCACACACACATACACACATATGCAACATGGACAGCTCTGGACAGTTCTCGACCATTTACCATATGCAATTTGCCACTAATTATGCGCAAAATTTCTAGCTCAAGGGCTCTAAGCAATTAGTACAGCACACACAAAGCAACAGCTAGACCCGCAGCTAAAACCCCGACCACTGGCTGCCCGCCTCCTTCTCAACTAATTTACATTGAAATTAAACAAAAACTATGTGCGTGTGTGGAACCATGTGTGTGTATTTGCTATTTTCATGTGCATGTGGCAAACATTAATGCAACAAATTATGTTTAGACCGCTGCCGCCGCCGACGCAATGAAAAAACTGTAAATGAAAATAAACCGCAACATTTTTCATTTGTGCAAAATGAAGAAGTAGCTGGCAGAGACGCAGCCGGAGCCAGAGCTGGAGCCGGAGTCGGCAAGCGAGACAGCCAACTGAAAACATTGGCGGACTATCACACGGGAGCAATATAACCGGTTGTATGCCACAAAAGCAATTTTATGATTATAACAGCCGAGGCCCGGTCGAGACCACGGGACTTATGTTGTTGTTGTTGTGTATTCTGCGGGTCGGGTCGGTTCTCTCCACAGTTGAGTTCGGTTTGGTCTGGGGAGAGAACGCTGCGCAATTAGGCGCCATAAAAATGGCTGGTTTTGCCCCCAGATGGGCGTGGCCTGGCCACAGTTCAGTCTTGCAGCTATAGTCGAATGGGGCCTCAGCGTCATGCTACTGTTATTTGCTGTTGTTTGTCTTCTTGTCTTTCATTGTTTTTGTATATTTGCCACTGTCGACCCGCACACGGCAGTATTTTTAATTTAAAATCCACAACGAAACGTGAAACGTAAAACTCCACAAAAAATAAAAATGATGAGCGTGAAAATTGCGGTCATTGGAGAGGGGTGGGTTATGTTGAAGGTATTTGCATTTGGATGTGAATGTTGGCAACAATCAGTCGGGGGCAGAGTATTTACCTTAATGATAGACAGGACAGCTGAACAGAATATTATTGGCTTGGATATTGAATAAGAGATGAGTGTAAAAGATGCATTTCTCTCTTACATAAATCGATTAAATTAATGTCATAGAATAAATAAATAATAATAAATAATTCATTCATTTAATCGAAGTTTTTTGGCCAACTCTTGCAATAAGACTGTACTGCATATTGCAACCATAAATTGTGTTAGCAAATATACCAACACCAACCTTGAACTCTGTCGATCCGTTACACATTTTTTCTCAACTCCATTGCTAAACTTAGCATACAACTTTCTGAGCCAACGACCAAACCACATTAACAAACACATTTGGCTGGGGTTAAATTATGGTTATTGTTTATGGTAAGAACACGGCAAAGGTCGACTGTCCGACCGGATATTTTTGGACTCCACTGGGTAACTGTTGTCTACCTCTTTTTTTTCCTGTGCTTTTGTATACTATTTAGCGAAATTTATTTACGTTATATTGCGCCGAGCCGCTCCACAGCAGTCAAGTTATATATAAATTTATGAGCTTTATAGTGGCATGCCATTTCATTTTGTTGTTGTTGGTGGTGCCCCTTCCTCTTTGTCCGCTTGCTAGCTTGCTTAAAAGTCCCTTGAGATGTAATCAATTACTTAATGCTATAGAGAAGCTACAGACCGCCCACGTTTCCCTTCGCAAGTAACGAGAAACGTGGTCCAAGGAACGACAACGATGCCGCCAAACAAAAGCCATTACGCTGGAAACTTTTCAATGAAGCGTTCGTCAGTCGAACGAAGCCGTTGACTATTAGCTGCCTGCCTGGGGATGTCAGTCAGTCAGTCAGTCTGTCCGTCCCTCTGTCTGTCGCACTGTCTGTTTGTATGTGTTCTGTGTGTGTCTCTGTGTGTGTCTCTGTGTGGAAAAGGAAACCCTTGTGGGGGCATTGGCTCAGCTGATGTATTATTATGGCCCTGCCGCGGGTCCCGGGCCTCATAGCCAACTGCTGCCTCTGGTACTGTTATTAATATTGTTTTTACCGGGTAGCTAATACTGACGAATCCCCAGCGCATTACGTGCTGTAGGTAAGTAGCAGGCAGGCTGGCAGGCTGCCTGGCAGTGTGGCAGCGTGGCAGGGTGGCTGGCAGCAAGCATGTCATCAAAACACGCCCACTTGAATTTTGAATGGGTTCCTGCCGTTTGCGGCAGTCGACGTCAGTTTTTAGGTTGAGTTTACAGTAAAATAAATATTGAAGTGGGCCTGGGGAAGTCACTTGAACGTTTGTTGGCACGTAAAAGACATCATAATTAGCCGTTCGTTCAAATTAGTGCGGTGGCCCAACAAAAAACACAGCGTTGTGTTTTTTTTTTAGCTGGATATACAAGTCAAGGCAGGATAAAAAGCGCCGAAACGTGCAAGGCTGACCCGAAGTAAACGTGCGTTCAGAATACCCTGTACATGCCAACAGATTCATAATAATTTTTTATTGACATGTTATTATTATTATATTGTTCTTATATTATGATTATCACTAGTGTATTTATTTTATTAAGTCGATGTTGATTTCTGTAGAATTTCCCTTATAATTTGAATGTTAATCAAAATTTAGAATTCTGCAGGCTATGCCAAACACATGCTCAGCTGTGTATTACCTCTTTTATATATATTTGAATCGGCTTAGGGTATGCAAAAGAAGACAATATTCTGACCAAGCAAAACTTGCTGAGCCAATTTCCGTGTCATAAAACTTAAAAGCTTTTTAGAACCGAAAACAATTTGCATGCAAAATTCAATTTGATAATGGCAAACTGTGAGAGGAAAAAATCCCATAGTCTCCCTCTTCCCTCTTTCTCTGTGACATAAACTTTTTGGGGTTGGGACACATATTTTGAAAGTCACACAAAGCCAGCAGGCAACGTGCCAGGTAAGTTAGATCTTTGCAATTGCACCTAATTGGGTCAGCATTGGAAGGCCAAGCAAGTTGCTGACAAATCGGAAATGTAAGAGAACTTAATCTCTTAAAGTCTTAAAGCTGCAAAACTGGAAAACAAACTAAGACTAATAAGAAGCAGAAGCGAATCAGGACTAGAGTTCAATAATATTTGCAATGGCGTTAAAACAAAGTTTTAAATTACCCAATGGTTGTAAACATTTTGTATAAAATTTATTTAGCTAAGGCTAAAGCCAGTTTCTAGAGTTAGAGCCAGAGTCAGAGTCAAAGTCAGATCCAGATACAGATCCACAACGAAAGCCGATGGCAGACGTCGCCGGCTGGCTGTCAATGGCTTTTGTCGCCGCAACACCCGTAGAATTTTGTGTAATTTGACCCAAAGCAAATGTAAATAGAACTCCAACAACGTTGCCCAGCTGAAAGGGCGTTAAATTGTATAACTTAATGAAACGCTGGCGTTGGCGTTGACGATGGCAGCAGTAACAGCAGCAGCTGGCCAAAGCAACCAGTCAAAGCAAACCCAGAACCCAGAACCCAGACCTCAAAGCCAAGTGAGTAGACTAGACCTAACCAACACCAAAACCAACAGCCAGCAACAGCAAACCAAACGATAAAGTCAAAGAGTAAGGGGAACAGAACACAGAATGACTACGGTAGTGAGATTTAGGGAGACATTTTAACTGCTTTGTCTCTCTCCGTCTGTTTGCCTTTTGTGGCCGGGGCCATGTGCGGATTACGTTTGACTTAATGCAACGAACGGCGGAGGGGGAGTGTGCGGGCCGAAAGGAGAAAGAGAGCAAGTTGTTGAAACTGTTGCACGCAACGCTGACACGCCCACATTAAATTTAAATTAAAATGCTAAAATTTTCCACTCAAACTGTGGTAGAGAAAAAACACAGAGAGTGAGAAGAGATAAAGAGAGAGAGAGAGAAAGAGAGGGGATAAATTGGGAGAATGAGAGAGCTGGGAAAAGTTAGAGTTTGTAGTGGATACGCCCAACGCCACAGGCCCTAAAAATGCAAGCAAAATAGCTTTTAATTAAAAGATCTTGACAGTCATGGACACAGGGTCTACACTGCTGGCATTTAAATTAGTCACGATTTCCATCAATTACGATTTCAAAGAGTAAAACACTCTTATTTTATATATAACAAATATATATATATGCATATAAATATATATATATATATATATATATGTATATATTGGGACTTTTACTCTAGTCTGGTTGGTATATAATATTTATGGTTGCAATCTGTGCCACGCACAGACACATTTAAAACCACTCCAGCAGCTCCCCTCTATGGAAGCAGATATGCATATTCATTGCATATGGTATGCATATAGTCAGCACGGAGTTTTTCATTTTCACGGGCAGTAATCTCAGCTCGCAGCGACACTTGTCGCCGCAGTCACAATTTTCATCAATAGATGGCGATGTGTTTTTATTTTTATTTGTACCTCAAGTGCGTGTAAGTGTAAAGTCAACGTTTTCACGTTTGACTTGATTTGAATACAACACATGCCGCATGGTGCACAGTGCAGCAAAGGGCCTTTTTTCAATTCCATGCGATTCGCTTCTCATTCATTCAGTCATTCATTTATTTCTGGTTAGGCACTTTTGTGTGCGATTTGAATGGGACATTTGACTCCTTTTCTTTTTCTCGCAGAGGTCCCCGTTTGATTGAGTGCCTTTTTCATTGGCAGGCAACAAACTTAATCAATTTCAGCGCCTCTGTGTACAAACCTAAAGGCTGGAAAATAGCACAGAAAGAAAAAGTCAAGTGCGCTGCATAGTTTTAGGCGTCGGCGACTGTAGACTCCAGACTGCAGACTGCAGACTGTCGACTGTCGACTGTCGACTGACTGATATCACAAACTGTAGCGTTCGTGTCAAGTGACTCACCAAGCTGCATTTCGACTATGGTTGGCTATAGTACTGTTTTACTGTTTGTTTACCCACGGCAAACACCATAAAATAATTTTGTTTCCCCACACACACCCAAACATTCACACACACTCACACACACCCACGTTCAGACAGAGAGACATAGTATTTGCGCTGCCCAAATACACAAATGTATATATTTAATTTGAGCAAATAACTATTTTTGGGGCACAGCCAGACAGACAGATAGACAGTCGTTGAGCCCAAAAGCTTGGGTTTGTTTTTGCTGGTTGCTTTCGACGCCGCCGTATGGAAAATATTTGAAATAATTAGTGTAAAATATTTGCATGGAAATTATTTGTTGACTTGCGGCAGCAACGGAATAGCAAAAATCACAAGCAGCTGCTTTAATTGAGCCCCCAGACTAAAAGCTTGGCAATATTTATTTGCCATCAGTGTAAACAGATTTTCCACAGAGATTCGCATTTTCTCCCTATCTTCCTCTATTTTAATCGAATATTTTAAGCTTATTGAATTGAGTTTTTTAACAAATTGCTTTGCTTCTCGAATGAAGAGTTTCAAAAACTTTATAATAAGAAGCGATATAATGTCAAATGACTATAAGCCAAGTATAAAGTAACTCGTCTTTGCAATTCCGACTCCTTTTTTGAAAGCTGCTACGCACGAGACAGAGTCAATTCAATTTCGATCGACTCAAATCTCGTAAGAAGGGTGCTCCGAATTGACGCTTCCTTTTTTCAAGCAAATTTAGCGAATTTTCATTTTAACATTTAGTGGCATGCCTGGCAGCATTTAAAAAGCAATCGAAACACACAAAAACACACATACAATAGAATAAAGAAAGCGCGGCAAATCACTTTTAAATTTAATTTGACACTTTCTTTTCGGTGCGCATCAAAGTAGCGACTACGAAGTCTACAACTTTGGCAAGAATAATACATAAAGAAAGTGAAAAAGCTGAAAATTCAAATTTCATTTTCAGCATCGCCCCAAGGGCCACCCATTTTGGGGGTATGGCATTTAAATTTTGCAGAGGTTACCCGGAACTTAAATGTTTTGTAGTTTTCATTTAAGCGCAAAGTTTTTCAGCGCTGCATAAACTTTGCGTTATTTCACACGCAGGTATTATATTGCTTAAGCAGTACAAAGGCGACTGCAATAAATGCAAAGCGCAAGGGAAAAAAGTAATAGGGAAAGGGAAAAAAGGACAAAGGACAGCCGGCAAAATTGTTTGTGCGCGCTCATATTAAATGGCAAACAGGAAGAGCACTCGCAGCGTCTACTACAACTTTGTGTCCTTTGGCCAAAGTTTGCGTTGCTTATTATATTCAATAAAATATTTTACAGTGGCACATCGGGGGCCAGCAACTCTGTAACTTTGCCAACTCACAGAAAATAAACTTAAGAAAAAAAAACCAGGAAAATTGATAAGATTTTTCCTGGTTGTCTTAGCAATTTTTGGCCTCTTTGTCAGATTGCAAGCTAAAATTGAAAATTCTTGGAACCAAACGATTTTGTTTACCCACTACTGGGCCAAAAGCATATTTTTGCTTGCCAAAGTTCGCTGGTTTGATTTTAACGCATACTCGGAGTTGCCAAAAGAATTTGTCAATCTACTATTTGTATTTGTGGCTTACCCTAAATTCCAGTTGAATATCATACTACATTCAATAGGCAAACTTATGTCATATAAAAAATAAGAACATTAAAACTTTAATTGTTGAATTTTGCAGCGCATTACAAATTTTAAAGAACTCTGAAAACTTTGCAGCAACTTTTATTAATCACACTTTGAATGTTAGCTGCAAGCAAAAATAAAATAAAATATTTAAAATCAGCACTGATGCCATATAAAGGGAACAGAGCATTACCAACGAGATAAATATTTATAACTAGAAGTAAAACAAGAACGGAGCTTGACTATTTATATGCTTACATATGTGTATGTTTAACTATATGCTTAACTAACCATTCAGAGCTCAACTATTTAAATCCCCGACTACAGACATTCTACTTATTTATGTGATATGCAACTGATTATTCATCTATATATTTTACTTTAAGCTACGCATAGCAAATGCCCTCAGCCGAGAGCAATCCACAAAAATATGAGCTGTACAACTTATCTGGTGCAAAACACTCATTTAGATGGCCACGAAGAAACCACCCACCAAACAGCAAATGATGAGCTTTGACTGCCATTGACCAGCAGGTGTGTTTGGCTAAGCCCGTATTGCTCCACCCAGCAGATGGCTGGGAACTGTGGAAGACACAGCTTAGCCTTATCGCCCCACCCCCAAAGAGTTGCAGAGTTCGAGTCCGCAGCTGGGCGCTCTCGTCTGGCCTGTCATGATTGACGGTCATTTGTCATTTTCTACCATTTGGCCATTTATTTGGCCACAACTTTTTTAACCGCTGGCCACAAAAATGAAACCAAAACCGAAAGCCGCACGCAAAAGTTTCAAAGCTGCTGATGTTCGTTGTTGTTGCTGCTTATGGCACATTTGTCAGACGTTGACGTTATGCAAAAAAAAAAAAAAAAAATACAAAAAGATAAAATGAAGCAAAAACAATGGAAAAAAGAATTTTGTAGGTGTTGCTCGACATGACGCCTTTAAGCGCGTATAAATTGCAAAAGCCAGAAGTCAGTTGGCAGCACCAAAAAGGGGTTTTATAAATGAAGTTGCATGCTCTTTGGGAGTCGCCTTCCACACTAACGTCGCTGTTGCCACAAATCTGACATGTCACGCCGCCAACTTTCAAACTGGTAACAGTTACAGCCGACGTGTTATCGTTTTGACCCACGCCTTCTTGTGGGCGTGCCAAAGAGCCCGTCGCTGTCACTGGCATTCATTAAAAAGCGGAAATTTGTGATTTTTGGTTTGTGGCAGGCTTAAGGTTTTGTCCCCTGTGTTTGCGCCAGACAAGAAAAATAGCTTTAAGCCAACGCTTTGACTGTAGGTTGGGCATGACTTTTTCTCAAAAATATGTAATAACTTTGTGTTTAGCTTGAATGATTCATATCCATGCCAGTAGGAGGTTTAAATTAATTAACAGTGTTATACAAATTGAAATGACGAAACTGAAAACCACATAAATCTGAAATAATACATCATTTATAATATTTATTATTATGAGCATTATCTGTTCTCCAGTTGCCGCCCGAACTGGGTCACAGCCAAAGCGAGACTTTAAATCCAAATTTGGCTCCCAACGACTTTTACTTCATTTCATATATTTGATTTGGTAACTAAGTTGTATCTTAAGATATTAAGTTGGTTTGTCATTGTACTTGGGAGGACCCCAAGTTCGTGCTTAATGCCATTTGCTGCAAAAGTTTTTAATTTCTTGTATGAGCGAGGCAGTCGTTTTATATTCTTGCTTTTATTTTGTATTTTTACAGGAGTGTGAACAAAGTTTAAATGCAGCTGCGTTAACTTGGGCGCAACTTTAGTCCAGCATATAACACATACAATATACACACACTCACACAGATGAAAACACACCAGCACATATGTAAATTTGCGCACACAGGCATACGAAATCAGCAGCAGGAACTCGTAAACTTTGCAGCTAAGCAACAAACAAGGCAACCAGCTCCTCGAACCCAGCACTCGACTGGCAGGCAGACAGCCAAAGCAATCCATCAAAATTGCACCTTCTTGCAGGAGGCACTTTCCCCTACTCTATGCCTCCCCTGCTGCTGCTGTTGCTGCTGTTGACTAAATTGAATTTAATTTGTTTTGCGCGTCGCAGTCGCAGTCGCACACACACATGGAGGCGGCAGGCATTGAAATTACGTCCCTGAGCGGGCCTTGCTAAACACCCCCCAGAGTGACGAGAGACAAGGACATAACAGCAGCAGCAGCAGCAGCAGCGGCAGCAGCATCACCAGCAGCAGCAATGGCAGCAGCAGTGGCAGCTATTGTTTAACCCTTTCTTGCCGGCAACGCTGCGCTGTGCTTTTGTTAATTATTTGATGAATTTTTAATTGATTTTTCGCGCACAGCGTGGCGTCGCCCAAAAAACGAAATCAAAAAATAAAAATATAAAATAAAAATTAAAACACAAAAGCCACGCCACTCTACCACCATAAAATGTGCTACATATTATGGGTTCTTATGTGAATATGCATGTGTGTGTGGGGGTATAAAAAATTGTTGCATACTTTTAGCTGCTTTGTTATTTAAACAAAGGGGCAGGCAGCAGACGTCGCAGCAACCAGCCGCATGCATTGTTGCAACATTTAAATTAAGATAAATCACCGCAAAATTTATGGTTTTAATATGTGTGTGTCCCATGAAATTCGTCGGGATAGGGAAGTGTGGAGGCGCACACACTACACACACTCACGTTGCCAGTACTCAGGGGTAGTTGTTGCTTGTTGCCGCCGTTGTTATACAACATGGAAAACAATTTACTAAATTGCAATTAAGTGACATTTTATACCAGAGACACAGCCCGAGCAAAACAGAAAGAGATGGAGAGAGAGAGAGATAGAGAGAGAGAGAGAGAGAGATAGAGAGATAGGGAGATATACACATGGAAAAGGTAATGGCCGCTGAATGGACGCTCCAATGGTTGGTTGCCTTCTGTACTTGCCACTCTTCGCACTCCCTCTGCACCACTCTGTGTGTGTTTCGGGCTCTCTGCACTGGGTAATAAATTTGAAATTGCGGTTTGGCAGTTTTAAATATTCAATTAGTTGTGAAATTTTTCGCCAGCACTGTGTGCACTGAGCTGCAACAAACGAGTTGACTGCAGTTGCTCTGCCTGCCTGTAGGTGACATCCACACACTCACACATATACACACATACGCATTTATGTTACTAGTGAATTGTAGCTGTCGATTTTTGCACATTTGAAGAAGATTTGCAACACGTTTTAGCTAAGGAGTAAATGAAAAATGTGCATGTTTGAGCTGTTAGTGAATTATTTCCCGAATATCCTTTTAACAGAAGGCAATCGAAGACACATTTTCTTTTTAAGATAAGCTGATGACTTGATTAAAGTTTACAGTCTAATTTCAAACAAAGACCAATTTTATGTCAGAACTTTTGCCAATATTCTTTTATTCATTTTCGAAGAGAATAATTCTATTCCCTCTTTCAAGTTTTCATTTTATAAGATTTTAGTTTGCTTACGCGTATTTGTTACTGATAACAATAATAATCCTCTACGTTATGAAGAAAGAAAAATAAAAGAATAGTAAGCCACGGGATTATCGAGAAAACAAAGTCTCGCATTATGTTAATAACGATAACAGATGAGCCAAGTGTCATATGAAATTTTTGTCAGGCACTTGCACACCCCATCTCCCATCTCCCATTTTCCAGCATCGGCGCCCATCGCTATAATCCTGTCAGTTTCTGTTCAGTTTCAGGCTCCACCCCTCCACCGTCCCACTGATAACCGTATTGTCAGCAGCCCCCACAAAATTTATGCAACAAACTGTCAATTGTCCTGTCTCTCAGCCAGCTGGCCACTGTCACACATGAGCGAGCAGCAACGGCAGCTCAGCCAACCAACCAAGTTAACAAACCCTGCATCCTCCATCTGCTCTCCCTTCTACTCTGTGTGTACTTCATATTTATGTAACGCTGGGCGAGTGACCAGAGGCGACACATTCCTGTCAGTGACATAAATATGCAAGTAAGCGCCTTAAAGGCGATTCCTCCAAACTGTCCGGAACGCAGGCTGGGCAGAGATAGCAGTTGAAACTTGTTAAAATAAAGCGCAACATTCGCAGAAGTGGATCGGAATGCGAATGAAGCGTTTCTTTAAGCTGCCTGCAGTCTGCATAAGGAATGAACCGAAATGTACATACATTTTTGCAGGCGTTGTAATAATTGTAATTTAAAAGAATTATGCACGTGCAATTAAATAAGACGACGGGTGACCGAATCCAAAGGACCGAATGTCCAGATATATAAATAAATATGAGAGTGCAGTACGAAGATAATGCAATAATAAAATGAAATTAAATCAAATATATAAGAATAAGCGTTCGCCCAGTCGACAGTTATTGTTGTGTATTTAACTGTGTGGCGCCTTAAACTATGCAGCATGCAAATTAACTTTCAATTTCCTGCCGGCAGCATCCCTCCTCCACACTTCTGCCCATCGAACGAGCGCAGAGCGGGAGACAATCAAAACTAATTTGCATAAATGTTGCCAAAGCAAAGCAAAACCAACAACAAGCCAAAAGCTTTTCGTTGATGTTGTTGCATAGTTGGCCAACGACCCAGACGCAAATTTGCGAACAAAAAGTCTAAATTAATAAGTTTTGCCCGGTCGCAGCAGCAGCAGCAATAAAGAAAACGTTGCCAGAGCACCCAAATAAATTACAAGTAGAGTCGGAGGGAACACAGAGTCGCCTTCAAGTCCCGCACCATCATAACTGGCAGCGTGAGTGACGCGATGAGAGACAGAGAGAGGGACATAGACAGCGACGGAGACAGAGAAGGAAGCAGACAAACGCTCAACTGACTTCAATGGAAAACAGCCTCGGACTGCGGGCAGCTGTGCCGGACACTGGACCTTGTCTGCTGCTCTGTTTGCCAACTGTTTTGTGTGCGTGTCCTGGATGCACAGCGTCCAGTCCTCTCCCGTTCAGTGCTGGGCCAAAGTGCGGCGTCAAAAGACATCAATAAAATGGCGGGCAAGGCAATCAAAAAAACACAAGGCTTTAAGCGATATTTAAATTGCAGTTGCACGAGCTGCTTTACTCAGATGGATTGTTGACGAACAGCCAGACTCAACCTGAACTTTATACAGAGGTAAAATTCACCTGAAATTCCTATGGAAGTAATTAAATATTGACACTTTTCTCAATGAGATATTGTTGAAAAAGCATTTAAATTATTTGGCATTCAAAGTTTAAATATCAATTGCAATATCCTTTAAGGCAACTAATTACAATCATTCAAGCAGTCAATTTGGACACCATTATCAAGTAGTCTTTGTAAAATAAAAATAAATACATATATTTATGACTGCAACTTTATCCTATTCATAAGAAAAGTATTCAGTTTAAAGTTAGTTTTAAGCATATAATAAAAAAATACTACACTTTGTAGACTACCCGTACGATATCTCATGCTCTCTCGTTAACGCATTTATTTTATAAATTGCATCAAAGTAAAAGGACTTGCACTTTGGACCACCTGCCAGGAGCAGTGAACTTGCTCGCCTGTCCAGCTTTCTCCGGCTTCAGCAGCTAGGGTTACATGATGAATGCTTATGGTTCAGAATCGTATGGATGTTTCTTGCACAACTTTGGCCATAACTTGCAATTTGTGCAGCGGGCAATTATGAGTTTTCTTCAGACAGTTTTTGTGCGATGCTTCTTTGAATGGGATGCTCGTATTATGTTGCCAGAGACCAGAAACTCTTTGGCATTAAAAACAATGACAATCATCGTCGTCCTCGTTCGGAGCCAGGCTCCACTTTGGGAGCAAATGTAATGTAATATAAAAAAAAGAAAAACAAGGCAAAAGTGCAGTGGCAGGCATTAAGGGAAATGTTCACTTGCAAGTTGTTTGTGTTGTCGACAAGTCTGTCTGGTTTAAGTGAGTCCTGAGTCTTGCGTCTGGTTGGGTTTGCGATTGGGTTGGGGTAAGGGATGCGTGGTCTCGTTTCTATCTGTTTGTTTGCCTCAAGTTGCACATTTACTTTTTCTGTTGCACTGTTTGACGTAATTATAATTGAAGTGAAGTCATGAAAGAGTTTCAGTTTCAGTTCCCTGTTTTTGCCTTAGCCTAGTAATGAGCATGTTAACAGCCAGACAATGGCACTTAATGCAACTCGCTATTCGCTACTCCTTCTCTAATCTTTACTCTGCCCATCCAGGAGCAAGTACCACATCATAATTGTATTACCATGTGCTGCACTTGTTCAGCGTGCTCTTTAATGTATTTGCTGGTTTCACATTTGAATGTCAGATGAAAGTCACACAGTAAAGTTTCCAATTAAACTATGTGTTCGAGACTGCTTTAAGAGCTCCGACAATTCTGACAGTATCTTCCCACCACACCATACTGATGGCCCCAGCTATTTAATAACCTTTAGCGACGCTCTTAAGCAGAACATAAAATTTCATTTTTATCGCGCTTTCAGCATTGAAAATTGTGTAGCATTATTTTATGGGCTGGACTGGGCTGCGTTGAGCTCAACGTTGAGCGTTGTCGTCCTGTGGCTCCTGCCACTTCTCCTCCTGTTCCCCTTGCACATTCTGCCCGCTTTAGTTATTAATTACCAGCCAGAGCTCGTATTTACGTTTCGAAATTTATATGAAACGCATCACACAGCACGGAGGCATCGTTTCATATCTGTCATTTTCATTAGATTTCTCTATGCTATTTGAGCAATTCTTAATTGTCATAGTAAATTTTTAACTATCCGACAATGTGACGTCCTTTTCACTGCTCAAAACGAGTAATTAAACACATGCGCGCGTTTTGATTGAGCTTTAAAGACAAAAGGCGAAAGTTGTTGTTGTTTTTCCCAGAGCGACTCGGGTAATTTTCATTACGCTGATGAGTTTATAGTGTAGCCAAATTGTCTACGTCCAAATTTACAGTAGTAACAGCAGTTGCATTTTATAACCGCAAATTATAACGAGTATTTTTGGATTTGTATATCCCTAAAGAGTGGTATTTTGCTTTAATAGGGACAGCAAAGAAAATACAAATTCTTCATTAGCGGCTGTTTGGCATTCTAGGTTGAGAGTCCTTATTTTTAATTTTAATAAGTAATCTGTAATTCTATTGTCAGTAGCCATAAGGTTTACTTGCAAGAGAAATTAATGAGAAGGCAATTGATGTAAAATCTTCTGGCTGCTATGAATATTGACTTTTGTATGCCTAAGGCAACAATTTTTGTCAAACACTTGGAAAAACAAGTCAACACTTTTTTGGCAACAGCTTTAAGCAACGGTCGACACAGCATTCAAGTGTAAAATGCATTTGCAGCTGCTGCATAGATAGACACACAGGCAGAGAGACAGAGGACACAGCTGGAGCACAGTCAATGGTATAGGCAGTTTTGTTGTTGTTTTTGTCTGGCGTTGATTTTGTGTGTGTGTTTGTTTGTTTGTTTGCTGCACACAGTCACAGACACGAATAAGCCAAGCGCCTTTCAACTAACTAACTGACTGAACGACTAGATGACTGACTGGCGCTTAAGCCTTCAATAGCAGGCAGAACAACAAGCCAACATTTTTAGCCTTTTTGTTAAGGCCAGGATCAGAGGGTAGAGCAACAATAACAAAAAAAAAAAAAAACCGAAGATATAATAGAAAAAAATAACAACAGCCAGAGAATTTATATGATAAGCGTGCGACAAGCAATGGGGGCGGGTAGGGGCGGTATAGAGGTTCGGAGGGTGGTCAACATGAGCTCTGCTCGGGAGTTCAGATATAGCCAGAGCTCAGCGGGTCGCTGTGGAAAACTTTGCGCCAGCACAATGGCGTGTCATGTAGGCAGCGTGAGAGCACAAAAATATGACAGCCAGCAACCGGGCAGAGCAACTGAACACAGAGCACAGGAGAGCAGCGGGAGGCCTTTTGTACTAGCCGGTTGGAGCTGGAACTGGAGCTGAAGCTGGAGCTGTAGAGGAGCTGCTGCTGCTGCTGCTGCTGCTGCTGCTGCTGCTTTCTCGCACTGCTCGTGTACAAACAACATCAAAAATAACAACAAGCAAACTAACAACAACAACAGCAAGAACAACAACTATAAGTCCAATATGTACGCTTTAAGCATAGCATATTAGTTTGTTTAGTCTTCGGTGTGCGGAGGGGGTGAAAAAGTGAAAAAGTGGATTCAAAATAGACAGGGCTCGATGGGAGTTCTGAGCTTGATGTAGTTGTTGTGTGAAGACAACAGCAACAACAAATATTGTTTGTAAAACCAAATGCATGCAAGCTGGACAGACTGCAAGGCAGATGAAGAGAGTGAGAGAGGGGGAGGGGGAGTTGGATAGTTGAACAGAGACAACGTTAGGGGGCAGACAAAGGCATCGTGCGGGTCAGCGAGCTGCGCTGCATGACTTGCTGCATTGCATAGATAGATGGATGGATGGATAGATAGATAGACGGATAGATGGATGGATGGATGGATGGATGGATGGATGAATAGTTGGATGACTCGCTATATAGCGGGTATATATACATATATTTGTGTGCTATGGGTATGGCTTGTTTTGTTGCAGGCACGTTTGTCGCAAGCAAACATATACACGCAAACACACACAAATAAACCAGGCACAACCCAGAATCAGAGTCTGTGCGGAGTGCATAAGGAGGAAATGCATTCGCAGTGCTTTAAGTTGGTTTTAAATAACAACAGGAATCATGTGCCTGGGGGTAAGCCTTGGATGACATATGAAAGAAATCACAAATATGCTGGAAAGTTGGCATATATTTCTTTACACAGCCCCATTTCAAAATATATTAAAACTTACAGTAAAAAAATAATATTAATACAAATATTTTCCTTGTAATTGTAAACATCACGATTTTATTTTAGCATAACTTGTGATCGTCTTTGTGTGAAATGATTGCATTGTCAGCTAATTTGATTTATTTATCCCAAGCGAATGCAATCGTGTAAGCAATGTGTAATCTGATAAGCTTCATCCTCATTTCTCAAGCAATTGCCAAATCTGTTGCTGCTGCTGTGACCCAGGGGGTGTTTGCATCTGGCAACCGAATCCCGAAAACCATTTCCATTGATAAACCTCCTCGTGTGATTGACCCAACTCGACTCGGAATCGAGTGTTCAACTATTGTGCCATTTTCAGTGCAGAAATAAAAGTGTAGAAGTAAAAGCAAGAAGAGAAAAGCAGCAGTAACTACTTTAAATGCAGTTAACAGCACTGCCTCAGAAACGTGCACATGACTTTGAGGCGACTTTCAAAATATAAAAAGCGCTGCATGGCTGACAGAGTGCACACTGCGTATGCGTCTGTGTGTGTGTGTGTGTGAATATATGTGTGGCAGGATACGTGGCTTGTGGAAAAAACAATACATTAATCTTGTCTACGCCTGCGTCTTGTAAGCAGACACTTTCTACAATTTACTGTCGATTGTTGCTGCTTGCCTAATGAGCTGTGAGCTGGCCAAACATTAAAAATTATAAATGAAAGGCGCAAAAACAACAAAAAAAAGAGGAGAATTAGTATTATATTTATGAAAATGCATTTAAAACGCAATAATAAAAACGATAATGGCATTATAATACTACACAAAAAGACAGCAAGAAAAACGAGAGAGAGAGAGAGAGAGGGAGAGAGCGAGAGTGAGAGAGAGAGAGCGGGGAATAGTTAGCAACAATGACGCTGCGGCAGGCAGCGGACCGCATTTTATGCCCATTCGCTGAGGGCAGAACGCCAGAAAGTATGCTCCATTACTTGCAGCTCGTTAATTTTAATAGTTTTTGTCGCTGCTGGTGACTCAACTTAACATAAATTCTCGTTGCTCTGTTGACGCCACCTACGTTCATTAATTTTAGCAGAGCGACGAGCTCGACACTTTCGAAGGGTTCTATTGATTTTGGCTAAATTAGCACACACACTCACACTTTGTCTGAGTGGTAGGGGGGCGGGGACAAAGCACACTCATATGAAAAACTTGGAGACCAAAACTTGTGCTCGTTACTTGTTCGTTTTGTATGTTTTTTTTTTCTTCCAATTGTTAATGTTGCTTTTGCTGTTGCGGTCGCCCCGCTGTTATTTTTATGACTTTTTATATTATTTTAGCTTTTTGGCTCTGTGGCTCTTTAATGTGCCAGAATTCTTTTAGCTCGCCCGCTGGCCAAAACATGTCTTTGCTTTTTAGAGCCCCACTTCTCCTCGTCTTACTCGCTATTAAGCTATCAAGATTTGTAAAGTATATGAGCCAAACAAACGCCAGAGCTTCGCTTTGTGCTCGCTTACTCAAGTGTATTCTTGCCGGGAAGGTGGCAGATCGGGGGGTAGACAAAACATTCACATAAAATGCTATCTATCTCTCTTACACGTCAAGCATAGCAGTTAGGAGAAGGAGGAGAGGAATGAGGCCGAGGCGGGGGCAGCGATATGGTTAGATGGCGTGTTGGCAAGTCACAAACGATGTCCGTGGGAAACCAAATTTTACGAGTTTGTTTATATATATGTCATATATACATATATTGTTGAAGATAACCAACTGGATTATACTGACTCAGTTTAATTTTAAGATATTCTTAAAGTATATGAAAAGGTAGAAGACAATAACTCTGCAAAGTAATAAAATTGAATGAACTGTCCTCAAAGGCAGCATACATAATTTTCAAATATTATTCTTTGAATAATATAATATTCTTTTGAATAAAATGAACATTTCATTATTGATTTAATCAAGTCAAGAGCGACCTTAATATCCACTCTTATAAATATGTAATATTAAAGTAATACAAAGATATTAACAGCGGTCTTATAATTTTGATTACACTGTATTAGGAAACATTAGTAATTCTACAACTTTCCCTCGGATTTTTTACTTTGAGTGCACCTGAACAACAGCGTTGCAAATGTCAGTTCATTAAAATGAAAGTTTATTTTCGAGAGCCTGGGCCACATGGACAAAATACATTGTTGCAATCACAACAAAATGCTTCACACGGCGAATACACATTCACATATGTGTGTAGTAACTATTACCATAACATTTATGATTATTAACCTACAATGCAAGGCACTCTAAATGCAATTAAGATTACAATCTTTTATGGCTCTGCTGTTTGCCAGTACGAATCCAAATACAAATACAAAAAATACAAAACAACTGAAAACACAGCAGCAGAATGGCAACAGTGCCACGACAAACAATTAAAACATTGCGCCGCTTGCAATAAAATGCTGCTCCAGATGCTTATCAGCCCCCGTCCCCTATGCCCCGACCTCTCTCTCTCTCTGCCGCCACCTACTAATCTACACTGTGGTCGTCATATTGCATAAGAAATAATTACTTTTTATATTACACATACGCCCCGCTAGCCGTCGCCCAGTTGACACTATTGATTGCCGGCCGCAGCTTTACTGTCCTCCCCTTACCGCCCATGCCCTTTGGCAGTCGACTTCGCGTGTCGCTTATCGTGCAATATTGTCCCTCCCCGCCCCCGTTCACATCCTGCCATGTGAAATGAAGACACCGCAAGCAAACAACAGCAGACGCAGAAGCGTCAGACAATTGCCGCGCTGATAAGATCAACAAAGTGTTTTTCTCCTTCTTTTTTTGTCTGTGTGTCCAACGGGTCAGGTGGGTGTTGAAGTAAATCACAGCTAAGCCGAGACGACTCTATTCAATAAAATAGCCACAAATGAATAAAAGTAGACATTAATGCACTTCATTTGAATATACAAATCATTAATTTGCATTTGTAAGTACTTCTGAGTGTGGATGAAATTGAAATTAAAATTTTTGCTGAGTAACGATGTGAAACCAGTTTTCATCTACTTTTCATTGGGGTTTCCCAAAAGATGCATAGCAATTTCGAACTATGAAATAAGACTTCATTCTATATAACTATAACTATAATAGAAAACATTTCCTCGACCTGCTGAAATTATGTTTTTGTAAGCCAGCCAGCTGCAGGGTATTTGAGCTTCGTTGGCATTTTTTTTTCGAAAAGCAAACATCAAAGAACGTTTGCCATCAATGTCAACAACTTGACTTGAATTTTATGCAAATGCTTTAAGTGTCACGGTCTAAAATGGCAATTGAAACGCTAATGATGACATTTGGCAGGCCTAAACAGCGAACCCCGCCCACAACTCCCCCAAAAAAGAAAACAATAACAAACTAAAAGCAGCACACACACTCACACACATAATCACAGACACTGGCAACTTTTGTGTGTGTGTTTGTGTTTGTGTGCTTTTCCGTTTCCGGCGCGGCCAAGAAAACATTACAAATCGTTTTTGGCTGCCACTTGGCTCTGGTGCTGTGCGTCCTCCGACCGCCGTCTAGGCCTCTGGCATTTTTACGAGGCATTCAGCCAATTGACAGGCTTCACTCGCTCGTAAAGAAAAATCAAGCAGCAACGCAAGAAAAATGATGCGCAGACAAACTACGCAGCGAACGAAAGCAAAACAAAAAGCAAAATCAAGCAAAGAAATAAAAGATAAAACTGCCTAAAAGAATGCTTAAATGTTTAAGATGCTGCGTGGCGGCGTTGCCAGACCCAAAGTTGTTTTCTTATTCGCTTGTGTTGGAACACATTAAAACGCATTTAGCAGCCTGTTTTCTACTAAGCATACACACACACAAAGCAAAGGAGAACAAATGTGCTGCCTACTTTTTCGGGCATATAAATACTTATTATCGCTTATTTGAACTTGTGAATGCGGCAACTGCTGCTGCTGCTGCTGCTGCTACTGCTGAGCCTGCCGCTTGTGATTTACTTTAATTTGGGCGAATAGCATTTCCTTCACAATTTCTTTTTGCTGCTGTGCGTAGGCGTCTGTCTGAGAGTGTGTATGTGTGCAAAATCGATTTTTTGTTGTCAAAAAATGCGAGCGAATACAAAAAAAATAAGAAAAGGTCAAAAACAATAAAAGCCTAAATACACATACGCGCCTTTGAACTGGCTTTGATAAAAGCAGCACAAAAAGCAGAGTGACTCTGAGAGGGGGACGATAGAGAGAGCAGAGGAATATATAAAGATTGTTCGACAGCAGTGTGGGGGCGGATGTGGTGGATGTGTAAGCCTCCAATCAATGGCTATACGTCGCTTTCTGTACGTGTGAATTTAAGCTGATTAAAGAATTTGCGAGGGGAAAACGAGAATGAGAAGAAAACGTAAAGAATAAAGCAGCAGCAGCAGCAGCAAAAGCAGAAATTGGTGTCTGCTTTTAGGCGCTGCCTTTAGCCTCTTTGGCCTTTATTTATGCCTTTTGTCTGTGTGTGGCTTTGTTATTGGGCTTAGTGGTGAATTTTTTAATTTGCGCCGCCTGCTTTCAGGCGAACCGAAGACCAAAGCCAATCATCATTCGCCAGGCAAGTTCCAATCTACTGTCAAGTAGATGTTGTACTAAATATCACAATATAAATTCAATTGAATTTTGTTGCCCCTTCAGTTTATTGCTCTCATCAAATTGTGTATCATACTTGGCATACACTCTAACTTATAAACATTTCGATTTGATGCGCGTTAATAAGCCAAGTTTTATTAGGAGGGGTGGGACAAGACGGGACAGGACAGGTAAAGTGTCGATAATGAAATTGGCCAAAGTCGCCGAAAAGTAGGTAGCACAAATTGGCGCCAATACAATTCAAATGCGTAATCATGCGAACTGGCAAGAGCGGCAGCCTTATGATAGAGATATCGACAGATGGCGGAGTGAGTGGGTGGAGTTCAAGAAAAACTGTGCACAAATTAGAAAAGTTTTTGCAGGCAACGCTGCGTATTATTATTATTAGTTTTTCGCCTCCTCCTCATCCGGCTACCCCTCCAGCTACACGCTGCTGGCCCAGAAAAACTTTTGCGCCTCTTGCTTATTAGGAGTGTTGCCGATGTTGTTGTTGGGGTTAGTTTTTCTCTGGCTGTTTCATAGTTCATTGCTTTTCAATTTGATGAGGCGTTGTCTATAATAATCAGGCTGCCTGAGCAGCCAGAAAATGAGGCGCTCAAAGTTTCTGTTTCGTTATCGATAAGAAGAAATGGCGAAAAAGTATAGAGAATGGCACATTTTCACATACGCTTTCCAACTGACTGACTGATGGATGGATGGATGGATGGACTGACAGAGCAATTGTGTATTTAATTTTCACCATCTCCTTCGCGCTCTGGCTGTCCGCTTTTGTTAATTTACTTCGTAATTTATCAACGCTGGAAATGTGTGCGCATATTTTTATGGAGTTGATTTTTAATCTTTTGTAATCATTTTTGGGCGCAGAGCGGCAAAGGAAATGAATATTTATAAGTATGATGAATGAGGCGAGACGGGAAACAGGCAGCAAGGCAGCAGTCACCTGATTTACTGACGTATGACACAGGACACCACACACATACTCACACACATACACACGCACACACTCACATCCATACATACATACAGACTCAGCTCAGGATGAAGGTAAGGAAATTAATGCGCATTTAGAAACATAAATCTGTGTTGCGTTCGAGGAAATGGCACGGATTCCACAATTGATTAATGTGAGAGCGAAAAAGATAGAGGTTGAACGTGAAAGAGATAGAGCGCACACACACACATACACACTCACAAACATACATACTGTATGAGGTACGCTGCGTATGAGTAATATTAATTTGACTTTAAGTCGCTCGCTCACTTGCTGAGTCGCCTGTTCGCTTGCTTCGCTCAATTTGCTGGGTATGTGGGCGTGCAGTTTAAAAATACGCAACGCAACGTAACAACGTCACAGCGTATGCAATTTACGTGACATCATTACGTGTTAGACAAGTACAAATTACGCGTAAGAGCGAGAGACGCCAGCTGGAAGCCAACGACGACGAAGAAGACGAAACTGGCGACAATATGAGTTTGATAATGATGAAACATGAATGTGTGTGCGACAGAGAGAATATCAAGATAAATAACTGAACGTGTGTGTAGCCGTGTGTGTGTGTGTGTCTGAGTGTGTGTGTGCCTTGGCAAATGAAACGAAAGTCATCAGAGCTTAGATATGGAACACAGAAAATTACGTATGCGGCACAGACAAAGGCAAAATGCAACAAATCTTACTTTATTGAAAAACAAAAGCCCAGAGTGGCGGTCATCTTTTGTATTTTCTTTACTAAGCTCTGAGTTGAATCAGTTAAGGTTTGGTAACATAAGTCTTGGCCAATAAGTCTTTAAGGCACACACATGTCACATGCTTGATTTGATTCTAAATAAATTCAAGTTAAATGAAAACTTACATCAGCACAACAAACAAAAAAAAAAAGAGATGAAGAAATATGCAAATGTTAGCGGCAAAGTTGCAGTCGAAGACTTTTTGGCGAGCTCTCAACCAAGCAATTAAACTTGTCCTTGGATAATTGCATTTAGGTTTAGGCGTTTGGGCCCGGACAAAAGCCAAAGTCAAAAGTCGCTAGCTGTTGAGTTGCCAAGTGCGTTGCTGATAGCGGGCCAGAAACTTGAGCCCTTTAATTTCTTCGAAATTTGTTGGCCAGCAAAGCAGCAGCAGAAGCATCAGCAGCATCAGTTGAGATACTCACAGCGCAAGAGAACCGAATACAAACAAAGCAACAAACAAAAATGTCGACATGATTGCGTTCCTAATGGGCCTGGTGCTGGTTGCTGGAGTTGGAACTGGCTTCTGGCCCTGACTCTGGACTAGAAATGGTTGTAAAGAGCAGCACAATTGTGCGGACAGATTGCCGCCAAGTTGCCACTGCTGCAACTTGAAGTTTGAATCCCCAGCGGATTAGAAAAGTTTAAATTGTTGCCGCCAAGCGCTCACAGAGCTCAACAGCAGCAGCAGCAGCAGCAGCAGCAGCAGCAGTGAAGTAAAATCGAAGCAACTGGCAAATGAACGTTGAATGAATGAATGAAAGAAGGGAGCAACGTAACGATTAGTGCTTTCATGTCCTTTGGCAAAGTTTAAAGGTCATCCGTTTGTATAGCGGGTGGCACATCCTTCGAGTTTCGATTCCTCCGCTGCTCGCTGCTCGCAGCTCAGCTTGCCTTCTGCTGATTTGACACATCAACTTTGTCAAGTTTTTGCCACAGCGACCGTCAACGTTGACTATTATGAGCAATGGCTTCACATTCCCTTTTACTTTGTTCATGTAGGTGTGTCTGTGTGTGTGTAGGTGTATGTGTGGGTATGTGTGTGCACAAGCAATTTGTGCAGTGGACATTTTGGGTGCTGCTGCGCAGCTTTGATAAGCGTTGCCAGCTGCAAAATGTCTTAAAAGATTGCGCGCAGTGCACTGACTTTTGTGGCTTCCACCTGCACCCTCCCCCCACCCAGCCCGAGGACAACGAAAACTCGCTTGCGCACTTTTTATGCCCACAAAAAACGCGAATCGTATAAAGTCGGATCGCTAAAAAAGCAGTGAATTTAAAAGTGGTATTCGAAAAACAAATTTACAAAGCCCGGTATTAAATTTAGGCAGAGTTTATCGCTTGAGTTGAATATGGATCACATTTTCCAGTTCATGTTTTCGATTAAGATCATAATTTGCTTACGCTACAAATATATTTACACTACGTTAAAGTGCCTTAAGGCAGATAGTAGTTCAGCACAAGATATTAAATAGATTGGAACTGTTTTCGCAGTATATTTCATTATTATCTTCTTTCGTCTTACTTTGAGGTCTCCTTAAGTTGAATTCTTTATGGTCTCAATACGTTTTTTAGGAAAAAATTTGCCTGTCTTATGCATAATGGGCTTGTCAATAAGTTTATCAACTACACGGAAAATGACCCAAAAATCAAAAAATCAAGTGCTATGTAAATTATGCAAATCTTCGCCCATCTTTTTTTTCTTTGCCTTACGTGGACTCAGCAGGACGCTGCAGGGGGAGGTGGGGAGTAGGGGGCTGGCTACGCTGTCAGAAACAAGCGTGAAACATGACAACAGCCCAGTAAAAACAATATGGCGCCCTGACCATGGCAGAGCACAGCAGAGCTCCCTTGTCCGCCAGCTATTGCCTGCTATTGACAGTTCAACGTTGTTTTGCTAGAACTTTTTTTATTTTCCCCCCTATTTTCTATACACACACACGCACACAGAGGGAGAACATTGGTATACTAGAACTTTGATTTTTTTTTCTCTGAGCGTGTTGTATTTTTTGTTTTTTGTTAAATGTCAAATTTTTGCAGACAGTTTTGACAGTTTATCGAAGCGCGCTCGTAATTTCAGCTGACGTGTGTTGTAGGTGTTGAAAATAGAAAAAGAAGACGACGATATTCAACTTTGGGTTCGAGTTCGAGCTTGGCACATACTTAGGCAAGGTGTGAATAAAAAGTTTCGTTGACGCTGCACTTTTTCTAAGAATGCCCCGCCCCAACCCCCACCATTCGGAGGCAAAAAAAAAACTTACACAAAGACGACGGGTCAAGTTTTGGGCGGCTGCGAATGTGTTTGGCAGTAAAGTAATTATATTTGGGAGCACCTATGGCGACTTGATTGGTGAGCGGCAAATTGAATTGCCAAATGGAAAAATTAAATTATGTATTTGCTGGAGGGTCATAACTATGAATTTGATTTGATTTACTTACCGCTGCGACTTTCATTTTCAGCTGGCTTCAGCTGTAAAGCACGGTTCATCTACAAAAAAAGAAGGAAACATAAAAGATGTATTAGATGGGATAAGCAAATAAATCTAGAAACTAATGTTATTGGTTTACAAGAAGTTAAAGATTTGCGTTTTTCATGCCCCTGAAGACATGTCAATTATCTACACTCAAATTCAGATACTGAAAAGCGCCATTAGCCAAATTCAATTTCGCAATTTGACAAATTCGCCATCAAGTTTTGATGATGTAGCACTCTTCATAAACACCTTCAAAACATTCCCCACAGCACAGCGTTTTCGAGCATTTTAATGCCACTCAATATGCAAGCCCATCTCTCTCTTTCTGTATATATATATATATATATGTGTGTATTTATATATATGTATGTATATCTGTCTCTGTCTCACTGCACATTTGCGCTCATTGCCTTTTACCCACGACTGGGCAGCCACATCCTGTGCCGCTTCATGCATCATTAAAGCTTAAATCTCACCCATGCGACCAATGCGACCCATGTCGACTCTGCGACCATCGAACGTCGACTGGCGGGCAACACTTAACGCCCATCCCCATCCTCATAACCATTGCCATCCCAACATTCGCAGCCACAACCTCGCCCCAACAAAGGATGTCAGTGAGTGGAGAGATGGGAGCTACGTGTTGTGGTCACCTTTTGGTTTATGGCAAATGAGTAATATGGCTGCCATACGAAAAATGCCATTAAAAGACGTTCAAATGAAATACATTAAAATAAAACTTAATTGGAGGCTTTCGGCTCGGTTCCGGCACCGCAAAACCCAAGCAAATCAATAAACGTAGAGCGCAAGCAGCATTTGATGATTGCTTTTTATGCAGGCATGGCATATAAGGACCAGGTGTCATTTTGGTTTCAGCTCGACCTTAGACCTTAGATTGGCTCATCAGTCGCAGTCGTTCGTTCCTGTCATTAGTTCTGTTATATAAACTCAGCACAGCACAAGCAGAGGCGCAGGTAGGGGCGGAGACCAGGCGTTGACCGCCTTTCGCATGCATATTTTATAATCAGCCATTAGTTTGCGGCAATTGAAAATGATTGAAGCTTTTAACTGTAAAATTCAATTGCTTCATGCGCCCGTGCCGCACGTTTTTGTGTGTGTCGTAAAATATTTAATGGACGAATGTTGCAGCAACAGGACGGAACTGTGCTGTACACTGCTTGCTGCTACTATTTTTTGGGGCTAGTAACAATTTTTAGTTGGCCAGCCGGTTTGTAATACGGCTCTGCTAGCCCGTAACACACAATCCATTAGTCGAGCAAGTAATTAAAATTGCGATTTATGCATGCGCATGAACAAGACCCCAATTTGGGCGCCCGCTTGTTTGTAATTCAATTATGTTAATGATTGGACAACATTTACCGTATTTACATTAATGCATAATGAATGACTAAAAGAGGCTGCCTCCTGCTCCTCCTTCTCGTTCTCCTCCATCGCCTCTTACGCGACAGCAGTTACTCTGAATCTGACTGCGTCCATGTGCGCCTAAATGCATGCTGCGTTTTATTTTGGCCAACTGATTTTTTAATTGTAATGCCAAAGAGAGACACACATATACAAAAAGACAGAGAGAGAGAGTCAGCTAAACAGTCAACTAACTACTGGGCGACTGGGTGATGGCAATTAAGTGCATTTCTCTGTCTGGCCAAAGGCATGCGCCGGCCACGCCTCATTGCCCACATCCCACATCCACATCCCACACACCACAATTGGCGTCGCTTTTGCCTTTACTCAAAGCTCAGCTGGATAAATTAAGTGGTCGATGAACTGAAGCCTTGTTGATTTTGTATACAGCGGCGACGCCAACGCCGCCATGTTGTTGACAGTGACAGGATGCAGGAGTATTATTGTTGTTGTCGACTGCCACCGCCACTGCCACTTCCACTACGACTGCGACTGCGACTGGGTGCTGGGTAATGGGTGCTGGGACTGGGTACTGGCGATGACGCCGCAAAATTTAAACCAATGTTTAACCAAAAATGTTCATTTAGTCGCACGTTCAGCTACGCTGCTGCGGTCTGGTTTATCATGTGGCAGGGGCAAGGGGCCAGTTTCAGCGTCTGTGGGCTGGATGAATGATTGATGTGGCCGGGGTAATAAATTGGAAAACGTTTTCCAGCTCAAGCAGTATAGACACACACACACACACATCCACACACGCGCATCTTTGCCACAACGAGCTGCTAAATAGCTTCTGCCTCAACCTGAACTCCTGCAACAGCATCGACATCAGCTCAACTCTTGGCTGCATTGTTGCATGCAACGCTTTTTGCAGCTGGCTGCCAGCTGCCTGCTGCTTCTGAATGCTTTATCAACGTCGGTACCCGCAGCTGTTGTAGCTGCTGCATGCAAAAACAACACCGTGCCAAGAACCACACATACTCACACACACTCACACACATATAAACATACATGAAGTTGCTGTGGCATATGGAGTCCAGAGTCTGAGGCAACATAATTGTCTGGCTTCTGTGTTCAGTTTTTCATGCGATGATATTGGCCATTTTTGATTGCAGTCGTTGACTAATGAACTCGTTGTACTGCATATGGTCTATTTGACCTCAATTTGCTGTTGTCTTTAACAGTAAGTAATGACCAGAAACTATCTGTTCGCTAGAGCAGTAGGTTCTTCTATAACACTATCTCAACTGATTCAAAAATCGTCTTACCGAATTTAATAAATCAAATACACGATTCATTTTCATATTATTTTCATTTAAAACCACATGAAACTAACTCAGTTTAACAAATTTGTCCAAAATGGATTTAAAAGAGTTAAGTCTTATTGGCAATTGAAGCTCTGCAAATCTTGTGCTCATTCTAAGTGTCATTAACAATTTAAGAAGAACATTTTCAAGAGCTGTTAGCTCAATTTCTATATACAAATTTGCACATCCAATGGTATTAAACGAAAGCTAACATTTCCTTACTGAATAGCTATTGAACAACAAACACTGCAATTCATAGCTCATAAAGCACTCAAACTCGCTGTTAATGGAGAGCAGGATTGAGCCAACATTCCTAAGGAATCCCAGAACTCCCACATTGCTAGCAACTTGGACTCCTCGTTGCTCGTTCAGACTCTCGTTTTGCACAAAGGCCCTGCTAATTATGGGTAGCAAAAAGGTTTCTTTGCGTGTGTGTGTGTGTGTGTGTGTGTGTGTGTGTGTGTGGGAGAGAGATAGAGATAGAGAAATAGAGAGAGAGAGAGAGAGAGAGAGGGGAGAGGCTGACAGCGTAATTAGCGCACATAATTTGAAATTTAAATGTAGCCAAAAGCCAAAATACGTGGCAACCCACATCTCTGTGAAGCCTTTGAGAGTCAAATTGTTAATTAAATCTTTTGCTGGCAAGCAAAAACAATAAATGTAAAAGTATGTACATAAAATGAGGGGAAACCAAAAAAAAACGGACAAAATGTTTTGACTTGGTCCAAAAAGATGTCTCAGCACACAATTAGCCTTATGACAAAGTGTTGAGCCGTTAAAAAAGAGCACTGCGGCAGTTGGGGCACAGATGGGGTGGTGAGTTTAGAGGAGGGGTTAAAGTCCAGGCGCCACTCGCAATGTTAAACCGCAAATTTTAGCGCCTGGCCAAGTCGTGCATGTCATAGCGGACTAGTCGTAGCGACGCCGCCTACGCGTATGCAATGCCAAAAGTGCCAACTGCCAAACTGCCAACTACTCCAAGTGACTGTGTGTGTTTGTGTGTGTGTGTGTGTTGGGTGCATGAACCCCACATAAACTGCGTTAGTTTATGATGCACAGCGAAGCGGGAGAAGGAGTCGCCAGTCAAGCCGTGAGTGCCTACATCTGCATGCCCCCCAACGTTGCAATTAGAATGCGGCGCCGTCTATTGAACTAAGCCAAGTCGCTGCTGCCCAAACTACCCCACTTTACCACCCTCTGTGTGTGTGTCCCTGGTCAGTTGCGCTTTGTTGTTTTTATGCATTCACCAACTCAACTACATAAAATGGGTATAACGAAAATGCAATTAAAACTACGTTTTATGGCTTTGTTATGGTAGCAGCAGCTAACGCTGAAAGAGAGAAAAAATCCGCCACATGAAAAGCGATTTTTATTATGCTTTCAACAGCGTGGGCCACCATGACGATGGTGATCATGATGTAGACGATGATGATGCTACTGATGATGAGCAACGTTCGCATTTTGGAAAATGACTTCGAATTGAGAGCAGCACAAGTTTCTGCTGATAGAAATGTAATACTCATTGCTTGTGCTCTAAGCAATGTTTGCTTATTGAAAACGCAACTTTTATATATATGTATATAAATAATGTATTTGTTTCTTTACTTTTATTGTTTATTTTTTTTTATATTTATCAAAAATCATCAAAGTTTTACGCAAAAGTTTTTTGTGTGCAGCTGCTGATATGGAGTTAAGAGTTGTGCTCTGCAAAATTTGTCACTGGCATCAAAGAATGGAGAAAGAGGGGAGGAGGTGCAACGGGAAAGAAGCACCACTAAAAGCAGAGACAATGTTGCGCCTCAAGCGTGCAGCAGCAAAACAAACTAACGAGCTAGCAAGCAAAACAATAGCATGCAGCATGCTTTTAGGGGCAAGCAACAACTACCTCTCCCGTTCCCAATCTCGCACTCCCGCTCCCGCTCCTTCACCCGCTCCCGCTCCTGCACCCGCTCTATCTCGCTCACCCTCTATCTATCTCTGTCGTTGGCTGTCTTTTCGTAACAACCTGCCATAACTGTGGCTTAATCAAAAGTTTTTGCACTGCTGTTTGGGCGCTAGCTGCAGGGCAAACGGCGACTATCAACCGCAACTAACACAGGCACAGCACCAACAACAGCAACATCTGCAACAACAACAACAACATCAACACCAACATACTTGTACTATATCATCCACATCCACATCCTCGGCATCCTTTTGATACTAATCAGTGGTGCTCCTCATGCGAGGCTGCTTTTTATGTCCGTTCTCACCCATGTTGCACGTTTGTTGCGGCTGCTGCGTTTACGTTCTCTTTTTTTTTCTTTGCCGTTATTATCTTTTTGTTTTCTCTCCTCTTTATATATCTTTGATATATGAAATATGGCAACTGTATATAATGGCCGCTCTACGGTCGTGTTTGCAATTAGCAAGTGGCAATTAAAGTTTGCTCTGCCAGCCAGCAAAGACACATTGAGCCATTGGCAGTGAGCAGCCAAAGGAATAACTGCAATCTTAATTAATGCCATATTTTAAGAACAGACAATTGCCTGACCATTATATATACATTTATGTATGATGTGCACACCGCAAAGTGGAAGCGCAGCAGATAATAGATGCCTGAATTTCAGATTTAATTTTTGTGCAAATTTGACCACGATGCAATTGTTATTATTAAGCTGATATTTTTCGCCGATTAAGTTGCTGTTGATCAAATATGTATATATCTGCATTGTTATTTCAGATAATATTATTTTGCTCGTCAATTGTCAACTATTGCCACATTTTAAGAACTGCTTTCCAGAAGTGTGCAGTGTATTTTAAACACACTCCCACACACAGTCACGCATATTACGCAAGCAAAATCAATATTGTTGTATGTTGGTCTGAAAGGACAGGTCATATGTGGTCGAGTTTTGTGATCTACTTGTATATGTTTATATTCTAGGGATGTGTCTTTGGCATGTTTTGCTAATTCAAAATTTGCTGGCTTCTTTTAGGCTGTGCCACCAAAAATATTGATTCGCTCCAGGCCCATTTACACAAATTCATATACATATGTTTGTGTGTGTCTGGCTAATAAATTAGGCAAACTGATGTTTTGTCAGACGACGTTGTGTCGAATGGCGTCTAATTAATGGCAAACCTTTCAAAGGGCTACACCTTGTTTTTCCGCCTTGGATAAACACAAGTAGAGTCTCTATATTTTCGGACCGGACTCCTCGTCCTGGCTGGGTCATTAGCATGCGTTAAAATGCCGTTAAATGTGTAACGGAAACTCGGCACAAGGACATGCCATATAACTTTGCCTTTTCTTGTGTTTTTTATTTGGTTTTCATTTTTTCATTTTTTTTTTTGGTTTTGTTTATTGTTGCCTCGCATAATAAAAATGTCATAAATATTTTGGTCGGCCTTCTGCCGCTGCTCTGTTAATTTTTTCTAATTGTCTAAAATTTAGATAATTACACGCCATTAATTATTTACATAATAACATTTTGTTTTTTTTTTGTTTGCGTCCTTTTTTTTTTTTTTGGTATTTTACAATTTGGTGGTCGACTTGGCCGACCCATATGGAAGTACTTATATATCCAATATATTGCTGGTATATGCGGGGCGTAAAATTAAATTTACATAATTTATGACTTACTCAGCTCAAAATGTGTGTGCCTTACTGGATATGTATGTGTGTGTGTGTGTGTTTGCGGCATGCGCCGTGTTGCATAATTTTAGGCATTTTTGTTTATTGTGGCGTAAAATTTGAATTATGAATAGGAATACACTCATACTCAAGCCCATAAACTGTTTGTTGCTTTGGATATATGTATGTGTATATTTTTTTCGTGTTAGGGTTACATTCTGGGGTTATTAGTAATTTATTTGCATATTTTGGGGAGCGGGGCTGTGGGCGCAGCCCCAGCAGCAGCAGGCAATCAGGCAGGCAGCCAAATGATGGACGGCCACACAGGGGAAGGGGATGCGGGCAGGGGAGCTGCCTGCTTGCCGCTGGCATTTGAGTTGCTTATGTCTTTTGTGTCAACTTGGCCGGGCACAAAAGTCAGTCAAGTGTCGTTTTCGGAAGACATAAATTTTGAGCCGGGTGAGCAGCGGACGGGGACGGATACGGAGATGCAGAGCGGCATGGGTGTGTGTGAGGTTTCTGTGCCAGGACAGGTGTCCTGGATGATGGCGAGTATAATTGAATAGCGGAAAAGGTTTCACATGGATTTAAAATGGCGTGCGTGAGGCACAAAGGAGCCCAAAGAGAACTGAAGCAAATAAAATGAGCTTAGATGGTTTTATTGCTGAATGGAATCAGTTATACAATCAGTTATATTAAGGATGGCTTAGCCAAAGATGAAGGGCTTGTTATAGAAATACAGAAATATTGAAATGCAAAGCATGATCAACTTTAAACATGAAATCATAAATAAACTGAGAAATTTAAGCAAATCTATGCAACAAATTTGAAGTCACTTAAAGAAAATAATAATTTTAGGCCTATTTGTTTTTTTAAAAACAATTTTAAATTACGTTTATGAATAAGTATTGATCTGGTAAAAATATGTAAAACATTCTTTCGGCCTGCTTACCATCTAATTTTTGGCATTGTCTTTAAAAATATTTAAGTATTATTTTTAGGAATATTTTTGTTGAGCTAGAAAAATGTAAGCTATGCTTAGGGGTTGGGTAATGGTAATGTGGATGTGTGGCATCCCATTGATTGGTATGCCCAGTCAAAGTAACATTTATAGCATACCTTGCTTAGTCGAAGCTCAGTCAAAGCCGATTACATAATGCCCAATACAACATTTATGTTGCATACCAACTGGCGCACGCAAGAAATGCTTATAAATTACATAAGGCAAAGGCTGTCCAAGAGAGAGACACACAGCGGGCTGCTGTGCCTCCGCCAACAAAGCACTCAACTGTGAAAATGTCTGTTAAGGCCAACACACATACGCACACACACACACACGCACATGAGCGGTCTCCACTCATGTGTATGCTATATGGGGCTACCTTGCCTGTCACCAGGATGACAGTTCATATAGTATATGGACATAGATGTATGCATACACATACATTTATATATATATTTATATATATCTTACATATGTATATATATATATATGTATCATACATGCTGAAGATATGGCCATGCCTTTAACTGTCAATTGAGTTGGCATGTTGGCAGCCTCTTGACTTATGTTCAATATGAAATGCGCATAAGCAGCACACCCACAAAATAGGCCCAGCATATTTGACAAGTCAGCGTTGTAGGCGCCTTTCTGATGCCTGGCACGTATTTTAATTGATTTGTGCGCGCCTCAGAAGCAGCTCTTTTCATGACCATTTACATATATGTATATATATAATGCTTCGATCCGGTCTTTTGTTTTTTATGTACTGCCTTCAGAAAAAAAAACGCATTTGTAAAAGGATTTATCAAGATTTCTCTTAATCTAAGGAAGTTCTGCCCATATAAGACTCAAAATTCGGACTGACTGAAGTGCCTATATGGAGTCCCATAATAATGCTGATCAAGAATATATATATAAAACTTGGGTTCAAAGATATGTCCCTGAATGCGTTGCAAATATAAAAACAATATTAAAAATACACACTAGAAGAGAATAAAAAAGAATCAATTTGAACAGAGTTTCAGGCAAAGCAAACAAACAAACAAACAAACAGAGAGACAGAAAGAATGAAAGAGAGAGAGAGAAGAGGTTGAGGAGCAAATGGATACACTGCTGTACTCATGTATTTGCTGAACGAGTTTAATGTCAGATGATGATGCTCAATTTATTATTAACTTGAAATGATTTTCGGGCTGGCCGCCGTGGAGGTGACGACGCAGCGATTGAATGCACGACTGCATCAAACAGCACAACTGCTTTCGGTATCTGTATCTGTGTGTGTATGTGTGTGTGTAAGCACACGTGTGAGTTCAATTGGAAATTCGTGTGCTGCATACGTTTGTTGCATGCTGCTTCTGTTGTTGTTGATCTTGTAAACAGCATCGGGCACATATCTCAGCGCAATGCGAATCAGGCCAGTGTGTGCACACTTCAAGATACTGCATCTGTGTGTTGTTTTTATGCTGCTGCATGCAGATACAATAATTTACAAATTCCCATCACAACATTTAACATTTATCTTCATTTGCTACATATAGTGAGCCATTCTTAAACAGTCAACTATTTTTAAATACTTGATAGTAATTACTGAAATGCATTTAAAATGCACGATTTTGCTGCGTTTTGAGAGCAGTTGCCATAATTCCTGTCGATATTTGCTTGAATTTTCACACTGATCTGATCTATGGCAGTCCACTTCTTTTGCCTTCCGGGCATACGCATAAATTTTAGATGTTGCACTCATAAGAAAATAAGACAACAAAAAACAACTTTCGCTACGGTCGTTTGTCAGCTTATGCCACTTGGCAGTTGCCCAGAGGCTTTTGAAGCGCTTTTGCTCTTCCCTCGAGCCTTTGTAAATTTATGCACACATCTGGCCCCATTTCATACCACTCCCCGAAAGTCCTTAGCTCTTTGCCATTTAGTCAACCCCAATTGCAGTCTCCTCCAGGCAGGCGCCTTTCCTTGCATCTCCCATATATCAAAGTTGCGCCAAATGAAAAGCGACAGGCGACAGTTCAGAGCTGAGCTGAGAGTCAAGAATCGTTGCCGCCTGCCTTGCAATTTATAAATTGCGAAAGAAAAAAAATCAAAAAACAAAAAGCAGAAGACAGCAAGCAGAAGGAATGAAAACAAAAGGACAACATTTGCTTATATTTTATGCAATATGCCAACCGCGTTTTATTAAGCAAATTACGAGAAATGCGCAAAACGAGAAGCGAGAAGCGAACAAATCTCGACACGGCGTCCCCTGAAGTCCTACTTATGACCTTGGCAAACAGCCTAACGCGCATTCTCTTAAGCAATTTAGCAAACAGACTCCGCTCGAGTCGACTCGACTGAGACTCACAGCTCTTAACGCACATTTTCATATATAAATTATTAATTTCGTATGCCCAACCACACACATAAGCATCACACGGCTAAGTGGGAGTCTGGTGTCTGAGGGGGGCAGGAGGCGACGGCAATGGCGAGTAAAATGCATTTTGTGCTCCATTAAATAATAAAAGCAAACGTGGCAGATAGCTGCCTCCTGATAGCGGTCACATATACGGCGAGTATACACAATAAAAATCTTACACGAAGCGCATAAAAATAAACCATAGGAAGCCCTCCCCAAAAAAACAAAAACCAACCCAAAACAAAAAACCCCAGCAATGAATGGAGCGACTCAAATCTGAAGACTCAGAGTTGGCTGCTTATCTAAGCCCAAAGTCGAAAACCCCATTGTGATTTTTAAGTTGTGTGTGTGTGTGTGTGTTTATATGCGTATCTTTTGAGTGTGTATGGGTGTGTGCTTTTAGGCGAGAGTGCATAAATAAGTAAAGAAATGCCTGTCGCTTAAGATTACAGGGCAAATAAGCAGCGCTCAGGACATTTGAATGTTGTTGCTACCGACACTCACTTACTTATTCATAGTCAGGTTTGTGTTGGTTGCGTATTAAAATCAGCATAAACAGCAATTGTTATGGGCTGTGAATGGGAACACGTTACTTGGAGTAACGCTCGTTACTCGCTTCTCTTCACTCGGCACTCGTTGTAACTCGGTGCTCTTTACGGCGATTATCTAAGCAGCAGCTGAAGAGACACACACAAATCAATGACAAACCAAACCAGAGCCAGAGCTGTCAGTCGACGGAGACAACAGAGCGATACAATTGAGAGCAGCACTCTTTAATTTAGTTACGAGTTACCAACAACACAAAAAATACAAAACTTGACTCAACACTCGAACAGCACTTAACAAACACTCAGCTGGAGGGTTAAATTTGTGCTGAAGTACTGGGGAGCGGGAGGATGCCTACAAAAACACGCACGTGTCCTTGCCAATGACAAGGGAAATTTTACAACTTTCAAGTTTAATTTGCCAAAAGTAGCAATCAAGCAAAAGCCAGGCAAAAAATATGTGTATATATATATATATACATACATATATATATATGTATGTGTGTAAACAACAAGGCATTAGGTTAAGGGTTGATTTTTTTATAGGTGTGTATGTGTGTGTGAGGGCCAACCCTTTCGACCTAATTGCATGGAAGTTGTTACGCTGCCAGTTAAATGTAAAAATTAAAATGTATAAAATGTATATCATTTATATTAAACTGAGACTCCAGCTGAAAGCTGCGAGTAGAGAGAGACGCAGGCAGAAATGTCAGTCATTCAGTCAGTCAGTCAGTCATTCAGTCGGAACGTAGTCTGTTTTATGAGGTGTTAAGTGGGCTTAAATTAAAAGTCGTACAGGGGCCCACGTTGATGGGGTTGGCCCTCGGAGTGTGTTGAAATGTTTACGTATTTATTTAAGTTATTGCAAAATACCGAGAAAACAGAGCAAAGTGTGTAACCAGAAGCAAAACACTTGGGCCAACAGCGAAGAGCAGCTCCCCTTGCCAACTGTGAACCCTTACCTAACATCCGACCTCCCGATCCCCGATCCCCCATCCATCCATTCCCCGACCGCCGACAATCGACCCGCCTTGTTGTTTCATTAGCGCGCAAAGGGCAAAGGAGAAACTTGATTTTTGTTTGCTTTTCGTCAACTTTTGAGAGGAGAGGGTCGCTCCACATATGTGTGTGTATGTGTGTGTTATAAATTTGTATTTAATAAACTTTTGGAGAGTGACGTTTTAAGTGGACTTCTTGGTTGGGTAGCTTCAATCAGGATTAAGTGATTGTACCACACACACAGCGTTAAATTATCAGAGCGGTGTCGCATCTGCAGAAGACGGACTAAATAAATGTTTCTTTAAGCTACTTTTCAGCTGGAGTATATAGAAAACTGGTTTTCGCTGTGTCATCAGATACTACAGTAGCAGCAGAGAACTCTATAATTTTACAATTAATACTCATCACAGTGCTTTACATTTAAGGGTCTGTTTGCGCCCAAATATAATCTTATTATTACGCCTTGTCATTTTGTGCTGCAGCACTTTTGACCACACTCCTTAATTTTATGTCGAACATCGCATGATAAGATATCTCTGTTCGCTGATTAGGAACAATAATTTGGGTTCACACACCGTTACGTGTCCTAGCACATTGCATTTCTCACAGCCCCCTCTCTCTACAACCCAAGGAGCAATATGCTGATGGCAAACAATTACGGATGAATAAAGTCCACATCCTAAGTGAGAGTAGTGTTGTTAGTTGTTGTTGCGACACGTGTTCGCATTTTGAGCACCGACTGCCAATTGCTTATTAAAATAATAATATGGCCAAAAATTAAACATCAGATTGCTACCCTCGGGGGAGGCAGTAAACTCACCCCCCATTTACATTTACATGCATGCGAGAGACTGAGACAATTACTATTACAATTCCACCCTGGCACATGTAAAAACTCTCAGCTGATAATGAAAACATTTGCACGGCTTTTGCGCACAGCATTTAAGGCACAGCCTAAAAGGGACACAATGGGATACAAGGCTCAAGGCGAGGCATGTGCAATGAAAATCTGGGGACTTGTCACATTTAACGACCTCATAAAAGCGACGCGTCTTAAAGTTTAAAAACAAAGAGCAACATCAAGAAAAACAGAAAAGAAATGTACACAAACAAAGAGAACTGCCTACACTTTGATCATAAAATCATGTTGCCGTATAAATGCAAGTTTCAGTTGTGACCCGGCCGAACTATTGACCCAAGTCAGACAGCAGACAGACATCGCATAACCGAATCCAAATTAATACAATCCTTGGGTAGCTACGGTTCGCATTTATTGACAGTCGGAGTTTTGCCAGATCAAAAGATGTCTTTGGTTGCAAGGAATTTCGCCAGAGATGCTGCAGATACGTATGATTGCGAGGCTGTTGAGGCAAGGGGTGAGGTTGGTGGTGTGTTGGGGTTCGTCTGTTGTCTGTTGTCACTAGCAAAATGGACATGTACCAATTTGGCTCACATACAAACGAATAAGTAGTCGCATATTGCTCGAAGCAAGCAATAAAATAAATGGCAATGAATGACTGAAGCAAATGAATAAATGAGAGAACATTTTTGCTTTGAAATTCAAATTTCAAAAGTTGTCATGACATTGTGTTTATGACACAGTCACTGAGAAAGGGGCGAGGCGGGGAGGGACGTGGTTGGAGGTGGTATGCGGACAGTCTCTCTCTCTCTCTCTTTGTTTTATTTCCATGTTTATTTGCTGCATATTTAAAATTGAATATTTGCACGCCTTGAGCACTTGAGATTACAAAGATCCACTTCACATATGCGTACACAAACAGGCACATACTTGCATGTGTGTGTGTGTGTGTGTGTGTGTGCGTGTGTGTTCCTTGCTATCATTTGCATGTGTTAGATGCGTTTCTGGTATTTGCACTGCTCAAAGCCATTTAAAGCTATTTATTTTTGTGTACTGCCCCCGCACACAAATTACACGTTTAATTGCATTTAAGTAGCTGCTGGGCATGCTCTGCACTTAAAGTTAGATAATGTACACAAATTATCTACAAATTGCTACTAATAGTGAGAAATGAACTTTACTTCAGTTGCTTCAAATGCAACCAATTAAATCAGTAGTGGAGCAAAATTCAGCACATTTAATTTGTCTGAGCTTATTTACTCCATTTAATGACTTATATAAAGTTATTTTAAATGGAATGGAATATGTATGCAAAATATTTTCATAAATAAATGAGAAAACCCCAAAAACCAAAATAAATTTAATTCGCTTCAAAAATAGCTAGCTCAATTCCGCAAGCAAAGCTCCAGCACTTAACTATTCAAGTTTTTAAACACTCTGCGGCTATGCTAAATACACAGATCCTATTATAAATTATAAATTAGTATTTTTTGATTCTTTTTTTTTTGGTTTTTTAATTTCGGCAAGCGCTGAAAGTCAATTGAAGTTGAAATGAGAATTGAAATGGCTAGCAATTAAAGATGATGACGCCTCCTATCCGCCTGCAATCGAGTTGACTCCGGATGTCTCTTGGTTTCTGCTTGCTGCTCTCTGCTTTCCCGCTTGCCGCAGGCTCAAACACTTTGCATAACATTAAGCAGCCTCAATTTTATTTTTCGCTGTTGTTTTTTTTATATTATTTTTGTTTTGGGGTTTGGTTCTCTGTGGTCTACCGCTGCGCCATAAAATATGCACCCAGTGCTTGGAAGAATTCACAACAAAGCGAAAGCCGACGATGACGACGGCGTCGACGTTGAAGTATGCAAAATGAGTCGAGGCACAGAGCAAAGCGCCTAAAAGCATATTTCAATTAAGCTATCACCTTGAATTATTCTCACGAGCGCTTGCCTCATCCACCCACACTAACACTCACACACACACACACACACACATACATTGCCTAAAAGCAGGCCGCAGTACATTTTTTTTATTTTTAATTTTAATGTTTTCATTCAAGAGCTAAAGAAGCAGAATGCGGTGAAGAACGGTAAAACCGCTCGTCAAAATTTGCATTTAAATGAGGCGCAGAGGCGACTGACGGACGAGGTTCGTGTTTGGTTATACTATACACATACACACATACACACAAACATATATAAACATTTCCCTTCTCTTTTTTTTATTTTTGGCTGTCTTTCGACTGGGGTGAAATTTTTATGATTGCGGTGACTGCCAAATTGTCAGTGGTTGTGCGTGGGTGTTCTGCGAATGTGTTTTCGCCTGGCTGCATAAAATGTAAATATTCATTAATATACGTAAGCGTGCTGTATCTGTGTGTGTGTGTACGGGTCAGCGAACACACACACACACACAATCAGTTGCTTCCGCGTTGTAAAGCTTTTCCCAAAAAGAAAAGAGACAACCATAAACACCAAATTTAAAAAAAAAAAAACGGGCTTTAAATGACTTCGTTTCGAATTGATTTAGTTAGTTATTTTGATGTTTCACATTTTGTGAAATTCAGTTGAATGTGGTACGAGGCTTAAACATTTAAAAGTATTCATCACATCCATCATTCAAACATAAAACTGTAAGGCTTTTTTCAAACACGACATGAATTGATAAATGTCATATATTCCCCAATAAGTCCTCAATCTCTGATGATATTTTCTTGAATATTATAGACACAATTGTGCAAGTTTTTACTGAAAAATATAGTTCTTATAAAGTGAGCAAGGAACGAAGGCTGGCTGAGACTTATTTTAGACTGAAAATAATGTCTAAAATGCTGTTTTCATTGTCTGACATTTTAATTAACAGAATTTGGCCATATGCGCAACTGGCTTTAAGCCAGGAATGTCAAAGGCATTGCATACTCTTAGGCATGCAAAAAATTACAATTAAAATGCAAGCGAAGCCTGCAGACTGAAAACCAAACGACGAGCTGCACGTCTCCTCTTCGTTGGGTGTGTGTGTGTGAGTGTGTATGCTTGTCGGCCAGGCAAAAATGTTCACATACTGCTTGGCACACACACACACACACACATGCTTCTCACGCTCCACCAACCATTAGTCGCCTCATTCATCGTCATCGTTCATCCAGTTTGTGCCTCTGCGCCACTTGGCTTGGCCAACAATTTTTGGCATAAATGCCATAAACAGTTTATTTAGCAACGGAAAATTAACTGCAAAATGTTGTAACCAACAACAACAACAACAAAAAGGAACTACAACAACAATGCTGAGGCAGTCAGACGACCGATGATGCTACCCAAGGCAGCCATTGCCACAGTCCCTCCCAACTCGCCCCTACCGAAAAATAAAGGAAAAACTCAACTCGACGCTTTATGACGTTTTACTTCATGTGCAGCTTCATAATTAAGTGGCTCCTGTGTGGAGGGGGAAGTGCTGCTGTAGAGAAGGGGGGAAGGGGCTTGGCAGCGGCCCAAACGAATGACTCAAGTTGTTGCTGTTGTTTGCACTGTTGTCTCATGCACTCGGGGGAGCTTTTAGTTTTGAGCCACGTGAGAAGCATCATCGCTTTGGGTTTGGCTCTGGGCCATAAAAACCGAGCCCCAAACGAGGTCAACGGAGGACACTAAAATTCAGTGGATATACACGTATGTTTAACGTCGCTTTGGATAGGTGTAGATCTTCTATATGTACATCATATATAAAGCCATGCTAGTTGCTGGTAGAAGAAGGGCACTTTAGATACATTTAAAGAGGCACATAAAAGTGTTAGCAGCTCGTTTTCTGTACTTACTAATTTGATGGCTGGTGGTATTAATGGATGATGGCAACTTACCTGAAAGAAACAGAAAGAGAAAGCATTAATATTAAATGTCTACAAAATGAACAGGAATTGAAGTAATTGCTTTATGTTATTAGTTGAGTCATTAGGGGATGTCCACTGATGGGAAATATGAGTTCAAGAGGAATTAGTACTCAAAATGACGTTGAGGTAATGATATGAAACGAAGTAATTAAGCTTATTATATATTTATCAAGCAAACATATTCAAAGTCTGCTCTTAAGCATTAATTAATGGAAACAAGTTAAGTATTTAGAATGTTCTCCTGACAAACAAATTGTGTGTGCTCTTAATTTGAGTTATTTCATTCTTAATACAAATAAAATGGAAGAAACTTTTAATTGTTGTGAGGAAAATAAAAATATATATATATATATATATATATATAAGTAAGAGCTTGCTAAATACATTTGTATCCTTAAAGCTGTTTGAGCCATTTTATTAAATTCACACTTTCCTCTGTGAATCACAATTTAAAAAATTGATTAAAAACCCTCGAAGCAACTAGCCAAAGTTTGTTGAGGCCAGCAAGAAAGAAGGAGCAAGGATGTGTTTGTGTAAAAGAAAGAGAGAAAGAGAGAGAGAAAGAGTGATGAAGGAAAGCTAAAAAAAAATGTCATAAAAATTCTATTTTCGTATAAAATTTCGAAGTAATCTAATAAATATTGATTTTCATTCGTCATCGACAACGTCAGCGTCAAAGCTGGCGACAACAACAACATCATCATCGAAAGCAACAGCGCCACCAGCAGCGGCAAGCAGCAGCTCTGAGAAGGGAGTGTTGTGTAACCCTACACGTGCACGCACACACACACACACACATACACAGGCAGGACCCGGGTCAGGACGGGCGCAGAGACAGGCGTAGTCAATAGTCGTTATTTGATATAGTCGAAACCAACAAGCAACCCATGATGAAACGTGCCTGGGCGGCTGACCAGTGCGACCACACGCAAAGGGCAAGGATATGGGGGACGCTTGGGTGGAGGTGTGGAGGCGGCAGTTGTCCGATCCTGACGTGCTGCAAGGGATGAAATCATGCGCGCAACTCGTTTTTGGGCACTGCCCAGCCGTAGGGCGGCCAAACATACACAAACACACACACACACACCCGTAGTCACACAAACACACCAACACACATAGCTCATTCAATCATTCAAATGTCCTTTGAACTATAAAAATACATGACACTAATAAAGAAAACGAACAAATGACACGACACTCGGGCTACGTTGTTGGACTCCGGACCCCAGACCCGGACCCGGTCACGATAAGCAAGCAGAAGACGTTGCTCAACAACCTCAAAAAAAAAAAAGTATGGCTATTTAGAGCAATTTATAAGCATACTTTGAGGCGCCTCCCACACACCCCACAACCCCCTACAGCCCTTCCTCGACATTTGACATTTACGAGTGCGCCGCAGCGGAGACAGCGACAGCGCTGAGTAGGTGCACGAGTTGGGGCAAAGGGAGGGAGGGAGGGGGAAGGGCAAGGGCACCATGGTGGAGTTTGGAATAGAGATCCACGAACCACATAAATTTCTGGTGCGCTTCCAAATGCTTTTCTGTAGCTATTTATTGCATTTTTATGTAAAATGCGCCGTGCGGTATGCTATACTTTTTTCTCTTCCTGCCGGCTTTGGGTTTTTTACTTCTTCTTCTTTTTTATATTTATAAGGGGGACATTCCTGCAAAGTTGTTTACGAGGCAAAGAGCGTAATACGTAAATCGAAAATGCCGCCCACGCAATGACCAAATTTACGCAATTAAAGACATTTTGGGGATACATTTTATGGCATACTTAAGGGACTGTATGAGTGGGGTGTATGTGTGTGTGTGTGTGTTTGTGAATGTGTGTATGACTGCAGGTAGGTTCGATGTAAGCCTAATAAAGAATTACAGCTGAGATAATTTTACGCTTCAATATATATTTTTATTTTATCGCTAATGTTTTTCAATGGGATAAACTTTTCGGCAAAACAAATAAAATATATTTTTTGAAGCATGTCTTAAAGAAAATCCAATGAATATGCTAATCGCACTGTAAACAGCCACCCTTGTTGTGCATGAAAACCGTGCACATAAAATTGATAGGAAAGGGCATAAAACAAATTGCTTATCAGAAATTTACAAAAATACCAAATTTTATGGACTCAGCAATTACAACAGATAATTACATATGTACATACATATGTATATCTATAATAATTTATTAACAAAATATAAATGAATTCCCAGTGAGCATCTAAGAAGAAATAGGTCTCGAGTATAGTTCAGAATTGTTTACAGGAAAAAGAGAGTTTTCGATCTCTCGGGTATAAAAATCTCATGTTAGTTGATATTAACATTTATATGTTGAGGTTATTTGCAACGGCATCTTTATCGCTCCCTAAGCTGTTGCGATTTCTACAAAGATTGTTATGCGTTCGAGTTCATTTTCACACACATGCATATTTATTGTATTGCATAGTTGCTCTGTTTAATATGATTTATCAGCGCATCTGGTGAGCTCTGCACATTTTTATGACCATATGCTGGGTCAGTCCTTAACTCCACCACTGTTCCACACCACAATCGACAATACCACAACAGCTACACTACACAAAGAGCAACACGAACACACAAATCAAAACTGGGCACACAGCGCCTAAAAATCTGCTAAGGCGAAACAGCACGGGGCAATAAACTACATCATGGAGTTGGCCGACTCTCTGTCTCTTACTTTCTCTCTCTCCCTCTCTCTCTCTCTCTCTCTCTCTCTCTCTCTGGGTCCCCTTTCTGACTGTCTCTGGCCCATGTAATCTCTGTTGACCATAAAGATTTATAGACTATTGTAGTATGTCGGCATCGCCATTGCCATCGACGTCGTCGCGGTAGCCGCAGCAATGAAAAGGAAACTTTTTGCAACTTAGCGCCAAACTTTATGCAATAATTTATATATATTGGGACCAAGGCGCGCTGCTATATAAAAAATAAAACGCAATACCAACGACCTACACAAAAGGCAATACACATAATAGACACAACAAACAACAACAATAATAACAAAAGCAAACGCAACGCATGTAGAAAATAAGCAGAAAACGACGTTGGCACACAAAATTCTGGAGCACAACACAACTGGAATGCCCTTTTGAATGCTTAAGCACGGGGGTATCATATATTAATGCGTCAAAAATAATTATAAATTTGTAAATTAATATTACTTTTCTCTTTTCATGTGGAATTAATTTCCTAAACAAATTTGTATACATATTTTTTACGCAGTCAATTAAACATAATGAGTGGCTTAACAAATTCAATAATCTAATTATGATTACGAAATTATTGAAAAATCGACAGTCTCGCATGTGAGGCGTAAAAAAAGGCAGTGTACGCTACAAATTAAAAACTTGCTCCTTCGATACACCTAAGCCGTGAAAACAGCGAAAGAGAATAGTCGAGAGAGAGAGAGAGAGAGAGGGATATAGTGAGAGAAAAGTTAAACGAGGAGGGGGTTGCGGAGTTGCCCGCGAATGCGCCAAGTGTAAAAGAAAAAGTTTTCAATGAGTTTTTCCTGTCGACGGCTACGGCGACGACGGCGTCGGTTATGAGCCACCTACAAACACACCCACCGGCCTCTAGTGTTATTGTTGTTTGCATTTTAAATAGACTCAAGTGTTGTTGTTGCAGTTGTTGCTGATGATGTTGCAGTTGTTGTTATTGTTTTCAGCTGCTGGTGCCGGTTGCAGGCATTGTCTGAAGTGCGTTTCGGTTTGCTACTTTTGCCTTATTGTTGATCCGGTTGTTGTTGGATGCTGTTGGGGCTGGCGTTGCAAAATCAATCGATAGTTAATGGAAAATCGTTATTAATGAAAAGTTTTTCACCCACTCCACCCTTCGCCTTGTCCCTGCCACCGGAGCCGGCAGCAATCGAGCGTGCACTGAGCCAGAGCAAAATGCTTGATAAAGTGCAGAACGTAATAAAAAAAACACAAACAAACTGAAGCAAAATGAAAAAATGGAAAACGCTACATTTAAGTAGCAAACTTCCTGGCAATTTTTTGTGTTGTTGTTGCTGTACGTAATTTCATTTGAGTGCGAAAAGTTGCACGCACATAAAGAAGGACACAAAGCGAGAGGCAAGCACATTTTTTGTTGCATATTTCGCGGCGCATAAATATTTTATGTATGCAGAGCAACAAAAGCGTCATCAAAACACACAATGGGCAACTGCAGAAGATTTTGCCAGTGTTTTGTCTGACTCGCAGTTACCGTCTGTATCTATCTGTGCGTGTCTATGTGTATCTGTCTGTGTATGTGACTGTTTATGTTGTCTCCTTTCGGTCGCATTTGCACCTCCACAATAAGCAAAAGTTTTGGGCCAATTTATAATGCCGACTCCGCTGCTTGCATTGTCGCAAGCCGCAGCTCGCAATGCGCATCTCGCATGGCGTCGCCCGATTGAGGAGTTTTAAAAGTTTTGGTTCAATAGTCACAACAAAAGTTTAATGACAGTTTAAGTTGTTTGATAGCAAACCACCGCCGCCTCAAGTTATGCAGCATTTTAAATGGTAAACACGCTACGAACTTGCCGCTAAGTGCTTCTGATTGTAAATGGCGGAGGGCTAAGAAATATGCCCTTGACTGAACGTCTCTTTATATGTAGCGAAAAGAAAACAACCTCAAATGAAGAAAACATTATTAACAAGCAAACTAAACGTCAAAATTAGTTAACAAAGATAACATGCACTGATTCAGTCTATGATTTTAATGGAAAAGTTTAATCCGAGATTATTATTCATGAATTTTAAAGAACACGTTCTTGCTTTGAGAATATGCAGCTTAATTTGGAGTTAAAATATAAGTTTTTCACTCCCAATGAAATGTTCCTAAGGCAGATTTACGAAATGATTTTGATTTAGAAACTTAAAATTATATAAAAGTTTGATACAATTCAATATAGTTTGTTTTCATTTTCTTTCAGTTAGAAACCTTTTTATAAACGGTAAAATATCGCATGTGATAAATGCATTATTTGCTCGTAAAAGCCGGCAAAATGCAATTTTAGTTGAGATTCGACTGATTCAAGGAATGTTTATTGTTGGGTCACGCAACGTTTTATGATCATTGCAAATAACATAAATAAACGCATACACTCACGCACGCACACACACACACACACACACGCATGAGATCAATGTTAAGCTTTTAACGTTTTAGTAATCACATCAGGAGGAGAAGCAAACGAAATGCGTTGCATACTTTTCGGCTGATGCTGATTTATTGCAACAACAAAGTTTATCATGCATATTTTATGCGTGTAAATGTTGCCGTCATAAAATGTCTTAAAGCCTGAGCCCCACTCACATGAGCATATTCAGACCGGCCTCACCCTTACTCAATCTTCTCTTTTTTTGGGGTGGGTGGGGGGTGGCGTCTCCCCAGGCATGTGCGTGGTCGAAAGCGTGGCCGGCTTTTTATGCGTACGAGTTGTAATGGAGGCCAATAAAACCGGCATTCGATGCAGCAAATTGGCATTTTATTAGCGTCCGCATTCAGCACTCCTTTGCCTCTGCCCCGCTGCTCCCTTCCCCACTCCGTTCGACTCGCACTAATTTGCGCGAGTTGGGCGCCCTTCGCGTATGTCATAATAAAAATAAGTGTTGAAAAGTTTTAACAAACGACAAAATTGCAGTCAAAGCCCACCCACATAACCAATACACTGCGCACTCGATCGATATACATATTTAGCTAAAAGGATGTTCGTTCTGCTCTCGCTGGGGTTTAGCTACGTTTCGAGGTCGTCGAATCCTTGTCCACGTCCGCACTCGCCTCGTATCTGGTATCTGAGGCATAACTCAAAGTTTACTCAAGTTACTTGAGCCCAACGACAAGACACAAAACTTTGTACTTTACATCATTAAAAAGTTTCATTCTTTCTGTGCGTTTTCTCAACGGTTTCTGCTTTTTTCAGCCACTGCCGGTTTCTCAATTTCTTTTATTTTCCCTCTCTCTTTCTCTCTATCTCTGTCTATCCCGTTGACAACTTTCAATCTAAGTACATCTATAGACTGGGTTAAGCACTGACGGCGACTTTGCCTCAAACTTGGCAGCAGCAGCTTAGCAATTGACAGTTTGCCATCAATCCGAACGTGGACAACTGCGACTGGTGGGCAAAGAATTGCTTAATTTGTGCATTTTAGAGCAATTAGAGAACAAGTCTGGCTAAGATAACGCACAACTTTTCTGAAACAATGGATTCAACGTCTTATATTATTAATAAAGTTGCATAATTGCCAGGTACGGTTAATGACTCTTAAATCCACTTAATGTGGTTAGGAGCACCTAAAGTGAGCAAGAATCAAATTTAATAATAAATTTGCTCTAATTATTGATAAATAAAAGTCATCAGTAGGGTTTATTAATCTTAGATTATTTATTGTTGATAATCTAAAATTATTAGATGGGTTGAATTTATATATATTGAAAATTCGATCATCCAATCATGCAGCGCACATCGGTTGCAAAGTAAACCCTTAACTAAACTCATCTACTTAAATTATTAAACTAATTCTCAAGCTAGCTTTGTACAATCTCTTGACTTGGGTACAAACACTTTTAAAAATGCAAACAGTGAGCAAAATAACAACAACAAAAAAGAAGCAAAAGGCAAAGAAAATACTCTAATACAGCAATAAGAGTTGGAATAGTAAAATAGCTGAACAATATGTAGCCCACTTTTAGGTGGCGCTGTCATCGTGTTAAAATCGTGTAATAAATGTGCGCATAATAGAAAAATGCAAGCCAAGAGTTGGGGAGGAATACAGATTGGCCAGAAGGATGAGGCAGACGCAGCACACACACACACACACTCACACACAGCGCGCACACACACAGGGCAGCTAGCACAAATAAATAGTTGCAATGCTCCAGTTGCTCAGCGCCTCGTTCTGGTTGGTTATCCTTGCCGGCGCCGGTTCCTCGTCCCTCTGCCTGCCTCCGACGGGGGCACTGGTGGTGCCTGCAATGCCCATGCGCATGGAAAATAACTACACAAACTAACAGCAAGTAAAAAAATATATAAAAAAAAGAAGGCAAGGCCCAAAACATAAAATATAAAAAAAGAATGAAATAAAATGGAACAACAACTGCAAGCCGATTGCCGGCCGACGAAGACTAGGATGATCACGAGGACGAGAATGAGGACGAGGATGAGGATGAGGACGAGCACGTCCACGACGACTAGAAGAAGGAGAAGAAGAAGAAGGGAGTAGGTAGGAGGAGCTACTGAATGAATTGTGCATTGTGTCCAGCTGCAACTGTGAGCTCGTATTTGCATGCAACTAGATGCGAGATGTGAGCCGTAAACTGCTCGCCGGACTGCCTCATGTGGCAAAAGTGTTATTATGTGTTATTGTTGCCCCACCTTCTCTTGTCTAAGGGCAGTTATTAAGCATTTCATTCTTGTGCCAGCTGAATTACTTGCTTTCCCCGCAACACGCAACGCTGAGCACAAGTCGAAGTATTAGTGACGATTTAGCTGCAACACGGAATGAGCCACATGGCAAGATATAGGTTGGGGGAGCTAGAAAGGGGTTGGAGGAAGAGAAGGTAGATTGAAAAGGCGACAGTGCGTGTGCGAGAAGCGTTAAATTAAGGCAGTTGAGATTTTGTAGTGCAGTGCAACAGTGCCACACACAATGCAAGAGGTGAACAATGCGACCAGAGCAGTGATATGAATGTGTAGCCAGGAAAGGGGTAAGCGACATACGTAGAGAGAGAGAGAGAGAGAGACAGAGCGGGGAAGTGAGAGAGGGAGGGCGGGATAGACATAGCGGTGGAGTGTGGGGATAGTTGGCAAATTGAAAAAGGCTATGAAAAATGAGAGAATTGTGTGCTGCAATCACGTTCAGAAAAAGAAATAAAATGTGAATTGCAGATTAAAAAGCTTTAAAAGACTTTTTCTGTTGGGTTAAGTTGAATTTGGTGTTGATATAATAATACAAAAAACAAAATAATGAAAATAATATACACGTAATGCAATTGTTATGGGGTAAATTTGTATTTCTCTCAAAAGAAAAAAAGAATATAAATATATGTATATGTATATATGTATGTAAGTCAGCAGAAGAAGAATCGCGTTTCAAACTTTGAACATAGAGTTAATGTAGATAAGCCAACACTTTTTGATCATGATTTGCATTAAAAAGTCTTGTCTTACAAGGTAGGTATTAAGTAGACCTTATTTAAATTTATGTTTTGAGTTGGCTTATTGAAACTAGAATATATGTATTAATTAAGTTGTGCGTATTATATTTAACAAATTTATATTTCTATCAAACACGCTGGTGATCACACCAGTGATTGTTTATTGTCCTTGGTATGTCATCTGACATATTTGTTTTATAATTGATTTTCTTATAGTCTCTTTGCCAGCACAGTCCCTTCATTTTCCAATTGTCACTTTCTAAACAACAATCATTTCATGCTAATCATTATGCCATATTTATTGTTCGTTATATGCCAAAATCGACCGACAACATTATTTCCATAGAATTCACAAAGTGCATATTTTAACGGGTCCCACGCCAATGAAATCTGTGCAAAACAAAAAAAAAAGGCCGAAGAAAATATACTTGAAATAACTCAGAGAGAGTGCTGAGCTACATCGAGCACGCCCCACACTCCACCCTGCTGCAAGTTGCCCCTCTCTTCCTGGTCACGGCAGTTGAAACAACTTCAGCTACATTAGACGCCGCCACTTCAATGCGCATTTCAGTTTTTTGAGTTGCATTTTTTCTATTTTCGGTGCAAAAATACAAAAGCACGAAACGGCTTCAACTCCCAGCAACCCCCTCAACCCCTCGCCAAAAACCACCAACAAGCTGGCTAGCTGCCTTTCAGCATTTGCTTTCTATTTTCAATAGACGTCGTCGTCATCAGTTGCCAGTTGTGAGTTGTATTTGTTGTTGCTGCAACTGTTGCTGTTGTTGTTGCTCGCCGACAAACAATAAAAATGATGCGCTGTTTTGCGCGCTGCTGCTGTCCACACCAAACCACACTCACGTTCTACTCCTCCTCCGCCTCCTCCTCCTCCTCGTACTCCAACAATGCGTTGGACATGTGTGGAACGTGGCAGGGCCAGGCAGCCAGGCAGCCAGCCAGCAGGCAGTTCGCATATGTTGCTAGTTGCAGCGTTTGCCATGCCGCATTTTGTTGCCCATTGATATTGATGAAAACGACGTCCAGTTACAGTTCGTTGGCTTCTGCAGCATTTTTCAAGGAAAAAAGAAAAGCAGCAGCAGCTGCTCAAACTGGCAAATGTGCAAAACTGTAGTCGGAAAACGGATGCTGAAAATTTCGGTTGGGTTGTAGGAGGGGGGGAGGCGGCGGCAGGTGGTTGGGTGGCTAGGTATGCAAATGTCATACATTTTGTCAAAGCATAAAGATGATGTTTTTCGGGGGAGTATATAAAAAATACATGACTCATGTTTCAAGCAGATACTGTTGCAGTTGCATTTGCCGTTGCCGTTGCAATTGCATATGCAGATAGAGCTAACGATATACAGTTAGACATTGACACAGAAATGCATATGCATCATTTATGCGAGTCTAACGATGTTTGAAAGGTTGAGTTGTTAAAGATTGAAGATTTGGCAAGATTTACTTCCCCACAAGCAGAATACGCAATGTGGAAAATGGAAATGTGCATTGAAATACGAACTTCAGCAGATATGCTTTATTAGAGTTAAAATATAAGATAAACTAAAAACGTACTACAATCAGAATGATAAGCTTAAAAGGGTTTTGAAACATGAGCTCTTGTCTTGAGCTTCAAAAATATGTAAATTTATATTGAGCAAGGAATTTGTATACGTACATGAGGAGTGTGGCATAAAACGTGATTTAGTTCCAACTATTTAGAAATTAAATAAACCTATTATAAGTTTTATGTAAATATAGAAATATATTTTATTAAAGATATGATTGTTTATTTGATGTTGTTATGCAAAATATAATATATTTAACCACCTAATTACTTCCTTTTAATTTAATTTGATGTAGCTCAATCCCAAAAAAAATAAGCTAATGACGCTAGCAACAAGCCAACTGGCATAGTGGCATGTGGCAAGTGCGGCAAGTGGAACCGCTCTGGTTAAAATAATGTGTGATTCGAACACTTCAGTGCCTAATAAGTCTCAATTAAATGTACATAAAGTATAACACCTTGTAGCATTTGCATGTGCACGAAACAGCCCCTTCGCCAAAATCAGACCCATTCCCATTGCCGAGCATAGCGCGAACCACCCTAATGGAAAATAAATTCCCAAACGCTGCTGAGAGCCTCTTTATATGAACAACTATACAGCGCAACTTTGACACGCAAGCCTTTAAAGAGGTAATGCCAACAATAACAACAACAAAAACATTAACAACAACAACAATGACGCACTTTTTGTCAAGTGTAAGGACAACAACAACAACAATGCAAATATTGGCGCCACTTATAAAACACCTGCGTTTGCTTTGGCAGCAAAACCGAGAAATAGAGAGATAGAGAGAGAGAGATGTAGATTAGGTCTCTCTCGCTCTCTCTCTCTCTCTCTCTGAGTCTGCCTGTCTGTCTGACATTGTCAATGGCATTTGTTTCTGTCGCTTTTCCTTAGATTTTGCGTATATCTCTCTCTCTCTCTCTCTCACTCTCTCTCGCATTATTTTTCTGCATTTCAATTAAATGCTTTTCGTGCTTTGACTCGCCTGCCACACCCCCCTCGCACCCCTTGCACGTTCCGTACACCAACAACTATACCCCTTGTGCTACCATCCGGTTCACCCCCCTCTTCTTGGCGTGCGTGCGTTTCGAGTGCTTTTCTGTTGCCTTTTTCTGGCTCTGCTTCCTGTCGTAAATAAAATGAATTTCGCTTTTGGCAACCTCAACCCACCCAACACGACATCAACAACTTCCCACACAAACACACAAACACACACACGCACACACTGGCACACACTCATGCACATTACATTGGCAACCTTAATGAATACGACATTATTTTTTATGAGCTGTCAAACACTATTTTCCATACACTTCTTTCTTCGTTCGTTTGCAACGTGTTCGTTTTTGTCCTCAAAGTCTACTCAAAGCTGTTCAAGTTTCCTTTAACCATTTTATTTATCGCCAACCCTCCTGCATTGTGTGCGTGTGTGTGTGCGTGAGTGTGTGCGAGTGTGTGTGTGAGTGTGCCTTGGTTATTGTTATTATTTATATTATTTTTGATAAATGTCTTTGGGAAATTTGTATTTTATTGGTTGTTTATCGACAATTAGCGGTTTGTTTGACTTGTTCCCTCCAACAACAACATCAACGAAAAAAATTGGCCTTTCATGTAAATGTAAATATTTCTTTTCTGGTTACTTTAACATAATTTAGTTGATTTATTAGCCAGTCGCAAATAAATTACCAAGGTAATCAATTATGGCAATAGCTAGCAGTTTAGAGTGTCGCTTATATTGAACACGAAATAAAGTTAAGTTAAGTGTCAAAGGACGCCTGAGGAAGAGTGAAAAAAATGGATAATTTACTTTATAGAATCATGATCGGTTTACTGCCAACACAAATACAGGTCAAATGCTCAATATAAGCAATTCACTTCCTTAAACTGCAGCCCATAATGTTTAAATATAGAAACATGTATGGTAAACAGCCATAATCAGATTTGCGGCAAGCATTTTGTAGTGCCACATAAATAAACGTTAATTTATTCTGGCATAGGCACTGGAAAACCCAAGCGAATCAAATCAAACAAAACAAAAAATGCCACTTTATGCGGCTTTGCACTTTGGCATTGCCATTAAAAATTATGCTAGGCACAAATCGGAAAGCAACCATACCATATATACCATATACTGCCAGATGCGGTTGGAAAATATACACAGAGAGGCAGCAGAAGAAAGATAGAAAGAAAGATAGAGAGTGAGAGAGAGAGAGCGAGAGAGAAACAGAGAGAGAGAGAGAGAGAGAGTGTGATAGAGAATCGGTTAGAGCATCTGGAAAATTTGTACACATGACGCACGCAGCTGCTGGTCAGATACAATTTTCGCGCTTTTGTTTACATTGGTGCAGCTATTTTTGAATCGTTGCGGCAATAAACAAAACCAAACAAAACAATAGAAAGCAAAGCGGCAACGGCGAATGCTGAATGCAAAGCTGAAATGCCCAAAAAGGTCGTTAAAATATAGCAGGTATTGGATATACATATATATATATATATATATATATATATACATACCACTAAATACACACTTTCATATTTTATTTTCTGTTTGTTGGTTAATGAGCTGTGCAGCTTTTTGAAGTTCGCATTGACAACAATCGAAATCGAACTCAATCGATAGCCAAATGGAAGACCCACAATTAAGGCAGGCAGCCATAGATGAAACTAGGCAGTATAGCAAGGGAGGGGGCGGTTGGGGGGGGATTGGGAAGTGGCAGACGACACGCTTGAGGGTGTGCGTTAATCACGCAAGTAATTTTAATGCCGCTCGCACAACGCTGCCGGCGATAAGAAGGCAACAGACTCGGTTCGCGGACTGGGGGTGAGTTTTTGCAGCTTAGCACAAGGCATAATCAACGCTAAACATGCCCAGCAAAACAAAAGCGACGTGTGCCACACTGCTGCTGCTGCCAAAGGTTGGGGGTTGGTGGTTGAGTGGTGGAGTGGGGTTCGCAGCAACAACTACATATCGCCGCAACTTGCGACTGTTAACAGAGCCATAAAAATGTCACCTCCAAAACAACGAGCAAGTCGCGTGGCCAACAATTTAATAAAAACTCAGATAATTTACTACACAATAAACGAGAATTTTTTGGCAGATTTTATATATATATGTATATTTATATATATGTTTGACAGCTGCTCTATTTAATACCATAAATTCTAAGCGCATATAGCCAAATATAATAAAGAATGCTTGTATTTATTTATTTATTTATTTGTTTATTTATTTAACGTCAACTAAAGTCATCCCACAAAAAGAATAAATAAATATTAAAAGCAAAATTTCAAATTAAATTTAAACTCCAAATTTACAAATATTTCTAATTTATTTATAATGTATCTATTATGTACTCAAAATCGACAAGTTCAGTCAGCAAAATAAATGAGAAAAATATTTAAATTTATTGACCATTATTTTACTTATTGTTGCCAAGTTGCCAAATTTGGCCAATATACGGGTTACTTTCTTTTATGGAGACTATGAGTAAAATGTAATATTTATATATATTTATTTGTACTCTTTGTGAATCAATTAAATCTAGCTTGCTGTTATTAGTTAGTTTAATATATAAATACAATTTGGCTAAGAAACTCGTGATTTCTAATCCGAACTTATTGAAATTTTACCAACTGATCAATAATTTTATATTTATCGATTAAATTAAATAAATTTCATCTGCATTTGATTGAAGAGAACTTGTATTCCAAATTGAAAGGTTTTAGCTCTTCTAGTCTCTGAGATTCTTCATACAAACAGACATAAGGACATGACTAAATCATACTGCTCAAGAATATATAAACACAATTGGGTCAGATGTGCTACCATACTTATGCTACATACTTTTGCACAATTTTGAGAGATGAATTTGTCAAAACTGGAATTTTTCCAATAAACAAGAAGTTCCAATCAAAGTTAGGTGATTGCATTTCAGAAACTGATTTAAAGGAGATATTTTACGCATTTCCGCTGCTGCACACTCCTTTTCTTACCTATGTCCTTTACCCAGAACGTTGAAAAGCCCATAACAATTATGCACACAATTCAGCACAACCTTTCATAATTGCAACACTCTAAGGAATCGCCCTTCAACTCACTTTAGCTCTGCCCTTCGTAGCATTCACTAATCGTTGGCAGGTGGCAGGGACTTGAGGCTTCATTGTCTGCGGTCCGTGGGCATAATTTGCCTGTTGACATAGCTCGTTGTGCCACCAGAGGCGCGTCAACGGCACCTGTCTGTGACTGTGACTAAACACACATAAGCACACATGGAGGGGAGGACTGCGGGGATAAGTGTAGAGTTGCCAACATGCTATTAAATTACATGCCCAACAAATTGCTTGAGAAAACAAAACGACAAGCAAAAACGCCTTGGCATATGCAACAATAATAATAACGGGTTTTTGGTCTTTGTTATACTTTGACTTGACTTCTGGTTCTGGTAAGCCGCCAAGCATTTACATATTATTAGTGCTCCATACGGGTTCTGGGCCCGGCCACTCCGGGCATAAATATTGAAAAGCGCCAACGTCTTTTGTTGGCTGGGTAATTGCCTAAGTCGGCAAATTGCCGGGCTAATAAACATAAATATTGTAGCAGGTCTCCACGTAGACTCGCTTGCCTCAAATTGAATGAGGCAGCGAGCACTGCGTGCCAGCGAATTAAAACTTTGTTGCCCCAGCTGCGATTTGTGCGAATGTCATAGTAGATAAAAGAAATTATTGGTTTGAATATAATTGCAGCAGCAGCAGCAGAACTTTTTCATTATTTCACCTTGTCTCAGGTAATTAACATTTCAAGTTGAGAATTTGTGTGGCAAAAGTGAACAATTAAAGGCAGCAAACGGTTCTTTCTAATCTACAATCGAGTTGAGCACGAAGGGTAACAAGACTTTTAGTTATGTGAAAAAATGCTAGGGAAATAAACTAAAAAAAAAACAATTTTAATATGAAAGCGAATATGAATAAAGTCTGTGCTTATTTAATATTAAATTAAATTAAATTAAATAAATGAAAGCGAGCTTGAAAAAGGGTTTTAAATTTAACCAACAAATTATTGCATTTTAAAGGCACTGGGAAACAAAACTGGAGATTTGCAACGGTCAACAAAGTTGTTTACAACATTTGCGGAACATGCCAAATGAAATGTGTGCCGCTTGTATTGATGGAAACTTTAATGTAGTTGTTATCAACTGAACGATAAATTTCTGACGTTTTTCCTTCTTTTTTCTGGCGTTTAAGTAGACTGTATTGCATTGTCCTTATGACATTTCTCGACACAAGCTTAACAATAAAGAAAACTTGCTCGTAAACGAAAATAAAACTTTAAAAGCAGTTCGCATGCTTCTCCCTCCATCTCTATCTCTCCATCTCTCTCTCTCTCTCTGTCTCTCTCTCTCTCGGTGTCTTTCTTCATCGAAGACTCTTTCCTGGTTTGATTGTGCGGGTCTGTTTGTGAGTGCTGTGAGTCATACAAATGCAATGGGCAAGAGAAAACTGTGTCAACGACTCTGCTCCACTTAAGCATTTAACGAGCAACTTAGCGCGCACGTAATACCAGCAACAACAGCAGCAACAACGGCAACAATCTCAACAACAATACCTACAACCACAACAACAATACCAGATACGACAATGACAGCAGCATAAAAAGGATGCGCAAAATGTAGAAAATTCAAAACAAAAATATTGAACAAAAATGTGCGAGAACATGGCAAGAGAGAGTGAGAGATACAAAGAAAGTGAAGGAGAGAGTGGGACAGACAACAGGAACAGCGACAATGACAGCAACAACAACAACAACAACAACACTGACAACGACAACAACAACAACAACATAACCCAATAAGCAAACCAAGTGGAGAGTAGAACGCATGTGTCATCATTAGAATAAGCAAACACAGTGGAACATCGAATATCCACCCATGGCAGGGATAAAAGTAACACAGGCTACAGACAGACAGACGGACAAACAGACAGGCAGACAGTCAGACAGACAGACAGTTAGAGAGAAGAACGAAGCGCACGCACAAAGCACAATAAGGAAGAACAAGAGCGACGCTGGCAGCGTAGTCAACGCACGCACGTCCTCCCCTCCACCCCACAACTAGCCCCGTAGCACCCCAACAAGAGCTCAAATCGCCCATACACACACACACACACACACACACACACACACAAGCAACCACCATAAAAGTGAAATACACAATGAAATTTACGCAATAGTCCCCAAGACCGGGAACTAAAGAGACTACCGCTTTGGCGATGTAATAAAATCAAGAAGAGGGTGACAAGCACAGACAACAAAAACAACTGTAACATCAACTAACACACACGCACACACACACACACACACACACTGTTAGAGTAGTCAGCTGAAAGTGAAATAAAGAGACATAGAGAGAGAAAGAAAGAGAGAGATAGAGAGAGAGAGATAGAAATGAATGTAAATCCGATTAGAATTTAAGTTTCTAAAATTTGTATCAACTTTAAGAAAATCTTTATAGAGCGCACATCGACTGGGGATAAGCAAGAAAAGCCGAACCAAAGAAAACTGAGATTGGATCAATAGACGAGAATATCCATATGGCTGGGACGAAATCAGATACAAAAATGGAAACAATTGAGTATTGTTAAATATGGAAAGTATAAATATGAATTGGAAATATTATTTATTTACATTATATAAATATTTTAGTAGAACAATTATAAAAACATTTACTGGCATCGACAAAAACTGAATTAATCTATCTAAATCAAAAAATCAAATATTTAATAAAGAGTTTCTGCTTTGAAATATTTTTCTTTTAATTCTCTCATATACATATAAAAGTTTCGCAAGTAAATCCAGTTCCAAAAATGTGAAGGCAAACTGATTGATTTCGATTGGAAAATCTAAATACACTCTTACAAAAATTTAGATTAATATATCAATCTCTCCAACCCAAGCTCAAGTGCATTTTAAGAGCAATATTAAGGTTTTCACACAATTTTAAAGCACTTAATGGCTTAAGTCTATACAAACCAGGATTTGAAAAAGAATTTAGAATTGCACATAAATACGTCTGCTCAAAATGCTAGTGCTGCTTAAGTCAAAGTCCGGAAAACTGCCAATGAATTTTCAATCAGACAAAAGACTTAAATTTTCACACAATTTTAAAGAACTTAATAGATTTGTTCAATACAAAACAAAGTTGAAAAAGATTATTAGCTGAACTCACATAAGTTCTGAAAATGCAATGCACTTTCAATCGAACAAATATTTATTCACTCAACTTTAAGGTGAAATGTTGCTTTTTGGCAAAGTCATAGCACACTTTTGTGGCACATTTCGAAGATACTTAAAGAGAAACTGAACTCGAAGGACAAAGGATGGAAGTCAATGCACTTGTTAGCGACAACGATTACAAAAGTAACAACTAAACAAGCCAAGCACAGCTGTTGCCCTTTCACAAAATAGCGTGGCGTTAATGGCCAAAACCCACTGAGAATCTCACACAGAGAGAGAGAGAGAGAGAGAGAGAGATAAAGAGAGAGTGAGTGAGAGGACGAAACAAGTCACATTGACCTACACACTCACACAAAGTACAAACAGCGAGACATGGCGCTGATTTTTGGGATGACCCCAGTTCCCCTGCACTCCGCAGCCCGCTTGGCCCCTGCCCGCCACTCAGCCAACTCCCGAATGATTAATTGTCAAAATATGTTGGGCAAAGCAAAAAGCAACAAAAAAAATCCAATGACATTCAAACAACATAATAAAAAGTGCGTTTGTCTGCGTGTGTATTTTATGTGTGTGTGTGTGTGTTTTGTGTGTGTGCGCAAATGAATTTTTTTGCAGGTCCTCTCGCACACACACACACAGCACACACAGAGCACACACTTACACATGTATTTGTATTAAGTTGTCATTACGTGACTACAGACACAAGATTTATTATCATTTGTCGCCCAGTCTGCCTGTTCTCTGTGTGAGTGTGTGCCTCTCTCTTTGTGTGTGTGTGTGTGTGTACGTATGCGTGTGTATAAAAATTCATTTGCTCTCAACATTTTTGGGTTGAAATACACTCGAGCAGTATATACATATGTGTGTAGATGATACTCACAGTAACTTGTTGAGCAAACTCAACCTTCGGCTGGCCGACCAATTCAATAATATGAACCATATGGAACGATTTGCTCTTGAACGTTGCGCCTTTGCGAGAAAATATCAATTTTTGTTATCGTTGTTAATTTGTATACTATTTTTGGGATATTCTTTCTCTTTCTCTTTTTTTTTTGTTGATTTTGTATTTTTGGAAGAGTTGTTTGCTCGGCTTGTTTCAGTTTTCTGTTTTTGCTTTAATTGTTTGAATATTTGTAATATTTTTGTTGAATTTATTTTAACACTTTTGCTTTTTTTTTTTGATTTGTTTTTGCACTTGAGTTGCTCTCAGTTGTATAATAGAATATTTGGTTGTTTTCTATTTTTTTTTGATTTTTTTCTTATTGATTTGTTTTTGCTTTAGCAATGTACATACTTTATGTATATTTAAATACGTGTGTGTGTGATTTATCTTATCTGTGTTTTCCAGTATTTAAGCACACGCGTTTATTTTCTTTTTTCTGTTTGTGTTTTCTAAAAATGAGTGCAAAGATATGTATAAATGATTATTATTATTATGATTATTGTTCAGCATGTTAATTCAGAATTTTGTGTTTTAACCAATTCTGTTGAGCATCGTTTTTCCATTCAAGTGCTTTGAAATATTTAATTTTCGATAAGACTTAGTGCTTAATTGCTTGGAAATGCCGAAAGCGAATTTGAGTGCACATGAAACTGGAAATGAAAATGGAAAACACATGAGTACATTTTCCGTTATCTTTGACATCAATTTGTTTTATGTATATTGGGCTCAAAGGAAGCGCCCCTAATGCAATAATATAGCTCAATATTTAGTATAAGAAAAATGTTGTTATTTTGTTAAATATACAATTTAAATTTAATGAAAATTTTAAAAAATATTCACTTAATACTTTTTATTTCGATATATTTAAATACTTTATTGAATTTAGAAGCGAAATTATGATGACCATATAAATATAGTAATCGTCTACTAATGCCATTGTATAATTTCAAAGAATTACACTTAAAAAAAAATGTATTTCACTCGTATTTGAAAATGTCTTCAGGTTTGGCTCAGAGCTTCTGCGAATGATTCAAAACACTTTGAATCTGCAAATTTAAAGTGCTCAGCTAAATTGAAAAGTTTGCTGCATGTTTTGAGCCAAATTTGGTATTTGTGCATAATCAATTTTAAACGAGTCTTAGCCAAATAATTTAGCAAAGCTCTACTTTAATTCAGCTCACACTTTAAATTCACATTTTAAATATGAATAAATGGTAATTGTCACAGAAATTGGTATTATTGAAAATATGTGCCAATCGACAAGCAACACATCAAAGTGCTCATAAATAATTCCGAAAACGAAAACGAAAAATTACAGAGCACATTGGAAAATAAAAGAAAATCATAAAGCGAGAAATGGCTCGTGGCAGAGAACAGGAGAGCACAAGCAATGAAAATGTTGGCCAAAAAACATGAAATGACCAATGCATTCATTCAATTAACGTGGCTATATAGACACACTCATCTGGGCCGGGCCAATTCTAACACGAAATGCAAAAATATTTCAATGTGCTGGAAATGGGAATGGAAATGGAAAACGGAATTATGAAATGCTCGAAATATTTAAATTCGATGAGAAAACGTTTTCAGTTCAACTCTTGATTCTATTTGATTTGATTTTAGCTTTTGCTGTTTCTATCTTTTTTTTCTAGTCCAACATTTAAATTGAAAATGTTTTCGTGTGCTGGGAGCGTGAAACAATTTTCATGTTTGTTTACGCAGACAAATTGAACAAAAAGAAATACAAATAAAAAATGGAAACGTGAAACAAAAGAATAACACACAGGGAAATACCAATTGGAGCTGGTTCTAACTGCGTTTCTAAATTTGTTTCTTGTTTACAAATTATTTCTAATTATTTTGGGTTTGTTTATCATAGCTCGGCTGTTTATTTTGGGCACGAATGCTGGAAAAATGTTGAAACATTACTAAAACTGTGCCTTAAGTGTTCGAAAGAGTGAAATCTTTTCCATCCTAAGGTTGATTTTTGAAGTTTCGGAAAAGCTTTGCAAAAATAATAGCAGCATAAACTGAGGCGCTTAAGCTTAACTTGATTTGGATTTGATTTGTGTTTTTTTTTTTTGTTTGGGCCATGCTTACAATTTTTTTTTAACAATAATAAACTTTAGGTATTTTTGTTTGTGTTGATTTTGTTGTTTGAATAAACGAATTTGATAAACTTTTTTTGGTTTGCTTAAGTTGCTTTTGTTTTGGGTGGCTTGCGAATTGGATTTGATTAAGTTGGTTTGATATAATTTTTAAATATTTAAGCGAATTTTATAATTATAATTTTTTTTTTTTTGTGTTTAAATCGATTTATTTGTTTTTATTTTATATATGCATATGTATTTATTTATTTGTTGGCTGAATATATTTATTATATTTATGTTTGAAGAACAAATGTCACACGACAGTCGACGAGAACTATACGAAATATTCCGACTTAACTACACAAAACTCAATATCATACTGAAAAAGGACGGCGCTTACAATGGCGAGAAGTGCCACAAAAGACGAGCCAACAGCCAACAAACCAGCAACCAGCAACGGGCCCACACGAACGCTCTGGCCGAACGTGACGCGAACGAACTTACAACACAGACGAACGCGCAACGGAATCGCACGACCAATTCGAACTAGCGAACGCAACAGCCGGCAACGAACGAGTAACGGTAAACAAAATACACGTTGCCTCTCCAATTTGTGTGTGTGTACGTGGGTGGTTGGGTGAATGGGTGGTTGGGTTAGCTCAGTAGTCGGCCGTTCGTTCGTTCGGCTCGTGCGAAGCGGTGGCGAACCGAACGCAACGCGTTGGCCATTGGCGAGAACATCGAACATGTGTGTGTCCGCCTGTGTCTGGTTCGATGTCAAACCAAAACAAGCAAAAACATCAAACACAAACCGAACGCCACACGATGTGACGAATGCTCTACGAATCAAATAAGCTCTAATATGATAAGAGATAACTTCAATATTTAACCACTTGCTTATCAACAGTTTTCAATTCAATATAACTCGCATGGAACCTTATATAAAAATAATACATTTCATGATGTTATTTTGCTTTGTTGTAAATTCAATCAGTTTGTAAATAAACCAAAGAATAAAATACTTAGTTAATTTTCGAAACATTCTAAGCAAGAAAACAAAGATTGTTTTTCTGTGGAATAAATCTCGGTCTGTCCATCCAATACATATGGCTGATAAGCCAATTATAATACACCAGCGTGTTTTCTGTAGAGCATCAACAAAAACACAACCGAAGAGCGAAAACGGTAAAAAAAAAAAACGACGAGACGAATAGCGGCACATTGCTCATGGGCTGGCCAAACGGCGGGCGGCTGGAAATTACAACAAGAGGCCTAAATGGACGACAACGACGACGACGATGACGATGACGACGAGTGCACGATGAGTTCGGCCACAAGCCGGAGCCGAAGTACGCGCATCTTACGCTCTGCCGCGCGTTCTCTCCGCTCTCCAAAATCACCAGCGACAGCCCCATCCGCGAGCAATGAGTGGAAGCGAGCCGGCCATAGTTTAGTTTCGCCTTAGCTATGTAAGGTGTTTTGTATAGTTGAGCGTAGTGCATCTGAGTGGGAGAGCGCGAGAGCGAACGCGTGGCTGCCATGTGCCGGGCTTACTGGCTGGCTGCCTGCCTGTCAGCCTAGCGAGCCAAGAGAGACAGAGCGAGCGAGAGAGAGAGAGAGAGAGAGAGTGTGTGGAGCATGCGGTGGCGGTGACGGTGGCTGTATCATAGGCAGCACCAGTAGCAGGTAGGGGTGCGAGGAGCGAGGGGACATGTGGGGATGTTATGATGAAGCCTGAAAATTTTGCGCGAGCGTGTTGCAAGCAAATGGCAAACATGTGCTATGATTTTGCCTGATTTTGCACTTGGCTTTGTTTTGCTTTTTACATTTCGTGTTGTTGTGACTGGAAAATTACTCAAAATTTGCCTAGAATATAAATATTTATTAAACTCATGACTCAAAGTGTGTCTGTGATTAATGCAAAAATAAAGTAACAACAACAAATACTGTTATTTTTTTGTTGTTCTAAAGGGCTGGAAGGCTGCGCCAATAAGAGCACCTAAGAGAGCATTAAAGAGAGCGCTTAAAGAGTGTGCAAAGGGGCAGCTGAAATAAATCATGTTGCGCTCATCATCATGATGAAGAAGACAGGAAGAAATTAATATGCGAAACGCAACAATTTTACCAACTACAACAACTGCAGGCGGCAACGACAAAAAGTGCGTTGAAAACGTCGCTTGAAGCCGGTAAAAAAGGAGAAAAACAAAACTGTAACAGGAACAACAACAACAATAACAATAATAATAACAACAACAACAACACATGAGCTCCGCTATTGAATAATGTGCACGGAGTTTTTGGGGCGCGGTTTGGGCATTGGGTTAACATTTTCTTTGTCGCTGGAAATCTTTTGTATTTGGGACGAATGTTGAAATACTTTGGCTGCGTCTTCTTAAAGTAATATTTCAGTGATGCGATGGAGACAAAGGGCGACGGGCAGAGAGAGAGAGAGAGAAAGAGAGAGAGAAAGAGAGAGAGAGAGAGAGGGAGAAAGAGACAGAATTATATTGACTGCGATTCATGCTTTAAGTTGCTTATTTTTATAAGATATTAAATAGAGTTGATAATGATGCTTGAGCGAAATAATTATTATTTATAAATGCGTTATAGACTTTGACATTCCTTTTATTGTTTTATTCATTTAATTTTTATTTTGTTGAAACGCTTTAAAAGAAATATTAATCAAGCTAAAATTCTCAACGATGCAATAAACAAATATTATAATTAGGTTTAGTAATCCATTTTTCCAAATGCCAATTTCTCTTGGGAAATGGGGAAAAGGTTGTAATGAAGTTAATCAAATTTATATATATTGATGATATCAACAACCGATTAAGCATTCCGATATCAGCGATTACCCGTTTCGTGCATATCAATACAAATCGATTACCGATAGCAATAAATGTCACAAGTGTGGATTTTGCAATTCTACTTTGTATTTAAAAACTAAGGGTATCTGCTAGTTGAGCTGTTTTAACAAGCATTTGGCTTCCAATTCTTAACTGCTTTTAAAAATATCAAAGAGATTTAGAATAAGCGGATCTTATTACTAAAATTAAATACTTCGTAGTAATAATAATATCTCAAAGGGCAGCTGGAAGCTGCAATAACTGTGAAGTGAACTATAACTCTTTTTAAGTGGCTGTCTTTTGTTTTTCAAGAAGTAATTGCTTCAGTTTTGATTATTTTTACTTAGACGATGGCTTTGATAAGGCATTTCGCAATCGATCCGGTGGTGAATATGCTGGGAATTAAGCTCCATTATGTTGCCAGGCGCTTAGTCCGTCAGATAATATGCTCAATCCATCAGCTGATGGCAATTGTCTGTCTGCTCTGTCTGTTGGGTCTGTCGGTCAGTTTGTCGTTTTAGTTTAGTCATTCAGTGGAGTTTCAGTTGCCACCACCCCTTCCCTTGCCGTAACCTAACAACCTGCCACAGCAGCAATCAATGTCTACTCAGCTCTGCCTCTACCCCGGTCTCCCCCCTCCCATCAACCTTCATCGAGTGTTATTACTGTTGCCTGTTATTCTATATTTCCTCTTTCTTTCTGTTACTTTTTTTTATCGTTTTTCGGTGAGTCTATTTTGCTACGCGCTTTTTGCTTTCAGCTGTGGTTGTTGTGCGTCTGTCTGTGTGTGGGTGGGTGTGTGTATTTGTGTGTCACTAGGATACGCAAAAAGCATCACGCGCCACAGTCGCATCAGCACTAGAACCCATCCTCCTCCCCTCGACCAATCCAGAAGCCAGCAGCAACCAGAGAAGCCAGAAGCCAGAACCCAGTCCTAGTTTTCGTTTCGAGCTGTGTTTTCCATGCTCCCTATCAATCCCCCACGCCCACCCCCTGACCGTTGTCTTGGAGTTTTTCAATTTGATATGCTCGACCGACTTTCGCTCATTTAAAACGCACCATTCCAAAAACTGTTTTTCGCTTTTTTCTTTCTTTTTTTTTGTTATTGTTTTATTCTGCGTGCGGGTGTTTTGCTGTTGCGCTTGTCGTCGCCAATTTATCGCATTTTTACTTTGATTTTGCGTTAATTTTTCGGACAGCTCGTATATGAGAAAGGAGAGGGGGGAGGGGGTGGGCGGGGTTTTGTGGGTGCAAAGTACTTGGGTCTCCCTCCGCCCACACCACTGTCCAAACTTATTGTGTGTTTAACGCTAAATGCCGTGTTGATTTTGTTGTTGTTGCTTTGTGTGTTTTGTGTTATCTGTTGTTTTGCTGTCGCGATGACTATGTCAGAAATATCCAAAGGGGGCAGTCGAGTGTTAAGGCGCATCACAAGATTGTCTAGATGGTGTAGATGATGAAGATGAAATGATATCAATCTTCAAAATCCATATTGAATACGAGTATAGTCAAATGTTGAGCATAGATGATGAGGCAAAGATATCAGTTCTTAAGATACACATTGAGTGGATGTAGATAGGGACATATAGGGATGGCAATGAGTAGATTTATAGCCGAATAGAAAGAATAGATAGCCAACATAGACATGATAAAATGATATCAAACTTAAGTAAATATTAAGATTTAATAATTTATATTGAATATACATATATATATGTTATATTAAATTTATATTTTAAAATATTTGGGAAATTAGTTACTAAACGATATTTTAATTAGTCGGTTCATATTTTTTTAAAAATCTTATCAGAAGCTAGCTGTCATGCAATCATTCAACTTACACGACTATTAATTTTGAAACTGTTATTTATGTTTATGTTTGGAGAGATGATTTAATTAGCACTGATAACACATAAAATAAGCAAAGTCGTAATGATACTATCAGAATTATCATTGATTTATGGTTTATATTATTCTATTGACTGATTACAACAAGCATTGCAAGTAAAAAGGTGGCTCATTTTGAAATGGCTATGAAATAATGCTGCAGCTGACATGCCACGTAAAACGCCTATACTTAACATGCAACACGCAAAAGCTTTATGTCTTGGATGTCTGGGTGTCATCTGATAATGCTGTACATACGATTATTATATATATCAGAGAGAAAGAGAGAGACAGGGAAACATAAATTCATAGCTGCCATTCTGGATTTTACATGTTATATATAATATACATATATACTAATGCTTGTACCTATAAGTCGTTGTGCAGGCCACTCAAATCCAAAGCTTTTATGCATCAGCGGGCCAAACAAAAGTAAGAATAATAGGCGATGCCCCTCATCCCCTCACCTCACCTACCCCAATTCCATGGTCGATATTTATGCGAGAATCAGGCGATAAATCTAAATTATATGCGAGTGCTAAAGCCAAAGACGTCCAAACACCGAAATGAACTGTAAATGTGTTAGGGTCAGGCCATTGTTATGATGATTACGCATCCCAAATGGACATGTCGATGGCCTACTTAAGTAGGGGTTGTTTGGCCGGGGTCAGCTGCTAATTAAAATCAAAATGACAGTCGTCTTTCACATACTATAACTTGGTAAGTATGCTCATCTATTGATGCATTTTGATTATCATATAATTAGGCCAACAAAAAAAAAAAACTTTCGACTCGACTACATTTGTCATCATCCATCAAGTTAGTCGCCCAACAACAACCAGATTGAAAGTTCATCTTAACTAACGTGCGACAAATCATGGCATACTTTTTGACGTTGTCATAAGTTGCCCAGTTGCCTCATGAGTTTCACATTCTGAGGGTGGGCCAGGGGAGGGTTTCAGCCACCCTCTCCCTCTCTGCGCGTCTCTCTATCTCTACTATTTGCTTGGCTGTCATGTATGTCGCAAATTTCATTAGAACTGCTGTGTCGTCAAGTTTTCGTGCCGCTGTCAGCCCGAAGGGCCCATCAACAACATCATCATCAGAAGCAGCAGCAGTGGCAGCAACAGAAGCAGCAACTCTCTTGTGGTCGAAAATTAATGAAAATTTCATAAACTGACGGCCTAACACAGGCAGACCAAGACCTAGAGAAAATGCCAACGCTATATGTTTGCGGGCAGCCATCATAACTTAATTAACAGCCACAAGCCAAGGCAAAATTCAATGCTTTGATAAGCACACACATCCACACACACACACACACATTCGCACATACACACAAAAGTATGTCTCAGCATCTTCACTGATAAACTTGGATACATATTTCATATTTAACATGAAAGTGGGTCCTCTCCCCAAAAAAAATTACATAGCATATGTTAAGAGGCAAACAAGCAACCCTTTAACCCTTTTCATACCCAGTAGCTCTAGGCAATTAATAAAAGGGTATGATGAAGATAAGCAAAAGTATGGGACAGGCAGGTTGAAGATTGTAGGAATCATAGTGGATTTAGGCAGGTCCGTCTTTGCCTTAACAGATAACAACTACTACAAATTTAATGAATAAATTCTTTTTTATCTCGCATAGATCAAGTTTGTTTACTTTTAACGATAACTTTCGCATCTTTAAGATATCATTTAAAATAGACTGATTTAGAGACAAAAGAGATCTGTAGCCTACAAAAGTGGAGTATAAGTTCATATTCCCAAACGCTGTTTAAGTTTATTTACTATTATCAATAACTTTCGCCAGTTATTGTCATTTCTTATCTGAAAGGAAAATTTCGTGACTCTGATTTTACATAGAAATTTGATCAAGATCGCTTAGCAAACGTGGAAATGGAATTACACAGCTGCAAGCCGAAGCAGGCATTATAAACATACATACAAATGCACACATACATATACTTACTGGCTTACATACATGCAATGAGTGTAGATTAAGACTAGGGTATTTCCAAGTCTAGTTCTCCCTCTATCTTCTGACTAGAGCATTATTACTTCTTATTTTAGTTTTACCCTTTCGTTGAGTTGACAGGCAGCGGCTGTCCAACACGATCTCATAATAATATTTCACTTTTCTTTCGCTCTTCCTCTCTTACTTACTCACTATCTCTCTCTCTTTCTCTCTCACACACAATCTTGGCAACTGGTCCTCTTTGCGCCCTTGTGTGTTTATGTGTGTGTGTTGATAAGTTGGCGACAGCGTATAAATTAAGAAATTGTACACTAATTGCGTAAAAAGTTGCTACATACTTTCGGGCGGTTTCTCAATGTTTTCTCATGGGGTGGTGGGGTTTTTGTTGGTGTTGGCAAAGTGCGTGAAAGTGTTGTTAAAAAGTTGTATTTATCGATTTTGCGACCCGCAGCAGCAGCAGCAGCTCCAACCGAAACAACGACAACAACAACGCCTTGCTTTCAATTCCAATTTGATGTTGTATCACACAACAAACAACCATTTTTAAAGCATACATTTTGGCGTTTGGCAGCCTGGTTTCTGTTCGGCGCCTTTGCTTTTGCTTTTGAAGTTTGCACAACACAAAAACCGCAAAATCTAATTAACGTGGTGCCTGCTTCCTCCTTCCTTGGGCGGGTAAAAGGGGTTAAGATGGGTAGGAGACCACCAGCTACTGAGCAAGAGTGCTCTTGTGGGTGAGGTTTGGGGGAGCGAAAGCGGGAGCGGGAGCGGATTTTGTTGCGGCTTCGGCTTCTTGGGTTCCGGTTTCTTCTGTTGCTGGCGTTCTTTCAGTGGCAGACTAAGGCTGAGGTGGATTTTTCTCCATTGAAGCCGAACTGAAAAGCATTTAAGTGCCAAAGCCAAAGAAAACCGAAAGTGTTGGCCAGGTGGGCGAGGAGAAGGTAGGTCAAGGTGTGGATATTGCAGCAGGTGCCAAAACCAGCAAAATTGGCAAGCACTCTTCGAACAAACGATGAAAGCAAGTCGTTCAAAAGCTGATTTTAGAAAATGCTTGACCAAGAAATTTCTTGTCAATAACATACAAAATTGTATCTACCTTCTTATATATATAGATCACTGGCCGCTTTACGCTCTTTGTCATATCAGCTCAGTTTAACTTAAAATATTATCCACTTAATATTTAGTTACAATTCTGCAACTTTAAGTCCCCATTTCCTATTTGCCACCAACCTGTCGTCCTTTTGCCGTTTTAATGTCAATTTCACTTGAATGGTGACCGGTGTTTACATCATTTGAAGCAGTTTTTGTCAACTTGTTTTACATATCGTATGTGAGAGATTCGCCCCCTTGCCACACTGTGCCACACCTCATCCGGCTGCTGCCTTCTGCAGCCAGTTAGTGTCATCATAATCATTTTGTCATTAATATGTCTGACTGGCCACAGAAAGCGTCCTCATCATCGCCCAATCTACCAAAAACTTGCGAGGAGAACCGCCCACCACCACGGAACTCCCCTATACTCTTCATTATCATCATCGTCATCGTCATCATCATCATCGTCGTCGTCGTCGTTATAGTCACATAATCTGCGGTTGCTTTTTGTTGTGTTCATTTTGTGTTGTTGGCTGCTGGTTGCTGGCTGTGCTCTCAGCCAATCCATTGAATTATATGGATTTTTGCCAGAATAAAATATATAGACTACACCCTAGCCCAACATTTTCCCATTTTTTATTTGTATTTTGCTGCTCTCTCTTTCTCGCTCTCTATGTGAGTGTGTGTGTGTTTTGTTTTGCTCTGCTTTTCACACTCACACACACACACACACACACAAAGTGTTGTTTTCCATTTTTGCGCTGTGCGCTGTGATTGACGTTGCCGTGGCTACTTCTGCCAAAAGGCTCCATAAGGCTCCCCTTAAGATTCCCTACATTGTTGTTGTTGTTGCTGTTGGGGCACCTACACTGACACAAATCATTTGGGCGGCACCCAACAACACGGCACACAACATACAACAACTACAACTACAACATCAACTACAACAGCAGCCCAAACATCCAAACATTTCACATTTCATTTTGCCTGTTTTGCCCGGTCTGCTTTATGTTAGCCACAAATACAAAATGAGTAAGTGTGTGTGTGTGTGTGTGTGTATAGGAAGCACACGCACACAATCATACATATGCTCAATAGCCCATATATACTATATTTGCACATATACTATAAAGTATTCTAGGGTCTTTTATATAAGTACGTGCCCTCTCAATCTCTGTCTGAGTGTGTGTCTGTGACTGTGTGTGTCTGAGTGTGTGTCTGTGTGTGTGTCTGTGTGTGTGTCTGTGTGTGTGTGTCAATGTATGTGTGTGTGTACTACTGCTGCTATCTCTCCATGCATTTTGACATACTTATGTCGTTTCATGTTTTCGCTGATTTTGCACAAAAAGTTTGTGCCACGTTTTTCCTTTTTTCGGCTCCCATTGAAAATATTTCTCTTTTAGGCTACCGACCACCACCCACACCCAAACCCCACCGCATACCCCCCTACAACAACAACCACAACAAAAACAGAGCAACATTCAGAGGCTTCTGAGGCGCCGCTCTTAATGTGCCTGGAAGTGTTGCCAGACAATCGGCGGAGCCAGCCTGGAAAGTGCGCATGTGTTGTAACCAAAGCTGAACCCAATTCGCCGTGTTTTGCAGCGAATTTGTTTAAGGGGCAGCATTGAACTAAAGCTAAAAAACTGAAAAAAAAACAACTATTCTATATGTTATCTTTATTACAATTATAATATCATAATAGGAAAAATTTTCAATATTCCCATAAACATTCCTAATAAATCAATATTATTTTTAATCAAAATGTTAAATTATGAAAAATATTAGCAAGCTACATTTATAATAATAAGTAATACAATGAAAGCAATATGAGCTTATTTTCAATATATTTAAATTACAAGTAAAGTTTAGTTTTTGCTGATTATTTAGTATCAGAGTCATAAATACCTTAAATTCAGTTATTTTCTAGAATTAAATCATTTTCATTTGATAACATTTTTAATTTTTAAGATTTTAGCTGATAGTACATAACTGTATTAAGTCTGTGTTTTAAATCAATTTTAGCTTTTTTAGTTTTTTTAAATATAATATTAATAGAATAAAAATCTGACTTACTTTATTTTGCTTTATTACTTGGGGAAAAGTCAGTTTCCCTTCACTGACTATCCTCCATTTCCCACTTACTTTCCCCGTTGCAAGTGTCTTGCTTTTTACATATTTTTCCCCTGCAGAAGCATTGCCAGTGCTTCAAACATTTTCCAGAGTTTCCCCAGCCTTGTTAGTATGTTTTTAACTGTATTACGCCGTGTCTACCCCTATTGGAAATGTCTGTGAGAGTTGTTGCCCCTTTTGGAGTGTTTGTTGGGGGTTTTCCCATCAGTTAAGGCAAAGACATTTAACATTTGGCCCACAACAAGTAATAATGAACGTGCATATTGTTGCTTGTAGCTTGTAGCAAGTAAGTACATTTGAAATGAGTCTGTGGCATCATTCATAAATGGTTCGAGACTCGCAATTGCACGCTCTGACGCGGCACGAGTTGGCTGCTGGTTTGGTTGCCGCTGCGGCATCTATTAATAGACGCGTTGTTTACAGCAAGCGCTGCCTAATGATTGGCATTGAATGGGTCGTCGTCGTTTACGGAAATGGGTGATGGGAGAACGTGCGGCAAATGCGTGCCAGATACAAAACAGAGGCAGGCAGCCAGTCAGCACGGCAGCTAATTATTCTAATCACCATCAGCAGCAGCAGCAGCAGCAAAAGCAATTGAACTACTGTTGAACCCAGCTGTGGCAGGCACAGCACATGTGGCACTAGCACTGCCTCTGCCTGCTCTGTGTGCTGTTGCTGCTGCACAGAATAAAAAGTATCTAGCAGATACTTTTACATATTGTTGGTGCACACACAAATCACAAAACACAAACAGCGTCAAACAAATTGCCACTATTTTGTAAAACAAAGTTGCGGCTTTCGTTCGTTTTTGAAGTTGAATATCTCGTCTACCCTTCCCTCTTCCCCTTGCCTAACACTCTCACTCTTCCTCGCTCGCTCCATCTCTCTCTCTCTCTCATCATGGCAGGTAGCTCGGCAGCGATGCGTGAAATTTGACTGGACAACGCGTGCAATGAGGCATGTCATGTGGTGTAGAGTGTTGTGTGTAGAGTGTTGTTGTTGTTGCTGTTATTTGTTGGTTTTTCAGCGCGTGTTGTGTGGTATTTGAATATCAAAAAAAAGCAAGAGTTAATCATTCCACATAATGATTGTGGGTCAGCGATATCTAATATTGTACTATATACGCAATTCGATGTACTAAGATGTAAGATATTTGTTGCTTCTGAAATAAGACTAAAGGCAGATAGTTGTATATACATATATACATATATATATAGTATATGCATAGTTGAGTAAAGACTAAATAAAGATTTATTTACTAAACTGTTGCTTATGAGAGAAATAGTACATTCTAATGTAGATTAATAATCAAACTATTATGTACAAGAGTGACTAATAACTGATATTTGAATAAAATTAAGGTAAATTCGATGCATGAAAATTATTTTTGTAACTAGAAGGTATAGTTAGTGAAGACCGTATCATATATAATTGCATTAGGTAGTCAAGTAAATAAATGTGAAGCCAAAAACACTCTTTTAATATAATTATAAATAGATTTATTTTAATTTTTATTTTGCGTCATTCCAACTTTTAAAAGAATAAATGATGTCAAACGTGATGAATATATATATTATATATATATACACATATATGGACAACATCGCAATAAAGCTGATGACATTTTTAGGGTTGAGGAGGAGCAGGAGGAGGAGAAATATGTATTTAAATGTTGTATCCCGTAATAATCAAATAAAAACCGTAAACCAAACAGTAAACGATACGCAGCCAATTTGTGCAGCCCTGCAAATTAACTGGACCCGAAATTGCAGCTCAATATTTGATTATAGAAAACGATATGCGATTTACCTGCGCAAAAGAGAGCAACCCGAAATCAAAGGGGACAAAAAATCGCAGTGAAAAATCAACGCAAATAACAAATGACCAAACAGAGACCAGCCACATTCAATACATATACCATTATACAGAGAGGCCTATGTGTGGTGGGAGCGGATTGCACGGCGGACGGGGATGGGCTGGTGCAATCCACGTCCAGCAGGAGGAGCAACAGCAACAAATCACCAGTCGAAGCGTCAGTCACGTCAATAACACAGTTGAAAAATTGTTAAAATTGAATTACAGTTGCAAAACGCGACGGCGATTGCAGCTGCGACGTCGACGTTGGCAGAGCAAACAGCAGCCACACACTCCCCTCCCCCCCCACACACACACACTCACATACACAAACACACACGTGTCACTCAGTCAGATAGCCTGAGCGAAAAAAAGCAAAACAAAAAAAAAAAGAGTATTTGTGTCAATGCATATGAAAAACGACAGAAGTAGCGGGTTGTAAGGAGTGTAGGGGAGAGGGGCAGTGCAGCAAGTGGCAGGCATTGAGGCGCAGGCAAATCTGCACATCCTTCAACAAATAGACAACAAATTGCAATGTGATATACAGTTGAGTTGAGTTTGGGGGCCTTGTCGGACAGCAGTGAAAATTGATAAAATGATATTGATGAATTGCACATGGCAACGAAATGGAAAACCGGCCAGCTACTCCCCCAAAATGCTTCCCAGTGCTGTTTACAAACTAGGGGCCGAGAGTATTATCATCATGCAGCAGCATCCGATCCTGTGCAACATCGTCAACATGGCGATTGTCGCCCCAACGACGCTGATGATGAAAAATTAGCGTGCGTGAAGAACTTGCAGTCATGCGTGCCAAACAGTGTTGAGCAACGCTCGTTGCGGATGTTGGAGGCAGCGGGTTGTTTTAAGGGGGCCTGGGGGGTATGTGTGCCTGAGAATAGTGAGCAAGATTAATGAAATTGTCCTTCAAGCCATATGCCAGCAGGTGTGTATGTGGGCTGATGACATCAGAGACGATTGCGTTCCAGCTCGGATTGCATTCAAGGACTGCACTCAGAAATCAGAGAACGAAAAAGTTGATGATGTGTGGATTTCACTTAAGATAGGACACATTAAGCGACAATGATCGTCTTTTAAAATACACTTTCATTATCGAATGATTCGGTGCTATATCAATGTCAATTATGATTTTGATTTAAAATACTTGAGTAAAATAAAAAACTTGAAAGTAATTATGAATAGTTCCCCAATAATGACTGCCAAAAAATCACTGGCTTTTGTGACAATACAAATTTGTACGCTCGTTTCGATTAACATGCTATATATAATATGAATCGGTGAATCTGACAAACTGATTGACTAAAAGATTGGGGACAAATTACAGGCTACGAGTGGTGCAATAGTAAGACTGTAACATAACAACTGTAAACTAACATGCAACCATGATATCGATGTGAATCGATATCAATTGTGCGATCACCAACTTGAAGAAGAAGAAGAGCGTCGTGAGTAAAGAAAAGTGATAGAAAGATAATTCAGTTTTGACTGCCATAACAGTAATTGCTAAGGCTAAAAGTATAAAAAATGATTAATTGAAAATCTGGCTGATTAATGCCAGAAATCATCAACTTCCTAAGCTAGCAATGATCGCTAGCAAATTGTCTACTTGTTGTGTTATCCTTAGCCGAGTTTGCGACCATTTGAGTGTTTAACCACGTGTGCTAAGCTATGCAAATAGCGAGTGCAATTGTGCCTCAAGTAAACAGTCAATGACGCGAATTGAAATTGCAAGCCAAATTGCATCTCAGCCAATAGCAAAGACACTGAATAAACATGCAAACATATTCCCAAATAAAAACCACCTGACTTTAGTCCTAACCAAAGCACAGATGTTAAAGTCAAGGCTAATATATAAACATATATACGTATATGTATATATATATGTATATATATATATATATATAGATATATAAGCGCGTGTTTGGATGCTATGCAACGTGTTTTGGCTTAATAAAGTCAAAATAAGCAACGCTAAGTAGATAGACGCCAACACAAATACACACACAAACAGACACACACACTTAAACACACACAGCGGGGCAGGCAGACACAGACAAACAGTTATAAATTCTAGCGCTGTTGATGTGATTTAGTTGCACACCTCGCATCGCCTGTAAGATGGCAACAAATATTGCGGCAGAGTGTGTGTGTGTGTGTGTGTATTTGTGTGTGTGTAAATGACTTTATCTAAGTGTGTGTCTGTGACTGTGTGGGGCGGCCGAGTGGGTTATTATGGGTGTTGTTCGGGTTTCTTCTTTTGGGTTCGCCTGTGCGTGCAACATGTGCGCTGAATGTTGACGTTAATATTAAGAAAAATAAATAACCAAGCTGTTTGTTATCTAAGTTTATATAAAGTGCGCCACACACTTCCACTGTAACTGTGTGCGTGTGTGTGCAGCTTGTTTTATTTATAGCAACTACAACAATTGCGTTGGGGTTCGTATTAAATAACAAAGCAGCAACAAAAACTGACGCAAGGCGCTTATAAATTTTGGCCACAGTGCGAAATTCTTAAACACTCTCTCAAAACACAGAGACCCCTGTGGCTAGCAGGTTTATCGCCCTTCCCTCCTTCACCAGGTAAAGAATCAGTCCAGCAATGTGATGAAGTGCCAAGCCTGAGGCTGCAAGAGTAAATATATATACACGTATATGAATTGCTCCTCTCTGCGAGCAAATGGAACAGAAAGGGCAATAAATTCAAATAAGAATACAATTTATATATCAACTAGCGGACAGCGAGGCCTACTAGCCTATGAGACATTTCAAGAATCTTAGGAAGTGCGAAGATCTTGAAAGTTTGGTATGTTTGGTATTATCACACATGTCGATTTTCTGTTTATAATTTTAAATGAGCTCCGATCTGAAACCATGAAAGCAGTTTCAATACAGGGGCCAATTCATGATTTAAACGCATTTGCATTTGACAATCCGTTGAGAATTGACGAAGTCATGGCTTAGGGAAGTATAATACCATACAATATGCTGATAATCTGGCCAGAATTTCTAACCACTTTATCAACTTTAAGTGTGGGAGTTATCTAGAAGTCAAACGATGATCAAAACGCCATTGCTTTTGAAAATTTTGTCTGATTTGACAATGTTTGTATAAAGTTTAGTAAATAGTCAACTGGCTGCATAAATTAACATGACTAGAAAGGTAAACACGACAGTTTTTAACACTTAAAGCCAACGGCTAAGTTGTGAGGCAAGTGTATTTATTTTCAGACCAAATACGGCCAAGAAAATACAAAACAAATTTCAAGATTTCTGCAAGCTTGCAAATTGCTCAACAAATAGCGCAAAGTTGCGTGTGAAAACAGGAAGATAAATACGAGTGACTAAGGTAAATCTTACCCTTCTTCTGCTGCTCCGTTCAATGACTTTGATAAATGTGGCCACATTTGCAGCTGCCTTTTGACAGACTTACTGACTGACTGACTAACTGCCAAAGTGACGGACTGTCAACAACACTTGATTAGCATCAAACGTGTGAAAATGCATTTCGAGTTAGAAAAATGACTATGTCAACACATCAAATTGCTGAATTTTTGACAAAAACTGCATACGAACCTGTTTGACAAGTGCTAATCAATCAACCAAGCTCAGAACTCTTGCACATACATAAATGTATGACAGTGGCTCCTCAACCAAAAAATAAAGAAAAAACCTTTTTAATAATATTTGCCCCCACTCTGCGTAATGTCCAACCTCGACCCTTATTCCACTCACTCACAACGTCTTGTCAGAGAAAAGCTAACGACGAAAAATAGAAACCAAAATCATGTTGAAAACAAGACAGCAGTGTTTTTGTTGTGTAGCAACGAATATTTGATACTCTCAGTATAAACACATTCGAATTTTAAAATGCGAAATCGAAAATCATTATCAAGAAGTCTGTTATAGGACGAGAAACATAAAAATCTCTTCGAATAAGAGTAGTGTTTAAGCTTAAGAGGGAAGTCAATGAAGTCATCCATTATTATAACAGTTTTCTTCATTCAACAACATTTCTTTGTGGCACTTTACCAAAATGAGGCATAAGTTAAGCATAGCCAAGCGATAGTGTATCGAAATGGGAAACAGTAAACAGAGGGAATGTACAAAAAATGGACAAGAGCATTAGGCACGCACTCGCCAGGGATTTGAGTGGGCTGTGGGGAGATGTTGAGATCTGGACAGCAAAACCTAAGCTAGTAGGCAGGTCTAAGAAATTGCCAAATTTAATAAACTTAAAAGGGTGTGCGTGTGTCTCTCTCTCTCTCTGTAAGTGTGTGTGTGTGTGCTATCTGTCAGATACACACACATGTAATCAACAACAACTTGAGTTGTCAATAAAATTGTGATTTCTAAAGGCAGGAAGATTACTACATATGTACATTGTTTAAGGGGGCGAGCTGGGGAGTTGGCTCCATAAATGTTGTTAGCTTACGGTATCTGGTTTTAAAGAGCCTTTTACACCTGTGTGTGAGTGTGTGTGTGTGTGTGTACGCAGACACCACCTGCAAAATGTTTAAAAATTTATAGTAATGGGCGCCTATGGGATAGGCAACACATTTTCGTTAGCTACTGCAGCAGCTGGCAGCTGTAACACGTAGCAGACACACACACACACACACACAACTCGTCAAAATGCTCACAATAAAGGAAATTGTTAGCAATTTTTGGCGGCTGTGTGCGTTGGTTGTCTAATAAAACTAAGTGGGCACCAGGCAGAGGCGCAGAGATAAACGAAATTGATATTTAATGCGAGACCCCGCTTCAAAAATAGACCCACACCAAAACCCCACTCCCCACACCACACTCCCCGCATTCCTATACATTTTGTTCCTCATTTTGCGGCTCAGTGGTAGCAGCTTTAAGTTAAGGCCTGTCCAATGGCATTTCATGTCAATGCGAATTTGTTGCGTTAGTCGCGCGTAGCAAAGCATGTAAGTCAATCAGTTCGGCCTGCCTGCTTTCTAGCATTCTTATGTAACGAGTTTACAAAACTGCCAGCCTAAATGTATGCAACACATTCCCCCACAGCATTGACGTATTGATGTACGTCATGCATCATTGATGGAGAAAATGTTTTAATGTTATTATTGGCAGCGCAACAGCGATACTCTATGCGAGTTCTTCGACCTCCGCCTGCTGTAGATGCTGCTGGTGACAGTTCAGTTTTATTGAATTTTATTTATAAGCCCCCAGCAGGGGGCTTGCTTCTGTCTGGCAAAAGGGTTGCGCAACAGGCTGAGGAGCTGCTGGAAATCGCAACAGTGGGTGCAGAAAGTATCCGTGCCAGAGCTGCTGGCAACATTTCTGTGTGTGTTATTGAGGGGTTCAAGTAAGAAATTAAAATGGCTACCGAGATTGCAGTATGTCTCTAATTTATTCAATAATATAAATTGCACCACAGCAACAGTTCGTTAAAGAAATGTGCATATTTTATGTTCGTGTGCGAAAACTTTAAAACTATTTACCAGAGCACTTAAAATCAAATTTCAATTGAATGTTTTTGGGCTTAGAGTTTTTATTCTGTAGCTCATCAATTTTGATTAAGGGATCAAACAGGCTTCTATTAATATAAACCTTGTATGGTCCCCAAATGCGAGAAGCCCCTGGCCCCATGAATTCTATCCCCACAGACTACTTTGTAAACAACAGTTCCAGGAATATGGTCCTTCAAAAACAGGAGCCCAGCAGGCGCCCGTTGTTAAGGTGCACAGCAGCCCATTTAGGGTTGCATCGATTGGGGACGGGGCAATGGGGCATGCTAACACAATCGTAGCCAGCAAACATTTTTCGGGTGCGTGCAAAAACTTTCCATATGCGTAAAAAAGTTTTCGGCCTGAGAACCAGATACAATACGAAATATTGATACTAAATATAAAGCGCCCCCATATCAATATTTCCACTAGTGGGCAGATGGAGCTTAGACTGACGTAAGGTAGACAAAGTACAAATATGAAAATCTTGAAAGAAATTGGCACACACACACACCCTCACATACATATGCACAAATAGGCAGACAGAGAGACAGACACTTTGATACACAAATTTACAACTTTGTTGCTACTTTCGGGCGACTTGGAGATGGTCTCTGTTTGTCGACTAAAAGTATTGATGAACAGTTGTTTGTTGTTCGCTTGTTGTCGATTGGAATGGCGGCAACTTATTAGAAAGTCCACCCATCCACACACACATACAATCAACAGCCGAACCATATGCAATGTGTGAGCAAAGTCAATAAAATAAACGTTGTATGTTTGCGGGTTGAGAAACTGCCAGAAACATTTGGCAGCAATAAGTGGTGATGGGGGTAGTCTGGGAAGGGGGTGGTTTTAAGTACAGAGCTGAGTAGAGGTAGCTGGTAAAAGTAAAAGAAAAATCGAGGCATCTAAAACGAGAAAATACGCAACGGCAGAGCCGGTTTGAATGGGCTTTGAGAGTTTTGTAGCGCCAGCCGAAAAGTAGGCAACACATTATGCATACATATCAAAGTTTTTCTGTGGTATCCGTTTTGATAGGGTATTATTATTCTGGTATGAGAAGTTTTGAAAAGTTGCTTGTAATACAAGGCAATAGGTGTAGCCGCGCAGAGGAGATGCCAAGTTGGTAAGGCGTATAACAGATGGAAGTTCAATAGTTAGTTCCTTAAATATAAGTTACATGTGTAAGTTATCAAGAACCTAAAAATGTTTATACCATTTAATATTATTCATTTAATAATGCATTAGATTTAATTGGTAAGGTATGTTACATGTTTAAGAATATTCAACGTATTTATAAATCAGTCGTTATCAAAATTGTGTTCTTCAAAAACGTGCAAGCATTTAAAGCTTACAGTTTTCTATAATATCGATCACACTTCAAAATATCTCTCATTTACAGAGCATTTATAAGTTTGGTTTCGATTGCAGTTTCAGATGAAGCAGCTCCTCTTATTTTTATGAAAGCTGTGTCCTGTGTCTGTCTATGTTGTTGTTGTGCTCTTTTTCGCTTTTTTTTTTGTCATTGTTGCTGTTTTTGTTGGTGTGCTGGCAACTTTCTGCAGTAAATGGTATTTATGTTGGCTTAGTAAAGTTTGACGATAAAGTCGCTGGCTGCCGGGTAATATCGAAAAGGGGCTGCAACGCAACGTTGAACGTAGCGTTGACGACCTCAACAACATCATGTAGAATTACGAGTATTTGAAAAGTTTTACAAGTAATTTATTTAGGCGCAAGTTTTGAAGCGCGCGGTCAGAGCATGGATGTAAAAGAAAAAAAAAAGGCGCCAACATCGAGTTGAGTTGAATTCAGTCAGCTGGGCATGTGTTGCGGTTATGTGCAAACAAATATAAAAGTATCCCACCGAAATAGCTTACAAGTACATCAAATTTTCATAAATTAGGCATGCATAAATAAAGCAAAGCCCTGGCAACGGCAAAATAAAACTTTTCTTGTCGGCCAACCCAACACATGGACCTCCACGAACACCATCAGGCACCACACACAAATGATAAATATATCCCCATGGAAAGCGGCCCAAAAATCCGGCTACGCTGAGTGTCATGAGCTGGCGAAAATTATGTGGCGCATAATAACTCATCAAAATAATAAAAAAAAGAAAAGGAAAGCAAAGGACGAGCGCAATGTGTGTATGTGCAAATTGCAACAAATTTTCTGGCTAAGGCACAAATTAAATCAAGTGAAATATTGTTGATGATGTTGCAGACTTCTTCTTCCGCTTATGCTTCTTGATGCTTGTTATATGTACATGGAAAACTATAATGGAGCAAATGGACTGTGCAGCTGCCAATGATAATGGAAGGACCATCTGAAGTATTCAACGTTGCCACTCGAACAAATCCAAGCAAAAATTCAAGTCAATGAAACGCCAATGTATTTATCCAAATCATGCACGAATTGACTTGAGAAGACAAATATCAGGCAGGTTGTATAAGATTTGGATGAGTTTGAAATAAATACGTCTGCTAAGCTAATATTGGAATATCTCCATAAGCGAATTGATTTATTTCTGTTTGGGAATATGAAACACCAAGTCATAGTTCGATTATCAGGATATATTCTTTTCTGCTTAACTCTTCATGCAGTTACCTGTGCCGTCCTTAAATAGGTCCAAGAATCTTGAACGGCTGTCATTTTGTTTATACTGAACTGAAACATGCCTGACGAAACTTAATGAAACGAATCCGAAACCCTTTTGAGTTAAATAAACAGCTTTCGCCATCATGGGCAAGTAACACATACAAACACATGCACACACAGCCACTCACACACTCACACACAGAGAGCAATCTTCTCATATGGATACGTAGCTGGGCATATCAGCTGTCTCGAGCTGGGGTCCCGTATTAATTACAGTCTTGGCAGGCAGTTTCCGCCGCAGGCGATATGGACATGGCCATCAACGCACACAAGATGACAGCTCAGCGGAGCTTAGCTGACAACTCGACGTAATTAAAATTAAATCTCAAACTAACATGTGCGCCATGACGAAGCTTGACTGTGTATCTGTTTTCATTGGCCAGCGGTTATTTTTGGGGCAATACGTTAATGAGTTTTTCGAAGGTTGGCCAAAGTTTAAACCCAGCAATATTAAAATTCGAACTTGCTGCCATTGTATAAATCATATTTACAATGTCTGTGCCCAATTGCTATGTAAATATGAGAGCGCGACATATGTAATTATACCCAATAAACCAACAATAACAACAGCAACGACAAACAATAACAACAACAATATATGTATAGATTTATGTTTAAGTCGGCACAAAATGGCGTCGTCGTTGTCGACGGCAGTGAACGAATCATTAGGCGACATTTGTTTGCGCTTCACTAATTACAGCAACAACAACAACAACAACGGCAGCTCGAAATTTCGAAAACAACAGCAACAACAGCTGGCAACAGACAATGGGAACAGCAATCGCACAAAACAATAAAATCTAATTGGGAACACACACAGATACACAAGCCAGCACCCACATTGAGATACAGAAGAGGCACGGAGGCAAGGCCCAGCCAAGAGACCCCCAATAGACCAGAATGAAAGAGCAACAGTGCAAAACAGAGATGCAGATAGTGAGCATCAGCCATTAAGAGGCAAAAGTCAATGCCACTTGTGGGCTTTCAGCATAAGCGTCTCAAAGTTGCACTGATTTTTAATTAATTAAAAATATTCCGAGCTTAGAACAACATGAAATATATTTATATATATACTTATGTAGTCTCAGCAAATAGCTTAACTCATAGTCTTGAGATTCTAAATATTTACAAAATATTTGTTAACTCTTGAAAATTATAAATGCTTTTAATATATCAAAAATGTCTGCAGTAGTCCGCTTAAAATCTTACATAAGTTTAAGATGAGTTTATTGAATATTCTTCTTAAAAATATGTATAAATTTCTTAGAAGCCTAAGAGCTTTGAATTTTACTATTCAATATTTATTTGATTTGTAGTTTATGTCGAGTTATTCAGCTATTTTCTGAAAATGAAACTAGCAGTGAAATTAATTAGAAGAATAGCCTTTTTGAATACTAATGCATTTGTCAGTAATTAACTAAAGTTCCACCCAATGTAAACATTTCATGCTAATTGTTGTTTTTGTCCGTTGTCTCTTACTGTTTACAACAATTGTTATTATAGTTATTCGCATAGTTTTGTTGTCAAGTGGAGTATTGTACAAAATATTGTAGGAATGTGTTTTGTGTTACTTTTTTTTTAATTTGTTTTGTACCTCTCGGAATATTTGTTAATTCTCTTGCTGCATATTTGTTTGCTTGTGTGGCGCACAAAATGCTTATTTATAAAGCACACACATAAATTTGTATTATGAGCGCTGACTAAATCAACAATACATTTTTTGGTAATTGAGTGAATGTTGTAGCCGTATTGTGTATGCAAAGTTTGAATGGTGGCCATAACTAAAACCAGTTGCCGTTCAGTGGACGGGGCTGAGGTAATTAGTTAGCAACATTAATAGAGTAGTTTTGTTTGGCCCGTGTAAATATTAATAGGACGGCTGGGTAATTGGAGTGCACTTATAGAGTACACACAAATAAATGAAAAATAAAACGAACACAGCAGTAAATGAAGCGATGTATTTGATGTTTAGCTTGCTTACAAGTGATATTTAGGATTGATCGCGATGATTGATAATAACATTGCGTTCCAAGGTACTAATAACAATAAAAATAACTAAGTAGCACGGATGATAATCACAAATGGTTTTTTCTCTAGTACTATCGAAAAGATTTATGAGCAGATGGGAAAAATATAACATTTAAATATATCTTCATCTAAGCTTTATAAACACACTTGGAGTTGATAAAATCTAAATCTACATTAATTATTCTGCACAATGAGGCCCTTAAAGCACTTTGTTAGCTGCCTGAATTTACTTTGTCCAGTTTATCAACCCATTCTCCAAAATAGAAAACCTTTAGCCAGCAATTCGCCTCGCAGCCGTGTTTAATTAAGCCAACGATACTTCAATTGGATTTTAGGGTCGTGCTATGACAGTGTTGTGGGAGGGGTTGAGGGATTTTCGCTAAAGCCGCGCAACTTTCGTCAAACTTCATTTTCGATACGCGGTCACATTTATTGTGTTGACAGTTTGTGGAGCCCCTGCTGGGTTTTATTTTTTTTTATTTTTTATTTTGTAGCCATCGGCAAGTTTTTGATCCTCTCTGGGCTCGACGCTCAGTCTTTAATTTGACATATTAACGCCGCAACGCGCTTGGCATTTTAAAAAAGGATTTCAGAGCACGCCCACCTAGCTATGCCACGCCTCTCCCTAGAGCTGGCCCTTTTTTCCAAGCCGTTTGCTCATCAAAGGCGGGCGCACAGGAAGCAGAGGAGCGGGCATAAAAATCAGTTGAAAGCTTGTTCTTGCTTTTTTTTATTCTTTTGTTTTTTGTTTTTCGCCATCAGCGGCATTAATTGGATTTCAATCTGCATGGTAAGGGGAGGGAATGGGATGGAAAGGTGGGTGTGGGGGGAGATGTGTTCGTTCACTCTTAGGGTTGTCGCCGCGCATAATGAGTAAAGGAAATTTCAACGAGTCGGCAAATGTTTCAATTTCATTGGGCGGTTTTCTTATTTTCCTCATAGGTTCGTTTTTCCCCCCAGTTGCCACATACGAAGCCATCATTTTTGTTGCTCTTTTCTTTCTTTTGCATATTTCGACAGTTTCGCTTCGTTTGCGGATTAATTTTGCTAATTTTGACAGGTTTTATAAGAGTGGGAGTCGGCGACGATGCTGCAGTGTCGCCTTCGATTTATCTCGTGGATTTCCTTATAATTTATTTTTAATTTCGCCTTAAGATGCCCGGGTTCCAAAATTGAGCTGCGTAATTATGCGTCTAATGAGACAACAAAGCAAGGTCATCCCTCAGTCAGAAAAAGGGTTGTTGGGTAACAAAAAATAAAAAACAAATTGCTGGGAAAAAAACCAAGACATTATGCTGTGGTAGAGAGTGCTTGGCTAAGGGCTACCCTCTACAAAAGTATAATATGTAATAAATCATGTGGTTGTACGCTAGCAAAATATTCAAGATCTGATTAGAAACACATTTTTTGATTAAGAAGATGAATTAAGAAGTGAATATTTTGATTTAGATTCCTTTTAGCTGATGGTAAGCATTCACAGGGTATTCAAATTGAAATAAAAAGTTTGCAATTTGCATAATTGCACTGGTTTCACATTTTGTTTTCAACGCCTTGACAAAATCGTTGATTAATTGCTCGAACCGCATACCAAGTTCAATTAGTCGAGCAAAACCCAAGCGAACTTTGGTCACTCCATTATCGAAGAAAACTATGAAACGAGTTCTGGGTACTTATTTCTCTTTCTACATTTTTTTTTTGTGTATCGCCTTTAATAGCTGACATTTATTGCGTATATTTTGGGGCGGCAACTCACAGAGCCAAGGAACAACAATAACAAGGAGACCGCAGCTACGGCAACAACTACAACTACGTGGACATAGACGCACACAGTTTTTGACCAATTTACTTAATGGCCATAATATTTGTTTAGTCAAAGCAAACAAGAGCAACAAAAATAACAACAACAACCACACAGTAGCCCCAGCGTAATGACTCTTGGCCCATAAAAAAAACAACAAACAACAACAAAAAGCGACCATAAAAATAATGCATAAATAAAAGCAAATAAATGACAGCATGTAAAAAAAAGTGAATATAATGCATAGAACGTCGAGAATATAAAGTTTGGCGGCGTTGTCCAATGAATGTCAAATTTGTGTGCCTTATTAATTGTCCTCAGCATTTCGAATTTCGTATAGACTATGTATGTATGCCCCAAACACTAATTAAGACGAAATGTTTTGGGCGGTTGTTCAAGCTAACGAGCCGCCCCACAAAAAGTCCATGAAAAGAAATTAGCGACCATGACACACCACGAAAATAAAATGATAGAGCATTCTGAAGGACTGTTTGAGAAACGATTTGTATTCGAAATTGGTAATTCACAAAATGTGAAGTAGGCGCCATTTGTGATTATTGATAGGAAATCAATGGGAAGGGGTTTTCCAAGTAGCCTCACAACCCACATTTAATTCCATTTGATAGATCATTTTGTGTGCTTGTTCCACTTGTGTTAGCCGTAAATAGATTCAATCTTCTTTCGAATAATTTTGATCCCATAAGCACATTGTTAACAAATTTTGTTTTTAAACATTTTTCTCAGCAGTAGAATATTTTATTAAGGCATCAATGAAAATAGTATTGAAAATGATAGTTTAGTCTCATCTTTTATTGACTCTTTATTGGATCATAATATTTAATTCCCACTATATAATTCTTTTTTTTATTCAAGAACTTTTATGGCACAATTTATATTTCTTTCATTTATTTGTATTATTTGTTTATCTAAATCCATTCCATTCGTTATACTCATCTGATTCACAGCTCTTAAAATGAACCCAATTATTACACTACTCACACAGTAAATGTTGCGAATGCAGCCAGAACATGTTTAACTCATCGTGTTGGCATTCTAATCACTGCCAATGGGCAGTCTCTAATTACGACTTATTTAAATTACAAATTTTGCTACAGTAGAAACAGAACCAACAACAACAAGGATGATGCAAGGATGCCACGGGCGGAGCATAAGTGCTGACCACATGCCACATTCACGAAAATTTAAACTCTGAACAGGCGCAACAAACAGACAGCGGACCACAAAAATCGGATCATCTCGAATGACAAATGTGGAGCACGGCAATCTGAATGCCGTATGGGAATGGGAATCTATGCTTATGTACATAGAGGGAATGAGAATGTGCATCCAATAGCACATTCACCCATATGTTTAGATGTTGCATCCGGTGGCCATTCGGGTTGACTTTCCAAATGTCAAATACATTAAACGTTCATTTGCGTTTGCGAGGGGGGTTTTTGTTGCGAGCTGCGATTTGCGATTTGTTGGCCAACCAGCCACAAAGAGATACCCCAACTGATAGAGCGGTGTGCAGAAGGGGATGGTGCGCTAAAGGGAACTGAAACGAGCAAGGAGTCGTTTAGCGTGGGACAGTTGAAATTTACCTTTTGGCCATAATGACATCACGTACACAAAAGGTGCGCGTTGTGAGTCCTCTTCGGTTTTACTAATACATATGCTATTTGTTGCATACATTTGTACGCGACATTTGAGCTGTGTACGTGTGTGCTGGTGTGTGTATATGTGTGTGTGTGGGCGAGTGTGGTTGCAGCTACGCGCTTGGCTAATGTGCATTCAAAGTGAAGCCAATGGACAATCACATAAAACAAATTACACGAAAACTTCAACCAAAAGCCCAGAAAAGTATGCTACAAAATGCAAGTGCAGGCTGCGCACAGCCATTGACCAAAGGATCTTGCAGCATAGTGCACTTTGAATACCCTGAAAACGGTTGCAATTCCTTTATAGTCTCTATAATTATTTATTTAAACACAATTATATACATTTTCATTGCCAATAATATTGAGTACCATTCCTTACAATCCTTACATATTATTATTCAATCAAGGATGTTAATTCGTATAGTTCTATTGAAAAGTTGCTTTTAAACTGCAGTCGAAGACTTTGTGTAGAATTTCAGCTTGCAATCATTTCTTCTCTTCTAATGATGACCATATCAACGAAAATCAAAATTATTCGATGTTGCTTGAATCAAAACGAGAAAAAAATACATGTAACCAAAATACATTGCTGAAGTATGAATCATTTAACGATCTATTAAGATTCATGCAAATATGCATATTGGCAAATGCAGCTTTGATCATTTCATTTGGCTTAATACTTATTGATTTTTATGGATTTTAATCGAACTGTGAACTCAAACGGCACTTAAAATCTGTGATACTCTGTGAAGGATAATAAAAAAGAGTGCAAGTGTAACTTGCACAATGACAAGGTAAGTCGAAAGCGTTTCGGATTTTAACATTGGAAGCGCTGCAAATCTTGACAATCAGCGCTTTTTGGAGTGCCGAGAGTAAGTCGGTTGTGCGCTGTGGGCATGTCCGATGTTTGCCCGCCCCCTTTACCAAACTGACTGTGAGATAATCAAATGAAAAAACGTAAATGTCTCGTTAAATTGCACAGAAATTAGATTTTTTTCTGGCTTTTTTTTCTTTGCCCAAGTGCGAGTACCATGAAAATCAGAGCATGACAACTGGCTGTGTGTGTAGTGTGTTTGTGTGTGTTGTGAGGAGGACATAGTGAGTTTGGTTTGGTATGTTAGGGGGGCTGGCTGTGTGAAAAATCAAATTAAGTATACGTAAAACGCGAACAGCAGCCAGGATACGGTCAGGACAACGTAGCTCCTGCCACGCAGTTTTCACTGATGCTGAAAATCATGGCAAGTTGTCGATTGGTAAAAGCTTTTAAGGTGACCATCTGACGGTGATGGTCGGGGGAGCGGGTGGGAAACAATATGGGACAAGCCGGTCTCTGGCCACCGCACGCTAAAAGCCAACTACACTGTTACCTTTAATTGGATTACAAGTGTGTGTATATATATAGAGTGGACATCATGCTCGAGGTCTGTGGCTAAAGCCAAAAGTTGTGAAAAGCATAAGTTTGCATTTTTATGAAGCGCCAAGCGAACGCCATATGGCAACCGAGCACATTAGAGAGAGAGATAGAGAGAGAGAGAGAAAGAAAGAGGACACAAAAAAATCTGTTACGCAAATAGTTTGGGGAGAAGTTATATTGAGATTGGAGAACAACAGTAGCAGCAAAGGTGTTCGCCAAGTGTCCGCCTTGCTGAAGGGTAGTTGAAGGTTGAGGTGTGAATGCACCTGTAGCAAACAGATGAAGGTGATACTAACCTTAGGGTTGACTAAAATCTGGAGATAATATTTATGGGCCAGATGATTTAGAGCTGGCTCTCAAGGGAAGTCTATATATCTTGGGAATATTGCTGAGTGAACGGAGACAAGGATATTTAATAATTTGCAACAGAATAAAATATGATTATGAATTAACATAAGATGTATGTAAGTTAATGTGAGAGAGTATTTGAAAGAGTTCATTTATAATTGCATTTTGCCATTTTGTGGAGGGCATAAAAAGTACCAGGAGCCATACCGAGAAAAAAGGCATCACATATGCCATACATCTACCGAGTGGGTCAGCTGCAGCTGATATATAAGCATATAGCATGTCTGAGCTGCAATATCCCAACAGTTGCCACAGTCCGTTTAACTTAATTACCGTTAAATGCGCAGCGGCCAACAAAGGTACACTCGACTTGCTCTGTGGCAGTGCTGGGTGGCAGGGGCTCTGGTCTTTTGCTCAAATATGCATAAATATTTCAATAAATGGAATGTCGAGTATTTTCGCCTACAAAGCGAATTGGGTATTAAGTTTTTGTGGGCCGCACACAGGATATAAGAGCCGCTAGGTTGCGAGCAGCGAGCAGCGAGAGAGTTGCACGCTTGTCGTTTTGCGGATGTCGAATTTGGTTGTGCATTTTAATTTAATTAAAAGTTATGGCATATGTAGCAAAAGGGGCGAAGCAAACGGCAGGCAAATGTAGTTCCGTAGTTCGGGTTGTTGCCAATAATAAACCAAATTATTGCATGTATAAATGAATTTGTGTTGCCTGCAATTAGGCGCAGCAGGCGCGCGTTTCACTTTGTGTGCCAGGTCGGCCGGGCAGGCAACTGTTCTACGGAGGAGGGGCAACTGGGGCCGAGAGAGAGACCTTCGTGCTGGTTGTTATACTGCGGCTTTTGAGCCTTTTTGCGCCAAACATTTACCCTGGCATAATTGAGTTAGGCATTTAGCACAAAACATACATAAACATACACACATAAACAGACACACTCCCAAGAGAGATCGTGTGACTTGACTTTAGCATAGTTTTGTGAAAGGCTGAAAGGGCATGCCATCAGTTGATGAGCGAAAGTTGAGCATTTTATCTGTGGCTTGTCACGGCATTTAACCGTATGCCAAAATTTCGAATCATTTTCCAGCTGCCAGTTAACTAAATAATTGCCTTTGTGCTGCATAATTTTTTTCTTTTTTTCTTTTCAATTTTAACGGCATTTTCTGTCTGGCATAGTTGCACTAATTGCTGACTGCAGTAAATACTATATGCCACCTTTATATGCCATCCCTCGTGGCATTTTGTTGCTTGCTTCAAATTAGTTCGCTTTAATGATTTATTGCATAGTAGTCTTATGAAAGGCGCTGGTAGATGCAAACTTTTGTTCTTCTGAGCTGCTTAAACGTAATTCGATTTCAACTGATGTAATCCGCTTTGAACAGCTTGGAATTGATCAATAATCGCACTTCGAACAGAAATCTTTGGATTTATATGGCATGCTCTTAGGCATTCCACAGAGTTATGTATGCAAAATGTGGAATGGCACTTGTACGTTTTCATTGTATACCTTTATGCCGGGCGTAATTAATTGTGGCATTCGCCTACGCTAATTAAGATATTGAATGGCAGCAGAGCAGACAATGCCACGAAGAGCACAATGGCAGCAAAAAGCAACGTAGCTCAAATATATCAAAGGCTTATCAAACAGCACAATTGGATTTTGCATACTCCGAGTATGCAGATAATAATACATTTTTGTTTTGATACTCTGATACCACAGGTATCACAGTATATTGGTTTTATTGCAATGCCCGTCCATCGGTCTGTATGTATGCAACTTTGTTCGACATCCTTAGATTTAAAGACGTGAAACTTGGAACATATACTGGTCTGTGCCCGCGTCAGACAATATGGATGAATTTGAGTGCTACGTCCACTAGGGGGCAAGGAAATCGATAAGATCGATAACCGCAAGTCGATAAACCCACATATCTCCTACAAATTGAAAGCTACAGTCCGCAAATTTGATATACCACGCCCATCTCCGCCGACCACAGGCCCCTCCCGTAAAAATATGAAATGTCTCTATCTTCCGCAGTTTTTGAGTTAGAGCCGTCAAATTTGGTAGGCTTATTATTGGTAGCCGCCCTTAAAAAAAGAAAAATTATAAAAGCCATTATTTACCGCAATTTTAAAGAAAAACTTGAACGGCATATTACTAGAAATATCCTTAAAAAATCGGTATTTCCTGGCTGCACCCTGTTCTATGGCACTTTCTATCAGATGTTATTACTTATGATATCAGAGTATTTCGCAGTCGGTTACGCTCGACTGCAATGTTCCCTCTTTTTGATTTTGCAATTGCAACTGGTGCTGCAATTGCATTGCGTATTTAAGGAATTGCATTTGATTCCGCATTGTCGAATTCTATTGTTCACTCAGAAATTAATTAGCTTCTCTATTGTCAAATATGATGGCAAAGATAATTGCTAATATGACTACAGATTCCTTGGATGATTAAACTGAAAATGCAATCTAACCCATTGATTGACTAATTTTAAAAATTCCAAGTTAGCTGTTTTGTTTAATTAAGTTGAAAATCATATGACACTGACTTATAAATGACTTATGACTTATAAACATAATCTTTAAGTTGGCATCCCAATAATGTTGGACAATATATGGTAAAACCAATCCTAAGGTAGCTTTTCTACTGCTCTTCTCAAACATTTAATCATTATGTTAATGTGTCGCCAATAAGTTTAAAGAGCCAGCATATGGCTATGGTCGGCAAATGGTAATTTATTTAACAGTAAAGCATTGTTTGCTGCCGAGATAAGGTTCTCAACTGTAATTTCCGCAGTTCATTAGCCTGGCAACAACGTCATATCTGGGAGTGGCAACATTCATAAACTGCACTTAATTAGATTATTATTGAAAACACAACACAGCAAGCACAGACATCCACTCTGGCCAAAAGTAACAAACAAACCTGAGCTCAGACACAATGGATACACCAAAAGCCAAACAGTTATCACGGAGATGGGTGGGTGACCGCAGCAGGAGATGCAACATTGGACCACAACAAAATGTGTCTGCTGCAAGCACACAATGCCCCAAAATGTCTCGGACCACAGCATGTACGTGGGATGGAGTCGTTGGTGGTTGTGGAGTTGGCGGGGTTAGCGGGAGGGGTAGGCCAACAACTGTCTGCATAAGTTGAAGATAAACGTAAACCGCATGCACGGCACAATAAACAGACATCCGTGTGCATTTCCCTGACTATTTGTCAAAAACATTGCAATAACAACGAAGGCCAGTCGATGGCCAAACCAGAAACCAACAACAGATAAACCAACCAAGCCAAGGGACATTCCAGGACGAAGCAGGATGCTCCGCTGCTGGGATGGAGCTGGCCTGGGCTCGTGTTTGCACTGGCAATGCCAGCGATAATAAACCAACAACAGCCAACAAGCAACAACAATAACAACAGCAACAAAAGCAAGCCACGCGAAATGAGAAATGCAGCATAATATTAACCGCAAACTGAGATTGCTAGCAGGCGTGGCAGGAAGGCGGCAGCAGCAGCAGTAGCAGCAGTAGCAATAGCAGCAGCAGAAGCGTTGCGTTGCATACAAAAACAGGCACCCATGCGTGCAGATGCACCGATGCACTCCTCCATCTGCTCCTTCTCCCACACTTAACACACCATGGAGCTGCTCCAGCTGCAGCTCCTATTGCCGTACTTGGCATGGCCTTCACACGGCCACGGTGACTTTGTGTGCGGGTTTTTTGATTTTAGGGCGGGCATGCGGAAATGAGTTCCTGACCACGCCCCCACCCTCATGTCTAAGTCCACACCCCACGCTCTGCACACACACTCACAACGTAATAACACACCAAACACTGCATAAATTCAAAATCGAGCATTTCATTTCTAAGCTCACTTGGTATTTGGTTAGAGCTCTCAGACGTCCAACTGTCTGTTTGCTTTGCTTTGCTCATGTTTCCATTGCCCATTGCCCATTGCCCATTGTTGGGCAACGGCTTTTGTTCTGTTAATTTGCAGTGGCTCAGTCTGCCGCACCGCCAGCCGCTTAGCCTAACTCCATAACTTGGTCACTTTCAAGCTATCTGGGAATGTGCAGAGTTGATACATTTTCGGCCACGGGTCAACCAAAAAAAAAAAACAATTAAGCCTGAAAATGGTAACAGCAAGTCTGCAGCTGCATATGGGGTCCAAAAGCGAGGGCGGATTTGACAGTTCAAATATTACATATAAATCTCAGCCTGTAAAAAACTCAGATCTTTACTCTTCAGCAAGGAGCATATTGTAAATAAGTAGTTCCTCAATTTGACGGCTTTATTACCAGATTTAAGTCGAAGGTTGATTTCAATCAAGATATTCTACACACAGGTTGTAGGCATAATAAATAATTTATAATTAAGAGTGAATGGAATTTCGACTTCGATTGCTTCGATTATTGCGATTATAAAAATGGAAAGTTAAACTTACATTTGTAGTCAATAGAACAGAAAACCCTCTGCAAAGATATGCCAACTGCTGAAGCCGAAAGAAAATGTCTTGGATTAATAATCGACTAGTTAAGTTAATAGCTCAACAGCCACTCCAGTTCCAGTTAAACTAAAGAAACTTGATCCAATATAATTTGATAAATTGTATATTAATTTTCATGTCGTACATCTCTGTCAGAAACTTCTTAAGCCACCACATGGTACATGCAGTCTTGTAATCGATCAATCGATGCATTTGGCATTCGGGCATTGTATAAGTTCACAGCTCGGAGCTCCATGCGAGGCACTCATTGGACCAGGACCAGGCCCTTGGAGTGTACTTAAACCAATTTTAATTACATGCATGGCGATTGCTTTGAATGCATTTGAGGCTCAGACAGAAACTGCTAACTGGAATCCTTTTGGGGGAGTGGTGGGCGGTATTATTAGCACCGCATTCGTCACGGAAAAAAAAGAAGAATGTAAGGCTAATTGAAAATGAGAAGCAAGCATTGAATGGAATTAGAAAGCGTTCAGCTTTTCATAAGCCTCTTGGACCCATGACAACTACAATAAGAACACCAATTCTGAATATGCTGAAAGTTGACGATGATGATGAGAATGGGGATCAGAATGCGAATGCGGATGATTCACTAATGGAAAAAGCATCAATGGCTTATGAATGAAAAGAGAGTGGCGACAAAAATTTATGGATTTCAGACACAGCTCTAGAGGCACCTGTCGTATTGCGTATTTATAGATTTGTTAGCGCCTAGGCAAACAAATGGCTAAGACCATTTCGAGTAGCTGCAGCCCGACTACCTGTTATTGCCTATCAAGGTAACAACGGGCGTCTGCGGCTGATACTATTGCTGCTACTGCTGCGGCTGCTGCGGCTGCTGCGGCTGCTGCTGCTATTGCTGCGTTTTAAAATGGCGCCCATGACGCAAACAATAACCTTATAAACTGTAAGGCCGACTTGCTGCCACTTTGCACGACCCCAGGCAACACAGCGCACTGTCCCGCAACCAATCCAGTGTGTGTGTGTGTGTGCGCTGTATACACAAATAAACATTCAAGTGGAATTATTGCAACGAAATTCAAAGGATTACGACAAAAGCACGTTCACAGGATTCAGCAGCACCAGCAGCAACTGCTGCACTGCAAGGCACGGCCATGGATCGAGCACGGCCCATCTACGGGTTTTGGGTTTGAGTTCGGGTTCGGTCTCGAACCGGGTTCAAGTCCTTGTTGCCAATGACAACAATGCGGGCGGAATGGCAGCCTCATCATGATGAAGCTGGTGGGCGGCACAAGTTCAATGAAGGAAAATTATGAAGCCTTATTTATTGTTTATGCGTGAGCATAGCTCATGGAGCGAATGAACCAGTCCCCACTCCCCTCCCACCCGCTCCAGCAGCTTCTCTTTTGGCTGCTGTTGTGTAATTTTTATAAACACCTCGAGAAGAGTACTCACATTTTGTTGTAAGGCCTGCGCCAGTACATTTACGGGAGGACCAAAAATGGTTAATTTCAAATCATAATCAGATATTTTCAATAAATGATTGATAGATGCACGTAAGCAAGTTCGAGCAATTTACAAATGGTTTATGATGAATGCCAGGAAATCAATATGCAAATTTTAATTTTTTTTCATTATTTCGATTCGAATTCATTTTGTGGCATAATTTCACTAAACATGTTCAAATGAAATATAATTTAATAAGGTAGCTTCCAATCGAAAATAATCTTGAATTTAAAGAAGAAATTTATAGAAAACATTTCAGTTACTCTATTTTCTATTATATATAGTTGATCATAATTATAACTTTTGCTTATATCAATTGTAAGTGTATTTGTTGTCTCGTTGCAATTATCACAGCTATCTCCACTTGCCTTGCAACATATTATTTTTGGGGGAGGCAGGTCAGAAGGATTCAAGGATGCTGATGGGATCCATAGGCGCCGGCGATTGTGAAAAATTCGCACAAATAAATATGAATTGCACTTTAATGCATATTATGCGGATGCCGCACGGGGCAACATGACAGTTTATTATTAAATATATAAAGTCTCTGTCCCACTGTGCATGTGCGTCATGTTTGTTTGTATATCCAATATTTATTGTTGTGTATAATTGAGTGAAAAGTATATATATTTTTGTGTGATTACACGAACGCTGGGGTAAATTCAATATTATGCCTACGCAAATAAAAATGATATTGAATTGTTGAAAATTTTTATTAAGTGTATCGCAGCGTGCAGAGCCGCATTCAATCAGAACTCCAACCCGGATGCCAGAGTAAACATTGGTAATTGTTAAAGGCGAGATGTAAGCGTGGCTGGAAATATGATTCAACGTGGCATGATGGATAGCTCAACAATTGGCTGACCGAACTGTTTAAGGTGTAACTTACCCGATGAGCAAAGTGTAAACAGTGTTTAAGTATTGACGGCTACATATTATTTACTTGGATTGTTCCACTTACCTGCAAAGAGAAATGGTAGCAGAATTTGTAAGCCAATTAGTAAAGTTATTGTATGGCAAAAGAAAAAATAATTAAAGTCTCTAGTTGCAGCAAAAGGGGCTTTCAACTACAAGATTGACTCAGTTCACGAGAAGGAACTAATTTAAACATCTGGGAGTTTTAAGCAATCATCTTTTAGGATCCACTCTGGGAATTAACCGATGCAGCCTGCAATTCTGCTTCAAGCCCTTATTTTTCCACCCAAACTCAATGTACATAGTATCTCTAGCTATTGGTTTATTTTCTTTTGGGGCGATGTGGGGGTTGGATGTTGTTGTGACTGCGGAGCGAGACGAGAAATCAGCGACGCTGTGTTTTGAATTATTTTGAATTATGCATTCTGAAATTTCGTTGCGCGTTTGCAAACTAAATTTATTATTAGAGTTGCTGCCACATTACGGGGAACGGCAAACGATGAAACTTTTCGTGTTGCTCTTGGCTGACGGTTAGCCGGTTGCAGGTGCTGTTGCAGCCACTGCTCTGCTCTCTGCCGGCTGCAGTGATTCATCAGAATTTATGCAGGCAGCAGGAGGGGCAGGCAGGAGGAGCAGAATACAGTGAAGCGTGGCAGGACCTCCGCCGTCTCGCCAGCTGCTTATGCTGGTGTTGCCAGCCGGCTGCCACGATGTTATTTCTTTTTGTGGCCGCCATATAATTTGATATGCTGCTGGATGCTGGCAGTTGCATTTGGTGCTGCTGCTGCTGCTCATAAATTCGCCACATAGGTGTTGCAGAGAGGAGCGCCAGGAGCTGAGAACATTTATCTGCTACTCTGACATGCATGGCATTAACTGGCGTGGTGGATTAATGAAGTGCCCTCGAGATTAGCCGACAGCCAGCCAGCGCGAGCAAAGTTATTGACAAAACTGTTGTTGGTCATAAATTTTGTTATGGCCTCAGCGAGCAGTAGTTAAATTAATTGCACAACTCGTAAACACCTTCTCCCCAAGGAGCGCAACACCCACGCACAACCAAGCACAACCAAGCACACACACACACATCAGCTGCATATCGCGTGCATAATATTACCAGGTCGACTCCATGTTTTTATGCCGTTTTAACACTTTTGGCTAAACAGCTCACGTGCAAATGTCGCCAGAGCGAAGCGAGGCACGCGAACATAACAAAAATTGTAATTATAATAAGCGAGCCGACTTTAATCATGAAACCATTTCAAAATGAAGAGCAAGGCACACAAAATGAAGTGGTGGAGGCAAGGAGGAAGGGAGGGGAGTGAGAGAGTCACAGCGTGGGCAACTTCCGCTGTCGACTTGTTTTATGCTTCCGGCCAACGGAAGTGTTTGCCTAGTTGCGCGCTAGTTTTGTCGCCTGCAAGCGACTAAAACGATGACGATGACTACGTTGACTTTGATTTGCATATTGCTCGGCTTCATTCTCAGGCTCAGGAAACTAAGGACTCAGAAACTATGGCACAGCACTCAGTTGTTGGTCCCTCTCCATCTCTCTCTCTTTGTCTCCCTCTCTGTGTCTGTAGTCGCTGTCCTTGCTGCATACACAACACGTGACAACAATGCAAAACTTGCCAAGTCAATTACCCAAGACACATTAGCAGCAGCGTGCCAAACCCTCCAGACTGCCACCTCGTCCTTGCCCTGGAGATATAGGCAAATCTCAATGCAATAGACCGGGCACAGTCGAGCAAATATTCAAGAACAGATAATTACGATACATATATGACGAGAGAAAGATAGAGATATATATTTTGATTGAAATAGAGGAGGGTAGAGGTGTAGAAAGAGAGAGAGAGAGAGAGAGAGAGAGAGAGATAGTAGAAATAGTAACTTAACTGTCTTCGCGCTTAAATTTGACAAATATTATTTATTTACCCAAGTAGATTTCCCATATTTCTAAGCAATTGCTAACTCCACATTTTTAACCAGCTATTTTTGCAATCTCACCCACTGTTCGAGTAGCTGGCTGAAGATATCATTCGCTTGGTAAGCTGACAACACGAGTGAGAAAACTTGTTGAGCTGCGAGCTGCAAGCTGCAACTGAGGCTTATCTTTAACGTCAACTGCTAAAAGCTTGCAGCACATTATGCACAACTCATTTAAAGCCGCTAGCTCGAAAAACCTGTCTACTATTTTTAAGGGCAAACACAGCAGCAGCAGCGACGACAACTTTGTGCCAAGTTCTTGTTCTATACTTGTGCAAAATGGCTTGGAAAAAATCATTTATGCTGCATGCCTCGGTTTGCTGGAAGCTGTCAATAGCTTTGCCAAGATGCATAGCCCAAAAAGCAAAAAAAAAAAAATCAACCGAAACACAAAGTTGTGGGGCAGCATGCGCGCAAAAGTCTACTTTGTTGCCTTAACTACTTATGCCGACGGCAGCAGGACGCAGCGCCAAGATGAAGCTGAAGACGAGTACGAGAATGAGAATGAGAGCGTTGCTCATTCGCCCCGTTGTATACTTTGTCTGGCTGCGCTTTTCTTGGCGACGGCTGCACAGCTTAGCATAATTTTAGGCAAACGCACGTTGCTTAGTTTATAGGCTGCGACGTCGCTGTCGACGCCGTCGTCCTTGCTCGCTCCTTGTCACTGTTTGCAAAATGTCAACTGTTTTTAATTGCCTGACAGGAGAGGGATATGGACAGGGACAGGGGCAGTATGGAGTGTACAGGCCAAAGATGCCTCAACATTGTCTGGCTGGTGGCATTGGATTGGTCTAGAGCACGTCCGAGCAGGAGCAGGCAATATTAGCCAAGGACCATGCCCAGCCAGGCAGCCAGGCAGGCAGCCAGCTTAAAATAACTGTAAAATTGTGTAACAAAAGGATTTTCATAAGCTTTGCTCATAAACTATTGTGCTGAGGCAGTCCCACAGGCCATACGTCCCTCATTCCCCCTCCGAAAATGCTGTTCAATTTAATGGCGTCGAACTTTGTTAGCATCTCGCACAAAATGCGCAAAATGTGACGCTGATTTTGCTCAACGGCAGCAGCAGCTGCGCCTCGCCATTTTTGCATAAAACTGTTTGAATTTATAAATATTTAAAGGCAATGCTAATGCGTTCCCACTCCACCACGAGCAATAAACGCTCAACGCTTATGCGTGAGCAGTAAGCATTTTTCCAAAGGCAAACAAGGAAAACCGAATTCGCTGGAATAGAGCACAGAAAAACACTTCAAGCTTATGAACGGCTAATAATTTTCAATTGGCTAAGCAAATATTGTAATGGTCTTACAGATTATCCTTACATAAGTTGACATACTCAAAATGAAATGATTGATATGTCAGTTACAACATTCACATATGACTGAGACCTTAGACTGCCATATTGACATTTTGTCTGCATTCTATTTATCGGATGCAATTAAAACACTTAACAATATTAATAGATAGATTATTTCCAATTTTACCAGAGGTTTAAGCTTCTGTTGTAAGTTTAGGTGAGTGTTTAGGATAAGTTTGAAGAGTTCAATTCAAAATATACAAAGAAACATCAAAAGCCAAAGATTCGATGTTAATTGTTGTTGTCCTTTCCACTTTCTTAAGTGCGCTTGTCTAACCTGAACGAGATCTGCTCCTTTACATGTTTATCCACAGAAACAAAACCTACAGCTCAACGCACATGCAAAACTCATGCGCAAACATTGCGCCTTCCCAGCTAATTAATTTATGTGCGTGAAATTTTGAAGCAATGCTCAGCAGAAAAGCAAGCAAATTGCAAAAAAAACAGGGTTCGCAGCTGATGAGGGAATGAGCTTCGCTGGAGGGAAATCTATTGGGTGGCTGGGCGGGTCAAGTGTAGCACTCGACTACGATGTCGGCGGCTGCTGCTGCTTCTGCTGCTGTTGCTGCTTTTGGCTCCTGTGCGTGGGTTAAGCTGCTTATCAAGTTGAGCATTGAAATTATAGCCGCCAGCTAGACACAAGCACAGAACAGAGAAACAGAACGCAGCACTTTGTTATGGTGCGGATGTTTCTGTTGTTGTTGCTATTGTTGTTGCTGTTGTTGCTGTGTGGCAAGCAAGCGGCAGCAGGACGACGACTACAAAGGCATCCTTTTAAATTTCCTGTCATTTGCCACACAATACGCTGGAGAACAGCGCGGCATCGTTGCTGCAATTGTTGGCCACGGTTACTGCAACAGCGCCACATCGCTGGGACAGTCAGAGGGAAGTGCGCGGAGGGAGAGGGGACAGAGGTGGTGGTGGTGTGTAAGGCAAGTCAGTGCCGAGTCTATTTGTCTACTCATACAAAACGCGCAGAGCACTCAGCGCGTCGCTTTGCTTGTTTGCTTGAATTTAGCCGCTGGGAATTTGCATTTTTCATTACGCGCAGCCGGCGCGAGGAGGTGTCGAGGAATGAAAGGGAGAAAGCAGCAGGCAAGCGGCATATTAACGCCTAGACCCGTTCATGGGGTTAAAAGCTAGTTTCCGGCGGAAGTGGCTGCTGCCGCAGCGTGTCCCCAATACGTACCCCTGCCTCGCCTAGCTCCGCCTCGCACCGCCTCTCCACAGTGGCCCATGTAAATAAATTTTCTGTGCGAAATGAAATGAATGTGATTGCCACACGCCCAGCCACACTACTTTCCCAAACCCTTTCCCTGCTCTATCTCTCTCTCTCTCTCTCTCTCTCTCTCTCTCTCACCATTGCGCTGTCGGAAGCAGTTATTATGGCAGCAGCATATTTGGCAGCTCTTGGGTTTTTTGGCTTTTTGGTTGCTAATTCTAATTGACTTGGGATTTTGCAGCTCGCCGCCTGCAATTTTACGCTTTATTATATGCACTTTGCCGTTGTATTTTTATTTCAGTTTTGGTTGTACGAGTGTGTGTGTGTGAGTGTGTGTTTTAATAACAGTCATGCATTGCCTTAACATGCCCACAAATTGCTGAATGTGATCATGCGAACATTACACAAAATAAATATTATTTTCCAGTTGTTATTTACAGTTTTCATGTAATTTGATGCGATACGCTGAGTAAATCATGAAATTGATTAATTTGTAAATTGCATTTATGAGTAACTGTGTAAAAAATTCAAACAAAAATACCTGCATGTCAATATTATTTACAATTCCAATAAAATCGTTATTCTTTTTTAAAAGGAAACTTTTAATTACATTTCCACCATTTTAAATCAGATCGTTTTGGTGCTAAAGGTATATTACTAAGACTGTAACATAACATCTGTAACATAACAGCTGTAACATTACATTTGTAACATAACATCTTTAACATAACATGCAACTATATACTTTACATATGATATCGATATCGATCGTAAACATCGATCACCAGCTTGAAGAAAAAGAGTTCTATCATTGTGAATAAAGTAAAGTGAGAAGATATATAAATTAGATTTTATTTAATACTGCTTAAGTTAATAGCTGCGCTGAGCATCTTTGGCTGATTCTACTTTCTGATGATGTTGAAAGTCTTTTTAAATAATTGTTACTACTTTTTGTGTTAAGATGCAGTTTGTGCCTACTAAAATTAAAAGTTATTTGTTTATTAAGTCTGTTAAGCTAATTGAAACAAAGACAGTCTGTAACATTCGTTAATCTAACTTTGCACAAGAAGTGAACCACATTGTCTTTCCGTTTATGCGGCACATTAGCAGGGGGCTTTCAATTTTCGTTTCGGTGGCAGATTCAACCGCGTCCTTTTCAACCTGAACTAATAACTTGTACCTGCCTAAAGCGCACATTATTAATCAAAGTCAATGCTGCACTACCCCGACCCCCAGTCTCGTTCATTACAGCAGCGATTTTTGCGCCTAATCAATTTGGGAAACGTCACAGGAGAAGATGGAAGCCTTGGCAAGGAAGCATTGAGCAGGGATAAAAAGGAAGCCGTCCAAGCGATTCGACGACTGCTCGACATCGAATTTATTTCATTTGTGTTAGCATTTTGCATTTCATTAGGTTTTCATTAAATAAAATGTTGAATTACACGCATAATTTATTCGCTGGCAGGCAACGTTCTCCTTCTGCTTATACTTCTTCTTCTTCTTATTTTTCGTTCGTGCATTTTTCGTAGATTTTTCTTCCCACTCCAAGATGCCACCCTGCCACACACACACACACACACACGCACGTAAGGGCAATCGAAACAAATTACAATAAAAATACCAAAGATGCGTGCTAAAAGATTAAAGCTTGGCACGAAATGAACCGAATAGTCAGAATGAAAGAGGAACTACAACTTCGACTGACCAAGGGAAGAAGAAGCTGACGATGATTACCATATGTTGAGAGTATAAGTTGCTTCTCTCTCTCTCTCTCTCTCTCTCTCTCTCTCTATTTCTCTCTTTGAATTGTCTCTAGGCTTTGGCACTTGAACTAGTTGGTGGTCGTCGTCATGTCGAGAAGGCAAAATATTTATACAGCTTCCTGACTGAGAATCAAAGGTTGTTCCAGCTCTCACTCACCCAGTGTGTGTTGGCTTCATTTTGACCCTAATGATAAATTACTTTAATTAATGCCGCCATATTGCCGCAGTGAGAAGCATTTTGGCCCTGGCCATTATGCAAGTTCATTGGGTTTAATTTGTGCGTGTGGAACGGCGGTTTGGTTGGGGCGTGGACGAGTCGCTTTTCTCCGGGAATTGTGCGACTGATTTATTTAGTTCCGCATTTTGTCTTTGCGCTCTTGTGCTAATTTTATTTTCGCCAGTAATGCCCAGAAATGCAACAGGCGCAACGTCGCTTGACATATTTGGACCTCAACCAGAGGCGGCTTAATTAATTGGCTTAGTTGAACTCGAAGGACACGCTGCGTAGTAGCAGCGGGCTTTAAGTCCATTTTGTCTAGCTCCCTGGCAATAGACTTAAGTTGTGCAAAACTATCAAATGACACTTTTACCTACAAAACAAGACACAAGGACTGAGCGGCTCACCCACGTGACCAAAATATACAAAACTCTGACGTTGATTGCGTGTGGTGTGGTTTTTGGTTAAGGCAAACAGAAAGAAGAAAAATGCACACCCAAAAAATAAAAAAAAAACAAGAAAACAGAAAAGGAAAACAACGAATTAGAAAAACAACATCAACAAGTCATGGAGAGTTGAGTAAAGAGACTATCAGGATAACAGGTATATGGGGTGCAGGGCTGATAAGTTACATATGGCAGGGAAGTGCGTGCGTTTTTTTTGGGCCTTACAGGCTTACAGGGTGCTCTGAAATGATAAAGTGTCTCACTTGGAACTGAATAAGGAAGGAATGAGCTATATTTTGGCCAGCAGCAAGAAATACTTTTGATTACACATTGGATGTTTAACAATATTAAATGAATATAATGAAAGGTGAGTATATTTCCATAATTTTGCTTTTTATTTCTTAAAATAGCTGAAGATTTTTTTCCTTATTGATTAGATTGCAAAGCAGGATTTATTGACAGAAAATATTATTTAAATAAAGTATTATCACTATTAAATGTGTGATGTAGTGACAAAATACATAAATAATTATGGATAAACTAAAGTGTGACCATAAACATCAATGACTATTTATTTCATGTAAACAGTAAGTTACCAACGATTTTTGAGATAGGTTTGTCTGTGTATGTATTTTGCGCAGAACACCCCTTTTAACCAAAGTCGCTGCTGCTGCTGCTAACCCAAAAACTACATCTTATTCGAAATTATGCCCTGCTAATATAATTTTAAATTCCAACGGTGTCCACAGCGTCGTCGTCTCCAGTCCTTTTCCTAACTCGGACAACGCATGAAGCTTACCGTACCGGAAGGAAGCAAGCGGAAAAAAATCTTAAAATGAGCACTCAAGTGGCAGCGCACAAGCTCAAGATCGTGGCACTTACAACGCGGGTCGGTGCGCTGCAAGAGCTGGCCAAAGTATCATGGCAAAATATGTATGTATAAAAGAGGGAGAGGAAATGAGCAGCAGCAAAAGGGAACAGAGCAAATGGAGAAGCTTACACAGCGTACGAAATGTTATATATATATATATATATATATATATAGAAAAATAAAATTAATATTAAATTAATTCTGAACATGAAGTGTGTGAAGAAAATTGCAAAAGTCGCAGACGCAGTTTTTCCAATTCCATAAGCGAACTTCAATTTCAATTCAACTTACGTGCTGCATGCAATAACAACAGAAGCAGAAACAGAAACAGCTAAGAAGCCAATTTCATACAAATGGCTAGTGCGGACCATGAAGGCCAGGTCCTGGACAGAACATGCGTGCTCTGCGCAGCGACGTGGGTGTATGTGTGTGTGTGTGTGGGTGTGGGTGTGTGTGTTGTCCTTTAAGGCGATTTATGGACAGCAACTTTTGTCTTGGTCATGGCCTCCACCGTGGCATGACAAATGCGATTCTAAGAAAAAGTCGCCGCTGCACTTTATTATGCCCAACGAAAATTAGCAACTAAACTCCATCTTAGACATAACATACGCATAAAAGCAAACAAATGTCAGCTACAGATGCAAGCAACAAATCCACAAGCCAGCTAACCTCCCACTCTTTTTTTGCAGCATAGAAAGATTGTTGAAGCCCAAAACAACCTACAATGAGCTAAAGTAACTACGAGTACTTGCAGCAGCTGCTGCTGCTGCTGGTTGCCCCTGGTAATCTTGTGGCATGTTCAAAAGGCCTCGCCCACTGCATTAAAATCACAAGAGAAGCGGATAAGCGTTACCGAATGCTTTCCCCATCCCTGATCCCTACCACACAGAGCAGACAACTAGCGGCAGTAACAAACGTAAAAGCCACAGTAGAAACAGCATCAGCAACAGCAGCAGCAGCTTAAGAGTTACCTGATGCAGCAGCTACTCCGCCCTTGGACTCCCCCTCCGCTTCACTCTTCTCGCTCTACTTGTCATTCTTTGCGTTCGCTGCTGCTGTTGGTAACCATGGCAAATTATCTTTAGTTGGCATAAGTTAACAGCAACAACAACGGCAGGAACAACCATTGCCAGCGGTGAGCTCTTTGCTGGCATCTTTTTACATATTTTTCGGCCCTGAATAAGTGAAGCAACTACTGGGAAATGTTGACAAATAAAAGTTAAGAACTACCCAATATACAGCAACTTAGCATAGCAGTCAGCAGTCCGCAGTCAGCTGGTATTTATTATACTCATCCTCCACTGACAATTATATTGTGACTGAATATAAATATACATTTTTGAAGAAATACTTTGCATTCTCAGTCAGATGAAAAACCAACCAGTCAACGCCAGTGCTCTCATTGCTCAATATCTGCTATCACTATCAAAGTGATTTAAGATCAAACATTTACGAAGATTTTTATGCACTAATTTTATGTGTGGAATCCAAGTTCCTAAGTTGCCATAAGGACTCGGCTAATATGTCAGACAAACAAAATTCTTATATTTGGAATAAGAGGAAGTTTTTTTTAATAAATCCCATACAAATTTTAGTTTATAAACGTTTTAGGCTATATATAATGTAAAATATTAAAGTGAGATATTAAGATAATCAGTATTTGATATTTTCAGCAACAGATTCGATTTTCGATGATCTTTATTTAATATTGAATCTCAGCTTGACTTGAAAAACAGCTTTTCTTCAACGGTTTATAAGGCATGAACTTGTATTTTTAAATAATTTGTTTTAATCATCCGTATTGGCTGCTTTGACTGCCAGTAAGTGTTACTTTCTGTCTGTCAGGGCACTGGGGCATGTCTTCACAGAGTAAAAAACAGTAAAAAGTAATTTACAAAATACAATACAAAGCAACAAACTTATCATTGTCGCGTGCTATCATCCACAAGGGGCATTGAAAGAAAATGTAACGAAATTAAGAAAAATACAATAATACACCGAGGTGTCAACAATTTGCTGCTCATGCGACGCGTCGGTCTCCTCTTCCGCTTCCATTCGCTGACTTTTTATAAAGTGTATTAAAAGAAATGAAAGAGAGCAAAAAATGAAAAAAATATAAATTCAGCAAAGTGTAGCATTATATAAGTTATTTATGTTGATATGAACAAAAAGCAAACATAATGCACATGAGCGGGACAGAAGCAAAACACATAATAAAGCGAAAGTCATGTCCCTTAAGGGTAGCCATTTGGGGATGGAGCTGGCCAAACAACAAGAGGAAAAACACCAAGCAAAGCTTTTCAATAACACGTAAAAATCTTTAAAAATTGAAATTTATTATTTAAGCAGCGCTAACGAAACGGGCTGGCTGAAAGAGGCAGACAGGAAGTGCATTGCCAGTTGCCTTATATGTCTGACAGTTCAAAGGGCGGGGGCCCGGAAGTTCGGGAAATATATAAGAACATTTTTGTATAGATAATAATATGATATTAGGAACTTTTCAACGGAAGTTTTCTTTTTTTGGTTTCTTAAAGTTAATTTTATGTTATGGGTAAATTTATAATTTATAGCCATGAGACAAGAGGCAAAAATGTTTGAATTTTCGAATATTAGCTTTAATCACAATTTAGTCTTTATTAGCAAAAGATTTTGGATTGATTTTACAATTTCTTTTTTGTACAATAACTGATATCTTAGTCATGTGCTTTTTAGTAAAAATAATAGTGATTTGAAGCGATTAAATTCTAAAATAATGATATACGGCACAAAAATATTAAGTTATATAAAAGGATTTGAAAATATCTCATCGGCTTACAAGTACTTAAATGAATACCAAAATAGCAATTACGACAAACAGTTGTACTCGAGTATATACGAAAAACTTGCAGTAAACGATTTTGTGCAAATATGCGAGCAAAATACCATGGAACTCAACCTGTGTGTCTCTACTTGAAACTACAGACCTTTCAGGTTATTATATTTATTGTTTTTTGTGCATTATTACAACGCTGCTTGTTATTGTTCTTGGCCCAATGCTGAAAGGCTTTTTGTCTTTGGTATTTTATTGTATTATCATTGTGGATTGTTTTATGTGCAGTTGTGTTGCTCTGTATGTGTGTGTGCTTGTGTGTGTTTGTGTTTTTGTATCTGTGTTGCCTGGTAGCTTGGTTGGTTTGTTGTTTGTTTGTTGTACGTAGCGCCTGCTGGAAAGTTATTTCAAGCAAAAGGTAATAAATTTTAAGCAGCTTAACACTGTTGCTCGCTGGCTTGTAAATGCTCTGACGGTCATACAATGCTGGCCATAAGTATACCAACATCTGGCCAAGTAAACAACAACTCGGCAACTGTTTATAGTTTGGCGGGTGGCAGTGTGCTTTGCGCCATTATGGTATATAGAGCTGCACCTGTTTAGTACTCCACTAAAAGCATTTGATGCCATTTAATCCAGTTATTTGCGAGTTTACACAATAAAAAGCATGAGTCGTCGTTGGTTAGTTAGTTAGCTGATTGTAGTCAAAGTGTAGCTAATTAATTATCGTTGAAACATAGCTGGCATGCCAACTGGATGAGTTATAAAGAGCTGGGCGATTGGAATGCTGCCATAGCTCTAGATCAAACAGTCCCACAATTTGTAGCCAGTACAGGAAAGATAATCAAGACTGGGATCCAAAATAATTGGAATAATTCAAGCATTTGTATATTTGTAATATTGTGTGGTAATAAATTAGAGAAAGGTATGAAAATTTCTGCCACTGGGCATTAAATGTTTTGTAAAGTAACTGCAAATTGCTTCACACTAATTTTAAAACACAATTTAAACATTTCCCGGCTTACTTTTCTAGAAGATATTGGCTTAAGATTAAAAATCACAGAAAGTTAATTTACTTAATTTACTTAAAATCTCCAGTCCTAAGACCTTAAATATACCCTTCTTCCAATTTATTAGATTCCATTCATTTACATTCATATATTCCATTTATTTATTTATAATCAATAAATTTATTGAAGAATAATTGCTTATTTTTCGGTTACATTCCAAACATTTTCACTTATTTTACATTTTACATGCTTTAAGCGTTGAATGATTTGTAAAACAAGCACTTGAATAAGCTTAAGAGCAGTAGAGTCGTAACAATTGTTAACTGGCAATGCAACTCAATTATTTATTTTGGCCTCATTGGAATGTGGGCGTGGTCCAATGCATTTGCTGCTTGTCGCACGCGTAGTTTTTAGATGGCACTTGTGTGTATAAATAAGTAATAAATACGCTTAGTTGCATCAAAAAGTGGCACTAACCGAAAAATAGTTGTCAGAAAAATATATACTACAACAGATAAAATATTTGATGGGTGCAAGTCTGGTAATATGTGTGTGTGTGAAATGTCGCCTCAACTCGTCACACACACGCTGAAAAAGTTTTCTAGTTGAGTTTTCGTTGGTTACCGGTTTGTGGCTGACGACACACGAGGATGCGCTGTCGGACCCGGCCCCAGACCCAGACCCGGACCCGTACCCGGCCTCATATAATTTTAAAGTGCTTCCGTTTGTGGTGACAACGCCCAGAAAAAGAACGACAGAAGGACGGGCTTGCAGCTCTGGTTACAGATCTGGCAACCCAAACGACAAACACTGGCGGGATTCAAATACACATATTCTAACGAAAATAAAATTTAAAACTAACTGCGCCCTACCAAAACATCATGAACCAAAAAAAAAATAAAAAAAAGTGAGAACACGCCGAAGATTATACACGCTTGCCGGAGAGAAAATAGAGATCAAAGTGAGTATTCCTGTAAGATAAAGTAGTAGAAGTAGTGTAAGGAACATTAATTCCCCATCTTTTGGAACATATTTGATTTAGTAGTAAGATTCGGCAACGGCGAAAAGTCTGATAATGCCTAAGCTCTAAAACCGGGAGACCAGACAATAAGAATTGGCGTTAATTCATCAAGCATAATCCATCATAGAAGATGACTTCTTGATACATTTTGTGACAAATTAAAATACCCTTTGCAAGTGTATGACAAAAGAGGATAGGTAAGTGGTAAAAGCAACGCTTTTACACAAATTTTGCTTGCATAGTTTTTTGGAGGGCTGCCAAAGCAGACTGACCCAACCAACACCTGTGGTTAGTGTGCTTCACACACCCAACTTTTGTACACTCTATGCATGGCATACTAGATGATTTATGACTTCCGGTTTTTGGTTTAGCTTCGCAGCAACTGTTGCTCCTTGTGGCTATGTTATAGTCGAATGCTGTCTTTGACTAAATATTGCTAATGTAGAATATATATAATTATAAATCTGATTGTGCTTTAAGTCTTTAAGCTTTGATTTCATGCCAATTTAATTGGGGTTTCAAATTGCTGTCAAATAATCAGGCCTTGCCTCTGTCTGCCAGTCAGTCAGTCAGTACGTCCGTCCGTCATTCAAATCGCATATTATTGATCTAGTGTGACTGTCGCTTTTGTCCTTTTCGCTGGATGCGGTGTCAATTTGTACGCTATCGCCATGACAATCATTTGCTGCGCAGCTGATTTCCATCTAAAGTTATACGACAGTGTATCCAAGAGAATATCTGTGCAAATACACACATATATTTATTTATATGGAACAGATACACATATATGTATGTTTCTCTTTTCTTTTATTTCGTTTGACACACACACACACACACACACACGCTTATACTTTTGCGTCGTGGGGCAAGGTGGCAGATGTCAATAAGTGCCAGGCACAAAAAGCAGAGCAGAGAAGGAAAACGCAGTAACAAAAGTAACGTTTGACACCCAATTACGGCGTGAAATCAAAAGGAAATTTCTTTGGGGAATATGTGATGGAGCAAATGCTCAGGAAGAGCGGCAACAACAACCACTTTGTGGTTTGTCTTTACTTTATTTTGAAGGTAATGAAGCTGCACAAAAGTGGCACCAGAAATACGTAAGTACGATAAATCTGTTAATATTAGTATGTTTACAAATATATTGATTTATGTATATATATATATGTATATATATATTTATAACTAAATTCTGTCCTAATGTTATACAACTCAAAACGAGAGCATCTAAAAATTGTTCTATGCCATGTTGTTTTTAGCGCCCTGGCAATTTTTTCTAGGAATCCATTTAAATGCAAAGAGCACTCAAATTGCATTTGCAAGTATTTTTTGTTTTTTGTTGCTTCGGCTATTATGTAAACGAATATATTTATATGGCTTTTGATGTTGCAAAAAGGCTTGTGGCAACATTTTGCCTTTTGGGAAAATATGTGACATATTAATTACTTTTCGAAAGCCAAAGCAAATAAAATAAAATATACCGAAAACAAATGTACTGCAATCAAATATAATAATGTTTGGCTATTGGCAAAAGGTTTTCAAAATTGCCCAGGCAGACAGCTCATTCAATTCAATTGAAATATATTGAATTATGTGTAGCTACAAAATGCAAGCCACAGACGGCAATCACATACAGAACCAGATGGAGATAAGATACATTTACAGATACTGGATTCGGACAGCTCATTAATGTGGCTTATCAAGCTGACCAATGCCACTGCAACTGAGTTTCCGCTTTGATGCAAACAAAACAGCCACTAACGATGCTAATCACTTCAACTAACTAAAACGCTTCAACTAACAGCAACAAACAACAACACCAACACATCCAATAATGACCAGTTGTAACATTTCCAGGTGGCTGACAACAGTCGACAACTGCCTAACCATCTATCTATCATATGCAGCCATATATATATATTTTCTTCTATATATATATATACATATATATATGTATACATATATAAATATATATATGTTTGTGTGTGTTAGTGCGATTTTGATGAATTTGACAGTTGTGGGCGTTTGCGCTGACAGCTGCTATGCATTGGCATGGCAACGCCAAGCGGTAACGGTAACGTTAACAGTTATGGGGATTGTCAACGCGCTCTCGTTTGCAACTCTGCAACAAACCGCAACCGACGACTTCCGTGCGCCATGTTGTCTTTGTTCCTGTATTGGTGTGCGTGTGTGTGTGTGTGTGTGTTGGGCGTGTGTATTAGTGTGATCAAATGTTGCTGCACTTGCATTAATTTTGAATTGATTGCTTACACTGTGTGCACTGGGCACACTAAAATAATTATAATATCCCCACACACGAATGCACAAAATTTTGAGTGCTGCGGTTTTTGGTTGTCATCATTACCCAACTATTGTTTCGGTGTTATCCTGCCTGCCTGCCAGCATTCCTGCCTGCCTGCCTGTCTGTCTGATGCTTGCATATTGCGGTCAACACACAGTCAGCCAGCCGTCAAGGGCAAAACGGTGAAATAATAAAAGGGGTGGTCGACAATACAACACTCCATCCCTCGATCTGCAACAACCAAACATCGTTTGCATTCAATGTTATGTATTTCAGCAAAATACCAAAATAATGTCATTGCAATGAATAGCATTTTGTGCAGCAACCGTAATACGCGGGAGAAGTTTGCTGAAATATATTCAACTTTGCCTTTATTTAAGTTATATATTAGCTCGCCTGAGCGATGCAGAAAAGTCTTTTAAATCGACAAAAACATAATAATAAAAACAGTCATTTAATTAAAAGTAGTAAATATAGTTGTTTATAACAACTGCTGGAATTAGTAACTTTCAACTTAATTGTGTTTCTAATAAAAATAGAAATAGTAAATATAAACTATTATGTATGATTTTTAATATGAAGATTGAAGTGTTGTCTATGATTTGGCAATTATTTTTAACGCTTAGGCCAACAAGATGGAATTAATAAAATTGCAAGGGCCATAACAAATGTTTTTAAATATTGCCAAATATTAAATCAATTAAAAAAAACGAATAGCATTTTCATAAGCTGGCAAATGCAATTGCAACTGCTGCAACTCTCGTCAATTTGTGTGTTCAATTTGGTTTTGCTGTATATTTTAATTAAATTGTTATTATTATTTTTCAGTGCGCAATTCTCGTTACTGTTATAGCTGTTGTTGTTGTTGTTGTTGCTGGAGTTGTGTGCGTGCATTTGCAACTGATTGTTTTGCCAGCAAAGATTTATTTATTTATATTGATGCACATACAAACATACACACTCACACTCACGCACACACGTACACATCTCTGTTTATTTGCATTGGTCAGCACAGGAGTGGGTGGGGTGGGGGCTGTGGCAAATGAAGGCCTCTGAATGCTCAAGGCAACTGAAGCGTACACATAAAATTACATTTGCCAGCCAATTTTCAGTGGCAGTGATTTACAGAATTGTTGATTTATAAACAACATGTGTATTATTATTATTAACCAAAAAGTGCAGAGCGCAAATTAATTGCAGTTGAAATAAACTGTAATAAACTATCTTCCAGTTACACAGCGCTCACAGCACACCATTCGGATTACCTTCCGATTCAGAAGCACAACACAATGTCGACTGACAATTAGTTTAATTGGTAAAGACTTTAATAGGCGATTTCATTATAGTTTGCAAAATTCAAGGTGAGCCATGCATTTTCCTTAAGCCATTCGTTATTGTCCGCAACTCACTTTTAATTAAGCAATAAAGAGTGCCTTCAAAGGCGCATGATAAAATTAATTAGTTGTTTAATTTAATGTTTCAATTGGTGTCCATATATATTATTATGGAGATGTAGACTTTAATTACCTGGCATTCAAATTATATTATTTTAAAATAATTTAATAGCATATTTCTGCAGAACGATATCTTCAAATTTATTGTAATTTTTTTTTATGTATTAAAGAAAACTGAAATAGACAATCAAAATGCCATAGAATTATAAGAGGGCTTTTCAGCTGAAGAGATTAGCAATTAAAACCCAACCCATTTTCAACAACCGATTGCCATTTTCCTTTTTGCAGAAGGGTAAGCCAGCTTTGGTTCGAGGCGACCCGTTTGTTTTTGATGTGGACAAATATTTACATATTGCATATTGGATTCAGAGCTATAGACTCTGATATGCATGCAATAACTCATTTGCTTTCGTGCCGCTCAAGCGATGAGTAAAACTTTATATTGCGCATACGCCGTGTTTACGCTTAACGCATCAGTTGCATAGCCGTCGGCACGCCCACCGTTTGACCTTTTGGTGACATCGGCCCATCGGATGAAGCAAACACAAACACTTTGTGGCATCAACAGAGTGGCAGCCACAGTGGCACCATTGCCACGCCCCCAACAGACAGAGCAACGCCCAGTGGTGCCTACAATACATATATGCACCTGCAGCAAAGACAATGCGAATTTGTCGCTTTCAATTAAAAAAGAAAAAAAATGCACAAGATGAGATAAAGCTGAAAAGTGCAGGAAAAAAAACAAAGTTGAATGCGGCTGTCGTCCCGCTGTTTAATAAAACTTTCAACAAACTCAATTAACAAAACTTTGTGCCGGCCGCAGCAAGAAATGCCAGAAAAGTGGCATAAACAAGGCAAACAAACAACCCGAGCTAAATAATTGGCACGTTATATGGAAAGGGGAGGGAGGAGCTGGTAAATTCTCCAACTAGGCTCTGATTTATTGTGCATGAGGCAGAAGTGTAAACGGATATGCTAAACAGACAACTGTCTTCGTCTTCAGTCTTTTGGCATTGAAAGTCCATTTAACATTTTGTCATTTACAGTTTTGAAATAGTTTTGAAAAGTTGACACGAGCAAAGAACAAAACAAATCTGCGGAGACAGAAAGTGAGATAGAGAAACGAGAAATGCACAGCAATAAAATTGCATCGCAAAACACAGGAAACAATTGCTGACAGCCAGAGAGAAATGTGGCTGGAGAGATCTGAGCTGGCGAAGGGACAAGCCCTCAAACTGTTCCCACTCGATATTAGGATTGTCAACAAGCGCGTTATAAACTTTTATAGCAATTGCAACAACGACAGCAACAGGAACCAAAATGGACAACTTTTTATAGTCGCCGTTGCTGCCGCTGCTGCTTCTGCTTCTGCTGCTGTTGCTCCAAAGTAATCGAAAATGATGTGTCCACAAGGATGGAGCCGCAGTCCAGTGGCGTAAATTGGCTGCGAAATAATAGAATGAAATGAGGCTCTTGATGCAAATTGATTTGGATTAGAAACTTTTAACACACACAACACACATACACACACGCTTGCACATGCAGCTGCAGCTGTGAATGTGAATGGCGAGTCCCATATGTGTGGCATGAGTTGAAGATTCTCGGCTGCCATTACCCGTTACCCGTTCATTTTAGATGTTTGCGTGCCTCGGCTCAAAATGTGCATAAAAATTTACTGGTAACTGGGGCAACTAGCTTGGCAGCACAACAGCAACGATTGCTTCGAGTCCAATATCGAAACGAAAGAATATTCAGTGCAAGAAAATCAATTTTGAAATAAGTATCATGCATTGAAATCTGCTCAATTTTATGCGATTCCGTATCACAAATCGCCTTTCCGAAGAGTGAAAATTGCAAGCAAAACTAAAAAGGAAAGGCAATGGAGACTCCACAATAATTTCAATATATCGGAATCGAAGAACTGCGAACCAAACCTCAATTAATTCGTAGACCGAGCAAGTTCACACTCAGTCAGAATATTATACATACATATATGATGACACATAAAGCAAACACTGGTAACATATTTGGTGTACCTAATTTAAGTATACTCTTGCCAAAAACTTAATGATATGCCAAGAATTTGTCAATAAACACAGATTCCTTTCTTTCTCTGAGCAGACTTCGTATAAATGCTTGTTATTTGGATTGTTGTTGCTGTTGCTGCTGCACAACTTGACAAAAATTATTAATAAGCTTGCCAGCTAGTCGGGATAAATAAATGACCAGTGCAGGAGGACTGGGATTGGGAACGAAACAGGGTGTACATGCATAGGTCCCAATGCGAATGGGGTTGGGGAATGGGATTGGATCAGTCAAGGAGAGTGGATGGGTGGAGTTAGGGGCCATGGTGTCCTTCGTGTATGCACAATAATGAAGTAAGCTGTAGGGCTTGTTGTGTCCACTGTTGTGTGGCTGTGGAAAAGAAATGGCACACGCGCAGCCAGTACGATGATGCAGAAGACCTCACCCAACCCGGCCCTAAGCTGCTGAAAAGTGCAACAACAAGCCGAAACAAACAACAAGCAACATGTCACTGAAGGACACTTGAAAACTACTATTTAATAAATGAGCGCATAGAGGAATACACACGCACACAAATGCACATCTATATTATATATGTATATATATATGTATGGGTGTTGCCGTGCTGCTTGACTGCCGCCCCCAGTGAGAGATGAGTCGTTGTTGTCGTCGTCGTCGTCGTCGTCGTCGTCGTCGTCGTCGTCGTCGTCGTCGTCGTCGTGGTCGTCGCTGTGTAAACAAACAGAGTCATTTTGCAATTCATGCATTTCCTGCGGCAACTAATTAAAAGAGTCATTCATCACAGGCGGGCAGTGATGGTGATGTGATGGTCTCTCTATCTATCTACCTCTCACTCCAACTCTCGTTCTCACTCTGTCTCACTCCCATTTTGTGTGTGTGTGTGCGGTTTTGCAGGAGAGGCAATGCCCATAAAAAGACTATAGCTATAGCACTGGTTATGTTTCAGGTTCTGGTTCTGGTTCTGGTTCTGTTTCTGTATGCTGCATGCAGCATGCTTATTACTCTTTGCTACGTGTCGTCCTGTTTTGGCCTTTACGTTTTTATTTTTTCATACACTGAAAGACACATGTGAGACCTGCTGCACACACATATACATTCTAAATTGCTCACTTTGTGACGCACTCACATCAAACCGTACTGAAACTGAGAAAGCTGCCAACATTTTTGGCAATGGCTTCACGTCTGTTTATCTTTTTTGGTCATTTCAACACATTTAAATGACAACAGGAGCACACACGTGAGTGTTCAGGTCCGCTTGCCGAACTGCTTGCATACAGATGCATCCCCACAAAATAAACACAAGCATGCTCTTTGATATTTTGTGTGTTAATTGTCAGGGATTGTGTTACCTACCTATCTTAAGGTGATTAGGTAGATGCTGATAAGCTTTCGCCAAGAAGAAACTATCGCAAGAACTCAAAAAGTCTTAAATAGCATATGTTTGTTGCAAATAATCATTATGTAAGCAAAATAAACTTTGTAAGTTAATTTATATTAATCTAAGATAAATACTTGTGGTCAAGTATGAAAATGTGACGATCTAGGAAGCAGGTAGCGGACTCATGCGGCATTCTCAAGGGTAGGTACTTGAGGCTGGCTAGCTTAGGGTGAAGCTATTTTTCGATTTTTTTTCTTGGTATCCCAGTGGACCGCAGGGGACGGCTGCGTTAGATAAGTAACATATATATTTTGGAATAAGAAGTTTCAATCAAATAAAGGCTTGCTCGTCAGAGCAGGCAGTTCGAAACAAAGAAGTGTTTCACACACCTGATTTAATTTTATTCTTGAGTTGAACTCACGATAAGGGATGCTACTTATAACTCGTATAAACTCATCTCTATTTCATATTGCTTAATATACAACAAGAAAGGCATTCGCACAACAACAAGACATGTGTGTGGAATTCCCTTAAGGATGCGGCATATAAACGTTGCATGCAGGTTCAACGAGTCGTCAGTCAGGCCACGTGATATGCGGATCGTTTTTGCTGACCATATAACTTAATATGCAACAAGCAATTAAAATTAAATAAAAATTGTCACAAACTATGCAACAGGAACAGGAATAAAAAGCAGCGTTGACAATAAAAGCAGAAAAGGAAGAATGAAGGAATGAAAACAAAAAATTGCTGTTAAAATATATAAACGTGTTTTATTTTATGATAGCTCTTTGTCAGCAGAGACATACACACACACACACACGTGCACACACTGTGCTTGACAGGCTGCGAGGACTGGGAATTGCATTGAAGATGGTTTGCGGGAGGCGTATAGAGGAAAATAGTGCTGGTAAATGTACAGCCAGAGAGACAGATGGACTGACAGACGGCGAGTGGAGGCGGCACAAATAGACCGCACCAAGTGAGACCAGACCAACAGAGAGACACACGCACGACATGACTGTAACATGTAATTATTTTTCAATAAAAACCCAAGGCAACCCAAGCACGAGAAAAACAAGCAACAAAACAACAGCAACAAAAGCAACAATGAGGCCATGCAAACGGCGAAAACAGCGATGACAACATGGCGTATGAGTGTCCGAAGTGAAAAATAAAATAAAGAAAATTGATTGTAACAACAGCTATGCGACACTATAAATACACTGTCCAGACAATTTATGCATATTTCATTCAGAGCCATAAGGAAATTCATTATTATAAAGACGCGAATACTGGATTGCCAAAAACCAAAGATAGATTAAACACAAGCCCAAAATATCTAGGCCAATCCTAAGACAAAGAAAAATGTTCCAAAATTATTTTGGGTTGTAAAATAAAAGTTGTTCAAATTTATAAAATGAGGAATACTTGCATTGTTAATTTCCACTTCAACATCTCATTGTCTTATGAGTTTAAGTATGTTTTTCTCTATACATATCGTCAATACCTACAGTTCATCTCAAAACGTTTGATAAGAGTGAAATAATGAGAAAAAGCTCACTTTTAAAATTAAGTCAAGGATGAGGCACATGAGACATGAAGCATAGCATACCGGACATAGGGTATTGAAATATGGCGTACAATAATAAAATGAAATAAATATGTTTGGCATATGTATATGCGTCAGCAACAGTTACGCTTGCCTGACTGCCGATGCTCAGGACTGTCTGTCCAGCAAAAAAAAACAATAAAAATAAAAATATTAATTTGCGCGAGAGCGGAAAAGGGAATCAACAGTGGCGTTATGAGAGCACAGTGCTTGGCAGGATGAAAGAGGCGGGATGGGGAAGGAAAGCCAAGTGGCCACAGCATTTTAACAGTTGCATTTTTTAAAGGCTGCAACATCGCTGGCTTGGCTTGGTCTGCCTGTTGTCTTTATTGGCCACGCCCCACATGCAGCTGGCAAGTCTATTTTAGTCATTTTCACAGCACACAAACAAAATCGGGCGCGTGCATGAAAATTTCCAAGAGAAATGGCGGATGACATGCGTCTCCCATCGTAATCACCTCTTCATGCGAAATTTTTCATCTAGACGAGCTTTATTTTTCTGCGACTGACAGCAGCAGCAGCAATTTCGACAACAGCAACAGCTACAACAAAATTTAAAATCTCGTATTGAGAGGCCTTTCTAGTGAATCAACAAATTTATCAAGCAGCACAACTCACACGCACGCTGGGCATACAAAGCGAGACATAATTAAATTTTATTTTGCATAATCAAGGCGCCTATTGTTTGCTGTTTACCGAAATGCCAATAGCTTCATAAGAGCAAGCGGGCAGACTGGCAACAGGCAGCGGGAGAGCGGAGAGATGAGTCAAGTAAATTCATGCAAAATGCGAACGGGTTGCCAAGCAACAAACAACACAAAAGTCAGCAGACCCAAAGATAAAAGGTGACGAACAACAATGCAAGCCAAACCGACAAGAAATTTGTATAGGGCTGATGAATGTGACACGGGCAGGAGAGACACATAGTAAGAGGATGTCAAATTCTCTACACTACGCAGAATCCACATGAAGTTAATGAGTATTTCATAAATACACTCAATTGAATTGCTCAAAGAAATATTATGCTCAATATACGCATATTAGCTGCACAGCAAAACCAAATTGAGATGTGTAATGAATATTGGCAACTGGATGATTAAGTTTACAGAATATACTTTAGGAGGAGATGCAATATTCTCAAAATACCAAAACGGTTGGCTACGATTGAAATCATACATTTACTTGCTTATTTTTGCAAATTTACATGTAATTTTACAAATATCATAATATACATATTGATGTAACTACTGGACTACTGCTTATCTACTTATGTATATCTAAATTAAATTTAATATCTACACAAATATTGCAAATCTCATAAAATATTATTGGTCAAGTATATAAGACATAATTAAATACGTATTTTGCTGTAATCTGAACTATTGTTTGCATTATAATTTCCATTTAAACTAAAGATTAAAGATTTTCAAAGTTGGACTTAATTAAAATATTTAAGTTATTGTTGAACAAAATTGAGAATAGCCCACCATTATCTTATGTTTTTCAATCAAACACATCGCTTCATTAACACTGGATAGAATCAGTAGACTCTCAACAAAAAGGCGACATTTTGTGTATGTACGTGCTTTAGCAAAGCTTCATTGCTGGCTTCTTGTGGAATATGAATTGTGAAGAGCGAAAATGAAATGAAAAAAAAACGCTAATTAATTTCATGCACATACATATGCACATGGCAAAATAAGTAATTAAGCCCGACTCTGATTAATAGCAAAAACAGTTTGTTTGTCCTTTCAAATGACGAAACATATTTTTTTTTGTGCTGAGCTCTGCCCGCTGTGTTGCATACTTTTGTGCGCATCAAAGCGAAATAATCAACAAATGTGCCAAACACCAATCTACACACACACACTCATGCTAAGAGCGCTTACAAATGTCAATGGCAAGGCAAAGGCTTAAAAAACGAGCGTAAAGAAAGCAAATATTTTTTTTTGCTGATAGCATGTACGTTAAAGCAGACAATCATCGGGAGCGAACTGCAGAAGAGAGAAGTGATATCCAATTCATTTATAGTCCAGTCAACGCATTTTAATTAGCATGAATCCTTTGACCCTCTATCCCCATCCATCCCCCAAGCCCTTGCTATGTGCTTTGCATGCATAATGGACGTCTGTCAATCCATAAGCAGCCAACTGCCATCAATAGTTTAATCATAAAGTATAAGCGAAATGGGTGCCGATAACAACCATCCAGCTGTGTGCGAGTCAAAGCATTATGTGTGGGCGGTGTTTGGAGGATATAAGACAGCCTCGGAACCCATTCATTTGGCTTGTTCGGCTTTGACATTGTATGTGTGCACAGCACATCGTCCTCGGCCCATTCAATGCATAGTTGAATGTTGAATGGGAAAATATCAGAAAGCGACTAAATGCCTTTTATGTGCTGCACTATTGAAAAATCTCTTACCTATTGATAAATATCTGCTCGATGCCAATGGCAAATCCCTGCTGTTTGCGGATTGATTGGTCAGTGGTAAATTTCACTTGAATTTTGCTGCATGTAGTTAATTATACATTATTGATTGTGCGTTTCAGCGCAATTTTTTTTCAATGAGTTTTCAACAAATTTCCAGGATACCCAATGGCACATGAACTTTAATTTAGGATAAATAAATAATATATTTTCAATTCTCTTACCTAGAATTAGAGCGGAAGCAAATAAAATTATTTAAATATCTATTTCATACAAAATTCCTATAATTTATTCAAGTATATAATAATTATGTATTAAAGGACAATCCCCATTCTCTCTCTTGTTAAAATTTCTTATGTGACATTACAATTTTATTGTTTTGCTGAGTTTATTTATAAATTAAATTAGTATTGTAAAGAAAGCAACACTAAGTCTTTTCCAATTTTGTATTCAATGAAGTCTTTAACATTTTGGAATTACTCTGTATGCATATTTTTTAATAATACTGCTTTTTTAAAAACGCTAGTCACAATAGCTTCAAAGTCAAAGCTCAAGAAATATAAACAGTTGTCTAGATGTCAGAGGTGCGGTGAAGTTGGAAGGTAGCTGTATCAAAAATGTCAAAACAGTTGCCTCTTGCCAGCATTTCACGGCTCTGTTGGCAATGTCAAAAAAACCGGAAACCCATGAAATACGCGATCCTAATTAAATTCGTATGAATCGCTCAGTCTCTCTCAGTCTCTGGCAAATTTTTGAAATTTAAATTAAGTCGAAACTGAAGCAGGGGCGCTTGATGTGTGGTGCGCTGTTGTCGGGAGGGAGAGGGAGGAAAACAACGGTGACTATTTCATGTATATATATGTATATATATGTATGTGTGTGTATGTGTATGCTTCTGGCAAGGACATGCCACGTATGTGCCTACACCTACACACATACATTGCTGCCTGTCAGTGCCACCGTTTGAGGTTAAGTTTTGGAGCTGACAAAGCATTGCAATTGCAGTGGCATAGGCAGCAAAAGCAACTGCGACGCGTCAGCGAAGACCACGACGTCGGATATCCTGGCAACGTGCTCCCAGCTCCCTAAGTGATTGTCTCCTCGAGTCGGTTGGGTGCGTTGGTAGGTTGTGCCGGTGTGGGCTTGACAGAAGCAGTGCCCCGCCATTAATTCACGACTTGTAATTTCCTCACTTCAACTGCAAGCAACGATGATGATGACGACGATGACGTCGTCTCACGTGATCGCCCAAAAACTGCTTTTGACTAGCAACCAAAGACAGTGTGACTGGCTGCCTAGCTGGCGGGCTGGCTGGCTGCCACTGCATCCTGAGAATCCAGCCAAAAACTATGTTGGGGCAACTTTGCCTTGCACTTTGCATGTGTCACCTAATTAAAATTTTGCGCAAGCGACCATTTCAAGTCTATTAATTACCTAGACTTGCACATCTGTCAAAGGCAAAGTCCTCTCGTCCTCGTTCTCGTTCTCGCAGTCGTTGTCGTTGTCCTGACCACCTTTTGTTGCATGCCAACTCCAATCATCGCTCCCTCATACTGCTTCCCATGCGTAGTGCGGCCAAATGCAATCACTCGCCTTCAATTTTCACACCCATTGTCAACAAAAATCTGTGCAACTGCGACAAGACCCCCCATCATTACAGTGAGTGATGAATGCCTGGATGTGCTTCTATGTGGGTGCGTGAGTGTGTAAAGTCACAGCGTCATTGTCCTAGAAGCGTACGCAACATTTCATTCAGAGATCGCCTTCGTCGTCATCGTCACTTGCAGAACTTGGCAGTAATTTTGTGCTGTGCGCACCACCAATGCAACAGCCCAAAAGAATATGAGGCAGCATGCAGGAGAGGGTGCTGTTAGGGGCCGCAAAGGGCTTTTGTGGACAGGGCACAGACCAGTGCGTGCAGCCGCAACATTTACGAACAGACGAATAAGTGGCGGAGTAAGGCTCACAATTGGGACTCAGCTGCACAATGCACTGCGCAAAATAAAATTATCTTTTTCCGCATTAGAATAGCAGTTTACATAACAGACTAGCAGTTTAAAAAAAACCATTCAATTTCTAAATATTCTGGACTAGAGGGTAAATAACCATAAAAGCTATAATGGTAAGGGATAAATTGGCAACTTGGTATTTGGTATCTGGTAAATATATATATTTTAGGTGTCTAAGCTGTGTTAAACTGTTTATTTTAGTATACATCATATTCTCAAAGTAGAGCTCGAGTAGAATATACTTATATATACATACTGATTTTACGATTTAAATTTGATAATACTGATTTTCTAAAATATCTGATACTAAAATCTGATAAAATATACAATTTCTGCAACTATAATCATAAAAAAACTGAATGATTTTCATTGATCATGTCGAAATTAATGTTGGTACAGTCAAAAATAAAGAATATCTCATTTCCAAACACGTCGATTCACAACGACTGAGCTCTTCCTCATCGAGTAGCTGATCACGCCAATGATATCGATAGATATCGATATTATATGCTCCATTTTATATTACGGATGTCATCTTCTTGTGTTTCGTTTACTTTAATTACTTTTTATTACATACATTATATTTATTTTATAGGCCATAATTATAACATATTTGAATGTGAATCATTTTCCGATATTTCAAAATTTACAACGACTTATGAGAAGTTCGTTTGCAAGTGTATGTTTGTTGCACAGCCTTTGTGCAGTTCAAAATGTGTCGGTGATTTACAACAATGTCGCCTACACAAATTTTCCAAATGTGTTTTTGCCACGAAAGCAAACACACACACACACACACAAACACACGCACACAAGCACATACGTTGACACGCATGTTGCAGTTGGTGTCTAAACTGCATGCGAATGCGTGAGTTGCCTGCCCCTTTGGCCAGCACGTTTTATGCCCCTCATCGTAGTCCATGTCGCCCACACAAATACACTCAAACGCACACACACGTAAGTGCGACTTTATTAGCGGAAGTGCTTTATTTAAGCTACAGAGCCAGGGACAGCGAGACACAGGCAGAGGCAGTGGCAATGGCAGTGGCAAGTCCTGGCAGTCAGCCAGGATTCGGCGTGAAGTCGTTTGTAATACGGCCACGTAGCCTAGGTTGGGGCCAAAAGCGCATGGCAGGCATTTTACTTGAAGGAAATTGCATTTTCGACATTTTTCACACTTGCCAGCAACAGCAAAAGCAGCAGCAACAGCAGCAGTAGCAACAGCAGGCAATAGAGTTGCGTTGCCTACACAAGAGCGTTGTCAGCCAGCAAAAAGGCACAACACAACATCTAAACAACAGTTGCAGCAGCAGCAGAGAGAAGCGGTGGCAGAGGCAGGCTGCAGAGGGCCACTAGATACTTTGCATGCAGGCGGGACAACGTTTGACTCTTGCTGCTGCTGTTGTTGCTGCTGCTGTTGTGCCTTTCGGTTTTTGTCACACTTGGCCAAAAGGTGTCAAAGGTGCATTTGCTGTATATGTGTGTGTTTGTAGTGCTTGTTGAAGTTGTTGCTGGCTTTGTTACGACTGCGTGTGTGGCATTTCCGTTCATTTGTTTTACTTTGGCAAAGGGAAATGCGCAAAAAACGCAATCAAAGCGGAAATGAAATTTGCAGGAAGTAGCAAAACAAAAAAAACAAATCAGAAAATTCTGAATGCTGAATTTTAAATAAACACACTCACACACCCAAAAGTCGCGACAGAGGACTAGGCAGAAGGCGCCTCGCAAAAGCGTTTGCGATTTAATACAATTTTGAAATGCCTTTGGCCTTCTAGGCCAATTTGTGCCCTGGCCCTGGGCTGCATGGCAGCGATAACACAACACCAACCAACCAACTAGTCAAAGCTAAAGCAAAACCAAAATCAAAATCGTTGCCAGCTGCATTAGAGCGCAGCGAGGCGTCAACTTGGCGGAGTTGGGAATTTAGGAGGATGGATATGGCGAATGGCGACATTATTGTCAACGCCTTACAATGGAATGCTCTGGATGGGGTCAGAAGACGTGGCTGTTGTGCAGTGCTAGCTGTCCAAGTAGTGCATTGACAGTGCGATACATTTTTGTAATGATTTGGTTTGGCTTCTGGGCATTTTAATTTGAGCAGAAGGTTCGTGGAGAAGAGTGAAGACCGTCCGCTGAAAAGCGGGTGGATAGTTAGAGGAAAAATGCAATTTAAAAAATAATAAACAATCAAAGAAAACTAAGTTGGCTTAACATATCAAAAATATTGTAATAGAGTACTCTTTACTCTTATTCAATACAAAACTTAAATATATTCTTAATCTTTTCGGTCATCCAAATCAGCCCTTTAAGTTTAGCATATATAGCTCAACTCTACTGCTGTAACCCTGTCAAAAACATATTTATCAAAAAGGTGCTTGTTCGATGATGGTTTAGCCTCTAGCTTAGTATAGTATTTAAATTTAAAAAACAATATTTGTACAAAGTTCTTGTTTAAATTTCATTAATTTATAATAATTTCTCTATTCAGCTAATAAATTTTATTTGGTTTACTTCGCTCTAATTGCTGCCAGAAAAACACATAGCCCAAAACCCTTTCATAACAGCACAAGCAAAGCCGTGGGCTTAACATCAAAATTAATTAAAAGAACTTGCTAATATTTTGCTGTCCGTCTTGCGTCCACCTGCCCTTAAAAATTGGGGGTTGCAGCCTGTTTGCCTCAAGCTGTATTTGTTGAATGTTTGCTTTCCCTCTCCAATCCTCGCCTCCCCAACTCATAAAGTCAACTGCAGCTGTATGACAAACAGACAGATAGACAGACAGACAGACGAACGGCTAGGGAAGGTAAGGGAAACAGAGACAGACAACAACGACAACAGAAATACTGTGTCGAATGAGGAGATTGGAAGAGGGGAGCAAGAGGAGAGAGGAGGATCCATGTGTGTGTATGTGTGTGGAGCAGACGACAGGCGTTGAGTTCGTTGGACATTTTGTGAGCTGCTACGTTTATTTATTTATATATATGTGTGAGAAGAGAGAAACAGCGTTTGGGGCAGGGAGGGGCAATGCAACATTGTTGTCAGCAGCAACATCAGCATGTTGCATTTATGAAATCCTTTTATCTTTTAGGTTTAATGGTTGCAAACATGAATGGACGAAGGGCGTGGCAGGGCTATCACAAAAAGCTCTTTTTGGCAGCAATATTGTCAGACATGGTTACATGCCAACTGCGTTTTTCCCACTTTTTCCCTAACAGGGTTGTCACCTTGAGTGTCATTAATGCATGTGACATTTTCATTATAACTAGTATTTCTTTTTAGGATTTGTCACTTTTCGGCTGTTGCATAAACCCTCACAATATTGTGTCAGCAAAGATTTTAATGTGAGGCCAAGATCCATTTTATATGGGAGATTGTTTGAACTATCAGAGATGATCAGCAGCAACTGGAGATAAGTGCCAAAGATTGCCATTAATGTAAGGTAGGTAGCAGACTACTAGTGACGTACTACTTAGACTGTAACATAACATTTGTAACCTAAAATGCAACTATGTACATATAATATCGATATATGCAGATCGATCACTGGTGTGATGTGCAGATTGAAGAGGAAGGAATTCAATCGTTGTGAATAAATAAAGTGAGCAAACGTGTTTGGAAAAGAGATATAATTTCTCTCATATTATTATTTTGATTATTTAAACTATTTAATTATTCCCAATATTTTATCTATCTATCAATATATATATATGGTCTCTTACATTTATTCTAAGACTTTCCTAAATTTGGCTTTGTCGTTTATTTACCCAACCCATTTGGCTGTCCACTTATCCGTTGATCCAGGCTTATGCCACGCGTTTACATTTCAATCTTTATCCCTATTAAATATCATTTTACCCCATCTAGCTCAACTTGCCTTTTGCCTTTGCTCTTCCTTTTTACCTTCCAATCAATTGTAATCGCTGCTTTACGCTCCGACGTCATAAGCTTTCAGACCGAGTCAATGCGTCAGCCTTAACTCTTGCATCCCCACCCTATCATTCAATATGAGCCAAAATCCCTTGTGCAAATAGCCAACAAATAGTTTTACTGTCTCTCATCAACATTGGAGGCAAACAAACAACTATTGTCGGATGCAAAGGAGGAAAAACGCACAGCGAAAACGAGAACGAGAATACAAAATAAATTTATCAACGAAAATGGTCGAGTCGATAGTAGAGTGTGTGAGAGAGAGAGAGGAAGAGAGTGCGCCCAACTGCCACGCCCACATAACTCACACTTGAGCGCATTTATTTGCTTAAGTATGAAATTTACATTCCATTAAACAAATTATTTTCTCAAACTGCTGGAAGGAGCGCAGCGGGGGAGGAGTGTTGAGTGTTGTGCTGCACTGTTTGCTGCTCCATAAGATAACTAATACTTTTTGCATGGCAATTATTTGTTTTCTATTTCCGCAAGGACTCCCCACTCGAATCCTGTCCACCATTGCCAACCATTTGTTCTCTTGCCTTTTTCTTTTTTTAATAACTTAAGCCAAGCCAACATGTCGCTTTTAGTCCTTGGTGCTGTTGTTGTCCCGTGTGTGTTGTTGTGCTGTTATCCTTTCTGCGCCATTGGCAATGCACGACCACTAGCGAGAGTCGCCTCCTGGGCGCACCTGCAATGTCAACATTGACACGCCCATCCACACACACACACACACGCACACACACACATATAGCCCATGAGGTTAGCAACGTTCTCGCACGCCTCAACGGTTCAATTGTCTTAATTTCCTTGTGCTGGCATTTTGTTTGTCCAAGTCCAAGACGAGCGCGCATCGTCACGCCTGCTCTTGCTCGTTCTGCTCATACCCGTTCCTGTCCTCATCCTCATCCTCGTCCTCATCATGTTTGTCCGTCCTTTTGCGTTGGCGTCCTTGCGGTTACCGTTTGGCATTGCAGCTGTCAGTGGCTCGTTGCTGGCCCATGTTGTCCTTCCTTCCACATTGCGCCGTACGTTTTCTGTTTCGGACAATGTGGCTCCAATTTTGACACATTCAAGCGGCGACGCCGGGACCAGCGTCTGTTCACCACCTCACCCAACACTTCGTCCTGCTGTGGGGCGCCCCTTCATTATTTTGCCTCACCCAGTAGCAGCAGCAGCAGCAGCAGTAGTCGCAGTAGCAGCAACCAATGCGTTATGCTTCCTTCTGCTGTTGCCCATTCATTATTTGTCAATGTCAGAGTCGGAGTCAGTCCGTCAGCTTTTGCTGCTCCTGCTCCAGCTACGGCTCCAGCTCCTGCTGCGTCTTCGTCTGTGTTTGCGTTTTGTCAAAATGGAAATGAAGAAAATTTGCACGGTCGCTGCACTTGTGGCATTTTTCCAACGCGGACGTTTAGGTGTTCGCATGTCCTTTTTAATCATTTCTGTTTTTTTTTTCACCCCCGTTTTCGTCCTCGTTTTGTGTTTCGCTTGCGTTTTGCATTGTTTTTGGTGCTTTTTTGCACGCTCTTTACTCTTTGTCCCTCGCTTGTCATTTGTCTTGCATTTTTATGCGTATTTCAAAAGTCCTGTGCGAGTCCTGCGCAAGTCCTGCGCTCATTTGTTGCGTGCAACCATTTGAAATGCGACAACTTTTTGCACAGCAACTCTGAGCAATATTGTTGTTGTTGTTGCTGCTGCTGCTGCTACGTGCAGTTCATTTATTATGTTGACACTTTGAAATTAACTAAGGAAATGAAATAAATTGATGTAACTTTATGAAGTGCGCGAACTGTCCTCCCATCCAAATTGCGTCCCAACCCCCAAGACCAACCCCTTTGCCAACTCAACTGACTGTCTGACTGGATTGTCATTTCCAGAGGTACGCGCTTAAAGTTTCGCAGTTGCCTACTTTGCTCTCGGGGCTCTGCTAATTAAAGATGCTGATGAGCTTGCGAGCGAAGAAGAGTTTATTTATAATGGCCAATAATAGATACTAGGTATTCGTAATCCAATATGTAGAGCTGAGTACTATTTGTAATTTTCAACTTTGGAGAAGAAACACATGAATATATTCATAGCCAACAGCAATGAGTATATTCACTAGTAAGTGAGATTTAAGTATTTAATAATAATAAGTATTAGCTTTTGATGTATATAAAAGCAGCTAATAATTATTTGAATACCTGTTTGTTGACTGTCAACCGTATGATAAATAAAATGATTATCGATGAGTGCATTCAATTAGCTTTTTTCTGGTTACCAGCTGCAAACGTGCTTGTCAATCTAAATAAAGGGAAAAAAGTGCAACATTGGGTGTTTAATGCACTTTTCGAATGCAATTAGTGCCACAAACTGTAAACATATTAAATGACAATTAATTTGTTGTCATTCAACTGCAAAATTGCTAATCAAACAGCTAAAATGCATTAACATTAATGCACTGAGTATTGACCGCAACGCGAAAAATCTAAAAAAAAAAACCAAAGTAAATTAGCATCAACAGATCAGTCTATCGCTAATGACACTGATCGAAATGTTCACTAAAAATATATATATTTATTTATTTTTAAAAAAAGTCCCATTCGATTCCCTTATTAGCATACACTTTTCACGTATGCCTACCGAAATATTGATATTTTTCATTAAGTAAAATTTTGTTTGGTTTTTTTTACACAGTTTCCAACATGTTAGTACATATTTGCGGAATACTTATTACAAATTAAGATGTTTGTGATTAAGTTTTTACCATCTCCAAATGCTTTCAAGTATTTTCAGTACTTTTTGCACATTTGCGTTAACTTAATGTATAAGCTAATATGATGGCGTCGCAACTGTACCTCATCCATCACGTGGTCAACACTATGTCAGGCTTCAATTAACCAATGCTGGGTTAGGTTTTTTGCTTTTATTACTAGCTGCTTCATCTAAAATTCAACAGCCAATTAGTGCGCTTGGCTACTACATGTGGCTTTGAACCGAAAATGCGTTGGCAAAAAAGAAATAACAAAAATTACGCGCGAGTTTCGGTTGGCCAGCCAGGCCTGGTAATCCTCATTAAATAGTTAAATTCAAATTAATTAAATTGCCACAAATCAATTATAAATAAGCATCGTAATTAGAAGACCTCAACAGTGCCTCCCAGGCACAGCAACCGGCCCCCGACACAGAGCCATTAGCTTCAGGTCAGCTTCGTGCTTGTTCCCATCGCCTGTCGCCAGTTGCCAGTTTCCAGTTGCCAGTTGCCAGTTGAGAGTGTTGCCTGTTGCATGCACATTATGACTCGTTGTTGGCAGCATTTCAATTAATTTAACAGGCCAAGCCAAACATTAAAAAACACGTAGAAAACATAATAAAAGTAATCCCACGGCACTTGACCAGAACACGCAATGCGCAGGCAAAACAAATTTGAATGCACTTGACCCGTGTCTGTTTTCCCAGTGGATCCATGCAAAGTGTTTGCTGGGTTTTGCTTGCGATTTTGCAATCCAATACATCATCAAATTGAGTACAAGCCTGCCTGACAATTGCAGCTTCTGCATTACAGCAGCACGAACGACAACAGTTGACAATAACTTAATCACTTAGCATTATGCAAATTTAATTATTATCACTTCATCATCGGCATCATCGACACGAATGAAAAGCGTCCCTTGTCGTTGACCACCCCTCTCATGCACCCTGTCTCCCCGAGGTGCCTGGCTGGTGTTTTATTCATGGCATTGATGGCTATCAGGCAAATGGCTGCAGGGCAGTTTGATAATGGAATTGGAGCTCTCTTTCTCTCTCGACACTTGCATCATTCATTATCATTGTATTCTGCTCAGGCAATTGCTGTTTTGTTGCTGTATTGTTGTTGCTGCCGTTGTCAATATAATCAGCTATTGCCGTTGTTTGTGCAGTTGTTCAGTTGACTCCAATCAATTCCATCAACATTAGAGAGAATGTTGCAACACTACACTGAATTAGCATGTAAATACTTTGTACATCATTTTGTAATTTTATAAAATTTTGCCATTGACTGCATTCATTACCATATAGCGAACTCGTCAACTTTCATTCACATGATATTCTGATTTGATTGTAATTTGATGTGAAGGCAAAAATTCGAAATTTTCGATACCTGTACAAGAGCTTGCGGCTGATTCCCTTTAAAACCAAAACTTTAGCAGATTTCACGTTATCTAAATAAATCTTTGCTTTAGCAAGCGCAAATTTAAATTTAATATCATATAACTTTTCAGGACATTGAAAATGGCATGGTCTTAATAGGCCATTAAAAGCTCCAGTCCATATGTTCTAGCCATAATTTTAGTTAGCCTACAGAGCGTTGGTTTTTATTAAGTTTAGCGAAAGCAGCGTTATGTGCACCATTTGAGCGTTTTATTTGCACATAATCTACATGGGCCCCCATTAAAGTGTCTAAAAGTGCCCTCTGTACAATGGCACATTCGTATTTTTTACAGCCCGTGTAGTTTATTTAAAATGCCATTAAGTGCAAAAACAATTTCAGTATTCGTTTACTTGCTGCTCCTGTTTTTATGTTGATTATTAGAGTAACGGTAATACAACTAGGAAACAACAACAACAATTATGAGTAGCTCTGAACCATGAAATACCCTCGGAAAATTATATTCCAATAATTTGTAGATTTGTATATTTATTTAAGACAAAACTCTCACTCCAATTTGTGTGGTGGTCTACCTAGGAATCCTTAATGCACTTAATTGTTGGCTTTCGTATCAGTTTGCTTTTCAAAACGCATTGGGTGCCAAATAACGTTCCTTGTTTGCCACAATATGCTGCCAATCCGCACATAAAGTCAATATGCCTCATGTCTGCGTTTGTACAGTGAGCATAAACAGCCAGAGGGCAGTTGGAAATAGGAGAAACACAAACATTTTGATTTAAGATCGCCAAATGAATGCAGTGATGGTGCCAGGGAAATCATGATATACAACTAGCAGAAGGACCCAGGCGGAGCCATTAAAAAGCGAGCACACTCAACACAAACACAAACACACACACACGCGTGTTAAGGTGAGAAAATATGCAACCAAAAAGTGGCAGGCAAAAATAGTGCCGAGTGCCAAATGTATTGTAGTAATAACAATAAAAGCAACTGCTATGGCTACAGCAACAGCAGGCTGGCAAGCAGGGGATTCAGACTACGGTTGCGGCTCAGAGCTCGGCTCGCATCAGTGGCAACAACAAGTTGCACGTGCTTTCAACTTAATAACGTGGCTTTTATTTTTACGGGCTGAGGCAACACCTACAACAGCAACAACAATAAACACGACAAGACTAAAAAAGAGCATCAACCAAAGGTTGAGCTGTATATTAAAACCCAAGCAGTAAAGATTCGCTCCCCAATCTTACTCTCTCTCTCTCTCTCCTCTCTCTCTCTCTCTCTCTCTCTCTCTCTCTCTCTCTCTGTCCTTTTCTATAGCTCATTCAGTCTCTCAGTCTCACTCCGTTTGAGACTATCAAAGCGTCAGCATCGACAAACTACCTACAACAATAGCTCTGGCCACACTTCGCACCTTTTTTGCATTTTGCGGGGTGTGCGGGAGAATTAAAAAAAAAAAATTAAATAAAAAGAAAGCAAAACAAGAACAAAAAAGGACAACAACAGCAGCAGCAGCAGCAGCAGCACACAAAGAGAGCACACACAAAATGGCGTAACGTTGCGGATTTTACGCACGGCAAACAAACTACGCGCGCGTACACAACAACAAGAAAATGCACTCAGGCTTAGTGTCGGTCGACGGCTACGGCGACGGCGACGTCCTCATCATTTGCCCCCCCACCCCCCCCCCCCCCTCCCCTACACTACAGCAGCCACCTTTTGGTGCAGTTGCCGTTTGCACCTTTTTATTGTCGTGGCGGTCGCATTGGCATTGAGCGTATGTGTGTGTGGGTGCAAACTTTTTGAGGTAAGTGCTGCTGCGGACCGCAGCTTAGTTACGTTGAGGTTGACTGCGTCTCTCAGCAGCATCAGCTAGACAGAGAGCAGCAGTTAGAGTTACCTGAGCAGCAAGCATCTCATAACCCATGCCCCGAGCGCAATGTGGTCAGATATGGCAGACATTTGCCGTGTAGGTGATTGCAGCTTTGGCTATTTGAAGATTTAAATGTTGTTGAGCTTTATTGCAGAGACATTCATATCTCCAAAGCGAATATCTATATTCTCCGTAGCAAATATTTCAGTAAATATTATAATTCGTTGCAAATTCAATGAGTTTTTAGGTGTGTTCAAATATTAGTTTAAAATATTGCGAATATGCAGCAGTCAAAACTAAATTATACGTATTTTCTAAACACGCCTGTTCAGTTTACGTAATTCAGACCGGCTGAGCACCTCCTCTTCAAGCTGGTGATCAAAACAATGATATCAATCGATATCGATGAAATATGTTAAGTGTTAAGATGAAATTTTACAGTCTTAAATCATTGTTGTAGCGCAGTTTGGTGCGTGAAAGTAACTATTTTTTAACATGGCTTTGTATGTAGATGAGCACACCCACAGTTTAATGTTTGAAACAATTTATAAAAAAATACAAGATTAAATAAAATGGCATTACGAACAAAAGTAGCTCAGTGCAGCAGCAGAAGCAGCAGCACCTCTTGCGTAGCCGCCGTCGACATCAGCGTCGCCGTCTATTCTATTAAATGTCCATTTGGCGTTTTGTTATGCGAGTTGTTTGCGCAACTTTCATCCATTTAATTTTGTAATATATTTTTTATAATTATATTTTTTTTTTGGCTATGTGAGTGAGTTGCAGGCGGCGTCCAACATCATTAAAAAACTGTCATTAGCAGTTGAGTACATGAAAACTGAATTTTCATTACGTTGCTGGTCGAGCTGTATCGAGGCAGCAAAAAATAAAAAAGTTGCTATAAAAGCTATAGTCATGTTGCGGACGAGTTTTTACATTTTTTTTTTCTCCACTCCCATTTCACATTTTAATAATTGTTGCTGTTGTTGTTTTGATAATCGAATTTTAAGCATGCGTGTGTGTAACTGTGTGTGTGTGGGTGTGTGAGAGTGAGTGCCTTTGTTGGTGAACTGTTCGGAAACTCAATTTAAGTAAACCTGTCGTGGTTTGTCAATGTAACTGCTGTTGAGTACGCAACAGTTGTGCTATCTATTTTAATAGGGAATAACCTCGAAGGCAAATTATATATGGATACATCTCCGACATAAATTATGTTTTAATATCGACTTCACATAGAGTTTTAACCTCATCAGCCACTAAAATAGTAAAAGAAACATAAGACAACTTTAAAGATTCCAAAATGTTACTCTAAAAAACATTGCAAATATTTCATGTTTTGAACCTTCCACACAAATTTTTAAATTATTGTATCATATTAGATCAAAAACACAAAAATATAGTGTAGAGTAGAATCAATCCTGGCATGTTCATTGTATCTATTAAAGTTTCTCTGAAAGATTGTAAATTAAAATTAAAATAAAATTCACTAAATCCTTACAAAAAATGAAAAAGAAAGCTTATGAGGGACTATAAATATTTATGTTTTCAAGTAGTTAAGCTTGACTTATTTTGAGGAAACGCTAAGGACTTTATGAGTATGTTAAATATATTTCCATGACAACTGTGATGATGATATTAAGATAAATATGTGAGAGCGAAGCAATACGTTCAAAAAGATGTTTGTTGTCATTCAAGTGGATGTGATTTTATAGTGGGACAAGCTTATGCATAACTCATCCAAACGGAACATATAAGTTTAATTCTAATCTCTTGTTAAATGAGCTGCTGACTACATCCATAAGTATATCCCCTGTCTCAGAGCATAATGCCTTATTTAACACTTTGAATTGCTGTTACTGTAGCTTGTCAGTTTATCGTCTATACACATTTTAACACTTCCGCTTGTCAGTCGTCAAATGTAATTAATATCCTGTTACACTTTGTTCGACTTGCCCGAAGCGTTTTTTAAAATTAATTACCAGCTGTAGTGTGCAGACAACACGAAAATGTTGACAACGTTGTTACTAAGCCCCAGACATTTAACATACAAACACAATCTAAAATCCATGCAACTAATGCCGAGCTGTCAGCTCATTATTATCAACAGTTTGGCCATTGTTGTTGCCAGAGAAAGACTGTCTCTTCTATATATAAACATATATATGTATGTAAATGTATGAAAGCACGACTATATGCGAGTAGTATATGTATGCGTATTCAAATCGAGCCAAGAACCCACTCAACCAAATTAACACTTTGGTTGTGAGTGTAGAAGAAGATGCACAAATAGATTGAGTGAAATGGAGAGACTGGGTGAGGGAGTATGGGGGAGGCCATAGGGCAGCATGGCAGATAATGCTCAAAGGCATTATTGTCAATATGAGAGGAAAATGTTGCAATCTTAATCTGTAATCAACATAAAATTCAGTCAGTGGAAAATGTCATCACGGCGATACGAGAGCAAGATAGATAGATATATAGATAGATAGATAGCTGGCGAGACAACTGGCAGGGGAGTTCATGAAAGAGAGAGAGAGGAGAGGGAGAGGGAGAGGAGAGGTGGAAGGTATGTTGGATGGACAACTTGGGGTTAGGACAATTCAATCACAGCTTGGCCAAATCAACAGTCGACCATTTGGCCAGTCAACCCCATCAGTCAGCACAGCCCCGCCCCCTGTTCTCGTCCAGCAGCCTAAGGCAAATTTGTTGCGGTTCTTTGTTACTTTGATTTCGTATAGATTTTGAGCTTAAAGCGGTCAGACAGCAGCTGACTGAAAGGCAAGAGCAGCAGTCGTAATACCCTGTAGCCAATGATTAGTGAAAACGACATTTTAAACTCAGTGGAAATTGTAGTTAGAGCTAGTAAATTTAGTATTTACTAATTGTTAATAGCGTGCTATTTATAGTTCAATAAAACAGAAAGTATAATTACTAAGACAAATGTTGCTCAAAAATGCTAATAGAGTATCTGCACGTCAAGTTGTCTTACTTCTATGATTTACAGCCTGCTGCTAGTGACTTGTTGAAGTCAACAGACAAAGCAAAAAACTTGCCTGTAAATCATACAGCAACAACAATTAAATCAAGTGCAATTTCAACACAAATATTTTAAAGTCTTAACCACAAACAGACACGCACACGGGCACAGCACTCACACACACTTGTAGCCACTGAGAAGTTGCGAAATATTTGTCATGCCTGGCACGGACACACACACACACACGCATACATAGAACACGAAGAAGTCGTCGCCGTCATTGTTGTCACAGACACCCTGTGGCCAACCGCAAAGAGACATGGCCGAATAGTGACATGGCCTTACTAGACAGTTGTCAAACACACACACAAACACACACACACACTCACACACACACACACATACACACACAGGGATCCTAACACACTTGAGCTGAATATCTCAAAATATCTAGCTGCATGCATGTGTAGGAAATGCTTAAAATTCATTACAGTTCGGTGCAATTTGTTTTTGATTTTTCATTTCATTTCCCGGCAATATTTATATGACGAATATAAATCCCTCTCCATCCCCCCAACGGCTGCCACAATCCACAAATTGCCAGCTGCGCTCCTTTTTGATTGCCTGCGCCGAAATACTTGTTCGTCAAGCGGTAGAGATAGAGCGAGAAAAAGAAGAGAGGCAGAAGTACAAAAAAAGGCACATGAACTTGAATAGCTTCGTCCTGTCAGGTATAAACTTGTAGCATGCCGCAAAATATTCGTCGCGCTTTATATCCCCAGGGAAATCAAACATTTCATAATTAGTCATTGGCGGCGTCCTTGCGTTCTAGCGTCGAGTCGCTTCCACGGCGTAGATGGGATTTCATATTTTCAGTAGGATTCCAGTTGATGGAAGGGACTGGCAGGGGTGGCACAGGACCTGCGACGACCCTGAGCAAATGGCAATTAAAAAATCGTTGCGCGTTTCTGGTTTTGGCCACTGAGGCTCTGAGGCGTATTGAAATTGCTTCTCAAAATCGAAATTGGCACTGGACTAGAGCACAAAGGGCCACAGTAAATCATGGCACAGCACTGCCAAAGCCCAACTCAAAGCACAAAGTAAGTTATTTGCTTGCGGCGGCTATGTTGCCAACATGCAAAACTAAAGGGAAATCTAGTTTAATTTTTTAATACAAACGCAGCCAAAGAGGGGACATGAAAGTTGAGCAGCAAAGGGACCGCTACAAAAGAGAGGACCCAGGTAAAATAGCCACAAGACAGGGGGAAAATACAACTGAAACTGAAAAAACACAGAGGCGCCGCATAAAATGTGCACTTTTATCTAGTAAAGCTGTAATTTAAAAAATACGAAATGCAACTAGAACTTAGGGATAATTTTAAGTTTCACATAGCGCGTATTGAGTCGCTTTTGAACTACTTTAAACAAATTCAACTTGAAACCAAATCCAATATTAATTTTTGGAAAATACTTCATTTTGTATGGATTTGAAATGACGGCTTGTAAATAGTAGGCTTTCGATTCAGGCACAAATATAAACAAATTTAAATATTGATTCTATCTATCGTAGCTCCGATTTCAATTCAATCGCCGTCCCTGCACAAAAAATACTGAGCATTTTGTGCTTTTGCGGTGATTGTAGTGATGCAATTCATCGCTCGATATTGTAACTCTCCCTCAACGCTCCCAGAATCAGCAGAAATAGCAACAACAAAAGCAAGAGCAACAGGAAAGTTGATTTGTTTTGCCACATGCACAAATGAGAGAGGGAGAGAGAAAATCGTTTTGCTGCGGCGATACGCAAAACAGTCAAAGTGCCCATAAAATGCCTTTGATTTTGCTGGACAGTGCTGAGGGGCTCGGATCGGTTTAGTTTGGTCGCCAGTCAGAAACAGTAGTGCAAAGGCTTTAACCTCAATATGATTGGGTGTGTGCATGAAAAATACAGAAACAAAACTAATAAATAAGAGAAGAATAACCTGTACACATATTCATATTTGTTATTATGTTTTGCATAAGCTGTTTACCACTGAAAAGACTCATATGCACTGCTTTAACAATTCTTAGTATTGCCAACAAAAATATTTGTACAAATCATTTCGAATATATGTATATGAATGTATGTGAAAATTGCAAAGCAATTAAATGAATTGCTTAGATAAATGCAGGGGGGGTTGGCGGAGTTATTGAAAGGCAGGGGGGAAAGGAAGTTGGCTGTAGTTTTAAATGCTGCTGCGGCTGTGCAGTCAACTGATGCAGTGAAGCAGTTGTAAACCGCCGCACTCACTAATAGTTCTAATTGCAAAAAGCAATTAAAACTTTCGCCGGCTCAAGGCACACACAAACACCATACACACCCAAACCCACACCCCACCCACACACACACATACACACGCACAGCACCCACACAATTACCAAGAAATTGTTAGAGACATCAAAGTCAAACAGCGGCAAGCGGCGGCCAAAGCACATCAATCACAAAAATTTCAAGTGTGCAAAACTTGTTTGCTGAAATGCTGCGGTGCGTATCTGAATCTGTAGCTGTATCTGTGAGTCACTCTCTCTCTGACTCTATGTGTGTATCTGTGTATTTGCTGGTGAGTGTGTGTATGTGTGTGTGTGTGTGTGACGCTCACACACTTTAAAAATTGAATTGGCATTAAGAATAAGGCAGCGCTGCTTAGTATGCTGTAAAAAGACAAGGCAGAAAATTGCTGCGTGCATGTGTGAGTCAGTGTGTGCGTGTGAGTGTGTGAGTATGGCTTAAGCGGAGTTTGCTGTTTGGCATTTGAAGTGCCTGCTTGGGTCTTGGATCTCAAAGAGTTTAAGGTTAAGTGGCAGATTTTGCGCAAATATAAATTGAACAGAAGAACTCAAGATAAAAGACGCAGTCAACTTATTATCAAAGTGCTGTAGTGATTATAAGCAAACAAATCTGGAATCGCTTATGGCAACAAGTCGAAGATGTTATCCGATATATTAATCTTACATTGTTTTTAAGAGAATCGAATATAGTAAATTTTGTCACACTTAAAACTAAATAATTCACATTGACAAATATATATAGTTTATTGCTGGATTTATAAGTTTTACTTCTGACTTTAAAGAACTTCAAAGGGTGAAAATAAATAGTAAATAATAAAAAAATAAAAAATAATAATAAAATTAAGTAATAAATAAATAGAAGTGAGTTAATATATTACTTTTATGTACATGTTATGGCAGAAAATCTTCCTAGATTTATCTGTTTTACGGATGGTGATTGATATTGAAAATGAGACTATTCACTTGAATATACAAATACTCCGCCAGCTAGCGCATCCACAGCTAGCCCAATTTGAAAGCCGAAACTGTACAAATTCATAACCAGCTTGGAGCAGCAACTTGCCGCCAGACAAGCAAGTTACATGGCAAAAGCATCCGCAACAATAGCAACAATAACAACACCATCAAAAATGTGAGAGTAGCATCATATGAAGCAACCATCAATCAGCCAGGAGCAGGCAAAACGCAGCTATTGGTGGGCAACTGTTGCGATGGGGGCACACCAGCAACACCATCAACAACAACAACAACTGCAGCTGCAGCCTGGCAAAATTGTAATACATTTAACAGAATTTAATGCATTTGCCACAGACATTAATCACTGTGATGCACAGACAGGTCACAGTCAGAACCAGAACCAAAACCAGAACCAGAGACGGACGCAGATCCAAAGACAGCGGCATCAACTGAGTGTTGGGCTGTGCTCTGCTGAATGGGAAGGGGCGAGGAGGGGCGGTCTGGTGATTTTTGCCAAAGCTGCTACTGAATTTGTTGTTTGGTTGCTTCTGTTCAGCCTTGGGCCTCGACCAGAGTATCAGATATTGAAAAATGGATTATTTCATGCACAGCAACCAGTGTATCAGATATTGAAAAATTGAAATTGTCCAGCAATATACATGTGTGCATATATCCAAGTACACATGCACTCGGAGAAAATAACTAAAATTATGCATATTATTTTGGTACCGTACTCAAAAAGAGAAAAATTATTCAAAAACTGTTAATTAGTTTGTACAAATTAAAAGTAAACTTTGGAAGCCTACGGTTGGAATTCTTAAAAATAAAATCATTTTATTTTAGATTTATTTAACATTATTTTAATTTTAAGTAATTAACCTTTTTCTAATTATTTAATAATCCTTTTTTGTTATTGGGAACTTAAGAGTAACTAAATTATGGCTTGCAAGAATAAATTACTTCTAAATAGTAGCATTTAATAATAGTAAAGTTTATTTACGATATTTTAATTAACTAGTAGTAAGACTCATTTTTGGCTCTGTGTACAGGCAATGCTGCCTGATGAGCCCTACTGGCACAATATGCATATGCGAGGCGGATCTGAATTCTGTGCAGACTCTGAGCACGATTGAATGCACACTTGACTGTGAATGGTTTCTGTGTAAAAATGATGTCTCCTTGCAGTGTATATGTATGTGTGTCTGGTGGTGCGTGTGTGGTGGTGTGTATGTGGTGTGTGTGTCAGTGATTTCATTGCGTTTGTCAACATAATTGCACAGTTACATAGTTTTTGGCAAAAACCTTGCATCAAGTTATTGAATTTAAAGGCTGCAATTTTGAGTGTTCGCTTGCATGTGTGTGTGTGCGTGCATGCAAGTGTGCTTGGGTATTTGGATGTATGTGTGTGCAAATAGTCCAAGAGATGTGTGGAATGCAAGCCAATGGATGGCAAAAGGAAATGATGCGATACGATGCAGTTGCAATATGAAATTTAAAACGCTCAAAGGCGTATCCATAACCAGTCAGTCAGTGAGCAAGCAAACGTAAGTCGAAGGACAAAAAAAGGACACACGAGGCGAGTCGATGTGATGCGTGCAGATGAAAGGAGACGAGAGGCGAGGCTTAAGGGGAGGTGGCTCGCCCGTTGCGCAAATATGAGCACGTTGGAATGATAGACGACGAACGGGAATGAGAACAACAATGTAGCGGGAGATAGAGAAAGAAGGTAGTCAGATATATGTGCTTTCAAGTATGTGTTTGTGAGTGTGTGTGTGTGTGTGTGTGTACACACACTCAAGTGCTGTTGCCATTGACGACTTGAGCTGTGCTGCGCTGCGGCAGCGACGCGTTTATAAAGTTGACGCTGCAGCTGAAGATTTCTGACTTTTATGCAACAATTCGCATGCGAACGACAACAGCGACTACAGCGAAGACGACAGCGATGCCGATGACGACGACGACGGCCGGATTTGTTACGAGCAGAGCTCTCCGTCCTCCCTCTGAGCCACTACTTACTCCATAGATAAAGTTGGCGCTGATATCCGCAGGCAGCGTCTGCAGCTGCCAGTGACATGCCAAGTGGATTGCCGTTTGCATACTTTTAGCCACACATTCACATGCACACTCACACACATAAATACACACACACACACATGCAAAGCAGTGTGTTACGAAGTGCGCTTTTTATGCATTTTGGGCTTGGGCTGCTTCCCACCCGAGTCGTTTGTTTCGTTCCGTGCAATTAGACTTTGGCAGATTACCGAAACGACGAAGAAACCTTGAAAACTTTGAAGCCATTCAACCGTTAAGCATTTGGCTGCATACTTGCAGACGCATTGCAGTCTCCCTGCGTGTATGTATGTGTTTTTGTGGGTGTGAGAGTGTGAGTCAGTGAGGCAGAACTTAATTAAAAACAGTAGCAGGCCTACATAGACGTACAATCGATTAGCAGCAAATAAAAGCAGTCTTGGCCAACAGACACAAAACACTTCTCACAGCTGTGGATAAAGAGAATTTGGGCTAAAGGGTGGACGATGGGGCAGGGCGATGCCAAAAGCACAAGCTCGGCGAATCGAAATATGAGAAAGCAGCGCAGCCTCGCCAACAGCTACACCCAGGTGTCCATCTGAAAGGGTGTGTGTGTGGATGTCTGCTTCAAACAATCGCTATGGAAACAAAAGATGATTAAATATCGTTGCGTGGTGGACGCAATAGTTTGCATAACCAAAATTATTTGTGAATTCGTTTTTGTTCCGTAATAAAATCTAATTTCAATTAAGAAAAACTTACATGAAGGCTAATAATACTATGACTATAATATATTGGTTTCCTAATATTTTTAGAATTGTTACATTTCGTAAAGCACTTTATTTGTATGCTGTCGAGGCGGGCTTCTACAGATGCACCGCTTGCAAATAATTGCCAGAAATTGCATGAAATATTTTGATTTTCTTTTCATACCACAACCACAACAACAAAGTTAGTTGCTACACCTGCGCTTATCTAACACCATAGAACTTTGATGAATTAAACGAACCTGAATAAAGGCAGCAGCCACTGCGAATAAATGAAACCAAAATCCAGCTTTGTGCGGATAATAATACATCAGTTGCTGGGTTCGTCGGACACACGTACTTTGCCTACAGTCATGCCATGTAGTACAGTTGCCAGGACATCAATTATGTGCGCATTACAATACTACCTACACACACGCACACACATATTTATATATAACGCATTTCAACAATGGATACGAAAACCAAACAAAATAATTAAAAACCCATGACAGAAGCAAACTTCATATATCGAAATTCAAATTCACATTGAAAATTCAAATCACGAGTTTGGGCCACGTTGCAGCAATAGATGCAGCTGCACACAATGTAAGTCTCTGTTCCCTGCTAACGACGATTTTGGTATCAAATAACACATACGCACACGCAGCCAGGCAGTGCTATCTCCTGTGGCAGAGTTCTATACTGCTCGGCAGTTTGTTACGCATACGTCGTGTTGACCATGTCAGGCAGTCAGTCAGTAAGTCCGTCGTTGCCGTCGCTCAGGCCTGGCAGGCAAAAAATGTTTGCCATTATTGCATACACTAATGAAGCTCATGTTACCCAGCTCGGTTAGAGCAGACCCAAAAAGAAAGAGAGAGAGAGACAGAGAGATAGAGAGAGAGAGAGAAGAGAGAGAGAGAGGGTACCTGATATCGTGCATGGCCTCGGGGATGCCTGCCTGGTTGCCGCATGCACTGGATATGCATGATTTTTGCTTGTTGGAAATTCTGATTAGACTTAATTACTGTGTAGGGAAGATTGTGTGTCCAGTGTGTGCCTGTCCATCATGTTGATAGGTTTTCAGTTGCTGGCCTCGTTTGTTCTGATGCGCATTTAGTCGGAGCGAAACTGCACGCACATATAGATAGAATGAATGCGTGCATGTTCGCTCCGATCAAATGTTACATTATATTTTAATTAAAAACTTTGCCAGCTGCATCATTTGCCAAATGAATGGACAACTCCACAATTAATGCAAGCAGCAAATAGTAAACATCAACAGCAGCAATTTTAATTAATCTAAAAGCAAAAATGTGCAACCACTGGAAAAAATAACGAAATAACAACAAAATAGAGTACCAAATACAACAACAGCAACAAAAGCAAAATGGGAGCCGTAGTCAAGTTTCATGGACAACGCGCTGACATACTTGTCGTCATCGTCGTTGTCCTTGCAGCAGGCAGTACCAAGTTTTTAGCTCGCTGCAACGCCGCTCGGCGGCTTTCATCATTTGTCTTTAGTCTGACATGCAACTCAAGTTGATTATGTATACACGCCATTCTTTACATCCATTACACTTGTTATACCCTGTACTTGATAATGATAACTAAAGGTTATGCTCATCTAAATAACAGGCTGAGTAATTACCAACATTTTAGTTTATGCTCAATTCCCAATTATAAAGGTTTCTCTTACAAATTTTTAATTCAGGGTATTTTCAAGTCACAAGCTTCTAATTTTTGTTTGCATTTTTATTTGCAAATTTGATGGATGGAGAAATGGAGCTTGGCATTGGTGGCTATTCTTGGCCAAGTTGCATGCTGTTAATAGTCGCTGTTAATGGCTTTGTAATTGACCAACGGGATGGTGCGCTCAGTTGTTTGCTGTTTGCATTGTGTATTTACAGAATTAAATTAAAGTTCACTTACCTGAAAGTAGAAAATAAAATTATAAATTAAAAAATGATGTGGATATGTTTGTTTGATTTTATGTAATAATTTGAATACATTATAACATTCTCTATTGGTAATGAGATTTGTATCTTTTTCAAAGAAATAAAATGAGCAGTATGTGAAAAGCTTATTTTTGTTACTCTTTGAAATAAATGTATCTTTTTGCTGTATTCAAAATATGACCATCATATCTTGAAGTTATTCTCAGTAGTTTTGATTACTGCAATTAAATGTTTCACAATTTTTCTATTTTAAATGCCTCTATTTTCATTTAGGACTCAGCAGCATACAAAGCCTTCGCACATTAAGAGCAGAGTTTATTAGAGCAATTGAATGGCTTTCTGCACAAGCACCACACAATTCGCCACAATTATCTGACCACTAACACCAGCTGGCAGCCGCTGGCTGCAGTGCATTAATTCACAAATATTTTTAAGCTGTTTCTTTTTTTTTTTGGGTGGCAATACCTTCTGCACCACCCAGTCAGCCTTTGGGGCAGGCTTAACTTCTTTTTTGTTGTTTTTTTTTTCGTTTTGTATTTAGACTACTTAATTCCTTGAATATTCAGGGGCCGCAAAGCTCAGACCAAAAAGCAGTTGTCGCTGGCAACCACAAAACTAGACACGAGTCAATGGAAGCAGGAAACTGAAGGGATATTGGCAAGAGTATTGGCCCGGATTTTGGATGCGAGTTGTGGGCTGCAGTTTCGTTGATGTGGAGCGTTTTGTAAAGCTGTGAATGGGCACTATTTTTTTTACACATTTTCCTTTTATTTTTTGTGTTTTTTATTTTGGATTCGAGTAGAAGGACGAGTATATTGAAGTGTTAAAGAAAAATGCAGTCGAGTGTGGCGAAAGGACATTACTGGCTTTTAGCGACCAGCAGCGAGAACATGAACACATCTAGCGGCAGAGGGAACGGGCCCAAACGGGAAGACCAACACAAAATAAAATGAATGTTGTATGGCGGAGGCGGCCAGGCGGCGAGGCGGCCAGGCAGCTAGCATATTGAAGTGTTGAGTTGAAGTCGGAATCACAGCCAGGGGAATGGCAGAGTGTTTGCGGGGATGGTGTGGGACCAGTCTATGGACAACTGGGAACGCTGGGAATCTGATGGAGCTGGCGACCAGTCGATGAGCACGCCCCACTGAAGTCGTAAGTGCCGTTCGCCACTGGATGACAATAAATTTCCATTTAATCGGATTTATTTGAAATTCTTATTTCTCTTCCTCTTCGTGTGTGTGTGTGTGTGTGTGCGAGTGTGCGTGTGAGTGCTACCTCTCTCGCTCACACACACACAATTCTTCATGGCTGGTGCGGTTTTTACAGCAGTCGCGTGGCACTTGCTCCAAATTTTTTATTGTTTTTAACGATTTCTCTGCTCGTCAGCGGCGTCGCTGTTACAAATGACGATGTTGAAAATTTTTATTCGATGTACGTCATATTTTTTTGTGATTTTAATTTCATTTGATTTCTGCACTGTCAACTGGACGCGTCAGAGATGAGAGGGTAACAGATAGAGCGGCAGTGCGAAATTCTCTCGACTTCTCTGATTTTTTATGCAAAGTAGGTAGCCCTTGCTTTTTGGCATTTTAATTAAAAATTTAAAATGGGTTCATTCAACGCTAAATGGGCTGATCGATTTGGACTAACTAGATGCCTGTGATTTATGTTTTGTCAGTTACAAAAAAATGAGGATAAATAATTAAATGAATATGGCAGCGCAATAATATTTAAATCACTGTCAAAGTAACCATTCGTATTTATATAAAAAAGAGTCGGTTGCCTTAAAATATATGCTGTAGCATCAGATGTAATTGAACGGTCTATAGTTGTGTATCGAGCTCTGTTTCCAAAATCCTTAATCCTCTGATGTTAAATATGTAATCCCAAAGCTAACAAAATTTCAACTTGATTATTACAGAAGGAGAAGTTACAATTAACTTATGATCTTTTTGGCAAGCCCCTTGTTTTGTCCCTTGTTGGCAATGATTGAGATTTTCTTTAACCATTGTGTCAGATTTATCAAAGTAACTACATACATAGTAAAAGTTACATATTATCTTCTTGTTTCTCGTGAAAATGTCATCTGATATGTTCCAGAAGTAGGTTCACTCACCTCATGAGCTTGAAGTTGAGCTGGATAAGTTGCTCAGATTCTTCATCTACATTCTTTTAAGAGTACATTTGTATGCCCAATTTTTATGTACGGCATCTTCATCAAAAGTCACTCAAAGGCCAATCAACCGAAACATATGTAGCAATGTGAATTGGTAGCGACTTCGTTGAGGATCGCCACTCACTCAAGTGGTTATAAGAAATAGAGCTGACGTGTTAAGGACCTGCTCGTTTTGCACACTGCCCTTGCCACGTGCAATGTCATCAAAAATGCATTGCAACTGCTGTTAAGCTCAAACTCCTAAGCTATCCCACCTCCCTTGCGCTGCTCCCGCTGCTCCAATCTGCACCCATTCTGCAGCCATTCGCATTGGCAACGACCTCAGCTGGTTTGGCAGCTTTCCCAACGTCGCGGCATAAAAATTGCTCGCTTTGTTTGTTGTTTGTTTTGTTGACACGGCTGATGCTTTGATGCTCGACTCCAGCTGCACCACGTTCCACGCCACTTTCCTTTTAGCTGCCTGCCCCATCGCTGCCAGCAAGTTGGTGGCATTTCACTTAGCCCGGGACGGACCAACACCTTCTGTGCTTACTTCCACTTCTGCTTTTGGCCAGTCAATACCGCACATTTTTATGCTTTGACATTTTTATACGCTCCATTTTTACGGCAACGGCAGCTGACTGACTTGGAGGCTAACTGCGTTTCGCCCGCGCTGCTGACTACTGTGAGAACTACGCGTCGATGCTTGTTTCGATGGTTCCCCGTTTGCTAATAAAGTTCTTTGGCTGCTTTTCCAGCTTTTCTTGTCTTTGACTTTAATGCGCTTTCAATAAAATTTTATGCGAGTTTTGCTTGCATGCAAATTTTATGACCGTCTATCTCACTCGTTCGATCCCTCGCTCACCCTCTGTCATGTATAGAAAAACTGTCAGGCAAACAAAGCACCAAAATTACAATGCATTTTTTTATTTACTTATATTTGCTTAGCTTCTTTTTGTCGATCTTTATTTCATACCCTGTACTCATAAAATGATGGGCCTTTGAGCATAAGCCAAGTTCGCCTGTTCAGTTTCAGTTTCAGTTTTTCTCCTACTTGTATACACCAAATTTAATTTCAATACATATCTAATGATAGATAATATTTGATTTAAGCAATCTTTATTACTTTTTACTGGGTAACTACTAGCTGAGCACTCTCGATGAGTGTTTCGCATTCGTATTTGCTATTTTGCTTCATTTTATTTCATTTCTGTCGCGAGCAAATTCATTGCAGTTGTAACGGTTCTGTTGCCTGCTTGCACGCCATTTTGTCGCTTTGTTTTTGTTGCTATTGTTGTTGTTGTTGTTGGCACTGTAAATTGCGCTTGTTATCGATAAATCATGCAACCATTATTTATGGTGTTCTGATGTGTGTATGTGTGCAGCTGCCTGCATATGTGACTGTCGTACCCACTGCTTCATCTACATCTCCCCTTTCTCTCTCAATCTCTCGCTCTCGCTCTCTCTCTCGCTCTCTCTCTCTCTCCCACTCTTTCTCTGTCTTTCTCTCTGGGTTTCAAAATTATTTTTCAGTTTTCGATTTTTCGCTTTGAAATACCCATTTTATGTACGTATGTTGGTTGCCGTGTACCGTTGCCTCAATTTCTTTATTTCTTATTTTTTTTTGCATTTTTCTCTTTCTATTTTTATGGCTTTTTTCTCTTTTTTTTCTTGCTTTGCACTCACTGAATGCGATTTTTCGTATTGCACGCTTTTTAGCATATGCCATTGGCCAATGCCACCTCAACACTCAACCTCCCCTCTGCGCTTTACTAGCAGCTTTTCATTGTGTGTAAGGTTTTTCACTTTGGCTCTCGGTTTGCTTTCCTTTTTACTTTTTTTCCTTTTTATTTTTAGTTATTTATTTTTTTTTTTTGGTTGGTTGTTGCTGTTTTTTAGCATTTAATACAGTTGAGTGTCTGGCACAAATGTTTGGTAGAAATCGATAAACTGACAAATTGCTTGTTGGACTGCATGTGTGTATGTTTGTGTGTGGGTGTAAGTATGGTAAATGGTTAAGAGCTTTGCTGGTTGGTTGGTGGTTGCCTGGTTTGGTTTTGTGCAGAAGCAATGCCAAAAGAGGACAAATTGTACAAGAGTAATTTTTGTCATATTTAAAATGGAGAGCATTAGTTACATTTGCACAAATCTAAAACCTGCAAAGCATGTGCAGGTTAACGTTGTCAAAAAGCTTAAGCTACTGCTGCATAAAACTATGAAGTTAAAATACTTATAAATTAAATAAAGCCTTTGTTAAATACTACGAATGAAATCACTTTGCAGATTTGCTAATTAATTGCCATTGGTTACATTTAAGAGTATAAACAATGATGACAATAAAATAATCGTTAATTTGATTTGCTTACCCTTTTTAATAATACTCATCGAACTAAACGAATAACCTTTTAAATTTGTATATAAATCTGACTAGCCGCATAAGTAATGCGATTAACTGAGACAAATAAACAATACTACTTTAAGCAGCTAATGCATCAAAATCGTTGGAGTATTTATATTAAATACACAGCAACACAAAGAAAGCCGGCATTGTCATCAATCGTAGCAGTAGAGCTGGCCAATAAACTGTGTACAATAAGATTTACAGCCGAAAAGCTGCCTAATTACAGTGAACAACGACGATGACAAAATCCGCAGCTAATGCACTGCAAAGTGAACCAAAGTCAAAAATATCAACATAAATAACACTTAAAGCTGACACACACATACACACACACACAGAAACACACACATTCTGACATCCTCACTCTATAATAGAGCTGAAAAAAAACACTCTGTCCGTTCAAATAAATTGAATTCAGTGCAGCTGAGCTCAACGTTGGCAATGGCAGCGGTGGCGGCAGAGCAACAAATGGTTTTTTTCTGGACATTGGCCAGACACGACAAATGCCAACGGCCAAGTAAACGGCCAAATGGCCAAATGTGTTGAAAGGCAGCATAGTCACAGGACACACAAAAAATATATAAAGACTGAGAGAGAGAGAGAGAGAGAGAGAGAGAGAGGGAGAGGGAGAAAGACAGAACGAGTAAAACAACTGCAGCCAAATAATATCGAAAACAATTTTCAAGCACTTAAGTGCAGTCTGGAGGTCGTATGTTGGATCTGATCTGGTCTGGCCTGGTCTGCTCTGGGGCTTTGGTCTGCGATTTCGATTTGCTCGCCCGCAGGCTGCTTTTTTATGGCTATAAATTTTCAACGCTTGCACTTATCGATAATAGATTAATCTACTTGCGACATGTTTGGCATACAGAACATAAAAGAAAATCCCCTTCAGCGTTTGATTGTACCTTTAAATGTTGTGTAGAAACTTTAATTATAAAACTCTTAAAATGCGCATCCCAAATATTTGTTGATTATAAATATGTATGTTATCTGGTTGTGGGCTTTCATCAAACGGGCCAAAGGCAGTGCCTTTATTTGTGCAAGCATGAATGCATTTTATTAAAAATTGTTCGCAAAGCAATCAATGCAAATATCAGGTAGACAGTCAGTCAATCGGACAGGCGGACAGGAGGACAGACAGATAGCCAAATAGTTGCAGTTACGTTGACAAACAGCAAATCATATTCGTCTCCAATACGTTGGTGACAATCACCTGGGGCTATCAAAAGGCTGCCAATAACATGACAACTCACACCGATACCAGCTGCAGACACAGACACAGACATATCTCAGCTTTGTGGCTCTTTTTTGCTTTCGTTCGTTGCATGAGATATATTGAAATATTAATTTCGAATATCTGTCGCTGTCTCCGAACGCCTGTTTATTATTTGCTTTTCTCCAGAGAATGTTGCACATGGCAACTGCAACTGCAGTTATTGCTGTCTATTTATATGACAAATAAAAGCCATATACAATATAGGTTTTTTTATCAACAACAAGTTGTGCTATATTAAATAAAATTGAAAAGCTTCGTAATAAAAATTTGAATGATTTTGAGATATTTAAGTTTGGATATTGCAAATATCCGTGAATCACAAATCATATACATATACATATATATGTATATTATTTCAGAATGTTTGAATTGCGGAGTTAAATAAAATAAAATCGTCAATATTTATCTACATATTTATTAAATACAGTTTTTCATATTTTCGATCAGTTTATGCATTTTTGTACATATTTATTTATTTTTATTTTTTTTATAAAATATACAATTCGAAATGCCTGCAATGCAAACAATTTGATAAATCTCACGCTAGTCACGTGCAAAATGTGCAAACAGAGGAAAAATGTAACATAAAACGCATCAGAATGAGTAAAAAGTTTCCATATACAGAAGAGAACAATCAGAGCAGTTGCAGGCAGTAAAAGGCACTGACAAAGGTCATTGTTTTTTTTTCTTGTGTACCACGTTGGTCGTTAGTCGATGGTCTATGGCGGCCATGATACAAACACAAACATATAATTTTCATCAATAATACCGTTGTGCAGACAAGTGAATTTGATGAAGCCACCACCATTACCTACCCGTTCTATAGTTGACAGCAGCAACGCCATGGGAGGTCCTGAAGAGCACACACATGCATACACACACACACACCCACCCATGCACACACAAATTCGCATTCGCATTCACAATGGGATACCGTCATGACGGCCAACAAATGGTTGGGGTATTTTAGAAAAATGCGCTACAAAATAACTAAAAAAAAAAGAGAAAGATATGTATGAGAGAGGGGAAAGGGTGACGAGCATATATACAGAGTAATAATGGTATTTATTTCTAAATAAAATGCCAAACAACACACGACACACACACACACCAAATTTGAGAGAGGTCAAAGCGCTTTAAGTCCCATGGCGTCCAGCATAGGTTATTTCTCCCGTGCTTGTGTTGGTGTCAATGTTTGGACATTTGTTGTAGTCGTAGTCGTTTTGAAAAATAAAACCCTATCTCGCCAGAGACAATAAAAATTGTATTATTCTCTCGCACATTTGTCTGTTTGTATGTTTGTCCACTGTGTATTAAATCGTGTTTGTCCATGCCATTTAAAACACTGCCATAAAAAAACCATCGCATAGTGAAAAAATTAGCAGTTGACAGTTTGAAGATCACTGGTCAGAGTTCAACTATTAAAAAAAAAAAACACTTTTAATGTATCTTGTTTAACAAACAATTCCAATTTCTCCGCCATATGTATTATTTTATTTAATTTCTCTGTTCATCGAGAATATGCATTTGCGCCATAAATCCAGCCTGGATTGGTGTCCCCCGGCACCATTTTTTTTTTTTTTTTGGCCATTTAAGGCCAGCAGCTGTTGGCGTTGCCTATCGACGCCTAAACACGCGTTCGCTGCATATTTGTGGTGTTATGTTATTGTTTATTTGTGTTGCTTGTGTTATTTACTGTTGTGCTTTATAACTTTTTCATACGCTCCAATGGAATATATTTCAATTTTTAGACACAGAAACCGAGCGAAATAAATTTGCTAGGCTTTTGTTTCGAAAGCTCTCTTGCCAGTTATCAAATGCATTTTAGCATTATAGCTAGCCATAAATTATTGTTGTTTGGCAAATAGTTGATGAAGTCGGCTTATAAAAAAGGGGGCGTGCCTTGCCACGCCTAGCATTTAGCACCGAGGGTTCGCTGTCAGTGCATCACACAGTCAAATGCAATTCATTTTTCATCTTTGCCAGGGAGCAAAGAAAAAAATGAAACTAAAACGCAAAGAAATAATAATAAAAATGAAAGGGAAAAGTTGTGTGCGGGTTGCAAAGTAATTTAACAAATGGATTTCTAAACAAATACGGAAGTTTAATTTGTAACCAAAAGGACATGCGCATGGCGGAAGCAACAGCAACACCAGAGGAAGCTAAGGAAATGTATGCCAATGGCAGTGGGTAGGTCCTGGCTGATGTGTGATGGGTGGTTACTGAGGCTAGGCTTAGGGAGTTGGGAGCTGCTTGCTGGTAGCTGGTAGTTGATAACTTGGTAGCTGTGTCCGCAGACCGCTGCTACTACAAGCAAAAACCGCAGGCCAAGCAGCAAACGCAGAAGGCGAAGCTAAAACCAACACTGTGGTTGTAACAACCAACGACTACGAGTGTGTATATCCTGTGCGTGTGTGGTGAGTGTGTTTGTGTGTGTGTATTTATGTGTGCTTGTGCTTGTGCTTGTGACATGGCAGCATATTCGCACTTCAAGATGGCTTCGATATTTCTTAGTCAACAAAATGGCGATTGCAAAATTGTCGTCCTTGGTGCGCAACGCAACGCAGCGTTAAGAAATTACTTTACTTGGCCAGCGACATTTTGTGGCATATATCCTCTCCCCATTCCTCCACACCCCCTCCTCTTCATACCTCACCCTACGACTACAGCACCCCAGCGACAACACCCAAAGTTGACACAGTTTACTTTGTTGCCACATTTATATAGCTTGCCTGGCAGCTTTTATGGCACTTTGGCTTTTGTCTTGAGTTCGGCGTAGAATCGAGTTGAGTTGAGTCGTCGAGTCAGGTTCGAGTTTGAGTTTGAGCCAAGTCAACGGAAATGGCGACCGTCGTAATTCTCAATTTGCCAAGGCGACAATTTAATGGGGTTTCAGGTGTGTGCGCGAGTGTGTTTTCAAATTGAATTGAAATTGCAGAAAATGACATTAAAAATTAATTAAATTGATTGCAATGCACAGCCGGCAACTGTCACTAGCAGCAAAGTAACCCAAGCTAATGAGAGAAGGTGCAAGCAAACAGAGAAATCGACAGAAACAGAAAAGGGAAACTAATGGTCACAATTATTCTTCCAATTTTCAATCAAGTAAATTTCCATCTTACTTAATAATAAGCCCAAAAACATGATTACTTCATATTATTTTATTATTATTATTTTCATTTAACAATAACTACCTCAATTTGTATAGGTATCATTAATTCCTAATACGAAATAGCTTAATTGCGAATCGCATTACAAGAGTATCTCAACTTCACCAAATTGTAGATAAATAAGTTTTTCCTTACTATTTTTGTTTGCATTTTCAATTTGCAATTTCATTTAATTGCCCGTGCCATGGCCTCCTCCGTTGCGCAGGAGGTGCCTTTGTTGGCTCTGATTGCCTGACTTATTGCACCCATTTAATTGGTTGCCTGCCACGTCAAAGACAGTCGAAATGAAGAAATATGTATTATTTGGCCCCTTCTCCTTTGCAATGTTCCAAATCAATTTGCTTTAGGGCAACTTTTGCTACCTAGAGCTGGCCGACTCTATCTCATGTACACTTTGTTTGTATAAAACACAAGCAAAAAGTTGTTCGCTTACTTACAGTGCCAAGAAGTTGTTCCTTGTGGCATTGAGGTATCGAACTGAAACTATGGATTGCCAATCCGAATTTGAGCAACTCTCAATTGCAGCATTCTATGATGTTGTTGCCAAGTATGTGAAATTTAACTGGAAAAGAACGCAAACAATTTCCTGTCAAACGGTTGCGGTCGAAGTTTTTGACACAAGTTTTGTAAATTTTTCGGAGCAGTGCTGGAAGGCTATTAGAACAAGTGTAAAGCTGGTGCATGTCCAATTTGTACCGACTTCAATAGACTTGGAGACATTCATAAATATCTTTCACAGCATTGCAAAAAAAAATCCTATAATTCTTGATGTGAAACTTCTGATATTACTACTAGCACTTCCATCAAACTTAATTCCCACACGATTGTGAGAATCTTTGTCAGGTTGATATACATATATCAAGACGAAAAAGATAATTTTATAATTAAACGTAAATGATGGCACGCTCTTATACATTTCTGTGAGGCTTACGCTCTATCTTTTGTTTTAAATCTCTTGATATTCTAGTCGCTTAGCGGCAGACACAACAGCCATTAGCTCAAGGACGTAATCATTGAACTGAGCTGAGCTGTCAGGTATCTTGTATACACAGACTGACACTCTGAACACCACCTCCAAGCAAAGACGATTTCATAATTATGCGCCTGTCTAGCGAAATAGGTTCGCTTGCAGACCAGTAACAACAACACCACCAACAACAATAGCCACAACATCAGCAAAAACAACAGCTAACCAAGGTCCTGGATGTTGCCTCGTTGATCAAGCAACATTTTAATAGACTTGATGTGTGCATCGGCAAAGTTGTTTACGTCTCGTCAACAACAGCGTAATTATTGCTGCTGTTGCTGTTGCAGTTCTTGTTGCAGTTACTGTTGTTGTAATTAAATTTTTAAATAATTTTTTATCGCTTGTTTATCGTCGCATGTCCCTTTTGAGTTATATGACAATGTGTACGTAAATTAAAATTGTATTTTAAAAAATTGCAAGCTGCAACAAAAAAACATATGTATGTGAGAGATTGTAGCTTGGCTGTGTTTAATGGCAGATTTTTAATTGCCAGCCCAGAACATTTTTCGTCATGGCCGCGAAATTATCATAATGAGCTGTAAAATTCGAAACCGAACCAAAAAATATTGCGCATACGACACTTGAACCGTGACGTGCACCGTCAGCTATCGAGAAGTCACGACCTCGACTTTGCCGCTTTGTGCTTGGTGCTTTATTTGTCTCGTTGAGTTGTCCATGCGTATTAAGACGTTCCCAAATATGTGAATACTTTAAGAAATCCCACAATTATATAAAAATCGAAATATTTGCTTAAAAATATAGTTCGAAGCTGGTAGTTTATAAGAAAAGGGAAAAGCATCTTTAGAATGAAGTAATTAAAATACTTTCCCAATTTCAAATTAGTAAATTAAATATTTCTTGTTTTTTTTATTTTCCTGCTGCACATTTTAAGCACCAGTCTAAAATATTGATGGTGGCTCTTGCTTTATGAGCCGCTCTTCACGCTCTTGCACAGTTGCAGTCGACTTTCGACTTTTTGTCATTTCAATTGCTTGCTTCCTCAATTTTATTGAAGCTGACATTGGATCTGGAGGGAAGGAGAAGATAAGGGACGACCGAAGAGCAGGGTCGAGGCCGCAGTGACGTTTTATTTATGTGGCCATATAATATTGTATAATTAATATTGGCAGTACAAACGGCAGCCAGCCATATACATATGAGGAGCGAACATGGTGGAGCGGTGGTCGCCTCTCCACATAATTATGCGCATTTTTTGTAATTAAATATTCCTTGTAATTTGCATACGCGCACTCCGGCAATGCCAACGCCAGCGCCAGTGCCAGCTCCTGCATACATTTATTATATGGTCGCCCGCCTCTTTTGTTGTCAATTTTAAAGGTAATTGAAAACTACAATAAAGCGGTTTTTATAATTATAGGCCCAGGCAGGCCTGAGTCGAGGGACGCCGCTTTTCCGAGTTCAATTCATGCCATCGCATGTGTTTGGCGTTAACTGGCTTAAAGTGTGTGAATATGTGGCAGAAGCAGCAGTAAAAGTTGGCACAGAAACTTTTAGCCAAAACTAAGAACAACATTTTTGTTATTTTCAATTTCCGGCTTAAGACAAACAAATGTACTCCCTGGCAAATGGCGGCTTGTGATCTGGCAGCGGAAGTTGCTGATGCTTGTTTAAAAAAGAAAAGATTCTGTACAAAAAAAAAAAAATGCGTAGAGCAGGATTTTTTTTTTATTTACACCGGATATTAATTTTATAGCAGACGGCAGCGAATTGCACAAAACTTGACAAACGCGTTGCGCGCTTTTGATCTTAATAGCACACACAAGATTTCCTATGATATTTTCAGTTTCACGCTTCCGTCTGTCCAGCTGCCCGATTTGCGTGTGGGGAGAAGCTAATAACATATACAACTTCCGCCACCGGAAGCGTGCAGGTGAGCGGCCATTTTGATAAAGCCCTATGAGACTTTTTGATATGCTAAAAGCAAATGTCTTGTAACCCAAACTCTTGACATCGACCAGGTGAGCCAGCAGCAAGTCCCAAGTACCCGTTGTTTGCCGCAGTAACCCCAAGCAACTGGGCGAAACGCATCGGTAAACACCTCAACCGACTTTTATGTACATTTTCTTTTATGTCTTCTCAGCATAAAAAATGCATGCACAACCATCCAGTGGTAAACAAACAAACAAGATGCCCCGTTGGTGTCAACCAACGCGCAGCGCTTTTGTGTATGCTTCCCCACCTCCTCCGTCCCCACCGTCACACCCACACCACCCCCCATTCTTTGGTTACCTCTTGCCTTAAAGACCCCTCTCTTGTCTATGCACTCTCAGTCCCTATTTTATGCGCCTGACAGCAGCGCAAATAAACAACAGGTTGATCTCGAAATTTATTTAGAAAACAGAACAAAAAAATCGTCAGGCCATCAAGTCGAATTTTAAATACACTTCGAAGAGCAAGTGCTGATAGAAAAAAGATAAAAGACTGACGGACAAAAATATGCTGTTAACAAATTTATACATATAGATTAGATAAATAAATGGTTTAAGTTCTGACAGCATTGTATAGGACAATCGAAGGAACTTTCTTAATCCAAGTCTGGTTTGTTTAAAGGTAAAACTAAATGACAACCCTTATGAAAACATCATTAATCTAATTTTGTGATAAATCAATATTTTTACATATAAACCTCGCATTCTTTGGATTACTGGATCACTCCAGCCCAACTGTCCATTTCAACTGATAGGGTATCAGGACTGCATCAAATGCATGTAATGCACTCAAGCTGCGTTTGTAAACAACGTTCCCCTCTCTCCCTTTACTTTTCTTTTTTTGCTATACCCGTTTTTTTTTAGGTTCTTGTTTTGTTTTACGTTGGGGATATTTTGCCCTTTGTGTTTGCTGTTGCAATGCATCACAGGATCGACCCATGCTGCGTTTAATGTGCTTATGAAAAACAGGAAACTGCTGCCTGGCCTCGTATCCTTTTGCGTGTCAGTCTCTCTGCCAAGAAAATGAAAAATTCACAAAGGTAGCATAGCTCTTGGTGGCAGGAGGCAGTGAAACGCGTCAGACTATGCCATGAAAAATATCATAAATGGAATTAATTACATTACAAATGTGGAAAACCCGATTTGCGCGCATGCTGCATGTGTTACTCGGCATTTTTTTTTGTCAGCTAACATATAAATGAAATTGCGAGATGGGAGATGTGGGATATTGGAAATTTTCGTGGCGGGAGTGGGTGTGGCTGAAAAATAAATATAGAGAAGGTTTTAGTAATCTTCCTTCTAAGTTTGGTAACTGTAGCTATTAAATTGCGGGAGATATAGGCTTCAAAGAATTTTGGAGGCGCGAGTAGACATGGCCAAAAACATTTGTTATCGGTTCTTAAAGGCGGAGACCAGTTACCTTCCGTATCAATGTAAAAAAAGCATAAATCAACAACAGCCAGATTTGTAATTCAATCAAAGTTCAATCACATTTAATAGAACGAAAATGTAAAACTAAATTCATAAATGTGGAGAGACAGCGAGAGAGAGATATTAGAATATAATCAAATTTTATTAGATTTTAAGATTCAACAGGTCTTTGAACTTTAAATATAGAAATGAAGATGAAACGACTTCGAATAATAATTCTCTGCTTATATAAACATAATGTAATATATAATATATATTATATATGTATGTATATCCAAGTATACATAAATTGTATTTCACTTTAACCAACTCGTCAGTTGGTTAAAGTTCGCAAATTTTCGAAACATTAAAAAGTGTGCAAAAAAACTTCAATAAATTAATTATCTGCACTTTTTCAACGACGTGTTTTCAGCTTAATTTCAGAATTAATTAAGCTAAATTAAGTTTGACAGCATTTATATGTATTTTACATATATGCATTTAATATAACCAAAAACAAAGTAAAAACTATACGATATTAAATTAAATTAACTACATGCATGGCAGAAAAATAATACACATATAGAGAAAGAAAGAGAGACACAGTGTAGGAAAAATATATATTAAATTACTTATTTATCGTTTTGCATCAATTTGTAAAATTTACTCATTAATTTAATTAAAACCAATTAAATGAAATTGTCACTGTCATTTGGGCATCGATTTTCAACGCTGGAAAGCTGACTGGCTTTTGCCAAATGTGGTTTTTCTGGTTTTTTTCTTCTTCCCCTATCTCCCCCGCATTTTCCTCTCTTAGTCTCTCTCTCTCTCTCTCTCAATCTCTCTGTCTCGTATTGTCTTTCTGCCGTTTGCGATTAAACATGGAACCGAATCTGGCCGCCGCCTTGGCAATTACATTTTTCACATTGTACAAATTGCAAGCGACTGTTGTTGCGGTAATTTAATAACTGTACATTTAATGAAGCGACAGCTGATGCCTCGTGACCCACCGCACAACCCACCATCCGCCGATGGGCGTGTCAAGGGCTGCCAAGGTATTTTGTTCATTATTTATGACAATTCCCATTCTCATTCTATCAATGCGCGAATCGCATTTGCACAAGTAATTATTGGAAAAACAAATTGAATTACATTACATTGACGTGTCTCGTGTTGCGCATACGCAGCTCAGTTGCTCGGCCAATGCTTGAGCGCGTCCTGCTTTAAGCCTTCCGAAATTTGCACTCAATTAAAGTATATTACACGATTGCGGCATCATTGTCCAAGTGCAGACATCCGGTGTGCAACACAGCACGAATTGTGCAATGTAATGAAATTTAATCAAATTAAAATACGCTGATATTTGCAGCCTTCAGAATCGAGAAGGATGTGAAGCTCAAGCAAAATTAATATTTATTTGTGGCTATGATATGTGAGATTGCGTGATTTTATTCGAATCATCATATTGCAAATTTAAAGATTTTGCTTTTGCCATGAAAAGCGTTCAATTAAAGTGCAAATATTAATTCTTAAATTTCTTGAATACTACTCTTTATGGTCATGATATCAATATAAATCGCATGGCTGAGTCTTAAAGTTTTCATTTGCCGAGCTTTTAGATAAGGCAACGTGTAACACATGACACTTAACAAGGCACAAGCCATTAACTTTTCACGCTCGCATTCCATTACAGATAGAAACCACTCCACCACTTGTCAGTTGACATGCATAAATCGTGCAGCATCTCGAAGCTGTCAGTGCGAAGCGCTCATACGAAAAATCGCCAAAGGAGTGGATGCCCGAAGAGCTCTGACGGATGCTGAAGGGGTCAGTTCGATTGGCTGTAGACGAAAAATCAAAACTAATCAAAAGGCTCACACGGATGTCAGATGGGGTCCACGGGGCCCTCAGGAAATTGGCGCAACAACGGCAAATAACATTTCCATTTCAAAACATACATTTTGCGCAACAAATTCAATTTCCTCTTTGATTTTAGCAAACGAGCACAGCGTCAAGCGGCAATGGCAAATAAAATAAATAGCTTCCCGGGAGCGCAACAGTTGCCTAACAAAACGGAAACGGAAATGCAGCGCACACTAGTCTCTCAATGCTTTTGAGTGAGTGAGCGAGAACAAATAACAAATAAGTGCAAAGCAACCAATTGATAAAGTAAAAAACACTTGAAACTGCAGCCACGGCTTGCACGTACAACAAAGGCCGATGAGTGTGTTGAAACCAGCAACAACAATAACAACAGCAGCAATAAAAGCAGTAACAACGAGCCAACCACTTCATAAATAATTCATTTCCCGCCTCTGCAGCGCTAACTTCAACAGCCAGCCTCCTATTTTTCTCTTCTTTTTTTTTGCCTCTATTTCTGCTCGTTGGTTCTGTGTGCGCCTTTTTTTCTTGTGCGACGTACGTGGCGTATGCGCAACATATGCAATCGAGTTGAAGATGGAGAGAGTGAGAGAGAGAGGCGTTGCTGCCGCAGACGCCAAACTAACGTGAAATAGACACGAACAAAGGCTTTTCATGCCTTTGCAAGCATAAAATTGCTTTTTTGCAACAAATATCATTGCCAGGCTTTGGCAACGACGGCGGCAGCGGCGGCAGTTGCCGAGTCCTTCTTCAACTTGACTCCTCTGTCGCGTCTCGTTTGTGCCTCGTTGTCTGTCTCTCTGTCTCTGTCCCTCTGTCTGCATGTTGCTCCGGCTTGTTTGTCTATGAGCCAGCTGTCCTGGCTGGCAGCAGTTCGGCGTTCGCTCTATTTGTTTGCAATTGCATGCGTATTTGATTCAATTTCTGCAATTTATTTGCAATTTGGCGACGGGCGCCTTCTTTGCTTTTTATCTCTTTGATGATTGAAAGCACACGTTTCATCAACACAACCAATATCACTTACCAACAGCGAGGTGTAGCAGCAGAAGCAGTATCAGCCGTATCAGCAGTCTATTAAATTTGTTTGTTAAATGTTTGCCAGTTGCTCATTCAACATATTCATGCCGCATTCAGCATTGTTGTAGTTGTCACTTGTTGTCAGCCATCCGAAATGCATAAATTTAACACCTACTATGCAATATACAGAACTAAGCTGTACACACATTCACCCACACACACTCGAGCAGACACCGGCGAACTCCCAGTTGCAGTCACACACACAATGTGCAACACCCAAACATCCGTTTCCGGCTGCATCCGCTTTGGCGGTGCGTCGGCCATTTGTTTTGAAAGCGGCAACCGCTGCCGGAGCTGCAACACTTTGCGCATATATTAAATGCCGCTAAAGCAACACATACAAGCTGAATTATAATTAAATGCCTTGCCCTCAAGCTCTCCAAGGAAGTGCCCAAAAGCGAGGGCCAGGCAACAAACCTACTGCATTAGACAATAAATACCAACAATTTCCTAGCTACGCGCCAGGCAAATGAGCAATGTGCCACTCGAAACTTAAGATATACAGCCTTAAAGCACAAATGTAGTCAGATAAATTCAAACATAATACATAAAATTCAAATATTTCGTACTTTTCCTCATTATTGATCTGTCAAGTTGTGCTGTTCTACCATTAATTAAATAAAATGCATGAACAAAGCAAGACTTATTATTTAATGACAACTCGATGGTTGTAGCATGGTAAAATTAATCTTCTGAAAATGACCACAGAATACAGAACATGATGAAACATCGCATGGATGAGTTGCGCCAAAAAATACGCATTTAATTAATAACAATTTGCTTAATTGTCACCAGAGCTTATAAACTCTGACTGAAGCATACGATCAGGTCATTGATGTTGAACTTAAGCAGACGAAATCGCTTAAGTGGAAGTGCAAGGCGCCACAGAAGCGATACATTAGTTCGAACTGAAGCGGCCTTACAAGCGTTAGGACCATGTCTGAGTCCGATGGGAGCCATGGTAGCAGCAGACCAACTACAGGAGACGCCACAGAGAAGGGGTACAACAATTCCGACAACAATAACACTAACAACAATAGCAAATACTATGATAATAAAGGCATTCATTATTATTCCGATTGCTATCTCTCTGGCTGTGGCTGTGGCTGCTGCTGTTGGTCTTGTTTTTGTTGCAAGTGTGGCGCCAAAGAAGCGATTAAATGGAATTGTGTCACAAACAAAACTCAAAACTGCGCCAAAACTCGAAATTTATTCATATGCGTGTGCGTGTGTTTGTGCACGGGAGTGCGGGTGTGCAGGGGGTGCAGCTGTGGCAAGGATTTCAAGTTGCATTATATTGTTTTTGGTCATTTAAATGCAAACGTAAAAATAATGCAGCAGCATTTGTAGCTGAAATTGCAATTTCGTTCGTTCGTCAGTCAGTCAGTCAGCCAGTCCATCCGTTTGTCCATCTGTCCGTCCACTGAGTGCCACATGTGTGGCTGGCATTGTAATTCATGCTGCAACGCCTGCCTCAGTAACTGACGCATAAATTGTTGCTACCCAATTACGAGCACTAACAATGGGCGCCATCCCCGCACTCTGTCACCCCCACGCACCCGCTCTCTTTATCTCACTCTCGCAGTTTGTTTCGCCTGACTGCGACTCTGGCGGCATTGAGCATTGTCTAAGTTGTTGTTGTTGCCAATTTTAGGCCAAAATGTTATCATGTCAGGCGCAGTCGTCGACGTCGTCGTCGTCGTCGTTGTCGTCGTCGTCGTCCTGTGCCTGCAAATACAACAACAACAACTGCAACAGTTATGGCAACAGCAATGTCCACTTATATAGCCTTGTCCGCCCACGATTCGAGTGCGAATTTGCGTAAATATAATTTATTTACGCACTGGCACGGTCCTCGGTTTTAGCTCGGACTCTGGTCCTTTAACACAGCACAGAGCCAGCCCTGATTACATAAGCCTAACACACTTTCCCACACGCACACACACACACACATTTGGCAGCAGTTTACAGTGTCTGGCATGGGCGTGGCATTTAAGGCTTTAAAAATAGCTGGCCACTGTCAGGGCAAGCCGGAACGTTTAATTAGAATGCGGCCGCTTTTGGCGCTGTCTCAAATATACCGACCAAAATGGCAAATGACCGAGCAAATGTTTGCCTGACCTATCACTAAACCCCTCCACCACAGAATGTGTCTCTGTTTGAAAGTGGTCGGTCAAATAGAGCAATATACCAATACCACACACAGAAATACCGAACGCACGAACTAGTTGCAGCAGTGGATGCCATAAATTTCGGTTTGTATCACATTAATGAAAAATGAAGGAATGACAGTTCCATTGAGATCGATGCCGCGATTTAATTCGCTGTTATGTATTAGACATATTTAACGAGCTTTATTTGTTTGGGCTGGAAAAATAAGACCGAAAAAAAAACAAAACTATAATGGATCAATAATAATTATAATAATACACACATTTTTAAAAATGCATAAAGAAATGAGTGCAGTTTTTAAGCATTATCTGCACACATTCAGTTATTTGTATTTTCAAATAATTTTTGCTTTTAATTGTATATTTTATTTAATCAATTATTATTGTTGTTAGTTTTACAAGTCACTAAGAATGTACGGGAAAAATTTGAATAATATGCAAATAAACATTAATGTTAAGTGATGAAAAATGGAATTTCGACTCGATAAAGCAGAGGTACAATTTTTAAGCGTTGAAAAATTATCACCGCCTAGCCATCAAAATATAAATCAATAATCGAAACATAGAGAAAGATCTCAGTAAAGCAGCCAAATAATTGGGCAATACCATCCTATTTGCGGCATAATTGGAAATTCATAATACGAAAATCATCGCAACATTCAGCGCGACAACTTCAATGAAAAAGCAGAAAAATCAACAACAAAAATGAAATAAAATCAAAGCTACAGCAAAGCACATCAGCGATTGAAGTTAAGTCCACATGGGGTATATGTATGTATCACTGATGTTGATGGCAGGGGGAGGGGGGACAGGGGACATGCACGGACACGCAAGGATGTGCCAATTGGCAATTGCAATTGCAAAAGCATTTCCTTTCCACGTGTATTAACATAATCAAATTGGATTTGTGCACAGGATAATGATGAGCTTCATTATTGGTTGGTGTTGCGTTGCGTTGCGTTGCGTTGCGCAGTTTTTATACCCTGTAAACAGATAATTTTATTGAAAGGGAATTTAACATATTTTGAGATAGTAGAAGAGAAATGCGAGAAACGATTTGGTTTCAGCGGAACGTGAGGAACATGGTATATTTAAAGTAACGAATAAATTATTTTTGAATATTGCAGAATGAGAAGATTAGAATCCTTCTCTCAGGCAAACAATTTTGTAAATTAAACCTTAAAGTCTATACAGTTTGTTATAGAGTATCCCACCGTCGATCTTACTGTCTCTTAGTTACTGTTGTTGCACTGCATGTGTGTGAGAGAAAGGATCTTGAGCTCATGTGATTTTTATATTTGTCGTCGCTGTTGCTGCTGCTGTTGTCGTTCTTGTCAGCGTTGTTGCTTATTATAAATTATAATGAATTTGCTGCTGCCAGCCACTTGTTGTCAGCGGCAACCAGTCAATCTTCCATCCTTTGCACTCGCCCGCTTTTTGCCGCTGCTCATTCCGCTGGAAAATTAACGCACATGGAGTCGCTTCACTGGCTGCCCTGGTGGCATAATCGAAGCACTTGGCTTGGCATTCTGTTGCTACCTGTCAGATAGCTTATAAACCTGTCTCGGCATGTGTCGCCATTGCCATTGCCATCGCCATCGCCACTGCCAGTTCCTGGTTGCCCGTTGCGATATAGCCAGGACTCCTTTTTGGTGTTGTTGTTCTTCCCATTTTGTGCCGGGGGCCAACAAATTTGGCGCTTATTATGTAAATTTTCGGTTCACTCCAAAAATGATAGCCGCGAGCTCTGAGCGTCTACAATTAAAATTTAAATCAAAATCGAGAGTAGACTTTTTTGCGGGCTCTTTCTAATTTAATTGTGCCAACAATGAAGCCAGGCAGGCAACGTGGTTAACTCTCAGACCCGCGGCTATAATGGCACTTCTACTTGAAGTCCCGTCTCCCATTTTTTTTGTTGTTGCTGAGTTTTTTTTACCAATTGAAACCGGAGCTGGGTTGAGTTACCACTCCGCAACAATTAACTAGCAATTTTCAAATAAGCGTTTTCTCATAATTGAGCCGCTCCACCCTTGGATGAACGTAATGAAAAGAGCTGCAGAAGAAAGGATTTTCAATTGGCATCGTCGTCATCGTCATCGTCATCGTCATCCTCTTCGCTGGCAGACGCAGCTGCATTATTATTATCATTATGATTATCATTCTCATTATGATTATTATTAGCACTGCCTTCATCAGCTGGCACATTATCGTTGGCATAACGCGCTGGCTACCAGCTTTTAATTTTTTCGTGTGGCTGCAGCAAGATGCACGAGAAGTTGCTGCAGCTAACACAGCTAACTTGCCACTTGCCTTTGGCAGTGGAGACAACCCATTGAAAACAGCACGAGTGAATGAGAGGGAGAAAGAGAGAAAAGCAGACAAAGAATGATTGCAATTGTTGCTGATGCCCAAGTCAAGTACTCAGAGCTAGGTGAGCTAAGTAGTTGGCTCGTTTTGAGTTCTGCCAAGTCCTTGCCAAAGGGCTTTTTGTTATCGCAGTAACATTTTTTTTCTTTCTATAAATTGCCAAAGAACTTAAGAACTGTCATTGTAATTGGGATTATGTTCCGAACCGCTTAAGTTTTGATTTGAAAGCCACGCTAATTATCTGCAATTTATGTATACTATTTTTATAAAGATATCATTTCGCTGAAACTTTTTTGACTCCTCTTTTGCTACTTTTATCCTCTCTTAAAATTAGTTATCACACTTGTTATTTGAAACTTATGATTTTTATGCGCATTGTTGTTAAGCTGATACATTTTCAATTCACAAAGATGACGGGACTACTGCAAATGCCAACCACTGGTCAATTGCCAATTTGAATGAGCTCCGACAATAAGCTGAAATTGGCGAGGCCTAAGCACAGTTTAAGTCAAACTCAACGGGTCTTTAAATGCACCAATTTCGGACATCTTAGCACATCACATCAAACCGCAAGACAATACACACACACACACAGACAGATACAACCACATATGGGAAGCATTTACGGTTATGTGTCCCATGGGCGCAGCATCGCCAGATGCCCGAAAAAAGCAAACCAAACTGAAACAAGTGGAACCTGGCTATGTATGGGTAACTGCCAACACTTTAAGGCCGATAAAACTCGAGTAAAAAGAGGCAAAAAGGAAAAAAGAGAAGATATGTAGACATATGTATGTGTGCGAGAGAAGCTCCTAATATGTGCAGCATTCGAATGTGTGGGGTCTGCTGGCTGTTGAGTCAGACACTTGAGGTAAGATATTAAAAATACATGAGCATGCACAGGACATTGAAATGGGAATGGGAATTTCGTCGGTATTCGCTTTGCAGACGCTGCCTGCCTGCCTGCCTGTGCTGTCTACTTGAGTTACAAGTGGCTTATTTACCTTACGATAAGTGCAGCCTGGAGTGCCATGACTGCCAACGAGACCTCGACCCACCCACCAAAAAATCCCCCAACGCGCAAACACCCAACCAGGCAGCCAAGCAGCGTAATCATATTAATAATTATTTCTTGCAAGGCAAGGCCAAAAGGTTAACGTAACGGCTCTCCCGAGCCTAATCAAGTTGAATGTGCCTGTGTGTGTGTCTGTGTGTGTGTGTGTGTGTGTGAGTGTGTTTGAATGTTATCACTGACAAGTGCTTTATTGTATTGTCGACTCGCAGCTGATATTTAAATTAAGTACATGCGTAAGTAATTGCTTATGTTATCATTACATGCAACGATTTACCCCCCAGAAGCCATCAGCTTCGCAATCATTGAATATCACGTCAATATGTCATATGGATAACAAGCAAGTTAACCAGCAGGGTCGGACAAAGGGACGGTCAGATTTTGAGCTTCGTTTTTCCATGTGATTAAGTTTCAGTCTGTGGACAGCCGATAAATCAGGTGAAATTTTCAATAAAATCACTGTGATGCATGCTGACGAGCCCATGTTGCCCATGTTGCCCATGTTTCTCCTGTTATGTGGTTGTGGTTGTGTGGCATCTGCCATTTATGATTTATGTGCGTAGCACAATAATATCCAGGAAAACGTGAACACCAAAAGTAACGAGCCCGAGCCTAACCATATTTATTGCAAGCATTGATAGCACTGCGCATGTGTCACATTAATGAACAAGCTTATGAGCTGCAGCGCTGCCGTACATGGTGAGAAATAGGAGGCTGCTTTTTAATTAAAGTGCACAGAGCAGCTATAAAAAATAATGAAACATGCTCTAAGAAGGTAGACAGAAGAGCATTAAGAAGAGTCGGCAGCAATAAAGCAAGTCGGTGTTATATGAGGTTGGGTTAAGTTTCATCTATTAAACTAATTCTTAGTAGAAGCAAATTAGAGAGAGCTATTTTTAGTTTTTAATTTGAAATACCAAAGGAAATCCTAAGCATTTATTAACTGAGTAATCCCTATCAATTTAACCACATCTGCATAGGTTTACCTTTTGGCGAGAATATTGTAAACATTGGGTAAAACCTTATCTGTACTTTCAAAAAGGTTGTGTGAGAGCTGTGCCATATGTTTCCCGCCTCAAAGTCAAAACGAAGTCCAAGCTCTTTTGATTTCAAAGAATAAAATGAAGCAGCAGCAAAAGGGTTATTCCTGGTACTTATTTTCACGCCCCATGCAGACCTCAACATACATATTTATAGTCATAAACGTTTGCTGTGTCTTCTGCACACAAATAAGTAGCTTGTGCCGTGCTCATGGCAACTGCCTCCTAGCTTCGCATCACGTATACGCAAATTATTTACTTTATCCGTTACACACACATTTTTTCCTATATTGCGCACAGATTTTGTTTTTCTTCTTTGGCTGATGTTTTTTTCCTGTCATTTAACAACGAATTAATGAGATTTTTATGAAATGTGGATACATCAAAGACTTCTGTGATATTCATCGTGCAGCAAATTAAGCTGGCTAATTATGGTGGCATCAAAACTACAGCTGGAATTCCATGAGATATATCATTTTTATGCATATATGCAGATATATAAGTACTTTGACACATACATATATCTATATGCATAAGTTCATACCCAGCCACCATAGTACTACCAAGTGAATAGATATGTTGCCCAACAAATTTGAAGGTTTTAATTTTAAGTGCAAGGAATTAAATGAAGCTGAGTTCGACTGAGTTTCAGCACTTTTGATATAGTGAAAATTTACATTGATCTTTTCTGTCAGGCTGAATAAATAAATGCTGCTCACAGTTTGTCTGATCAGTAGGGTGTGGCAACTTCGGATATTTCTTGTTGGGCTTACATGGTGCCTCAGCGGCATTGCGTATAATCCTCAATTAGCGCGCTTATTGTTTGCCTGTGTGGTTGGGAGTCTCTGTCTCTCTTTGTTAAATCCTTGGCGAGTGTGTGCCCAATTATGCCACATCGCTTTCAATTGGCAGGCAGCTTAAGCGTAAGAGCCTAAACTTGGGTTTCGCTTGCGATGAGAAATGCAAACTTAACAATTTCAACAGTCAGACATACATTCAGAAATCCATTAACCATAAGCCAAAGCTGCAGCTTGCATTCTCCCTCTTGCTCTCTCTCTCTCTCGCCCTGTCTCTCTCTCTTCCTCTCATTATTTTCGTGTCTCTTTCCCTCTCGACATCTGAATGGTACTGTTGTTGTTTTTATTTGTTATGCATTTTGCCCGGAAATTGAAGATAATAAGCATATTGTTGTGCGAAAACAATGGCACTGCTAATGATGTGCAGTTGTATGGGATCAGCTCCTGCATATGTCGAGTATACTTTGTGTGTGTGTGTATGTGAGCATGTATGTGTGTGCGGGTGTGTGAGCTAGTGTGCGCATGGTTTTATAGCTGCGCACGTAGCAAGCCATGTGGATGAAGCTTATGTTGAGAATCAGTTCTTAAAGCCAATCCATAAAGCACATACTGAGCATAGCTGAATGCTTAAAGGTTACCGCTGCATTGATCTTGTCAAGGTTTGAGATGAGCGCTAACGATTAAAACTGCTCTAAAATTATTGGTAAATGTTGAAGTTCTTTTCTCCACATTTTTATTATTTGAACTGTGAATTCATATCATACAAATAGCAAAATAGTTCTAGGCGAAAAATACTTAAGGCTGATTCATTGTGTCAATAAGTGGGCCTTGCAGAAAACCTCGTCAGCTCTTTCTGCAGTAAGTGCAGTAACTTTCCCCCAACTCAAAAGGATTTCAACCAACCAAAACAAAACCCGAGCTAAATCACACAACCACACATACTCACTCAAAAGAAGGAAGAGTCGAAGTGTGTAACGAGAATGGTTGCCAACCAGTTGCATTGCCTGACATCGTAAAACCAAAGAACGCCTCTTTTGGCTGCCTGCCAGGTCAGGCAGGCACTTTTCATTGTGGTAGGCGTTGCCCACAATAAGCAGCAAAATACCGAAAGCCCCAACTCGTAACAGACAATAAGCATGCGCTCCAAATAAGTAGGCTATGAATTTTACTGCCGATATGCCTGAGCGAAATCGCTTATGTTTTGCATTAGCTCGACTCCGTTTTTGGGAGCTTAGGCAAAGTGCATTACAACAGCAGAGCCAAGTGGAACCGGGCACAGCGTCGAGGCCAAAAACTGAATGAAAACAATGCAAAAGGAAGAGCACACGAGCTACTAATTGAATTAAAAGTAAATGCAACTTTTATCCTAAGCAATTACATTCAGGAAACAACAAGGAATCAGGCGAAAGGTAGAATAGCGAGAGAGAGAAAGAGAGAGGGAGAGAGAGAGAGAGAGAGAGAGGGAAAGAAAGTAGGAGACGCTGCTGGAACAAACATCAAGCCATAGAAATTCATTTTCATTTTCATTACAATTTCATTTAAGTGAAGCTTAAAAGCGCACCAAATGGCTGCCAGCCGTGGCAATTATTTTTGTAGATTTTTGTTGCTCCGACCGACAAACAATGGCAAGAATAAGCCAAAAGCACCTGTAAAACAATGGCCAAGGTAAGGAAACGGCAACAGAACTGAGCAAATAGAAACGAGGCGTGCCTCGAGATTGAAAAACAAGTTAATAGTAATGCCCGATGTTGCTTGCCCCATCTCACTCCCCACCCACAATCTACCACTGTCGATTACCAGCCAAGGCAGGCACAGGGCTGGACAGGGCAAACAAAAGGAATTTTCCAATTTTCACAAAACGTTCAGCTCAAAATCAAGTTGTGGGCGGACAGGCATTCAGCAGAGCATGTGCAGAGCGCTTAGGTATAGTAATTAATTTGCTAAAACACACACACGCAGAGACAGAGATATCTCAGATACACGTTCTTCAGGTCTTGCCCATAAATATCGAGTAAACCGTGTGGCATATTCAATATTTTATTAATTCTGTTTGCTGCGCGTGCCAATTGGCAGTCAGTCAGGCCAAGTTAACTGCCAATGCCAATGGCAATTACTGGGCGCTATGTAAGCGCATCTACTTAAGTCTCATGTGGCACTCGCATTTTTAATTGTCTCTCTCCCCTTCTCACAATCCCCTCTCTCTCTCTCTCTCGCTCTATCTCTCTCTCGCTACTGCCATCAATTTGTGCGCAACTTTGGGTCATAAAATTTCAATTGCTTTTTAATTTGCATAGACTTAAGATGCGCTGAGGCTTACCTATATACAACAGCAACAAATGTAACCGAACAGCGTCGTTTCACTAATTACAAATTGTTAATGAATAGGCAAGCACTTACCTGTAGCGACAGAAAGAGAGAGAACCAGAGAAAATGAGAGTGTTTCTCTTGGCATTAAATGTGTATAAATTGATGTGGAAACTTTTATAATAATGCAGCGTGGCTCTTAATAAATCAACTTATCATTAAACTAAGCTACATATACATACATGTATGTAGCTATATTTTAAATGTCATTTCTGGGCAAGTTATATATGGAATAATCATATGTGATCTCTGGTAATGAAGTGCTCTTTATTTTTCCTTACTTTAAACACTTGAGCGTAGCATAGATTTAATTTCTTGATAAATTGATTAATACATTTCAATAATAAACTATTTTGTAGCCATTTACTAACGTGCTTACCCAAATGTTGAAGTCTTCTAAAATCAGCTGCTACATTTCCTTTAAAGTTAATTTATTTAACATGTTGGTTTCCTAGATGTAATTATAGCTGCTTGGAAATGCGTCTAATCGGGCTCAAACTATCAATAAATTGGTTTTGCTTGGCTCATTGAATTGGCAACTAATTGAGCGACGATTAAAAAACTTGTGCAAATTATACGCTGTATTGAGCAGACTCAAACACACGCATCCGCAGACGCATGTGTGTGTAAGTAGACAAAATAAAAATTTTGGGTTATGTGGTGTACGTGGCAAGGAAGCGGCGGCAGACACTCATAAACCCAATCATATCACCACTTGCCTGCTTAATGTGCCATGCAGTAAATTTTCCACAGAGCACAAAAAACCACAGTGCGAAAAAATGTTGTTACACACCCAAACACCCAAACACCCAAAACACCCAGTCGATCATTTACCCCGTGCGTGTTTTGCATGCATGCATCGACAAGCAACAAAAACGGCAACAACAGCAACAAAGAGGTAGTCGTAGGCGGCTGCACAAAGCGTTGCAATTAACGTTGCAGCAGCTCAGTCGGGCAGCAACCGCAGTGGCAACCATTGGCATTGGCTTAATTTCCATGGACTCCTCAACTCAACTCAACTGGTCTCGCCTCGGTTCGACTGCTGCTGCTGCTGCTGCTGCTGGTCGAGCTGTTTATCTTGTGTGTGTGTGGAGTTTTTGGGTCGCGGAAAATTGAAAATACGCACATTACGTATACACCATGTGAGATAGACTCTGGCCCAGTGCAATAATCCATAACAACAATGGCCATGGAGTGTGCTGAAAAACAATAAGCGGCATTGATTGCAGTCTATTGGCAGACACTGTGGACTCCGCTTCTCGCTGGTATTTTTAATGCTCGGCACGCGCAAATGCACTTGACTTTTGTTTCATAAACAACAACAACAACAACAACAACAGCAACAACCCCGCTGATCAATTATACGCATTGCAGAGCCAGAGAGCTAATTAATTAAGTGAAGTCTGTCAGATATGCAGAGTTGGCCCAGTCAGCAGCAGCTTCTTCTTCCTTTAATACAATTATTATTTGCAGCACAAATAATACAAGTTTTTGGGAGCGATTGCTAAACCGCTTAGCAAAACTATTCGCAGCAATTAATTTCGCATTATAACCCAATCAGACGCACATGCACACAGCTTATATGGAAAACTATGCAGCAAGCTGCAAGTTTATATGCTAAAGATCAAAAGGCATTCCATGAAATTTACAAATTATTGCCAGCAAAAATGTTCTACACTCTCTGCATACTCTCTGTTCTGAAGTAGCTCACAGCTTGAGTGTTCGACAACTCAAGCAGACACAAGTGGCAAAAGCGATTGGGATAGCCAGTGCATAAGAGAGGGGAGGAGAGGGGCTTGGTATTTAGTTGCTGGCAACCAATAACATTTCAAATCGTCCGTATCATATTAATATTTTGAAAATGATTCAACTTTTGCTAAAAAAAAAATAATATGCAAAATGAGTTGGCAAAATAGTTAAGCAGCTTTCTGCTCGGTTGCTTTGCTGCTAAATCAAGTGTGTGTATTTGTATGTGGGTGTGTGCGTGTGCGTGTGTGTGGGGAAGTGTTTGTGTATGTGGCTGCCTGGGATTTAGTTTGTGGGTTGAGCGAATCCTGAGTGATGCTCATGTGCAGCTAATGCGCACATTGTAGGGACAACATTAGTTGTAGAAACAAGAGATTGTAGTAAAAATACTGAAGAAGATAATAGAGTAGAATAGAAATAGAAAAATAGTACCTACTGCTAATATATACAAGACCTACTAGATAAGAACAGCAAAAGATGGATGCACAAACACTGAAAGATATATTTTATTTGGATGTCGTAGGAAAATAAAATATGTTAAGTCAGAGAAGTTATTGAAGTGGTTTAAAAACTTTATTAGCAAGATCAGCAGAAAAAAGCAACGCATCCTGTATTATTATCCTGTTCTAGTTGCCATGATTTTTGAATGTTATAGCTTCGCTTTTGAGGCTTTCAGTGCCTCAATCTGAATCTCATAATCAGCTCGCTTATATAAAATTCAACTTGGTCTTGGCATCAATGTTACTTTAACCCTTTTGCAGAAAGAACTTGCACTTGGTTGGCTCACCTTGGGTCGGTCATCACTCATGGCTGCTCATGAGAGTCAACTTTGGCCTCGAATCTCACTTCAATTTGCTGGCATTCCTGGTAACCACAGCATTTCAATTGTTAAGCCGCAAAAAAGTAAGTTTGCCAGTCAGTGGAAAACTTTTCACAATGCAGCTGCCTGCACTAGGCAAATATTTGGCCATCGAGTTTTGCAGCTGCAGCAGAGTGCCTGTCCAATAGCAGCTTAGAGTCCAAAGTCCATGCCAAGTTATCCTGGGCAGAGGAACTGGCACAAATGCAGACCGCAGGCTTCTTTGCAAGGGACACAGCAGCAGTGGGTGGCGGTTGTATAGTTAATGCTGTGGCAACTGAGCCACAAAACATTTCACTTGGCTTTTGTTATTAAAAAATTCCTAAAATTACCAAAGATAAATATTAATAACAAGCCGCAGCCACAATGCTTATTTTCTTGCCGTTGTTGTTGAGGTTGCTCTTGTTTCCACCTGAGCTATGGTATTTTTTAATTTGCCTGCCTCTCAATTCCATGACGTTGGAGCGGAAGCGAATAAGGGGCAGGAAGCAGCAGCAACAGCAACTCAAACAATTTGCGGTTTTCATTAACTCAACTTTTTTCTTAGACGCCGTTTGCAACACGCGCTCTGCGAGTTTATTATATCAAATAACTTGCCAAGCGGTATGCCAAGATGGCAGTCATCAAATGCAGCAGCAGCATCAGCATCGGCAGTAGCAAAGGATCTTTCGTCCTTTAGCTGTCATTGCAAGTGAGCATTTGAATAAACCTGCAACTTATTTGATGCATGTTGTCAAAAATTAAAATTACAAAAAAAAAAGTACAAGAAAAGGTCGCGCTTCTGGCAGTGCGTTTAATAGTTTCCATTTTGTTGAACGGCATTTCGGTGCACTGCGGCTTTGACGTTGCCACTTCCGTTTCCGCTTGAATTATCGCGCAGCAGGCGGGAGCGCTTGCAAAATTGCATTAACTGTGCAAAAGTCGACGCATTGCTCACTACACCTCCCCCTTTCTGTCTGCGTTTAATATGCAACTTTTCAGCACACACACACACACACACACAGGAGTGAACTTGAGTACTGTGTCTGGCTGTCTTGCGTCATTTTGAAATATTTGTGGCATCAAATGCAGTCGTCAACTTGATTAAATGTCATGCAAAAAGCAACAAAAGCATCCGCATCTTGGTAAGCCGGAGGTGGAGCTGAAGATGCTTGCTTGTGGCAAGCTAGAAATTGCAAGGCGTTTGTATAGAATGAAAAGGCTTAGAGGCTGCCACAGCTGCTGAAAAGAAACTGCGGAGACTCGTACTCTCTATCTGCCTAGCTCTGGCAATAGTTAAAAACGAAACCAAAAAAAAAATCATTTGCAGTCCTGCAAATGAAAATTTACTTTATGGATTGACGCTTTTGTCGAAATTCTTTTGCAGATTTTGGTAAGATGCACCTAAGGAAAAAACTAATTGAAGTAAGAAAATAAGATAATCGGGCAGTCAGATAGGCAGGTGAGTCCTTAAACAACAAATAGGAGATATAATTTCATGCTGTGCTTGCCAAATAATAAAATATTTATAAACATGATATTAGGTTTAACGATTTTTTTATAAAACATTAATTTTCTTCTTTGGTAAATAAATCAAGTTATAAGTTGATAAAAATATGGATTTTAAATTCAACAATTCTTACGCATTTTTGTTATTGTTACAATGCAATCAAATAGCAATGCGTTTAAAATAAATAATAAATTAAATTCTGATCTTATTATTCCTACTATTAACTCCGATATAAATGTTGAAGCTCTAAATCATTTTCACAAATGAGTTTTGATAAATTCAAAATGTGTTTGGTATAAAATATTTTCAAGCTTGTGTTACATTTTCAGATTATCAACGTCAAGATCTACGGCAAGTCCTTCGCACACCTCCTCCACATGCCAACCATTTGTCAACGTTAGCCGAAAAAGGAAAGATGCGCTTAAAACGCAAACATTTGCATAAGATATGCAAATTTACATAGTTTAACCCACACCGTTGCCAGTTAGGACACTTGAAACTCACTCGAAAAATGATTTAAATGAATTTCAACTTCTTGTTGAATTATGCTCTATAATAGAGAGCTTCTCTCTTCTGTGGCAGTGGAAGAAGACGTAGGCTGTAAATTAATTAAATTTATTTAAGCATGCGTTTGCACCGAATACTACACATACGCACTGATGACACACAGAACAGACAAAATCATCCATCTGCCAGACACTGTAAAATTATCATGACTCTAATTTATTTTGAATCGCAAACCATTCTGTATATGTACGTGTAAATTAAATCAATTTATTTGCAATTCCTTGGCGAGGACTCTTTTCACTCAATCGCTCATTTGCACACACCCTCCCCCTCCCCCTCCCCTTCTATTGGCGCACAAAAATATGCAGCAATTTATTTTCAGCAACCGAAGTGACGACTTCAAGTCCTCAGTCACTCTGCAGTCTCACCCGTGTGCATTTGATTGAAAATGCGTATTACTTATACATGTATTTGTACATTCTATATATATATATATATATATATATATGTGTATGTATATATATGGGGCGAATGGCAAATCTAAAATCAAATCAAATAAATTTTCTCAAATGTTACTTGGCAGCCACTGCCAGCCACAACAGCCAGCCAACCAGCCAACCAGTCAGTCATCTAGGCAGTCAGCGCATCCTCTGACTTTGACGTCGCTTTGCCCCACAATCTTGCAATTCAGCTGCCAGCTCTGATTGATCGAATTTAAATTTTTGTGGCACATTTCAGCCGTGCTGCGTAATAAATGTAAATCGCTGACGGCCTGTCTTTAATTATGCCATTCTTCTGGCTGTCTAAGGCTTTGAGTGGATTTTTCGATTGGAATTTGAAAGACTTGAGTCAAGCACTTGTTGAAGAACTCGTCAAATAATAGAAGAAAGAATGTTAAGCCAGGTGCAAATAATTATATTAAAAAAATGGATAAAAATGTTGTTGGAAAAATGGAAAATGTAAAAAAGATATAGCAAACATAAGTCTATAGGAAAAATCGACTCAAAATTAAACAGTTGCATAAAAGTTGTCAAAAACTTAACTTCAAATATTGAGAATAAACTGTCAAAATTGGCAGTAAGTAAGTTCTTGTTCTAGTGCTGTTGCTTGCACCAACTAGAGCACTTGTCGGTGGAGGAGATGAGGCAACTTAAAAAGTTTCTAGAACCAGGCAGTCAACATGCGTTCCACTCTAGACCACACTCACATACAACCGGGCACAAAGGGCAACAAGCCGCAAAAATGTTTGAAATTTTACAAATTGCAATTTTATTGAGAGGCCCAAGAGGCCAAATATGGAGCAAAACTTGTGACTCTATTTGAATCCCTCTGTCGAGCTGTCAGCTAGCTAGCGTGTCTGTGTATGTGTGTGTGTGTGTATGTGTGTGTGCACAACCAAGCAGACATAATTAGCTAAAGAATTTTCTCATCAAATGTGCAAAATACTGCAACAACAACAAGATCAGCAGCAACACAACGTGGCAAGTTCGTTGGGTTTTGCAAACGAAACGAGAGAGAGAGAGAGAGAGAGAGGTAGACACAGAGAGAGAGAGAGAGAGAGAGAGAGGGAGAGATAGATAGGCGGAGGCAATACAAATTCAAGCCAAAATAAAAGCGCCAGAGAAGTTTACAAACGCAGCCGAAAAGTTACCCAGAAAAGAAGCGTAGAAAAATAAGCAAAAGCGAGAAGTTTTTTTGCTCTCTATGATTTCAATAAAGTTGTTAACTTTATTAAAATTTTGTGCTCAGCTGAAAAGTTGGCTTGAGCCAGTCGAGCATAGAATTACTATGAAATACTTTTACCAAAGCAACCCACGATGCCCATAAATTGACAATTTAACTTTGTTGAGCGGCCAGCGAGTCAAGTAACTAAAAATGCATAATGTAAATTGCGAAAATAAAAGAAAAAAATCGGAAGGAAAATATCAAGAATCTTGGCATAAAAATCGCGCATCAATGAAGCATAAATGCATTATGTCAAAGGCAAGTATAACTAATAAATTCTTGAGCCGTTGCAACAAAACGGGCAACTGCTCCAAATAGGGTTGCCAATGCAGTGGTTTTCCGCCAAAAAAAGTGAGTTGTTTTTCAGAGTCTTAACACAACAATGTGAACTATGAGGTTAGATAATATCAAAGAAATCATACGAATAAACCAACTTTTGGCTGAAGCACATCTGCATGCACTTTAATCCGATTTCTCTTGCTTCACTTCCAAAACTAGCTATTTGCCTCTGCAAAACTTGGCAACACTGATTCGCCAATTATACACGCCAAATTGCGCACGGTTTGCCTTATTGATTTGAAAAATCCGAAAGAGGAAAAAGAAAGGTGAGCGAGTATTCTCAGGTGAGCGCAATTCCTAAACGTAATGCAAAAGTACCCGTTGTTGCTGCCGTTGTGCAGTAAACAAATCAAATATTTCATTCATATTTTACGCACAACTGCATCGGCTGCCAAAGTAGCATGATGAAATGTTTGTTGCATACCTCAAACGGCAGCAGCAACAATTGGAATCAAAGCTAAACTTACAGCTGCAATACAAATCGGTTTTGTTCGGGAGCAGCCGCAAATCGTTCACGTATTTAACAAAATGCATAGTTAAAGCCCAATGTCTGCCAATTTGTATTGGCATTTTCATTTTTACCATTCCCATGAACTCACTTCAAGGAACACAACACTCATAAATTCATCAGCAAATCACCAATCGGCAACCGAACAACCAGTGAAAGAGAGTCAGAGTGCGAGAGGGACGAGGGGGAAGTGGGTGTGGGAGCTCAGTTTCACGGCTCAATGACTTGCAGATTTATTGGGATGTGGATTTGGATTTGGAAAATGCTTGTTGCAAATCAAAAGACAACCGAGCTAAAGCCGCTTCGCAAAATTCATGAAAATACCAATCATGTTTCTCATATCAGGCATGGCACACAAATGGTAAGCATGGCAGTAAATTTTTAAGGGGTGGCTGATCACTAATACACTTATCAAGGGTGTGCACCAGCATTACATTAAAAATTACTTACATTGCCATTAACGAGAAATAATTTAAATTGAAAAACTAATTATTACTCATTTGGCAACTTTTATTATTTGAAACTATTCAAAATAACATTTAGTTTATTAGCACAGAAATTATTCATTAAAAGCCATAGTTTTCATGTAATTATCTGAGAGATTTGTATATACATATTTATAAACACCGTTAGACAGCGGCCACATAATTAAAATCTCAACTTTATCAGTGGATTCAACGGCAAACAACAATGGACAAAAAATAAATTTGGCAGAGTGAAAAACATGCCCAGCGTTGTGTGGTAAACAACTAAAAAACAAGGTAAATAAAGGTAAAAATTATGAAGCACTTCATATTGCTGTTCGCAGAGAACAAACTCAATCCAAAGTCCTGGGTGCGGGCAATCAACACAAAACGACCTCGTCAACAACTCAGCTCAAGAGCAAAAATATCAAAAGTACAGCAAAAAATAAAAAAATAAAATAAATAAATCATGCGGCAGCCAGTCAACCACGGATGAGGAGGCGGGGAGGGAGGCAGCATCATCACCCCTGGCAACTTTGTTGCTGCCAGCATAGTTTGGAAAAAGTTCACAGGAGCTGGAGAGGAGAGGATTGACTAATGCTACTGCTACTGCTACTGCTACTCCTGCTGATGCTGATGGTGATGGTGATGGTGATGCTGGGGTTGTGTATCCGGATTGGCAAATTTGTTGGGAGTTGGTTTGGGTTTTGCTGGGTGCAATTGCTAAGCAACGCAACAGTTTGCCATGGCTATAATACGTTATAATTTGTTATTGAGTTTTGCACAGAGCAGCTGCAAAAATGCACGAGAACGTTGTGGAAAGAAAAATATGCGGAAAAAAACAAAAAACAAAAAACGGTCATGAAAAAACGAAGATGCGAAAACAAAATCGGAATGCTCTGTAAACATATCAAAACAAAGTAAAGCAATTTGTTAACAAACACAAGAATTATAATGAACAAAAATCTTAATATATGATTAGTCAATTTTGCAGCTGCCTCAGAATATTTAAGGAATTATCCAATATGGAAGTACCAGACCAGCTTTTTAGCTAGGATTTAGGAAAAAATATTGTATATATTTATTCACACTGCAACTAGTTCGCAAACGGAATTATTAAATGATGGCTACCCTTCTCAGCATAGGGCAAACAGTAATAACAAGAGAGGAGAAAGGCCAAAGCGGAGGGCTGGGGGATGTCATAAGTGTGCTTGCCGTAGTGCCATTATCCTTGTTGTTGGTTGGGCACGAGCCTGACAAAAAAAATCAAAAGAAGATGTCTGTATGATTGGCAACAGCAGCTTTTTAGTGTGCTGTGTCCCTTTTTCATATTTTTTTCCTGCTCCTCTTTTTTTTCTTCTTTTTTTTTGTAGCCCATCAACTTTTTGTCGATTTCTTTTTTATTTTTAATATTTATTTCATGTTTTCCAACTGCCTTTTTGCCCCAATACAAGCAGCAACAAAAAAAAGTAAACATATATATATATATATATATATATATGTATGTATATATAAATAAACTTCATCATATTCTATTTGTCAGTTGCTTTTTGTCCTCATTCTCTGTGCGCTGCTTTTGCCTTTGTGTATGCTTTATGAAATTGATGCTCGAAAATCGCACTCAATTAGTAGGGATTTTATATTTATTTATTTATTGTTGTTGCCCAAGCAGAAGCAGAAGCAGCGGCAGCAGCAATGTTCAACGGCACGTGTATCAACAACCATGTGTGCATGAATGTGTGTGTGTGTGTGGGTGGGCGTGTGCGAGTTATGTGTGCGTATGATGCTGGGATTAGGAATGGGAATCGGGCTAAGCTTACCAGAGCATTCCGGCTCAAAGGGTGTCAACTTGTATACGCTTTATTTAATTTATTGCTTATTTGATTTGTAAGCAAGGAATTTTCTGAAATTTCGACCAAACTACTTGACAGTTGCGTAGCACTTACAACATTTGCCACTGTTGATTTTTACAAGTGAATGTTGAAGAAGTTGTTCAAATACATAAATCATAGTTTGTAGTTATTAAGTGCAAAACTATTTCGAGTTATTGAAGTGGAAAATAAAAATATACAATTTTATACAATTTTTGAGCATTTATGCGGCAGTCGCTGGGAAAGTAGCAAAATTCTTTATCACAATTCACCCCAAGGACTCTCAATATGAATAAACATCGGCCAACAAGTAAGGCGACATCTGTTGGTATTTTATGTAACTTAAGGTTAGCTAAAGTTGCAATGAAAGCTTTACCGGTATGAGAATTTCCCAAAAGCTCATACAACAGTATTTAAAAGGACATTTACTCCGAAAGCTTTATAGTTTAATTTTGAAAAAGAAACATTTTATGCAGCCCATCTGTGGTTTACAATTTTTTTGTGTACATATTTTTATGAATCGTTGTTTACATTTTTGGCAATTTACAAAAGCTCAAGCTATAAGCTGAACTTTCAGTTGGCCTTTTTTGGCTGTGCTAAAAGCTCGACTGTTATACTAAGAGCTTTTAAGCTTCACATCATCGAATAACCTCACCAGTTGCTGTTTATCCCAGTTTGAACACACTCTGTTAACTAACAGCAGTAATGCCAAAGGACTTAACAGCGATTAGGGGCCATTACTCGTATCTCGTCTTCTGACCCTTCTAACTGCTTGATTGTGCGTAAGTGTCGCATACACCCACTCACAGCCTTACACTCGTTAGTGTGTCTGGGAGTACGCTTAAACGCAGGACATTTACTTTATGTGTTCTTAAATGACACCAGCAGCAGCACCAGCAGCAGCACCAGCAGCAGCAGCCAGCAGACAGCAGCTAGAAATGCTTCGCATAACGATTACATTAGAAGCGAGTAAAATTTCATAAAAATGCGCTACGTGCGCTGCCTTTTTGAATATGTAATGATACCTCGAAACGAGTGCAATTTGAACACGCACACACTCGCAATCATGCCAACACTCCCACATCCCCAAACACACACATACACACACACACACACACACCTACTAAAATACTCACACAAATCGACCGCAAGCGCTAAAATTCCATTTGTGGTTAAAGCGGACAACTTTATTACACGCCATAAGTATGAGAAAAAAAGAGAAAAAAAAACACAGACAACAAATAGAGAGACGAAACAATTTACTATCAATTTTCGGGCTGGTATTAATTTGCACCAATTTTTGGCACTACAACCGAACCGAACCAATTGTGGCAATTTTTACTCACGCGCGCTAACGGTTTTTACTGGCCAGGCCAAAACCTGTCAAAACTCTGCCTGGATTTTCAAATGTTCTCCAATTAACGAGTGCACAATGAACAGTGGAACTAGTTTGTAACTAACCTAAGTTATTAAATATAATAGGTACAATTTTTGAAATGCAACACGTAGCATGAAAATATTATTTAGAGCGCAGAAATAATTGCAAGTGTTATTAGCCTTGCATGTCAAGGAGTTAATTTGGAAGTAATAATTAAATAATTAAAAAATATAAAATATAATTTTTTTAACAAATAACATGTGCAATCTTTATGTGCAAAGAAAATCATTTGGGGTTTTTAGTAAGCATTTCAGAAAAGATGATTTGAAAAGATGTTTCTTCTTATCCATCTCGTTTACGTAAAGTTCTAGAGGCCTTTTCTAATCATACATAAATCAAATAATATCCGGACATTTTCCAATAATTTTCCACAGTACAGCGTCTGTTTTTCAATTCGACTGTGTTCACTTGACCAATGTTCTGGCGCTTGTAGGCGACTGCGGTTTTCATTACATTTTCGATTCTGTACATTTTGTTGTAGACTCTCTCTCTCTCTCTCTTTCTCTCTCTTTCTCTGTCAATCCCAACAACCTGCTCTTTTAGATGGGTGCGACTTAAGCGGCTTTGCTTTTTGTGCCCCGGACGGCGGCAATTTAGCTAAAACGGTGCACGCCTACCTGTGCCACAGAACGCACTAGGCAAATTACTATTTATGTGAGTGCCGGCTAGCCCACTGCCCACTACCCACTGCACCCTGCAGCCCGCCTCCCTCTCCTTCTATCCCTTATGCAAGCAAAACTCTTTGTGTGTGTTGATGCGGTTGAAATGAGCAAATTGTATGCGATTGTGGCAAGAGGCAGCAACAACAAATAACGAAAAAAAAGACAGAAAGAGAGAAAGAAGTGCAGCCATCGCAGCTGCCGCCTGGAAATGCACGAATTTGGGTCACATGGTGCACATTTTTTCGGTGTTTTATATATTTTGAACTCAAACTTACTTAAAATAAATTAGTTTTACTAAACCACAAAAGGGCAGGCTGAAAAAAGGGGCTGAAAACTACAAATACAAAACACAAAAAAAAAGCTGAGAGAAATAGAGGGAAATATACGTTGCTCAACTGATGTACAAAATAAATGCGAAGAAATCAGTGCCAATGCCCAAAGGATGCCCACAAAACAAGCAAAGCGAACCAGCAACCAGAACCTTAAATGGACATAGGTCTGGCCTTGGGCCCTCAGACCGGACTTACTGCCAATTTTATGACCAGACACGCAATTTTCACCCCTCAACGGTGGCCTGTGCGGGTGGCTCCAATATATATATGTATATATACATATATATCTGCTTGAATGTGTTATGTGCGTGTGAATGAGGCAAAGACAAAAGAGAAAAATTACCAACTATTTGGCATTGAGTCACAGGGGGGAAGACCGGTCCTCCACTGGGCTGGCAATTCGATTAGAGCCCACAGCGTTAAGCAGTTAAAGCTGCCAGCTGCCAGTTGCCTTTTGCCACTTGCCACTTGCCAGTTAGCTAGTTGGCCAGTTAGCCAGTTGGTCAGTTGGCAGTGCCACAGTTTGAAGCATGACGTCAGTCAATGAATCGCTGGACGAAACTGCGAAGCGCCAAATGAAGTGCACAGAGAGAAATGACTGGCAAAAATGTGGCTAGCCGAGTAGAGGGACAGACAAATTGCATACAGCAGCGACATACTGAAGCGGCGCCCAAAGTGGTTCGGAGATATTTATAACCAGATGGGGCAGGCAACGTGTCCAACACAGCCCGATGACGACGACGCCTTTAGTCGCCAGAGAGACTTGACAGGCAATTTGGCAAGCAATACTCTCAAAGCGTAACTAACATTTATATTTGTCGCCAGGAGTGCCGACTAAACAAACAAATGTCACACATAACACGACAACAACGGCAACAACAATAACAACAACAACAACGACGACGACTGCCAGACGACTTTGAGGTTGGTTTTCTGCCCTCGCTCGCCCCACTTGGCTCACATGCATGCAAATCAGCGAGGCGACGCAAAGGTTTAGGCCTGCTCAGTTGTGCCACGGAAAATAAATGGCGCTACAAACTCGCTAACCAAATGCTCAATTTGATGGGCAACTGACGAGCTGGCAACGAGTCCTGTTAGCTGTTGTTGCAACAGCAGCAGCAGTGGCAGCAACTTGGGCGTCAACTTTAAAAGGGCCAACAAGTTCTTACCCTCCCTTTCATTAATAATTAAATAATGCATAAGTCCTCATTCGTTCACACACACACATGCATTTTAGAAAGCTGTAAAGTTGTGAGCTACACTGAGAAAAATTTAAAATGAAAATAACAGTTTTTATTGCAAGCATAAACTGCTCAACTGCTCCGGCTTCCTATCTTCCACCCATCTTAACCCATCTTCAGCCCAGCAGTCAATTTAATTATTTACATTTCTTAAGTTATAAAAAAAGATACAAATTTAAATCAAATTCATAAAATATATTGCTTTTGACATTAATTTAGCTTTTATTATAATTATTATTTATTATATTATATTAATGTTATTATAGATTTTAAGTGTTTTGTTTTTCAGATTAAATGATTTCGTAAGCTGCTTGCTTACTTACAGTTTTTTCTTAAATTTCGTATAGACAAGTTCGGGAAATTAATCTGCATTTCTGTCGATGGCGAAACAAACAAACCTTAACCACCTCATCGTTGAAAGTGCAACTGACGCGAGGACCATTCAATTCCCAGACGCATTTAGTTGTATGCCGGTTATTGGATTTTTCTGGCTAACGCCGCATAACTAAATAAAAGCCATTCACTTAAAAATAGACCCAGACACAGACCGAGACCCAAAATAGCAGCAGCAACCAACCGCTGTAACTCAAATGGAACAACAACAACAACAACTACAACTACAAAACGGAACAAAACACACAATTGAATTTGATATACGAGCGTGCCGCGCCCGATATGCTCAAAACAAAACTGGACAGCGCCTTGTTTGGGGTTTTGTTTTTGAGGGCAATCTATTGCCAAAGCAAATTAAAATTCAAATTCGTTTGCATGTTAGTTATAAGACAAAACAAAAATCAACCCGAGAGCTCTGTAGTCTCAACTACAAAAATACCCAGCTCTAAATAAATTTTGTTAAATTATTGTAAAACGGAAATAACTTTGTTCTTTGTGTGATCCTGAATACTTAATTTGCATTTACAATATCTGTATCTAATTAGGAGGAGAATAGCATAAAATGTTGATAATTAATGTACACACTTAAGACACATCAAATGAAGCTATCTGCATCACAATTAGGTGTGCACCTTATTCTACCCTTTCAGCCATTTTTGAATATGTGCAGGGTATGAAATTAAATGAAATAAATTTTACGTTGTGAGTTTTAATCAAAACCAAAAAGAAATACAACTTTTGCTCGTCCACTAGTGGCTCAAATAGAAAATTACTCATACGCACTGTGAACGACCACTCCCACAGCATGCAACTGCTGCTGCTGCTGCTGCTGCTGAAGCTGTTGCTGTTGCTGTTGCAGCAATGCAAAACTGTCCGGCATGTTTGATGTAAAAATCCCTCAACTGAAATAGATTTACGTCACTGGCAGCCGGGCAAAACTACGTTTGTTAGCCATTTTTGGGCTGCCTCCCGCCTGGCTTACCCTCTGTTTTGGCTTTGGCAATTTATTTGCAAATATTTTTCAGCATCAAAAATATGTGTGTGCCTCATCCAGTCAGTCACCCGTACCCCATCCACCCTCGCTGCAACGACTGCTGCTGCAATTGTGCAGCAGTTGTTAGTTTTTATTTTTATTTTTTCTCTATTGCTCAATTGTTTGTTTGTGTATTCTCGCCTGGGCTTTAACTCGGATTTTAGCCTGCTGCCAAATTATATTACGCATAAATTCTGCTGCAGGAATATTCGTAAAATTTAAAATCCAACTGGCAACAATGCCAACAGTATAGACAATTGCAGTTGCCCCTGACAGCTTAGGTGTTGGTGCTGCAACTGTTTTGATGCTGCAACCGTCTCCTGCATCAGTGTCTGCTGTTCTGCCACTCAATTGCGGCGCCATTGACTAATCTCGCTTTTGATTTTCCATAGCCATTAGCACGTACACACACACACACACACACACCTTCACACTCAGATGAGCCGCTTTGGACTGTTGAAAATATGACAATGGCGGGCGACACCTGCACGCAGCAACGACACTCGTTCGGCTGGACACTAATTCACAGCACACACAGATAGATAGATTGATATAGAGAAGGGGACAGAGAGAGAGAGGGAGTCTGTCGCAGTTGTGGAGCAAAGCAAATCCAGTTCCAGTTCCCATTGGTGCCTTGTGCCTGATGAGTTGTCACATGTCGTCGCTCAACTCAACTCAACCCAACCCTCAACTCTCATCTCTTGTCCAGCAGATGCTGCTCTGTGCCTAAGTGCCCGGCTACTAAGCTATCTGTGTGTCTCTCTGACTGTCTGCCTGTCTGTCTGTTTGTAAAAAAACAGTTGCCTGCCTAAAAACTATTGAGTTGAAATTATGCAACGTTTGGCTGCAAAAATGTTTTAATTAAAAGCATTTGCACCAGCATCGTTCGAGCCAACTGGCCGCATGGCTTGTTAAATGTCAAAAACACGCCTCACTGATTTTTGAAAGAGGCGTGAGGGAGGGCGGAGAGAGTGGGTGAGCCACTGGCCAGTGGAGTGTAGAAAGTGGACTCGGCAAAAAGAGTTGGCATCTGCAAAAATTCATCTGGCAAAAATTCGATTGTGTCCTCTTTTTTTTAGTCCTTTCCCCGAGCATAGTTACGAGTTAGAGCATGAAGAATAGTAAAAACATGCCGCATTCGCATTCATTCATTTTCATTTACTGGCATGTTGAGCATACGCCACGTTGTGTGCCATTGACAAGGCTATGTGGCTGTCAGGCTCGAAACGAGAGATTTCCTAGAATACTCTCAGTGGCATATTTAATTTAGTTTGATGCCAAAAGCATCATTGAAAATATAACAAAGTACAGTGGTGTTTGTCATGACGTCTCCCGATAATGAATAAAATACTGAAAAGATTACTTGTAACTATTTGGACAATTTGATGCCAAAGGAATTATTGTGGACAGGAGTTCAATTTCAATTATTTGGGCAATGGCCTGCTTTACAGACAAGTAATTATGGTAATTATTTACTCGAACTTTAGTTATTCAACAATTAAACACAAGCGTGAAAATTAATTAGAAGTCTGTGAACAATTTATGAAATGTTTTTATTTTCCTTTGTGTTCTTATATCACACTTAAGTATAACAATATTTGTATTATCCTTCCTGTTGGTCGTTATCTCTTTATAGTTAAATAAACTGACTCTAATTGTCAGCTCTTTATAATATTTCTTCCCATTGTGCAAATCAACAGCTCTGTGAATAATAAATTGTGCACTTCCCAACCAACACAAACAAAACAGAAAATCAGAAAAACCATAGGCGTGGCCAAAGTGAACAAAACGCACTGAAAAAAACAAAAGCCTAAATATTGCCTGGCTAAGCGTTGCCTTATGGAACAGTAACGAGAAGCACACACAAAAACCAACAAAAGTCTGGCCTTAAGCGACAAGACACAACATACAACACACAATAACAACAACGACACAGCAGCACACAGGATAGACTCTGGACTGTGGACTGTGGACTGTTGACTGTCGACTGTTGACTGGGCCATGTGCTGCCCTCAAGGCACTTTCGGCACAGCAACGATGAGTGGCGGAGTGGTAGGCCCAACGACAGCAATATGAACAACTTGTCCATTTATAGCGCTTCATTTTAAACAACAAACAGTCGGCAAACACTTGCCATGGCACTGGTACGCATCACTTGGCTTGATTTTTAATTGTGCTGCTGCGCATTTCAATTGAAATATGAAAAAGGCGAGAGACTTGCACAGCCCCAACGGGACGGCGACAGGATGGAGTAGGCGATAGGGAAAGAGATAGAGATAGAGACAGAGAGAGAGAGAGAGAGAGAGAGACAGAGACAGGCAAGAGACTGGTTGCTTCTGCTCTTACTTGAACAGCAATTCATCCCGCGCCTGAGCCTGTGCCTGGGTCTTGTTCAACAGCTTGTCTGACTGGTTGCCAGACAGTCGACAGTCGACAGTCGTCAGTCGTCAGTCGTCCGTAGGCCTTTTGAAGCATAAAGATAACTTAAGTTGTCCCCACTGGAGCACTGAGAGAGGGCAAAGTTCAGTTGCAAAACCGACAACTCGAGCGACAGCGGCGGCTGCAAACAAATGACACTGAAGTTCACCTTTTTATGCCAAGTGTGTCGGTCGAGACGGGGACGAAGGCGAGGACGTGGACGTCGACGAGGAGGAGGCTGCAGCGAACGGACGGACCAGCGAGCTGTCCTGGGATCCGGCGCTTACATAATAAAGTAACTCAAGTGCGCTAAGCAGTAAAAGCTTTTGTAACGGGTTGTCTCTGGGACGGTGCTAGGCTGGGCACTCTGTGGGACTGTGTTGGTTTGCTCTTTTGCAAAACATTAAAGAAAATTATAAATATTATTAGAGTGTTGTTGTGTGCGGGTGTATGTGTGTGTGTGTGTGCGTGTGTGCATCATGCGTGTGTTCATCGCTTGTTTAGTAGACAATTAAAAATTCCATTTGTGGCATTTAAAGCATAGCACATGAGGAAATTAACGCATTTTTCCTGCTTGTTGCAAGGTTCGTTGGAGGGCTTTGTGTGCCTAATGAAATGGCCAGCACTGAACACAACGCTTCTTTTCCTTTGACAATAAATTTAATTATAGGAAAGGGTATGGCAATTTGCCTAATTGCATTTTTAATTGAAATGGATTCTTTTGACTATAAAATATAGAGGAGAAGTTCTTAAAAAATAATAATCATTGTTAGCTTAGGCGTAACCACACAACAAGCTAATGATCTCTGAATAATTTATTGTATCGTGCCTTTCATTGAATAATTCAAAAACAGGCAAGATATTATTAATGCATTCAGATTGCCTGTTCAACCATTAATCAAATGTGAAAGTCATTGGAGAAGTTTCTCAAAACTAAATCTGTAATCGCAGTAGCTTCTGCTGAAATATTCTAAATCAAATGGCATTTGACTTAAATTAGTAGAACCTTACAGTTGGCCTCATAAATACTATTGCCAAATTTTCTTCATCCAGCAATATGCTCAAAATTCCTAATAGAAACAAGCAATTGTCATCGTTAACACCGCGCATCACCAAAATTGAACGGCCCACACCGAGAAGGAAGCTTAACCTTTTGGCAATACCCATGATGCCGCACAAGCCAACCAAATCCGAGGAAATCGCCAAGGTGACATATGAGCTGAATGAGAGATTGGTAAATCTGCAACAACGCGTCGTCGAATGGAAGCAATTGAGAGGACATCACTAAGTAACAGATGATGTACCAGCAATTGCATAATCATACCAGTTGGAGATGCACCTCAAATAAACTTCATGTAAAATTCAATTAAGTTTTACTTTACTTAATTCAAAATATCAATAATATCAAAAGCAATCGTTGCTTAAATTTGCATAAGTGTTCTTTTACTGAATCTATTATTTAAAAGAAAATACATAAAATATTTAAATATAAAATTTTGAAAACATTAAAATTTCCAAGTTTCTCTCATTGCATTAAAATCAGCTTAAATCTCTTCAAAGTGTTCAAATCATTTATACGGTTGATTTAATTGGCAAGCCACAATTCACTCAGCTCGTACATTGTTCATTTCGATGTTTTATGCATTTGACCGTTGGTCAGTGTGGTGTGCGTATGTGTGTGTGCGTGTGTGTGTTTGTTGAACAGTACACTTAATTGCATGTTTTAGGCCCGCAACGCATAATTGATATAAATGTGCACTTCGGGAACGGAATAGCAGGCGGAAAAAGCAGCTATCGGAGCAATTCCCAGAGCTGAAATCCATTTGTTGATCGCAAAGATAATGAATGGCATAATTGAAACCGGGCCCCCAAACTGTTTATTAGCAATGCAATTCCATTGGCCACATCGCGTATGTGTAATATGCCAAGCATAAACAAATAGAGACCGGCAGTCTATAATTATGCACGCCCATTTGGGGGTTGGTCTATTGGGGGAGGGGTTGCATTGATTGAATGCCAAATCACTTAACCCAATTCGAAGTCTTTCACAATAACTTGGCAGCAGTGGAAACATTTGTTGGTTTTTTCCTTGGTATTTTTCATTTCTTTTTGGGTTTCTATAGCCGCAATCGAAGCTGACAAATGGTCGATTGGCAGCTAAATGGCAGCCACGCTTTCCGCTTTGGCAGCAGCTAAAGCAAACGAAGAAAAGAAGGACCATAGACGAAGAATTGAAGAAGGCTAAGAAACATGCTAAATAGCAAAACGCTTCACTGAGCCAGCAGCAGATGCTGCTACCGCGTTTTGCATCCCATATCAATTTTAATTTCCTCTTTGGCTGGCTGCTAGCCAAGGCCAAAACCGAAGCCAAACCCAAAGTAAGTAAAGCAACTTCAAACCAAACTCGAAACTCAAACCCAAGCCTCAAGCAATCCAATTGCAACGGGTAACCCCAAAGTGATAGCTGCAGCTTCTTCATTTAGTGGCTTGGCCAACAATTGTTGCTGATTTAACACAAAATGCAGCCAATCTGCTGCTTGGGCCCACTAGAGAAGCATAGAGGCTGCCGATTTGGATATTTGTCAATGTCCATAGCAAACAGTTTTGGCAATGCTATTTGTACTATATTCGACTGTGTGTGTGTGTGTGTGTTTGTGTGTATGTGTGACAGCTGTTTTATAGGTTTATTAGTGAAGTTAGCTTGGCAATGCGCACAGCCTTCATTGGACTCATAATTTACACTTCGAGTAACTTGGCGTATACTTAATATCTGTCTGCCTAATTGAATGGGCAGCAGCAGTTGTGGCCGATTTATGACAAGTATTATCTATTGGCTTCGATTAATAGAATTACAGTTAAATCTATGGTGTACGTATGCGGATATCTTATTTTATAGAATCGATAAAATTAACACTTGTTTCTGCCCAAATTAATAAAAATATTTCTCATTTGTATACGATATTTCAATTTCCTTAAGTCAGATGATTAAACTAAAAACTCAATCAATCTAAAGCACACATCTTGATTAAATTGGCTTTTTAACTGAGTCTTAACAAAGCCATAACAATTCGAAATAAGTTCTTAGCTTGCTAATTTACCGTCGCTCACTTAATATTTGGTGCACTATCAGTGCAAGGGGTGGGTTGGAAAAGGAAACTTTTTTATTTAAAGTTTCTTTTTTATGCTCATATGTTTAACGGCCTTATTTTTTGCAGTCGCTCGCAGTTGGCTGGCTGGTTGGCTTGGCTTGGCTTGGCTTGTAGCTGACCGCACATAAAACAAACTTTGCGGTTACTTAATGAAGCTGAAAAATTGCCTTGGTTTTCTATTTTATTTGCACTTGCTCTCGCTCGCACACTTTTTACGGGTATCACTTGCTGTTGCTATTGCAATTTTTTTCCATCGCAATTTTCTTTTTTCTCTTTCGCCCCACTTCCCCCCCCCCCCCCCCTTTAACAGCCGCAGACACATTTTAAACGCTTGACTCTGAGGAGGAATGGCCCTCATCTAGTTGTAGCAGCATCAGCTCTGCCATTTGCCTTCCACTACGACTATTTATGCTGAGTGACTGTCTGAGCTATGCTGGAGCGCCTGCCATTAAATAGGCTTTCAGGGAGGAGAAGAGAAGGCTCTGGACTCACCTACTCGACTCGACTCGACTTGACTATATACACACAACTTGAGCAAGAGTTTGTGCTCCTCAATTTGAGGCAGATGGAACTTCTCGAGCCACTTTTACAGTGTCTCGCGCATTCATAGCCACGGTCTGTGGCCAGGCATTTTGCAAGCGTTCAACTTTTGAGTCCATCATACCAATTTTCATTTGAATTTTTTGCAACATTTCATTTTTAACTGCTGAACTTTGCACAATAATTCTTAATGCAAAGTCAAGTGCTCGAGCTGTCGCTGTCTCCTACTGCTCATTAAGTGGCCAAAACTTAATGCAGACAACCCACCAGTGTGTGCTACACGCAACTTTAACATTTTTCAATATTAAAAAATATAAGAAATGAATAAAAAATATATACGCGCATCTTTCGCACATTGATTGCCTCAGGCCTGCCTCCGAGTGGGCCCATAAATAATTGGCGCTGATTTGTAAATGTCGGCAGGCCAGTCGACGCCTCGAACTGTAACTGAAATCCAAACTGTCCGCCATGTTTGCCACTTCATTCATCTATCTTAAGTGCTTACATATATATATATATATCTATATACATACATATATATATATACACATATATGTGTATCTATACGGGCTGTGTTTGCCCTGGTTGTCGTCCTGGCGCCATGCAAAGTGCATGTGTGTGTGTGTGTTTGTATGCTTTACTAATTGGCCAAGCGTATTGTGCACCCACCCAGACCCCTTGCAAACCTTGATTGATTTGTATGGCTTAAGCTATACGCGCGTGAAACGCACGATAAACGGTGTAAAATTAATTAGTCACTGGCCTAGGACCGAAGTACTTTGTATCCTTGTACCGTGTTGTATGTCCTCGCTTCATGCTTGCAAATTTGTAAGACTCAATGGCGCCGTAGGCTTGTGTCGTCCTGTCTGACTGACCCCTGGCCCCTGTCGTCGTCATTTGTGCCTTGCTTACAAATAAATAAATGAGCGCGCTTACGTTGGCCAACCTTATCGGATCAGCACCAATCAATTGCAGTCACAGCAAATGGCTTGATCATTTGTAGTTGCCAACGAATGCAGTCTTCCTTAAAGTAACTCTTTTTTTTACTGCAACTCTTGCCGAATGTTAACAATTGTCAACTGATTTAGTTTAATGCGAGAGTCGATAGTTTCTGCTGCTGACCAAATAAACGCAAAGTTGTTCAAAAATTATTGGCAAACAACAAGTTGAGCGTTGCGCTGAGTTTCGAGTGGCAAGGCAGATGTAGGGGTGGTACATATACATATATGAGGTTGCAGCCACAACGACACGATAAACATTTTATTTCTGAACATCCACACATATTGGCAATTGCCACTTGCTACTTGGCACCGCCACTCGACCATTTGGTTGTGTGGTCAGCAGATGGGGCAGATAATTTTGTGACAAGTTGCCATCGTTCTATCGATCGTTGCATTTGCCACGGCACCAAAAGCAACAAAGATACTATTGTGTACGACCATTTCCTTGGCCATACCCATAAAGTTTATTGTTGTTTATTGTGCACAGACACCGAACTTTTATTCAGCTAAAAGTTGAACTGCAACTGCTCGAATCGAGTGCATTTGCTTTATGGTTGAAATTAAAAGCAAATACTTTTTAAGAACTTTCTGAGGATCCGCTTGAAAGAAAAACAAATATAGATTTCAAGAGAGCATCAGCTTAGGTACTACTATATGCCCTTTAATTCTATGATATAAAAAGCCAATGGAACTCTCCGATAATATACATTAAGCCTCGTAAATGTCTGTTCTTATTCAGAACTTTCACCAAATCTCCTTAAGCATTTTTGATGCGCACAAGATGTGAAAAGAGGATTTTAATATTTCTAACAATACAAGTAAACCCCAACCTTAGACTGTGAAAGTGACGCAGTATCAAAGGAAGTATCTACACCGTGCACAGACTACCTTGCTACACGGATAAACACACACTTGAAATGTGCTCGGCTTCCTTTAATAACTGTTAAATGTTTGCAACGCCTACGAAAGCCACAGGCCTCTTTCCGCCAATTTGTGACATTCATTGTGTGTGGAGCACGACGCCTAGGCGGAGTCTACTGCACGCAATAAATCAATCAATATCCTGCCTAAATATATATACGCCCGAGTCAAGCCCCTCTGCACGTCTTCCCTGTCTGCCGAATCGAGTTTAAGCCCGAAATGTCTAACGTCTGGGTGTGTAAGCCCTGCCTGCCCTTTCGTTATTTAGCTGGCATTTTTTTTGTTGTTTGTCTTTTATTTTTTCTTTGGTATTTTTCTTGTCTTTTTGTTTGGGACATTGATAAACATGTGTCCCTATGAACTTTGCAGTTGTCTTTTGTTTACCGCAATGTTTGCGGCCTGAGCTTTTTATTTGTGGCCAGCGTTTAGCTTTTGCCTTGCCACTGTTCTGTGTTGTGTGTCCTTTTCGGCTTACGATCTCACTTGCAAGTGCTCAGACAGGATATTATTATTGTGTGTGCCTGTCCGTCTGTCCGTCTGCCTATCTGTCTGTCTGTCTGTATGTCTGCCTGCCAATCTGCACATTCAGTTTTTTCTCTTTGCAGAATGGGTTTTAAATCAAATGTCAAATGTAATGAACTCGAGCCTGGACTCCGAACGAGCAACAAAAAGTTGCAATGTGTCCACAATAGCAAGCAAAAAAAATTTACGCAGATTCCTAGAGATTGAAAAGTGTTTCATGGTTGCTTGGTTAACGAGTGCATGGCAAGAGAACCATTAATTATAGGTCGAATGAGTATTGAGTGAGAGTTGAAGGAATGCAGATATGAGAAAAACAGCTTTAAGTTTGTCTAAAGCTAGCGTGCCTCAAACATTGTCTGAGGCCTGGGAATATTTGGGTAGATTTTATCAGGCTTAAGATATAGATTTATAAAGAAAATGCAATCTTTTCTACTTACTAATGACGTCTTGAAGTTTTCACTTACCTGCAAAAGAGAAATAAAAATATTGAAGATAAGTTAGTTGTTAAAGCTTGTGTAGAAGAAATCATTCAATGATTTAACAAAATACATTTCGTATACAATTCTTAGCAAATTTGAATTGGTTGTTCCAATTAAGCCCAGCATATTGAATTTGGCCAATCCTTATTGTAAGACCTTAAATCTTTTATTGTGCACACGAACAGCACCTGCATGAATCCAATTCGTACCTAATTCCCACATCATCAACAATTGACAGCACATGAGCCGCATTTTTGGCATACAAACAGAGCAAAATGTAACAAAAGGAGGCACAGGCAGCCCGGGCACATAAATGGCAAATATGCATAACGGTCTAAGCCAAAACTATGCCTGCCAACCTCCACATCACACACTACAGACTACTACGGCACCTACTTGAGGCATCCAGTGTAAAAACCCAGACCAGCAAAGGAAAAGCCGATAACAAAACAATGTAAAAATACAAAGAATTTCTGGCACAAGGCCAAGTCGTCGCAGCCCAAGTACGAGTGAATATCGAAAACAGGAGGAGGCAAGCATAAAATATTCTGGGCCTCCGAAAGGAGAACTGTGCTGTGGAGCTGGGACGAAGGTATCAGACGAAAAGGGCAAATAACAATAACAAAAACCAAAGAATTACTAAGTATTTTGTATTGTTTTCAATTGTTTGTTGGCAGCCGAGCATAAATATGATATTGATGAGGAAGCAGGCAACCCTGAGAGACCCTAGACAGGCATACAAAAATACACATACATATATGTACATATGTGGCATCATTTACCTCTCCTCTCCACTTGTGCCATTTCTTCTTCATATTGAGTCATGCATGAATTTAAAGCAACTACTTTAAGAGCCAAAATGAATAAGACAAAAAAAAAGGAAAGCATTTCAATCAATTTCGCTGTTAAACCGCAAGCAAGCAGCAAATGCAGCCAAGCAAAACGTGTACCGACACTTCTAATAGCCCACCAGAAAGAAGCACCCAACGGAATTCAAGTAAAAGAGTGGTATAGGGAAAGTTGAGTTGGGATTGGGGGAATGGGGAACGGGAGATGCAATGATTCGTCGTCGATGAGGTTTGATTTATTGCCCAGCCGCACACACACACACACACACCCGCGACTCTGTGGCTTTGGGTTAGCTCCACTTGACACTCGCCGCTTTGTGGTGCTCCAATCAGCGTAAGTTGATTGAACTCTGCATAATTTAGAGCAAGGAGCTACCCACATGAGGACAGGACACGCAGACAAGGACTACCACAACGGCAACTACAACGACAACGCGGCAACGTCATTGCCTCAATTTTAGTGCAGCTGCCTTTGGCTGTTGACTGCCGTCATTAACAAAATTGTGCAAACTTGCTGGCTCTTAGCGCCTTAAAAGAGAATCTTAAGTAAGAGATTGAACAAATATAAAGTATTGCACATTGAGGTTGAAGCTCTTTGCATACTACATTGATAATGGCTGCATAAGCATATGTGATCCCCTGCGATATAAGAGTCTGTCGAGTGTGCTCAGAAAGTGAACAATTGCCATTCAAGACAGCTCATACAAAATAAGAGTATAAAATGCAGCAAATTAGCAATAATTATTTGAAATTGTTTTTCAAAATGAATCCTTGATAAGATATAACGAAATAGTTTTCCTGATGCCAATAAATTTGTACATAATCGATCTTTGACCAATTACAACAGTAAGAAATTCCATGAAAGTAAAACTAATATTAATATTATATTTTAAATCGTTAAAAAAAAATTGAAAACGACAAGCAAGCTAAATAAAATAATAAAAAAAATCAAATAATTATTTTCAGAGTTTTCTAAGACTCTTTTATTTAGTATCAGCGTCTCACAAGTTTTATACTCAAATGCATCGCCTAATGCTCCGTTTTGCTATTAAAAACTTGCAAATACCGGGGACAACTTTTGACGGCGACATCGCTGTTGCCTCCTATGCGACGTAATGCCGACGCAATCGATCACTGGGGGTTAATAAAACGCAGCCAAAGGTTTTTAGGACTTGGTGGCAACTAACTGCAACTCCAATCCTTCTAGCCAAGCTTCGCGCAGGTGAATGCGTGAGGAAAAGGAAAAAAGCGAACCAACTTGAAATCGTTTCGGTTTTTACTGCCATAAAGGAGAGCCCTGCCTGGTATTTACGGCGCTGCAACAAAAGTAATGTTGCATACAGCGCGACGACCCAGTGATTTATGCGAGTGCGAAAAAGGGTTCAAAGTTTTAAATGCCAGCGTTGCATGCGCATATGGACGATGGCAAGCCGACCAGTTGTTGTTGGCAAAAAAGTTGGCAGCTAACGGCCACGCCCCTGCGCCGCCCACACACCTCGACTAACTGGACTAAGCCAACTTAAATAAAAAGTTGATTTAATATGCATGCACGCACGCGCCCTCAGTTTTGTCAAATGCAATTTCTGTACACACAAAAACACACCCCTCAACGGCACGCACAGAGGCACACATCACATAGAGGCGAAAAATGGCGAGCCTGGTTTATAATTAAAATCCATTCACGCGTATGCCGGCATACACATACATGTCTTTCAGCACCAGCATTTGCTAAATTATTAATTACACTAAAATCGATAATAGTAATTTTCAAAAGAAAACTGCCCAGATTAAAATTAAAGCGGCAAATCCTGTGGCTACAGTTACATGTCAGCTTCGACGCTCTATTCACATAAATATGATTTTGAAAGCAGATCAGATTTTGGTTGGTTTTGATAAAGGTTCAAAACTATGATATTTGGGACTTAGCCCCATGCGGATTTCGAATATTTAGAATGTATCCTCTGACCTAAAATTATATTATAATTAAGATTGACCAGAGGCTAAGCCACGCCGATTTTCTGGTTCATCTTTTTACTTCCGACAGAAAATAACGTTTTCAACTTAAAGTGTACAATTGATCTAGAAGCCAAACTATGATCAAAACGCCATTGCTTTCAAAAATGCGTTGAGTCTTGACGAAGTTTCGACTTATGCCGATTGTCGGCTAAAATTTTTACTGATGTTATAAGCCAAACCATGATCAAAAAGCATTGGGAGTGTTCGACCCTTGCCCATTTTCGGCAAATTAGAATGTAAAAAAAATGCAGACCACTTTTTGCAAAGTTGCCTCCACCATTGGAATCACACATATGTTTTGATCGCTGATAGATATTTTTATATAATTTTCACAGAGAAATATTTCGTGAATCCACAAGAACATAAAATTAAAGAAATCTGACAACGCTGCCAAAAGAGCTGGGGAGTACCCAAAAACCTTTCACGTCAAGTATTATATGTGTGTGTGTGTGTGTGTGTGTTTTCTATTCAATTGTCCACTTGAAATGCAAGTGCAAGTGCTGAGGCAGCTACACAAGCGCAAATCCTGCTCACGCATCCCTGCAGCTGCTGAGCAAGACTTGTAAATTGCATTTGCAGCCAATTTACACAAAATTAAATTGAATTTACGCTACGCTTGCACAAAATATCAATGAATGTCATGTAACAACGCTGCAAGCAGCACACACAAAAAATAAAAGGAGGCGAAGAAGAAGTAGACAGAACGTCTATCGAACAGCGAGAAAGAGAAAAGAGAGAGAGAGTGTGTGTGTGTGTGTGTGTGTGTGTGTGTGCGATGTGTGTAGAGTATCAGGATGTTCGCCCACAAAAAGTCAAGCTGCATTTTATCAAAATTCAAATGGTATTTTCTGTGTTCGTCGCCAGCGTCGTCTGCTTGTTTAGCATGCGTGATAAGCAGCTAGCAAAAAGCAGTAACTGCCACTGCCACTGCCACAGCAACAGGAGCAGCTGCGGCAGGACATGAAAGGACCGTCGGCTCACACATGCAACTTTGCCTGTGTGTTGTAGTTTGTTGCATAGCTAAACAACTGAGCTAGGTGGAGACGTGGTGTGAGTTAGTATTGTGCCAAGAGCAACAGCAGCAACTAAGCAGCCGCGTTGTGCTTCTGCTTGTTGTTTTTGTTGCTGCTGTTGCTGTTGCTGTTGCACGCATTGGACAAGACGACGCAATGACTGACGAACTTGCAACTGGCGTTTCGGACAAACTTGCGAAGCAAATCACACGAGTTTTATGTATATGTATACATATATACATATGTACGTGCAGCAAATGAATCAAAACTTCAAGCAGCAAGTTAGACCCCCACAGTCGACAAGTGTTGAAATGTGGGCGGAGTCCTCACTGCAGGATATGTTGTTAAATTGTTAAAGCCAAGGCACTTAGTAGAAATATATTAAGCAAAAAATAAATAAAGGTTAAAGGCAGCTTGGCATAGTTGGCAATAGTTTCAGAAACAAAAAAGGAAACCCAAAAATGTAATAAAGATGAAATCATATGAAAAATGTTTCTTGTTTTTATGACGCAAACAGCTAAGTAAGCCAATTTGACTTAATCTTGTGTTAAATAACTTTAAATATAAACCAATTAAAATCTTTCAACGGGTTGCAGCTCATTTAAATTCAAATTGCTCATCTGTTCATCCATTTATGATAGATAGCCAATTTAAATACGCGGATTTCATGTTCCCAGTGTCAGCGTTCCGCTTGTGATAAATTCATATGGGGAATTGAGACTTTTGTGTTATTAATTATTTTTGTCGCAATATGATTTTAAAATGTTTATTGTCATAATTGTTAATTTTTGTCAGAAAGAGCAATTAATTTTTACCCCCACCCAATCGCTATGCTGCACTTTGCATGTTGTTGTTGTGAGTGTGAATCGTGTGTGTGTGTGTGTGTGTGTGCGTGTGTATTTGTGATTGTTGTTATTTACGTTGTCTGCGGTTTTAATCTGAAATCGCTTAAAATATGCAATTAATGGCAATTGTCGCCGCTTCTTGCCACAGAACACAGCAGTTGTCGTAGGCGACGTTTGTATTTACCTTGCTGCAGTAGGAGAGACAGTTTTTAATATTTTTTTTGATATGATAATAATTAAATTGTTTAATTTTACAACAACATGAAACGTCCGGAATGCAGACAGGCGTTAAGCAAAATAATTGTGCATTGTCATTAAAAAAAAACACACACAAAGCTGAAAGAGAGCCTTTGGGTAAAAATATGTTTGTCCAAAGTTGGAATGCTTTTTAAGCTCGCCATTATCTGTTTATTGTTAAATACTTCAAGCTTAATGCTTCGTGGACACATTTATAGTCCAACATAATTTTGGTTTGAAGTCTACCACCTAGTTTTAAGGTTTCTAGTGTTTTCAATAGCGTTAATTGAGCTCTAAATTAATCGATAGATGGAGCAAAAAAAAGGTGAAAACAGTTTCCCCACCATTAGCCACAAATAATTGTGTAATTAGAGCGACAACAAAAGCAATGCCAACTGCTGAAAATGTTGCCACTAAATGAGTCATTCATTCATTGCTAGGAAAATGAAAGCAACTGCTACACATTTGAGCATTTGAACTTGTTGCCCCGGGCTGACGTCACGTAAACCAATTGAAGCATAATTAAGCTTATTACCAAAAGCAGTTAATGTGCGTTCTCTAAAAACTGGACCTGATTTGCGCCATATTGAGGTTCAGCGTTTCGGTCACTGAGGTCAAAATGCCAACCAGTTGAAAAAAAAGAAGTACGGCACGTGGACTACGCTTTGAGAGAGAAAGAGGGAAAGAGGTAGAGCGAGAGAGGGTGAGTGATGGTGAGAGGGGAGTGGAGTAGTAGAGATGCAATCCCAGGTCGAGCAGTGGCTTTTGGCGACACTCTCGTTTTGGTATGCGCACGGAATTCTCAATTAATTTTAATTTCAAGTCAACACCTTGCCGACGATTGCAGCATCCAGCGCAATGGCAATGGCTATCCACCGAGTGTAATTATCCTTGCATTCCGTTTTGTGGTCTGCCGGATTTCTGTGCTCTGTGCTCTGTTCTCTGCACTCTCTGCCGCACACTCTCTCTTTCTTAATAAAGCGAAAGTATGCGATGGATAGGTAGAGATGGAAATGGAGATGGAGACGGACTAGCTGACCAGCTTAAAACTTTAACCGAACTGCACGACTGGACATTGGGTATTTACCTGTGCACACACGTGTGTGTATGCATGTGTGAGCGCGTGTGTGTGTGTGTGTGTGTGCGGAGACTACAAATCACGTGGACGTGGCAGGCAGACCTGGACACAGCGTCTTGTTTGGCATTTACGTGATGCACATTTAAACGCGCGCCCCGTCCAACTTGCAACATGAATTATGCTTCCAGTTGAGAACTTTGGCTAAATTGGCAAGGCAAACTGCAAGGCAACGGTTACGTGCACTCCGCGAGCCTAAAAGTGTATGCAAAGGCACAACGGGAACGACAGCGGCAAGGACCAGGGGATTGGCAGCAACGACAACTGCCACAGTGGGTGCGGAGAGAGCACGTGCTGAAAAAATTGATTGATGATTGAAGGCAATACAAAATGCGACGTGTGCCGCACGCCATGCCACAAACAGTCGCAATCTTTACCTCGCCGGCTCGCTCAGCTCATACACGGCACAAAAACAATATCAACTTAAGTTCTGCCAACATTTTAGAAAATATCTAATATATTCTCTTTTAACGAAAACCAAAATGGTAGTTGACAATTCAAATATCTTTTAGTTTAGCAATGCAGATTCTCATTTAAATCTTTCAATCGTAAAAAATAATAGTAATTATTTGACTTCTAACTGTTGTTGGGTACGTAATTGCCAATCATATTGCAACATCTCCACTTTTTCTCCAATAATTCCAAATTATTTTCTAACAGGTAGTTATTTTAAGTGTTTCCATTTTGCTGAGTGCATTTTTAGCTCCTCTTCTCCCACTCTCCATCTTTGGGGCACCTGCCCACATCAAACATTGTGCAAACGGAAAATGGCAATTCAAAAACTCGCAAAAGGCACAATTTCGCATATGTGCCGAGCCTTGTGCCACCGCCAGCGCCTTGTCCCGTTGGCTGTGCCCCTTTGCCCAATTTCCGGGCACAAATATTCATGTGCAAACTGCCGTCCTCAACGATGGCGGCCTTCTCTCTCAACTGCGACTGCGAATTTGCATAAATTTGGCATTTGAAAAGCTATTCAGCCTGATGGAAATGATGACGACGCCGACGATGATGAAGAGCTAAACTCAACTTAACTGAGCTGAGCTAAGCCCCAGAACACCCCGATCCACACCGTGAGTGTCTGTGTCCTCTTGCACCTCGGGGGATTGTATAAAGCCATTTAATGTTTTCACCACACAACGAAGGCATAAAAATGCCAACTGGCCCACGCAAAGTTGGCCAAGAGTGGGCGGCCATCAACGAAATATATACGCGATGGATATAAAAGTGAGTTATAATCGACAAGCGGCAGCAAGACGAGACCAGTTCACATCTGCATGTGGGCTAGTGAAAATTGAGTATATGTGGCAAGGACTAATGAGGGATATGAGTAAACTCATAGATGAGCTGCTGAATATAGCAGCTGTGGCCACTTACAATATTTGAGTCACTTTAATTAAAATTCCTATCCCACAGATGGGACTTTGAATAATTGTTTAACCTTGGACTCATTAATTTGAGAAAACGATTCAACATTTTCTTATGTTCAATCAATATCAATTTAAGGCATTTAAGTTTAACTACAGTCTAAAAAAGTCAACTAAAATGTGTACAGGCTAAATCTTAGATAAGTGTTGTATAAAGCTCTAAAAGTTTTAGCTTGTGAAGTTTGCGACTAAATATTTTTTAAACAAAATACAAAAAGTCGTTTTTCAACTTCTTATCACATTTTCGAAAAATTAAAGACTTCTACAAACGAGTCTGACATAAAAGAAATCTACATAACAAAATAAAACAACAAAATGTTCAGTTATTTATCCAACCTTCAAAGAGTTAAAGGATTATTTCAACAACAGAATCCGATGAAATAGTTTCGAAGCAATACAAATTTGACTTAAGGAATCATTGATTGCCAAAATTATTATTTCTAACATTTGCATGTTACGGTATATGCTGTATACAGCAGAGAGTTCATATATGTACATATGTAGACCAAAACTTATATTATGGCCACCTACCAATTTATTTTGACTAATGTGCGTAACACACGGCAATGGCAATTGTTGCTGTTGCAGTTCATGTTGCTGCACTTGCAGTTTTTGCGATTGCTGCATTCTTGTTGTTGTTGCTGCTGAAGTTGATGTTGTTGTTGTTGTTGTTGGTGCTGTTGCTGTTAAGCTGTTAACCGGCACACTACTACTTATTGTTGTTGTGGCTGATGTTGTTAGTGCTGTTGTTGCTGCTTCGGTCGAGGCAATCAATTGTTGTTAGCAAATTGCATGCGTTTTACAAATTTCACGCAAATTGCTGCGACTTCTGCTGATGAGGCCAACGCCCGACGATGCCTGCAATTCAAATTGCTGATGATGGGGTTGCTGTTGCTGTTGCTGTAGGTGCCGCTGTTGTTGGTATTGGTGTTGCTGCTGCTGCTGCTGCAGTCGCTGGCCGAGGCCCAATCGTGCATAGGGCGCACCATAGAGCTGTCGTTGTTGTTGTTGCTGATGCGGCGGCTGCTGCGACGGCTGCTGCTGATGGTGTCGCCAACGCACGCGTCGCATGCTCAAGGCGCCGCAAGGATACGCGACCTGCAATTAGATTGATATAGAGTTTTTGGAGAGAGAGAAGGCACAGGGGGAAGCACAACAACAGCGATCGGATCGGCCACTAGTATATGTGTAATTGCCACAACATTTATACAACATCGAGTAGGAAAATAGAGAGCAGGAAATTTAAATGAAAAGTGTAAAGAAAACACATCAATCAATTAAAATCATCATATGGAAGTATATTTGCTATATGTATTTGGTAGGAGATACTGTTTAGTTTAGTTTAAATTTAGTTTAGCTTAGGAGTAGTAGTAGTAGTAGTAGAACAACATCAACAACAACAACATCAATTATAGAACAACATCAATATATGAGGTCAATAACAACATCGATTTATATCAAGGGTATTATTATTTTATTTTTATTTTTTTTTGTGTTTGTGGTTAATAAATTCAAAATTTTTCAATAACAATTACTTGGGTAAGTGTGATTGAAAAGTTAATATCTATATTGAATTTCCACAACAAAAATATATCTATATATGATATTCTGTTCTTAGCCTGTTTACCAGCAGAAACTGCTGTTACCAGAGTTAACATAAATTTTGACTGGACAACAGAACTTGCTTAAGGACTTAAACACATAAATAAACACAGTAACAGACGCAGACAAATAGATATTATACTTACCATATGCAATTATTATTTAAGTATATGTTTTGAAAAATTAACAATTCTCGTTTTCACACAATATTTAGTTTGAAGGTTGATGTGTGTGAAGTGTGCTTAAGGCATGCAATATATCTGAAGATAATACCAGCTCTGCTCTGGGGCATGCAAAATAAATTAAATCAGTTTACTAGTAGCTTATGCTTTTGATGATGAACTTATATCTCAACTAAGATGAAATAAGATGCATTTAAATCAAACTATTTAATTGAAAAGAGTAGTGTGTCTACAAAGTATAAACCAATTTCAAAATATCCCAAGCTGCTTACCAAATACAGAAAAATGCATAAATATCAAATGCCAACATTTCAAACTCTTATTGCAACGTTGAAGCACATATTTATTAGCATAAAGCATATTTTACCAAACATAAAATGGAATATATTATAAAATATGATTGCCACAATTTTTCATTTAAAATACGCATTCAAGACGTACAAGATTACAGCCATACTTCAAAAGCCACCTGCTATTTATTATATTTTGAAGTAAATTACTCAAATGTCAATGTCGCGTAATTTATGCAGCAGCAAGAAGCGGCACCCACGCACAAAAAGCAGCTGAAACATTTTCAATTACTCAAACTGTGTGGCATAATAATTTTATCAGTTGCATAAACACATAAATATAAAGTGTCTCAAAATAATCAAATAGATATATGAAAGATATATGCGGGGCTGCGTAAATTTAAAATTCATTTGAAAAACGATGTCAACTTTTTGTATTCATTCCACAAAACTTATCAAAATATATCATTCTGAATGCAGTCTCGCAATGCATTATTTTTAAACGTATACAAATACAGCATCAAACAGCTGCTCCACATTCTAGGCAAAAGCACAACGGGTCAAAGGCAAACGAGCATTTCCGGTCACTGCTCACCAAAAACGGGCAAAAAATATTTAGCCGGACTCTGCACGCAATTAATTCAAATTAAAATGGCGTTGCTCGAATTGAAATAGCTTGTGCAAACATAAAACAAAAAAGAAATTTAAAATACGTCGCATGCAAATAGTCAATAATAAAGATTAAAATGTACTTTAAACTTTCCAATAATATTTTGATTTTCAAACTTTAAATACTCTGAAATCATAAACAAGAGCTTTGAATTTAGGAAACTTATTCAGTGAGTAGGATGGATAACAGACTCCATAATTATATAGTAAGTGCTAAATGAAAACCAAGTAGCTTAACTCCAATATATTCTGAATGACTTCAAATACACCACTATAGTGCTCATAATTCTGAACAAATAACAGAGAGACCTGATGCTTTTCATGATTACAAAGCACAATATGCAAAAACGGCGCAAAATGGCCTTTGTCGGTTGACAAGCGTGAAAAAATAACATTTTAAAATTCAATAAATTACTAAATAAATATGTATGCAACTGGCCAGTTACAGTTGCAAAGGATTTGGCCATATGCTTGGTGTTTGGTTAGTGGTTTCGCGTCGAACACAGTTATTCTATAGCATTTTCATTTATTTTTAGCTATTGTTAGCCATTTGTAGTCTACCCATTGTCTCTGGCTAACAGTGAACAATTTAAGTCTTAGCCTTTGCGGTTTGTTTGCATCATGTTTCATTCAAAGTTAGTTTGACCGACTCATGGGAACTTTGTTAAAATAACTACATACCTACAAACATTGCGAGTTTAAAGTTGCAAGTCAATGATTTGACATATAGCTGAAATACCTGCTCAGTTTAACTGATCTAAGCGTGAAAGTCGAAGCTCAGGCTTAAAGTGACTAAAACTAATCTTTAATTTGCAGACAGCAACAGATGCCACTTGATGCAGCCGATGTTGTTGTTGTTGTTGCTGTAACTGCTGCTACTGTTGAGGATGACAATGACGTGATAAATATATAGCAAGCACCTTGGCAGGCGTGTGCTCTTCAAGCGCACAGACGTCGCAAGGATTTCGACATTTTTATTACAGTGTCGAGACTTCAGCTGTCTGTGTTCTCAATAGAAAAAAGGAAAAGAAAAAAACCGTCGCGCTCGCTGGTATTTTTAAAATGCAAAAGAGACTTACTGCTGCTGCAATCATGAAAAGCAATGTGGCAGCCACATAGCTCCTCTAATAAAATATATTTTTACACATGCGCTTGCATAAAATATTCTCTTTGTAGTCGCAGAAACCACATTTCATGGATTTTCTAAAAACTTGAAAATTGCCTTTTTCGCACACACACCAAAAGTCAGACAATTTTTATGGCCCGTTGCGGTTTCAAATATATGTGTAGAGAGAGAGAGAGAGAGAGAAGAGCAAGAGACATAGAGAGAAAGAGAGAGAGAGAGAGAGAGAAAGGGAGAGGCATCTACTCACATTAATCAAGCAGCTCCGTTTGCCTCATTACCAACAGTTTTTTGTTCATTTTTAGTTTTTTTCCAATTTTTTTGTGATAATTTTTGCGCTTTGCACTGTTTTTTGGCTCATTCAGCTCTTTGACTTTTTATCTGCACGCTTTATGCTTAATTGCTTCTTTTGCCACTGTGGCGTGTTTTCCCCATTTTTGTGCCTCGTGTACATTTTCATTTGAGTGCGCACTCGAGAGCAGGCACTTTCAAATCGAACATAAGGTAGCTAAAAGCGGGCATGCCCAAAGACTTGCTATTCCCTTTGCATACATATGCATCTGAATGCCATATATACCAGTTGAAAAACTCACTTACTCGTAATGCCTACAGCGACATGCTCGTTCAGAGCAAAGGATGGCATAGCTCGAATATTTTGTGTATTTTTGTTGGGGCTGCGAAAGCCGCAAAGAGCAATTCGTTGGTCATAAATTTGCAAAGCGGATTTAATTGCAAGCAGCGGGTAACGGTAGCGCCATATGGAACAGGAACAGAAACAGGGGCTGGAGCAGGAGCAGGAGCAGGAGCAGGAGCAAAGTGCAATCCCTTGTTCTTGCTGTTGAATACATGTAAGGGAGGGGAGCTCAGTGGAGGCGCTGGCAAATAATAGACTCATTAGACCATTATAAGCCCAAAAGTGGCTTGTAAGCAAGCTTATAGCGGGATTGGCAAGCCTTTTGCTTGTAACCAAAGGAAATTGGATTATTATATACGGTGTCCATTTAAAATGGGTAAAATCAGGCAATTTTTAACTGGATAAAGTAAACAGGTCACAAAAGTGTTAGCTAAAACGTAAGTCTGACAAGAAAGAGGAACATAAATCAAAGTCTATCAAGTACATTTTTAAAAGTAAAATAAGATATATACCAAAAAGGGCAGACAGATTTTTAAATAAATTACCAAACTTAATGCTGAGCATCAACTTCATTCTCTATTAACTGTGTCATTTCGTGCAAAATATGGGTCAGAGCGTGCTTGGCAGTATCACGTTGCTATCAGCAATGTAACATTTAAGTTTCTCAGTGTGTGTTAAAGGAGAAGCAATCTCAGACCCAATACTATAAATGGCATACATTTTCGATTATGAAAACTAATTCCTATATTCCACTTCATGAACAGAATCTTTGCATGCGTGACCTTTTAATTGATTAACAAGCAGATTTTGCCATAGCGTGCTTAACTTATTCGGTTTGCTGTCCTCTCCCCTTGAAATCTCAGTCATCTTAATTAATTTACTGATTTGCAAAAATAATAATTAAACTGTCAGTCGCAACCATCGCCAGTAACTACAACAACAACAACTGCAGCCGGCAGCTGTCACTGCTCAGCTGGTTCCTGTTCTTTCTGCTTGTTTTTTTTGTTGGTTTTTGTTGTGCACACTTCCGTTCTAAATGTTAAATTCCTTACGGTCAGAGCGAGAAGACGGGCAAAAAAAAAGGCTTTGGCCAGGCGCCAGAACCACCGACGCCATCGTCCTCGCTTTGGTTTGGTTACAGGCCCCAACACTTAATTAAAATGGCATCCGGCCACGCCAACAACAACAAGAACACGAACAACACCAACTACATCAGCAAAAGAAGAAAAACCAAATGAAAAGAATAAAAATCCGTGGCATCCACATTCTGCTCTGTCTCGCCGGCAGCCCGTGTGAGTAAGCGAATTCATTTCCCGCTTTTGGCCGTTGATTGATATGCCAATGAAGCGCGCCGAGTGCAGACACAGCTCCATAGAAGCCTCCAAGCCACCAAGCCGCCCAAGTACGAGGAAAAAATCTAGTTCGTTAGCTCTTATGCAAAGCGGACAATCGCATACATTGCGGCGCACTCTTCGGCACAGAATCAACAAATGCAGATGGGCCAGATAAATTGCCAAATTGAAGCGGCAGCATTGACGCCGTCGCCGAAATCGATGGCAGCCACGACATCCTCCCTATCAACTGAACCTGACCAAGACCTGAGCTCGAGCATCAGAAATTGTTGGTAATTTATTCGCGAAAGAAATCAAAATGTACTCTCAAAATATACCAACTAGAAGATACCCACTAAACAAGCACTTAACATCGTAACGCATACATGAGAAGTATGATTTCAAGTTAAGTTAATGATAATGAGAATAATAAAAGAAAATTCGAAACTGTATTTAAGAAACACTAAAATAAAAATGAGATGCCTACAACTTATTCTTAAGCTTTGACCTGTCCTTCATATGATTGATTATTTTCGCACTGTATTATACCCATCTCAGTACTATTTTAATGGTCTGATAAATAGATAATCCCAAAAATGGGGACACAAAATGGTTTCATCAAGCCCTTTTGCCTTGGCCATCATTGCTGTAACCCTTCAAATGACTCTTTAATGTTAATCATGACAAGCATAATACTACAATAATTATTTATAAAAAAAAACCACACTTGCTTATAAATAATGCTGACTGTTATGACCTTTGGCTAAAATCCAAAAAAATATATATTTTTAGTTTTCACGAAATAAAAGCCATCAATAATTCAATTATAAATAGGGCTTGGAGCTCGTTACCAATTGGTTGTGGTTTTATTAAATTCAGTTGCTATTTCTGTTGGGCTCTTTTTCAAAAATTAAATTTACAACAAATAACAAGTTTGTTAATTAAATTATTAAACTCAAGTAGAGCATTTTTGGGTCGTTAACTTGCATAGATTACTTGTCCCACTCTTTCTTCCTTTTAGACATGGGCGTGCTTGATTAATTGCAGACTGCGGTTAAATTTTTTCTGCTGATTTCGGCAGTTTTTCTGCAGATTTCTTTTATTTTTATTTTATTTTTCCTCCCGTTTCTTTTTTGTGGTCATTGGTTCGCTGTGTGTTTACATGGCCACGTAAGCAAAATATTTTACAGCTGGACTGAGAGGCCAAGCACAATGACTGGAGCCTGATCTCCTTCCGACCAAAAAAGAAAAAGACAACGCATATGTACTCTGTAGATATATGCATATGTACAAGCACATGTACATATGTATATGGAAAGATACATTTTAAGTCTTTATTGCGGCTGCAGAGAATTAGCAAAGCCCGCGGCCATTAATCAATGGCGCCAGTGGCGGTTGCAGCTGTGGACTGGGATGTGTTCCACTCTTAAAGTATGCGCTTTATTATTTACTGCATATATGCTCTTCTTTTATTTTTGAGTGCGGCATGAGGGTGGAGGGGGGAGGGAGGGGTGGTATTGGTGCCGCTTGGTATTTTCCGCTAGAATTTCTTCGCAGACACTTCCGGGGCCGACGACTGCCTGCATGGCTGCCTTGCTGGCATGTGTGCAAAGTTACTGCCCACATCCTGTGCACTCAGCGCTCGGCTGCAGATATTTTTCATTTTCGAAAAAATTTCCGTTATGATTTCCTTGCATTGCATTTGGCCATAGCAGAAGTTTTCCGCCCACATACACACACTCACACACATACAATTCTGTTTGACTTTTTAAATAGAAATTTGAATACGACAAGGCAGCGTATAAGATTCAGATAAAGCTAGCCCGACAGCCAGTATGGCGTACGCCTGCCTGCCTGCCAGTTGCCGGAGTTGTCAGAGTCCAAGGATTTCACTTATTATTGTTTTCTTTTTTTTTTGGGAAACTTGACTTTTTATTTTCATGCTAAACTGTTTCCTTTTGCGGACAGGCGCATTTCATTGGCACAAACTTTGGCAAAGTATGTTGAAGCGGAAACGGAAGTTATATACTCTACTGATAAGTTTCTTGTTCGAGCAGCGTTTTGATAAAAACGAATACTCAAATTACAGAGAATCTCGGCTCTCAATTGTTGACTCTGGACTCTGGACTCTGGACACTCTCCAGCCACTTGCTGCAGTTAATTAAAAATGGCCTCAATGAATGAGCTATTGCATTACACAATTGATTATGCAAAAGTACTTGCATTTCCTGTCTGTCCGCCTCTGCTCTTCTCTGCTCTCCTAGTGCTTCACAATATTAAAATAACAAAGGGCGCACTTGGGTCAGAGACAAAAAGAACGAAAGAGAGGAAAAAAACCTGTAAGAACTCTTCTCAACTTGTTGTCTTTCTAAGAAAATTTTAATAAGTATCACAACAACAGCAACAACAACAATAACAATGCAAAAGAGTTGGCAGCAAAGTTGTTGCAAAACTGCCGCCGCACAAGTGGCACAAACAAAGTTCTGAATGAGGTAGAAACTCTCTCAACCCCGCTGCCAAGCCGCTCTTCACCCTCCCCCTTGCACTTCCTTCTCACGCAGAGAAAATGTAATAAATTTCTATACAAAACGACCACAAAATCGTTGTGTGTGTGTGTGTTTGTGTGTGGGCTGTAGACAAAGAAAATATGAAAACAAGAGCAAAAGTAATTCAAGCCAAAAATGCTAGGCTGTGGCTATCTATCCATCTATTTTTGTTAGCTGATGCGGAGTAAGGGAAGTGGAGAAATTCAATTGTTTTTTTCTTGTCTTAAAATGCAAATTTTGCATATTCAATAAACTTGTTTCTTGTTGTCTGTCGCTGCTGCAGTTGCTGCAATGTTTTATGTTTGGTTTTTAATATTATATGCAAAATTAATTTTGGTTATGAATGCGAGGCTATTTATGCAGTTGTATTTTGTTAAAGTGAGAGCAGGAGATTGAATGCTAGAGAGAGACGCCAATTACTCTTGATAAGAACAACAATAAATGTTCCAAATATTGTCATACCACATATGCATGGTATTATTTTTTTTAGATTGCGAGTTATGAATATTAATTTCTGAATTTCATAAGTTGGCATTGGCAAACAGAAAAATTAAATTTTTGACAGTCCTACAGGCATGATATCCATATTATTCGCTTGCCTGCATTGACATCATTGCACACAATTTCCATTAACTGAATATTGTGTTAATGTTAAATGCGCTTCCCGCTTCTGGCGGCAGCAGCAGCAATCAAATAGAAAACCAAAAGCATACGTTAGTTTTACATATTTACACATTTACACATGTCCTTTATTTATTGACTGTGAAAAATGTTATAAATTTGCAACATTTAATTGACAGCCGTTGGCAGACATTTGCCACGCCCCCAAGCACATGCAGACGCCTGCTGCTAATTGCCAAAATCAACAAAATTAGTGGAGGGAAAAGTGCGCACATTTCACAAAAATAATTAATCACAATTGCAACAACCTGCAACAACAACAACAAAAACTACTACAACAGAAAACTATCAACCAAAATGCAGTGCAAAATTTTGCAGTTGTCATACAGTAAGAGTTAGAAGAAAATAAATTAATTTTATTTATAATAATAATCAAACTAAATCAAAATGGATGGACAAAGTTGATAGTGCGAACAGAGCTATACATACAACTAGAAAGCAAAACTATCTTCGGCTAGCCGAAAGTTGAATACACTTTCAGAAATATGTATCAGACCAGTTGAAAGTTAAAGTTTACTCTATACTTATAAACTTATTATGCGACAACTAAATTTTACAGCCACAGGATAATGTAAGTCATTTAAAACTACCCTTTTAGTCTTTTGGTCAGGCTCTTTAGCATGGAATCAGAATCACGGATATTTTAGCATTAACTGATATCCTTATAAGATATGTATCTATTTGCTTCAGTCTTCTTTAAACCACATGAAATAACAAAGAAATATTACCTCTGCAAGTGTATGCATAAATTCCAACATATATAACAGCAACTCCTCCAAATAAATGTATGTGGAAAAAAATAATAAAAAAAAAAAAGTTATTTGCACAACTAATTTGTTGAATTTAGTTTTTTGGTTTTTGATTTATGGCAAAAATAGTATAAAGTATGCAAATGAAGTAAACAAATACAAACAAAAATGTTTGCAGTTCAGATAAATGTCAAAAGTGCATATATATAATTGTGCATACATATAATTGTGTGGCATTCCTTTATTTGTAATTGGAATATACAGATTTTCACTTACCCCTGTTAAAGACTGTTTGTCATTGTAAAGCGTTGCCTGAGCTCCAGACGTTGGTGAATTGGCAGCTGTTGTGGAGCTGTCCGGACTGAAGTAAGTGAGGAATGCGCAACCTGTAAATGAAAGCGAAAAACATTTGAATGAAATAATTATTTAATTTATATTCATGTGGAATTGTTCGTTAGTTAATCAAGAAAAAAGCTAACGGTTAAAAATGTAATTACTTTTATAAGTAGCAATTTAGCTTTGTAAGTGTAAAACAAACATAAAAATAGTTTAGCTCATCCCAATTTTCTCTATCTATTTCGCATGACTGTTTTCATGTTCAACATGTCAAACATTTCGTTTTGTCGCTCAATTAAAGCTTCTGTGTGGTTTACTATTCCCCCTTCGTTTCCCCTCTAAGCCTAAACTGTGCATAATTTTGTGGCGCTTTGCGTGTTGCGCGCGTCAACTTGTTTACGGTCGCTTTGTGACCATTTCATCAAAGCCTGTGATTTTTTAAACACACTTTTTTTGTACTACTCTGTTTTCATAGGTATCTAGGCAGGCACAGTTTGTTCATGGTAGGAGTTAACTATTTTTCCATGTTTAATAAATATCTCATGCTATTTAAAATATTTGATTAAGTCAATAAGTAAGGGCTAAATTCTCGATACAAATGTATTCGTTTATTTCTCTTATTTCAATTAAAAATAATATATTAATAATTATTAAATGTTCATATTAAGTATTCTACAAATACTTAACTTTAAAAATATACCCAGATCTGTTTACAGGCTAAATGTAATAAAATCAACTAATAAAGTGTATAGATAATTAAAATATAGGATTACTTTTGTCTATTGACAGCGCCCCCTTTATAAATTAAATGCCTATCCAACGCCGCCTCTGTGCAACAAATATGGAGAGCTAAGCAGAACATGTCAGGCAACAAGAAAAACACCAACAATAATAATAAGAACGACAGCGGAACCAATACCAACTTGCATACCACTATGATGATGTGTGGTTCTCTCAACGTCACCCAGCGTGGACACGAACCCCAGCACAGAGTCTGCTGCCGGATGTCTGATGTCTGCTGTCGTCGTCAGTGTGCCTGTGGTGTTGGCTGTCCTCAGTAGTGTTAACCAGCTAACCGCAGCAACAACAACAATTATATTTAATTTTTAGGCAAACTCTCGCACGTTTCTGGCCTGGCCTCCGGTTGGTCTGTTCGGTCTGCTCGGTCGGGTGGTGCCTTTTGTCTGGCGCGCCTCATGCAACACGTCAAAAGTTGAACGACAGCAACGGCAACAAAAGCTGCCAGCGAACCGGCGACGGCGACGTCAACTGCTGCTGCTGCTACTGCTGCTGCCAAACAAGCCAAAACGTCTAAAAACATAAAAATTGTCGACACATTGTTGAAATGCCAGGAAATTATGTGGCAGCAACGGGTCAACCATATACTCAAACACACGGCAGCTGCCAGTAATTAAAATGAGTAAAACACAGCAAGCGACGATAGCAGAACAGCAAGGCCAGGCCTAATGAGTTTATTAATTAAAAATCACTCATATATGTGTGTGGTCGTTGTCAGGACACGCTCTCTTTCTCTTCAACGCTTACTAATTGCAGTCAGTTATCTCAGGCAAGAAATGTGCTACAAAATATATTCTAAACACGACACTAACAAAAACCGAATACACAAAAAAAACAAAAAAAATCAACAAAACTAAAAACCCAAAATCCAAATGAAAACATTATCACAAAAAAAATATATTAAAAAATCCTCAACCTGTAGATACCTCACACAAGGACTTATTACTCTAATAATTTCTAAATTATTTTATTATTATAATATCCTTTACGTTCTTTTAAAAACTTTCAAAGATTTAAAAATATACAATATTATATTTTTTTAAATCCCTCTTCTCCTTATTTTCATTTCGCATATTATGTTCAACAGTTTAATAAACCCTTTCATCAATAATTGTGCACAGGGTATCACAAAGGAAACAACAATTGGGCGCCATGCGTGTTGTGGAGCGTGTGTGTCGCATTTGCGACGTCAACAACAACAACAACAACAGCAACAGCAACGGAAACAGCAACAAAGACGAGGAATATGAAAACAAAATGGCGAGCGAATCGCTTGTCAACTCCTCGCTGCGCGATTCGCAATGACAGCCAGAAAAGCTGCTAATGACTTTTAAAATACAATTTTTATAACGTGCCGTTCGTAGGAACAACAACAACTGGCTTGGACTCTATTGTTGTGCGGCGCTTTGTTTGGTTTTTGTGTGTGCACCTCGAACAACCCCACCCATCCCCTCCCCACAACCACTACCTTTTTTTCAGCTCGCACGTCTGGCGACAATTTGCAACATGTGCGTCGTTGCGAGGACTAGAAACGCTTTGGCACTCAAGTGCCTCCTTCTGGTCTTTAGTTTTAGTCCTGTTCTGGTTGTGTGCTTGCGCGCCGTTGAGTGGCCTTCAAATTGGCATCGTTTAAATGTCCACCCCGACCCTCCGCTGTGGTGCTCAGTAGTGGCTATATGTATATGTGTAGTAACTGTCGTTAGCTGCCCGGTCAAAGCAATTAGTTACGCATACGCCGCGCTTAACCCGCCTGACACGACCAATACAGCAACAACCCCAGCAACCAAAAAGGAACCGGAACAAATTAACAAAATGACAAAACTTTTAAGCAAACTAAACGTTTGCAAATGGTCTTAATTGCTCGTACCAATTGCCATTAAATGCTTCCCAGAAATTCTTTCCACTATTAAAAAATGTAAATATTTATTTTTTTGTCATTCGAAAGTGGCTTGCTTAACGTTAGCTGTAAGCCACGAGTATTCAATTTTAAATAATGTTGCAAGGCAAATTCGTGCTAAAACAAGTTCTCAATTAATCAGTAATCAGTTTCTCACGTAATCTACAAATTAAAGCAGGCCCAATGAAGCTTTTATTAATCATACATAGAGCATAAATATGAAAACTGAAACCAAGTAATTCTGAACCATCTCAGGAGCTATGACAAGGGTAATTGAAAAATCATCTGGCATTCGGCAACAATCTTGCGCCCTTCAGTTGCTTATTTATAATATTCTATACAAACTTTGTCGACATTTGCTTTGGCCAACTATCAAAGCAACATTCAATTGATGGCAGCCACGCTTTCAGTGCCTTGCTCTAACGACAAGGACAAACCACCAATTTTAATTGCAACTCATCAAAGCCAAGCTCCCTGTACTGAGTACTCGGTGGAGTGGCACTCGAAAGAACTTTTTGGCTACCACAAAAGTGAGACCTTTAATTCTCTGCTATGACTCGTTGTTTAGTTGGGTTTTTGGGTGGGGGCTTGGCTGGATGGATGGCTCTTCCAAGTTAATTTTTTATGCATGCACTGAATTTGAATGACTTTGACAGCAAAGTACACAAGTGCCCGTCTCGCTGGTTCTTTTTTTTATTTTGGGGTGGGCTTGGTTTGGTGATTTTTTCACTTTTGCCTACTTACATTTGCCATTGCGCTTGGCGAAATGTTTTGCAACTTTTAATAAAATAAACTTATTTGCACAATATAAATACATACATAAAACATGCGCCGCCTCCGTCGCATCGTTGTCCTCTTTGATATTTCTATTTTTCAATTTTTGTTTCACGTTCTGCACAAAACTTATGCTAATTAAATTCTTCAAGTCGCTTGGCATTTTTCGCTTTTCACTTTTTGCTGCTTGTTGGCATACACTCCTTTTTTTCTTGTTTGGATTGTTTGTTTGTTTGTTTGGTGGGACCACAGCGAACCATCAAGTTTTGAGTGGTTACCGTTGTTTCTGTTACTTTGCCAGCGGATGTTTGGCCCTGTTTCGCGCTTATAGTTGCGGTCAGTGTGGCCAAAGTGATTCATTAACATGCTCGTCGTTCATGTTAATATGTCTGCTAAATGTCAGTTTTTGGTCAGCCACATAGAGATATATGTATGTTAATGGCTTCCGGATGGGTTGCGTTGCCTTTTGCTTTGTTTGCTTCAAGTGAAAGTGAAAAGTTTTCCGTTTGTGTACGCACAAAAGTATGCAGGGCAAACGGCATAACAAAACCGCAAGCCGTATACTTTATTTATGACCCACAAAAGAGTATGTGTGTGTGTGTGTGTTTAACCTTTAACATTGACATTGAAATGTGAAAAGTAGAGAGTAGATAGAGAAATGTAAAGCATTAACTTAAAATGATATACAGATGTCATCTAATATGATTGACATTTATTGCGTAAGATTGGATTAGAATTAATTGGCGAAAAAAAAGGAAAAGATGATGGATATTGGCACTATGTCTTAGAAGCTAAGTCCTTATGCGAGTCACATTTAAGAAAATCTCCTACACTCCCACAATTTCGATTTATTAAATCATTATATATATATGTGTTTATTATTCCGGCTTACTTTTAATGAATTTTCTAACACAAAGTTTCTCCTAAATTGCTTTTTACTTAAGTAACTGCCGTATATTCTTCAAGCTGAAATACAATTTAGTTAACAATCTAAAGGTACCCTGAATGTTCAACTTCTGTACCAGTTTGAGTCACTTTGAAAACCGTTTACCTAATCCCCACATTAACTCACTCGTAGGACAGCAGAAAGATACCCTAAAAAACCATGTAATAAAACTTTAGCAAACTCAATTTAACTCAACGGCTTTAGATATCGATCTAAAGCAGTAACTACTTCAAGTCTAAGCCGACTCAAGATACGGTAAAAACCCCGCTGTCAGCAAATTAACTTTTACACATGTAAAATACACTAGAGGAAAAGTGGCAACAAAGCTCTAGTCGAGAGTAGTTGACTGACAGAAACCCACACCATTTCATTAAAACATGAAAACCGTTCTTGAAATAAATTTAATATAAATTCTCACAGCAACAGCTTGAAAGATGGGATAAAATTGCAAAGAATCCTCTTCTAACTTTTAAATGCTGTTTGCCAAAGCCTATTATCCCAATTCATTTATTTTAATAGCTGCAAGAGAAACTGATATATCAAACAATTATCTAAAACAAAAACCAGTTAACTTATTCATGTTTTGTTGTATACGAAGTTGAAAAAGCAATTGATGTAGCTGGAATGTCTGAAACCGCAACTAAATAAATTATAAGCCAGCTACGATTAAAGACGCTCACGGTAAGGCAACAAAACAAAAAGCAACTAAAACCTAACCTGAAAAGCCATTAAGCATAACCATTTCCGGCATGGGGGGGTAGAAAATAAAAATAAGGGCAAATTGTAACTGGTAACTGGTAACTGGTAACTGGAGAGGTGTGCAACAAGCGAAGCTGCACTTAAGACGTTTAACAAAAGGTAAAGTCAGATCAAAGGAAGGAAGGACCAGCCAGACCAGCGAGGATTCTTGAAGTGTGTGTGTGTAGATGTGTGGGCATCTTGAGTGTATCCCGAGCACTGCCAATAAACAATAAAAGCTGAGCACCACTTCTCGAGCCCTTCAACGTTCATGCCTGTATTGTGTGAACTTTAAACACATAATAACTTAATGAATAACTTATGTAACCCATAATACCTGGCAAATTACGTGAGCGCAGTCAGAAATGGGGTCTGGTGGGCGTCAAATATTTAACTAGTCGCCTGTGGCATATTAGATAATATGAGCGGTGTGCATAATTCATATTTGACTAATAAGGCGGCATTTATATATATGCCTCGTGCGATTCTCCCCTCCCTTCGTCTACATTCGCATGTTGCGCCGCACATTGCCCAAAAATTTATTTTCAAGTTTTGTTCGTTTTTGTCTGAAGGGATTTTTTGCACGACTGCTGCTTTGTTTGAGTGCCACTTTAAAAGTTGAGTGGCACGCCCAGCAATTGCCTCCTCGTTTTTTTATTATTTTGGATTTGGTTTTGTTGTTGTTGTTGCTGTTTTTTTTTTTGCTCCTTTTGCCGCTTGCCAGCGTGTCTGTGGTTTGGCTACGACTTTTGGCCAAGCCAGGCCTTCTTTTTTATACCCTTTTATAGGGTGTTGCAAGTATCTCATTAAGTGTCAAACATAAACCAATCTAAAGCTCATTAGCTACAGGATGTTCAGCACGAGAGGAGTAACTAAGCAAAAGGCAAACATATTCAAATTGTATTTTATTTAGCTTAGAAAGATTTTAAGAAATTATTAAGAAAACAATCATCAGTAGTTTTCCAATTTTTCCCTAAATCGAAAAATAAATTAATTTCAAATTAAAATTTTGTTTTATTTCAATGGCTTGTGTCATAGTTTAATAAATCAATATACAAAACTTTGTTTACACATTTAAATTATATTATATTGTGGAAAGGGTATTCAATCTACCTCAGACAAAAAATAGTTGTTCATTCTTCTTTTTTTGCATGTAATAAAGCAAAGTTCAGCGGCCATTATCAGCGAGCACAATCGAGCCAGACGAACCGGACGTATAGACAGCACTAGACACAGACACACACCCACACACACACATAAACAGACAATTGCAATAGCAAAAGCGCCAAAAAGTATGCTTTTACTTTTGCAGACTGTGAATGGCAGTCGTTATTGTTGGTGCTGCTGCTGTTGTTGGTATTCTGGCTTCTATTTTGGCAGCCGTTTTTCGTGTTTGGGCGCCGTTTTCTCTGCTGCTTATGTTATTGTTATACTTTGTTGTTTGGTAGCTTATGAAATATTCAATTGAATTTAATGTACACGACCGACTGACTGACTAAGCTGGGTTCACAGCAAAGTGCTCAGAGTTCAAGCAAATGATGACTGGCGTCTGTTTGTCAATATTAGTGCTCTTTTCAACTGGATCCATTTGTGTCGAAGTTGACAACAACTTAACCTAGCTTAAAACAGAGTAACCCAACTTAAAAAATAATATATATGATTAATATTTAATCTATACATTTGAAAATAATATACTTCTCCATTTGATGGTTCGATTTAAATATTAGAATACATTTTAAATGGGATTTTTTTATATCTCCGGTTTAAATGGAGATAATCATAAGTTATTGAGATTTAAATATTTTTTATGTACTGCATATTTGCCTCCTTATTTTATATTCCACGAACAATTTAATTTGCAATAATAAAACTCAATTTTGTTCTCATATTTACTGCTTGATTATTTTGCAATACATTCAAGAAACACAAGCCAATTGAGGCGTATGTGCTGTGTTTTGCAGTAAATATTTTAAGGCACAAGAAGGCAGTCTGGAGTATTTGTATTTTCTTTTTCCTTCATTTTAATAATAACATCATGGCGCAGCATTTGAGTTAATGGATTGCAAGTGTTGCCAGACTGTGTTTCACTGCCTCCATTCGCTTTTTTAGCTTGCAAAAATGGCAAAAGTCGACTTTGCCTTCGCTTGGGCCCCTTTTCCAAGTTCTGGTTGGCTGCCGTCCCATATGAGCAGCTGCTGGCTCCAGAAGCACATTGCTTAATGGCGCTAGTTGCCTTTTAAGTGTAATTGCCGTGTCCCAAGTGTTTGTAATGTGTACAAATTTCTACCATTTTTCCTGCCAGACAAGAATGAGAACCAGAATCAGAATCAGCACCTCGAACTCATTCCCATAGCCCTGCCCAAAACCAGGCCGGACCATTCGTTTCCGTCTATGCTTTTAAAATTATTACTATATTTGTAAATATGGCTGCCCCTTAAGGCTTAAAGACTAGCATGTCTGCCCAAAAATAAAACAATGAAAAAAAATAAACGCTTGAGTTTTACTCACTGGCAATGTGCTCGTTGTGAAAGGCCAACATGTTGGATTGAAGGGGTTTTTAACAGCTTTCCCAATACGTATTGTATAGTATTTGTTTGTTTGTTTGCTTTAATGTCGTTTTTATGGGGTTAACGTCGCTCTACAGCAGCTGCTGCATCCGCTGCCGGCTACTGTTTTTATTGTTGTTGTTGTTGTTGTTGTTAATACTACTGGCCCGATGACAGTCAGAATCGCGAATTTTGTGGCTGTGGCGAATTTCACACTTTGATTCTCGATATAATCTCACTCGTATTTAAAGCCGCAACAATTTGTAGCCGCAAATGCCTGTAAGTAAAATAAAAAATATTCCACGAATTATTATATATATAATAAATGCATCATAAAGAACAGTCAGCGGAATATCCCAGCTGTAATGCAAGAAAATATTTTAGGTTTATAAGGAAGTTTTATAAGGAGAATGTTTTAGTCAAAAATACACATTATCAGTGGCACTAAATACGATTTTTCTCTGTTGATTATTATAATCATATTTCGTAAATATTTATTTTTAAAGATGCGAATTTATTTTAATTTTTTTTTCATATTCAACATTTTGACAATTAATAGTTTCCTATATGCTGATAATGTTACAATGATTTTCCAACGAATGTTTTTAAATTAGTCACTGTTCGCCTTTACCGCTTGCTCATCTTGATTACCAAAGTCTCTGTGCCCTTAGGCCAAAGATTTATTGTTTAACTCCTCTTTTTATTATAGGCCCAAAAACAAATTGCAATACCTTCTAAGAAATATGATTCACAGCCCAAAAGAAGAGGTGCTTTGCTGCCGAAATGTTTAAGAGCTTGGCCATTATTTAGAGAACAACTTTAAATGATAAAATAGTTATACGTAAATGTTTGGTAAACAAGATATCCTAGAAAGAAGTGCATTTTCACTCTCGCTCTATCTCATTCTCTCTATGTCTCTCCGTCTCAGTCAATTGCTGGCGGCAGGCGGCTCAGTGAAGCGCACACACTGCAAACGGAAGCACATGCTGCGGAAGTGAATTTCTTTGCTTCCGCTTTAGCGCCGAAGTACGGCGCCTGTATGCAACAGCAACAATCAAAACTAAATGTCAAAAATACAATATACCAGTTGTGCAACTCCAAAAATAGGTTTGACAGCAGTCGAAACAATCAGGCAGCCAGTCAGGCAGTCAGGCAGTCAGCCATTCAAGTCAGTTAGTTGCTTAGTTAGTCAACTAGTCAAAGCCGTCAACTGACATGTCGAATTGAAACAACAGCGATATGGCTATCAAAAGTCAAAAGCTTTCAATTGCAATATAAATTGATTACTGCGTTAAGGCAAAGCCAAGTTAAAATAATGAGCACACAGTTCATTCAACTAGTCACTTTCTAACTACTCTTAATGGATACTTGTTGTTGAATTATAATCTACTTTCGAGAAGACTTCGACCAACTTCAGTGAAAAGCCTTAAATAAAATAATTATTTGAATTACTTTTTCTTATTGAATATCATTTTGAATTACAAAATTCAATTCTAATTATTACTATTATTATGATTGGGGAAAAAGTTAGCACTGCGACCTATAAGGTCTATTGTGCCCCCTTACTGAGCATACAGCTCTTCCATCAATCCCAACTCCTGCACGAATGCCAGGATCTTTGTTGGGTTGAGGGTTCCTTTGTCCTTGGGCCTCATGAAATGCTGCCCTAGGATGCTGCATCTTTTCCGGGTTAAGGCGACGCATTCTGTTAGTATGTGCGTCGAGGATTCCTCCTCGTATCCGCAATACCTGCATACATTGTTGCTATAAATAGCTAATTTGGTTAGGTGACTTCTCAGTCTACAGTGTCCTGTCAATAGATCTGTGAGTATTCTGAGTCTATTCTTCCCCATGGCAATCATTTGCTTAAATCGCTTTTGATTATAGCCACCTAAAAGACTTCTGGCTTGTCGGAGTCCTGGCGTCTCTGCCCAGCTCCGTTCCCTCATCTGTCTTTCTTCGTCCCTGATTTGTAGCAGGTCCTATCAGGTTTCTCTACCCACATTCTTGCTTGCTTGTCAGCATCTTCGTTCACCGCTATGTCCCTGTGACCTGGAATCCATCATAGGGTGAGCCTATTGTGTTTTCCGAGTTGGTCAAGCTTGGATCTTACTTCGTGGACTACTTTGGATGTTATTTTCGTCCCATTTAAAGCATTTATTGCTGCTTGACTATCGGAGAGGATGGATATATCCGCATTCCGATAGTATCGTTTTAGGTTAAACTCAGCACATCATTGTAATTATTATTTTTACATAATTTTTCATAGTTCTTAACAGGCACAAATTTAATTGTTCAACTAAAATTTATTCATGGCGTTTGAGGTATAAATTTTAAATTTAAATCATTTACATTAGTGCATGGCATATATAATTGTAGAAATTACCAAACTTTATTACCAGGTTGCCAGACTCAGTGCTCACAAGTCTATAAACAACATAAAAACTCCATAAAAATTCTTTTGGCATTTCGCAAATAGGCAACTCACTCTACAGAGTCGAATTGGAAATCAGCGTCTTTTTGGTGTCGTTGTCGTTGCAATCGAAGAAGAAGTCCACAACAACAATAACAGAAATATATATGTGTGTGTGTGTGTGTGTGTATTTAGGACTCAGTGAGTATGTCTGACTGCGCGACTGTGTAGCACTTCCGCTTCCGCAACGGAAGCTAATGAACGTAGTCGAGTAGCAGCGACGCGAACAAAATGGCAGCGACTCTAAGAAAATGCCAGGCAAATGTTAAATTAATAATAGAGGAGCAGCCGCCTCTGACGCCGCATACAGCGGAAAAACTCCAACGCCCCCTGTAGTTATATTTCTCTCTCGCTCCCTCTCTCACTCCATCTCTCTCTCTTGCACCCATTCGCTTTTGGGGCCTTGTTAGTGACAACGGCATTTATGTGACTTTAATTTAAATAACTTTGGTTGGCTTCGGAGCGTGCACTAATACAATTTTAGCGACTAAAGAGACTGAAAACATGTTGTAAGGTTGCTTGCCACACGCCTGCTTCATAGCCAAAATATGCCAACAATTTTGGGTAGCACGATCCAATACTGCCAAGAAGTCAACTTCAAAACCGCAAGAGAGCAAAGGCTCGAACAACCCACACCTCACCAATCCAGCCCAACAACACCTTCCCCTCCGCTGAGAGAACTTCAAGTTCTCAAGTAGGCGCTACTTTAAGTCGCCCCGAATTCTGAGAATTGTGCGCTGACTGGCACAAATTCATGTAGAGAAATGAAATTTGTAACGCTTTCGCTTTTCAATTATAATTTAGCTTGACGAGTTTTTTGATTGCTTTCGTGTATGCTTGAGCGAAATTCGTAGTTATCTGTCCGGCCTCGTCTTCGACTGACCTCAATTGGAATATTCCACACTCCGACCCCTACCCACCCCGATTGCCATTAAACAAGTTTCTTTACTTTGCGGCTTTTGGCTTAATTAGCAAATTGACAGCATGATGTTGAGTGCAAATCATTTACGAGGCGCCTGTATCAGCTGACTGCTACTCCTGAAATATGGCCTAAAGTAGCTATCGAAAAAAAACATCAAGGTGTTGTTCAAATTGGCAATAAAACTTTTGCTGGCTTAGATACTAAATTCCATACGTTTTATAGCTTTTCAAATCGACACAGCAATTTCAATTAAGAGTTTCGCTCAGCAATCAAAAAAAAACTTCGGGTTAAGGAATTAATTGTTTAAAAACAAATTATGGCTCGAAAACTTAAAGAGTAATAAAACGAGTTAACAAAACGGATTTAAATTTCGCAAATTAGATCTCAGAATTATGTAAAGAGATTCATTGGCAAATATAGTGTTAAGATTAATACAGCTCATGATTACTTAAGAACATATATAGGCAAATAAATAACTGGCAATATCTTTGAGTAATACCATTACAGTTTTCCCAGTTCGATTGTAATAATCTTCGAGCGTATGCATATTGAGTATATCTAAATGAACGCGTTCTATTGGAAAACTGAAACGCTTTCACATAATTAAAATCACAGCGTTAAAGCCTGGTAATTCCTGCTGTTGACTGCCTGGCCAAGAGCAAACAGCTTTAATGAAACGCAATTTTCTGAGGGCATTGAAACTTTAATGAGCACCCCGCCCTTCCCCTTTTCCAGCTATGCTCAGAAAAACACATTGTACGAAAGTATCGATTTTGCTTTTTGCTAATTTTCAGCTCGTTAGTGTTGTTGTTGGTCTTGATACGTTTGCCACATTCTGCTGTTGTTATTGATACACACACACACACACGCACACACGTATGGACATACACAGTCACACATGCACACAACACCCACACACATGGCTGAGGTAGGCAAGGCAGGCGGCATAGACACGTGTGCCACACACCGTGTGTGGCATGGAAATGGGTGGCAGACGTACGTTAAGTTTTTGTTTTTTGCCTTTGGCTACCTTCTGGCTGCCTGCCGCAGCAATCCCCGTGGCCATGTGGGCTTTTTCAGCAACAACTTTCTGACCATTCAAGGCAAATGGTCGGCACATTGTAACAAAAACAAAGAGGCCTCCTCTGCCTGACTGACTTGCTGAGTTTTCTTATTCCATTCCCATCATCAGCGCAGTCGTTTCTTTTTAGTTTTCTCCTCTCTCCTCTCTTCACTCTTCCCTATTTTTTTTTTTTTTTTTTTTATGTAGATACAGACGTAGTCAGTTTTAGTTTTGCATTTGCAAGTCTGCCCCCAAGATACCCCAATCCCAATTCCGATTCCCATCCTGATTCTGAACTCCAGGCAGGTTTTATAGACCAGCACACATTTGTTGTGTACGTGTGTGTGAGTGTATGTGTGTCTGTCTCTGTCTGTGTGTGTTTGTGTATGTCTAGCACGAGTTAAAAGATTTTAAACCCTTAATGATGACGATGATGCTGATGATGTTGCTGTTAAAGGTATCGTGTGGTGGCGTCAACAAAAGCGCTTTGTTCTTGTTTTTCCTGTTAGTTGTTATTGGCTAACTGCTGTTGACTTATATTACATGAAGTTTTCATTGCTGTTGTTGTTGTTGTTGTTTTTGTTGGTGTTGCCGAGGCAAAAGCCAGAGATAATGCATTGTTTCGACTTGTTGTCTAGCCTCGATGAGCTGCACCTCCGACCAGTTTACAGCCTTCTTTTACTGAGCAAACATAATGGAATTTTCATGTAAACAATTTGCATGTTTTCAGCTCTTACTCACATGCACACAGACACACAAATATCCCCCATATGTGTATGCGTATGTGTATATAGGATGGAGTAGCAAGAGCCGAAAGCGATAACTGACTAAGAGCAGGGATATTCCACTTCATCAATTAACACATCAATTTTTGGTCCATTGTTTATTTGTCCATTGGTATTCGTATCTAATAAAGATGTCCTTAAATAGCTCTATTATATTGGGGTCGTTGAGTGTGAGGATTTCGATTGAACAAAGCGGCATGACTAAAATTTCTTTCCCAAAAGACAAAGAAATTTTACTCTTTAGCCATTTTCTGATGTGAACTCTGTGGGCTTGAATATTTTACAAATTCTGTTTCCATAAAATATTTGGAGTGGCTTTGGATGCCACTTTAAGTCGGCTGAAATTCCAAATTAGATCATCTCATTTATTGCAAAGATTAAAACACGTAAACAACTCAGTTAATCGAATGCTAAATAGACAAATATTAATAAATTACATTTATAATCGTTTAAAATAGTTTTTAGTAGTTTAAAGATTAACAAAAAATGGTTTCGGCACTTTAGCACCTTTTGACCGACCACTAGAGACGAGACAGGAGCAAAGCTAAGTTTCAGCAGCAGGCACTTAGCTCACATTACGTATACGCCGCATATGCAACACCAGCAACTAATTGCTGGCTGCTTTTGTGCGGCAGAATGCTTTATTGCATAATGTTTGCTGGCTTCTCATTAAAATCATACAAACTGGCTGTGAATGTATGTATGTAAGTAAATGGGTGTATTTACCGGCAAATAGAAAAACGAATTTAATTAAAATTTATGTATGCACACACACACACACACACACACACACTCATACACATGCATACATAGTCTCAGAACTGGAACGGGAAACAAACATAAGCAAGGCAATTCGGCGGCTTTCATTAGGAATACGAGTGAAAACTTGTTGGCCAACGTTTGGGGCGACACTACGAAATTTTTAATTACTCGTGCTCAACTTTCAAAAACCTGAAGCAGGACGAGCTCATTTTGAAAATTTTCATAATTACTCGACGCTCAACGTTGCAGCAGCAAGTGTAGACCGTAGCTGGACCCGGACCCGGACCCAGACCCAGACCCAGTCCCGTACCCGGACCTGAACTCGGTCGACGTTGGCTCAAGTGTACTCACATGCTCAGCGACCAAAACTAAATGAACTTATGCATGTGCACACACACATATGTATTTATACACACATAACTGCGGGTGTGTGGTTTCGCTTGAGCACCTGTGCACGCTTTGCATTGAGTTGGGTTGCCCAGCAGCTCCCCAACCAACGTGGTGCCTCTGCTCTGCCTCTGCCTCTGCCTCTCCAGCCTGCCCAAAATCTCAGCAGATGAGAGCAGCGCGTACTTGAAACTAAAGGCTAAGTAGTTGCATTCATATAAACATTGCGCTATCTGTGTGCACTCTATTCATATGCATGTGTGCCAGCCTGCACACACTTGCCAACAAATGTGGATGCAACGCTGATGGTCGCTAGGCGTTCAGTTTGGTTTGGCTTCCGCAGCACGTGCCGTGTAATTAAATTTATTTCATTATATTAAGCATTAATATGATGTATGCAATGGCTTTCGAACCAACTTTCGAAAATACGCTGCCACTCTATGCAATACCACACAGCTCACAAATTTCTAAGATTAGAGCCTCTTTTATTTTACAGCAATATAGCGAATGTTTATACAGCTTTTAAAAAAGTTTGTTCGTCCTGACTCTTTTGGTTAAAGAATATATACTTTCATAAATTTGTAAGAACCTTTTTGGTCAATGATTCCATTATAAATGAGTGCAGGCTACTTAGTTCTCAGCCTGTTCTTCTACAAATACTTTGTTTTACTACTCACATATTAAAACTACATATTTATAATCATGAACTATTTTGTAGCATTAAGTTTGAATTATTTAAGCTAATTTGTACATTTTCTACTATTTATCAGGCAGCAACTGTGTCGAAATAATTGAAAATGATTTCTTTTCGTTCATTTGTTTGACCTTTTGAGTATTGAAGTCTTGTCCTGTGCCCATACTTTAAGGCAGCCCACTTAAGTTGATTCCAGCATTGTGCTTTTTCTCCGGCCTCCCCTCCAAGAAAACACACACTTCACACATACTTCGATTGCTGTGCAAATATTCTTCGCGCATGCAACAAAACAACAAGTGTAGCCAAGTATCAAGCTGGGGCTGAGTGTATGTGTATGTGTGTGTGTAGTGGGTTTGTGGGTTGTTAGCAACTCGAGCATGAATGTCTCGTCCTTAAGCACACATCAATTTCAAAACAATAATTGAAAATTGCAACAATTGGAAATTTTCGTTCAGTTTGGCTGCGCCACGTAGCAAGCGGTGAAATGAAAGTGCAGCAAGGCGAATGAACAAAATGCTCGGAATACTCGCAAGAAAATGCCAAGCGACTATTTGAAGCTATTGTTGCTGTTGCTGCCACTGTTGTTGCTGTTACTGCTTCACTCCCGGTTGCCATTGCGGCACGGTAAAATAAAGTTGTGCATTTTATTACTGTGCACGCGGTTTCAATTGAACTTGCAACTTGGTTCAACTTTTAAATTTAATGTGGGCAGCCACAAAAATTATCAGGAAATAATAAAACTCAGCTCTTTGTCTATCCCTCTCCCTCTCTATCTCTCTCTGTCTCTCTGCATTTCATTCAACAATAATATTTTTAAATATTTTAACATTTTTGTGTCACGCGAAGTTGGCTGGCAGTGTGCTTAAATAAATAATATCGCTCAACCTGCCAAACACATTCAACACATAGAAAATAAAATATCAAACACACTGCTCCAAGTATTATTTATTTATTATTTGATAGAAACAAATTCAAATAATAATACAACGCAAATGCAGTCCACTTTTATTTCTGCCTGTTTGAAATTGATTTCATATGTATACTCCCAATAAAAATGGCCAAAATTAAAACAATAAATTTAAATCAACTGCAGAGGGTAAAAACGTTGAGTTTAAGTTAAGTTGAATGACAAGTTGGTCAAACTTAGTCGCACTAAGTTTAGAAGCAAATTAAAAATAAAAACATTTTCATTTAATTCATATCAATTATATTTGATTTAAATTCGTAAAGAATATTTAGCATTCCAGCATTTTAAGCTGCAGAGTTCCTTATTTGTTTTATTTAGTTGTATCTCAGTAAATATTTATGCTCATCAATTAATAATGTGATATGTCGGCGGACAGGCACAACGACAGGTGAGTGACTCATTTATTTTTATATTGTTTTTGTTTTTGTGTGTCGCAACCGCCGCCGTAGACATGTTAATAAAATATTCAAAATTTAATTTTCAACACGTTGCATTTGACACATTTCAATAAAAACAATTACTATAACAATTAAGTTGAAAAGTCAACGCAGTGTCTGTCAATTTATTTGCTGTTACTGGCCGACAACAAAGCTACAAAAAAAAATTAGCTCCAACTTTTTCCCACACCTTTAACCACTCTATAGCCCCACACGTCGTCCACCTTTGCGACAGCAACGCTTTGTGTGCGTGTAAACATTTATGCAATTTTAATTATAAATGCATTGTTGCATTTTAATGAGAATTGCCAAATGTCAACAGTAGAATCGGCCAAACAAAGCCAACAACAACAACAGCAATAATTTAACGACGTATTTAAATTATAATGTAATGAAGTGTAAAATACTGACTTGATTAAATAAACTGATTTAATGAGTATCGAACATGGTCTAAAAATGGCAAATCAAAAAACTGAAAATAATATGGTAAATATAAAACATTCAATTGTGTTTTCTATGGTCTTCTCGCTCTTGCGCGGTAATCGTCGTGATTATTTATGAAAGGATTCAAAGGATTCAATTTATATACTTAGATGTAGTAATAGAAATGCACCTAACGCAAGATTTCAATTACACGTTTATATGTATGTCAAGCAAAAATTGTAGAATTATATTAAGTAGTTCAAAAATTCCACTTCAGAATATAGCTCGCGACTGCTGCTAGGCCAAGTGAAGGTCTCATTTACAATCAAATTACCCATACGCCACATTCACCGGCTTGCAACCCCAACTCCAGCTGTATTATAAAATGTCACCAGTTGACCCCACAAAGGAGCGCAGACGGCACAGCCTCTTAGCTGGAGGGAGAACCATTGTGATGCCATTCAAATCGATGGCGGAAATGAAAATTGAATTTTATGCAAACACAAAAGCCAATTGAAGTCAATTATTGTTTATGTAACTAATTTTATTTAAATATAAGTCGATTCGTTTGCAGCAATGGAGAGAGACATGAATGGAAAGGAAAGAGCGCAAAAGGAATGCAAAATGAAAAAAAAACCGCACCCAACGGAAACCAGAATGAGCAATTATCCGCAGTGTGTCGAAGAACAGATACCCTTACAGAAAAACGCATACAATAATTGCTTTAGTCGTTAACAAGGGTGCCTAATACTATGCTATTAACTTAATGATTGGCAATCAATGGTAAGGTAAAGAATTTTGTATTAATAGTAAATATTTTCAATGACACTGCTAAAAGTAGTTATTATTAGGGCCAACATGAAAATACCCATTGCAAAAATAACAGAGAGCAAATTGATTGCAGCTAAAAGGAGTAGAAAAAATAAAATGTGCATAGCTGACTCTACAGCAGAGTCTGAAATGATTCAGCTCTGAGGCTTACATAGGCTCTGAATGAATATGCATAAATATTTACCAGATGTCTTTCGAATGTCGCTAACTAACTGCTCGTAATTGTCATCGGCTGCTTGGCCAGCGCTGACTGACCCATTTCAGAAGCTGGCAAATTCAGCAGCTTGATTCCCATGCTCTTTGGCAACTAGCCAGAGTCGGCAAAAGGATCAAAAAAAATTCGGGAGAAACGAAAAAAAACACGCACACACAAACACAAACATTACAAAAAAAAAACGAGCAACCAAAATGTCCTTGGCCCTAGTGAAAATTGTTAGGGCCATCCATCAGCTGTTTGTTTTGTTGAGCGCAGCGTTTTCAGCTTTTTGCCGTTACGCTTGTGCCAGTTTTTTTGCCATTTTGAAATTTTTTTTTATCTTGAGTGTGAGACAGCTACAAAGTGCAGCCCGTAGCTGAGCGGTATTTTGGGCGTGTGTGTTAGTTATTTTGATTGATTGCATTGTTTCGTGTAACAAATTTATTTGTGCCACGACCATCGAGCACTTAAAACCAAGAGCCAAACAAAATTGCCAGCCTCTTTGGGGTAAGCTATACACATCATTGTCAGCGGCAGGAAATTGTCAAAGGCCGCCCCGCCAAACATGTAGGTAAAGTTTAAAGCCAGCGGCAGGACATCATCATCGTCAGGGTACTTTATGCTGGTTCATCTTTGGCACAATCTCAATGACGTTTTGTTCTGGTTCTTCTTCTTCTCTGCGCTCTGCTTCTTTGCCAGCATCATTAGTGAAAATGATTTCTTATTCAATGCTCGTCTTTGCTCTGCTTTTGCTTCAGCTCTTCGCTGCTGCTGTTGCTGCTGCTGGCTGAGTTTTTCTTTTCTGGTTTCTTCGCGCTGTTGTCATGCTTCATCGATTTTTTATGCTTTGCTAGTTGACTTGATGGAAATTTTGCTGCTGCCTGCTGTTTTTCTCCATTTTTTTCTTATTATTTTTTTTTTATTTTTTAGCCGCGTGCACTTCAACAACAGCCGCCGCAGTCGCAGCCTCAGTTGACTTTAGTCGTAATAATGTTGTATTTGTTTTCTAGCCCCCCAAAAAAAAAAAGAAAAGTCGAACTCTGCTTTGGCGTTTGCTTTGTTATCTGTAATATTGATTGAATGCAATATCTCAGCAGTTGAAAAACCATTCAAGATATTTGCCCTTTTTTTGTGTGCCTTACCGGGCAGTGAAAAGTTAAAAAAAAAAAGGAAATTCGGAAACTGTTTCGGTTTCATACCCTGACGCAGGCGAAACAAAGCAGACCAAATGAATATCCAAAGAAAAGTCAAGAATAACAAACTGCCAACTATGAAAATCCCGCAAGATTTCAAGCAATATTTTACAATTAACAACAATAGCACATCAGAGCTAAAAAAAAAAAGGAATTGATCTTTGACCCCATTAAATAAAAATTGTATTCTTATAAAATTTATTTGTTTCATTAAAGTTAAATGAATAATGTCAATATCCAGAATAAACCCCAGACTTGCAGCCTAAAGCTCGGACACAAGATGGTTGCCTTGCCACTCCAACTGATGCGTCGGAACCAGCTTATTTCAGTGTTACCTAAACTTTTTTCACTCATATAGAAATACATTAAATAAGGCTTATCCATGTCAATCTGATGTGTGTAACTCATAATAAAACCACAACGTCGCATCTCCACTCCCTTCATATCTAGTACTCGTCCCTCATCCAAAACATCTAATGTAAGTTCAGAGAAGTTATTCACACTTTGGTTAACACTCCGAATCCTTATCTGGCCGGAACCATATTGGTGAGCCTGCATAAAATGCAGCAGCGACGATGTTTGCGGCATGTAGCCCCAAATGAAAGTTTCACCATGTCTCAAATATTTCTTACTGCGCAGTATTGTGCTCCTGTGCGAAGTAATCAAGTTGAATGGCTGACGCAGATGAAACATTCCTACCCGACCCGAATCCTTATTGTAGCGCCTATCCTGCAGCATTTGCTCCTTGGCAGGCAGAGAAGACTCGAGGCCAATGTGTTGAAATTGAGATTGGGCAGCGCGTATAAAACACAAGTTATACTCCGAAATACAGGAAGGCATATGGAAGCTATCCCAGCGGCAGCATCTTAACTTCACATACGATTGCAGCAGCCAATCTATGGGCTGATCATTATAAAAGATCTGCACATAGTCTAATAACGGCTTCAGCTCCTCCACGTGAAACAGTTTGCCAATGAAACCAAGATCACAAAAGCTCAATACAATCCACTTGCGATGGTATCCCAAACGAAAGTTTGAATGCAAAGCCGTTAGCTTGATGATATAGTCAAAATAGCCGACATTCGGACTGATGTCGTCCTCAAGCTGTAGATAGTAGTCCCCGCGACCTTTTGCGTATGCCATCAGGAACATATAGTCCAAGGTTTGTTTGGTTCGCCATCGAACGCGTTCGGGCTCATCATGTAAAGTTATTTTGAGTGACTGCCAGTCTGGATAATAATTTGCTGGTGGTGAGATAACATCGATAAAACCATTATCCAAATGCGGGCCAAACATCTCGCTGATCTTCTGCCACATTTGCTGCACGATTTGATTGTCCGTCTCGCCTATACAAACCACAATGAGGCAACTAGCACGTTGAATTTCACCCATTTCCTCAATAAGTTGCGACAGCGTTTGCAACAGATAGTTGTCGTCCTTGCGATGTACAGTGGACACTCCGAGCACATACCGAACTCGGGTCTGTCCGCGACTAAAGCTGAAACCGAGCATGAGTCGTGATCCGGCCAAGATGCGTTGCCAAGTGACTTCCGATCCTGGTTTGATCCTCGGCTGTATACGATACGTGAACCTGTCCAATAAACGATTTATGTAACTGAAGTTGGTCACAATTGGAGTAGTTTTCACAGTAGATACTGCCACTTTTCTAGTGTCTCGCTGTAGCTGCTTGTCCAGTTCAATCCACACAAATGTGAGCAGCAGGCATACAATTATTACAAAGCTAATACAAAGCTTCCACCGAAAGCTAATAATCTTCATAATTACACAAAGACAATATGGAATAGATGGAACGAGCTGAATGTCAATAAATATTTAGAAAGTGTGAAGTGCACAATGCCATTTCAAAACTTAGTTGAACATCACTGTATTTTGAAATAAAAAATTAAAACTGAACTGTTAACCTAAGTTCTTGTTGTGAACACATGTTTGCTTTCCACAATCCTAAACTAAACTAAATTCTGATTACAAATTTAAATTTAAACTCAAAGCATATATCATTGAGCAAACACTCTTTTACTGAAATAGAAAAATTCTATTACTTTGGAGAATTTTTTGTTGTTATTTCACATATTCAGTGTTGCGTTTGCAAACCAAAGCAAAGAACGCAAAAGGGGAGTAGAGCAGCAAAACAAGTGACAAGAAATTGAAGCACACACCCACAATCTGTATCCGTAAGCTATGCGTACGCCAGAGAATTACAGTAGGAGGAGGCGTGGTGGGTCGAGATTCCCCAAAGCAATGAATATTTAGAATTCCGCTGCTACTTTTGAACACGCCCTAGAGACGGGGGCAGCACAACACAAGGCAATGCATAAATAAAACGCTCAAATTACAATTTAATGTCATAGAGTAAATGAGATGCTCGCAGTTCGAGGTTGGAGAGCGCAGAGCCATTAAAAAGCATCAGCAAAACACATTTGATTTAAAACTTGAATAAAATTCGATTAAAACTTTTATACTTCACACTCGAAAACGTCTCTACATACGTATGTATGTATGAATGTATGTATATCTGATATTAATGACAATTATATGCATTATTTATATAAATTTGCAGGTGATGAAAAAAATTTATGCACACATTGGTCCAGACACCTCCGCTGAGTTGCTCTTCACGGGACCTCCTTCCTGTTTCGGGAGGAGGTCAGGGATGTCGGGCAGGTCGCACATTAAATAAATAACCGAAAAACTTTTCAACTTTCATGAATATTAATAACAGCAGATTTTAAAACACAAACACAAAGCGTCAACGATGGCATCCAAGTGACAGAGTCAACGTAGCCACGTTGCTCATACGCCGCGTTCGCCACTCAAAAATGTAAAATGTGCATTTAAATTGAATTCCTTAATGAATTCGCAGCAATGCCCAGCCACAGACCACAAACTGAAACGCTCCAGCTTACTCCACGAATGGAAGGTGTTGCCGAATGCGACCGTCGCGCTTTTTATCAGATTAAAAATTATATATATAATTGTGAAATATGTATGAAAGACCCTTGCACAAGGTTCATCAATATTGAACAGAGAGACATTTCCACTAAATATTATTAAATATACAATTAATTATCGTCTGCTACTTAAAAATATCATCATAGCAATTTAGACTAGCCTTTACCTGAATATTATAAAGGAAAGATTCTTATTTTATTCCATATATGTTGTTATGAAATCAGTATTTTTCTAGAGTATCCAAAGTTCCGTTATTCTATGCACAATTGTATTTTAAATTTTATAACTCGATGGCCAAGCTACTTTTTCAAAGGAGCCCGGGGCGTTTACACCAAACTTTTCGGAGCGCGCCGTGAAAAATTATACAAAATTTCAAAAGCATAAAGTTTGGCGCTGTGCAGTTGCAAGCAGCAGCTCGACTCCACTCTTAATTAAAATGCATTAAGTTGGGCAAGGGGTGAGCGTTGGCCACAACATGTGACCTCAAGTGTTAACATAAAAGTTGAGCGCATAAAAAAATCTAATCTGTGAAATCTGCAATTTAGAATTGCTGCGCTCCTAACGAACTGAAAAAAAGGAGCACAAATTAAAAGCAAAAAAAATAATAAAAATAAATAAATAAAGTATTACGTATATATGTATGTGCTGTTATATATGTAAAGCTGTTAGCTAGCATCCACATTGATTAATGGACGTGGGCAATAAAAAATTAAATATAACGCCACATGAACCGAAACTCCAGCCACTACCATAACTAACTGATGTGCCTATGGCGGCTTTTTATGGTCGCTTCGGCCATATGATAATGGTCAAATTTGTACACATATTTTCCCACAGTTTTTATTTTAGCATTCCCCATTTTTTTTTTGGGGGGTTTTTTGGTCCAACCGACAAACACAACACGTAACATGTGTTTTAGTTTATAACAACGGGCCAAAACGTAAAAGAAATATAAAATATAAAAAATACATAAAAAGCAAACATAAAAAACTCGTAGGCAAAAATACGTGATATTAAATTTTCAATGTATTCGACTTATTATTAATGTTTTTTACCCATGCCAACTTCAATTGAAATGCAGGCAATTTTAAAGCAATTAATTAAATTAATTGCTATAATTGGCAAAGCTGAAGTCAATCCAGTTACTTGCTCTAACAATAATTTAATAAATAATACAATTATCATAATCTAAAGTTTATTATCTATATATAATTTTACTGCCTATTTTGAAACACGTTCATTACACATAGCTGAGGCAATCTACAAACTAATCGACCCTTTTTGACTGACCAACTATAACAGCGTATTTATTTCAAAACTAAATCCCGCATTGGCTCACAAGTGTTATCTAAACCGAAAAACCCCATATGCATTTGATGATTTATATACATATGTATTCATATATATATATATATATGTACAAAAAAGAAAATACTCGCACTATATTGACAAAATCTACGGCGCGTGAAAAAATGTTATAAAAGCTTATGAGGCCTTTTGGCAATTTCTGCTCTTTCCGGTTGCCATTCAGTGCTGTATTTTTTATCGCTGACATAACAGGTTTTTGTGTGTAAATGTGTGTGTGTGTGTGTGTGTGTGGTAACCACAATATAAGATAAATTTCACACCGAAATATTAATAACGTTTTAAAAGGTAATAAAAACGGAATCGTGCCAAAAAATAACCCAATAGAAGCAGCTCTACACAAATTGTGCACATAATTTGCACATTTCTCATTTTTATTCATTTTTATATCTTTTTTTCTTCCCTTTAAAAAAGATGTGCTTGAAAAACTAATAAGAAAGTGGTTGGGTCGTAAATTGGTGGTAAATCGTCTAAAATTAAAGTGCAACCGGTCGCGCCCAGCCAAGCAGGTCCAACAAGTGACAACAGACGAGAAATTTGCAAAATAAAATAATAGAGCTGGAACGATGGAACGACGACGAGCTGTGCACGAGCGTACGGAAGTGCTGAATCACCGGAAAACCATTAAAGGAAGTCACAACTATTGATTATGTCGGCGGCGTCAGCGGCAACGACGACGCCACAAAACTAAAAATTGCTTTGTGTGTGCAAGTAGCGGAAAAATTATGATAGCACCCAGACCAAAGACCCTCACAGACCCCAAACTCAAACCTCATCCCAGTCTAGTGGCACAGCTCAGCACCCATTGCGATCCCTCGGCCTCGACACATATAAATTTGCATCGCTGGCCATTTTTGGGGTGGCAAAGGGAGGCGGCAGAGCTTCGAATTGAATTTGATGGCTTTTATTTGCAGCTTTAATTGCAAGCACCGCCTGTTAAGGGCATATACGCTATGTAATCAAGGAGCAAAACTGAGCCCATTTGGAAGCAATCAAATGTTTGTAACTTTACTTTTGATTCAATTGAGCAGCTAATTTGAAATTAGATGCGAAATAATATTTACATACTTATATACAAATAATAATCATAGTCTTAAATTCAAATCCAAACGTGGTTTAATTTAAGACCAAACAAAAATATTCAATTAGTCAATTTGAGCTAGCTAGCGCATGCAAAATTCGTTACATTAAGTGCAGCTGGACTTTCAGAAAATGTTGCTGTTATTTTGGTCGTTTCTAGGCGAAAAATGCATACATATAGAAAGAGCGGAAACGTTGCTCGGCGAAATAGTCGAAAATGATGGCGAGATAAATTGCCAAAGATAGCATTGGATGGAGTTGCCGTTTGTCCGGGCATTCGCTGCACTATTGTTCAAAATCAATTTAGTGTTGAATTGGTGCCAAGAATCTCATTTTCAACAGGGCCAGTGCCAACGACGGCGACAGCAACGTTAGCAGCGTCAACTAATACATAGGAAATGAAAATACCGGAAACGCCGACATTTTCTCAATAAAAGTCAACTAACCAAGACAAAAGCAGGCACAGAAAAAATCTGGCAGATTTTTGCGAATGCAGCAAACAAAAGCAACAAAAAAAAATTGGGAAAAATGTGCTAATAACTTTCAAATAAATGTTAAATCCCCAACAAAAAATAATATCTGATGTTGCACCCTGTGACCAGTCAGTCTCACAGACTAGCTTAAACCAGCTCACAGAGAAAGGACAACTGGCAGACAGACAGTTGCTATTCTGCTATAAACTCACATGTGTGTGCCTCTATTTCCACACATAACTCAAGCGCCTAATCCTGCCCAGCCAAGGCCGTAAATTCAGCTAGAGTCGCGTTTCACTGGCTTAACTCAAATGGCGTCGTCGTCGTCGTCGTCGCTGGTGTTGGCCAGGTCTGAAGCCAATTTTAAAGTTAACACCAATAAAGTTTCGTTCATTCAAATGATGAGCTTTAAATGTGCTCATAATTGCCAATGTTAATTCGCGAAAGTTTAAACATTGCGGCAGATGTTCTTGGAAAGGTCTTGTCGTGGTCAATAAAAGAAACAGTATTACAACAATGATCAAGAATATAAATACTTTTTAAGGTCGGAGAATAATCCTTCAGGGAAAATTACAATACTCTCTACAATTGTGTATGAACTTTTTAGTTTTTAATAGCAAATTAATCGTTTCTCTCCAACTATAGGTGCATAGTAATTATTTATTTTAATATGGAAAAATAATCTGATTCAATCTTTGTTAAAAGAAACCCAATTATAGATAGTCGAGATCTTCAACGAAATAACCAACTATTTGGAAATTTGTGAAATTAGTCAATTTAATTTCCCAAAGCTAGCACCATGTTTTAATAACATAAATCTACAGAGCCGAAACTGTTTATCCAAATAGAGACTGAGAGATGTTTATGGCAAAACACTTTCATTAGAAATGGTTCCTCCACAACTTTTAACAGAGTTCGTGCTCAGAATTTACTACGCCCAAGGCTCAAAGTGCGACTTTATCTCTCCATCTCTTTTTATATATCTCTTCGCCTTGCTGGCTTTATAACTTGGTTATAGCTGCATTTAACTTTCGACCAAAAACTGCCAAGAGCGTTTTGTGTGTCTGCCATGCTCAATAACATTAAATTTGACTATATATGCTTTGGCAGCTTTGGGCTAAGCAAACAAACCCAGAAATACTTTAAATGACTCAATCAAAGGCACACAAATGCAAACACACACACGCACACACAGTCACACACACACACACTGCAATCTGAGCGCATAACTTATTATGCAATGCGAAGCATATTACATATATCTATATATTTATAATTGTATCTGTGCACTCGCACAAGAAAATTTGCAATTTAATTTTCAAACTGTGTGTAAAATTGAGCATGAAAATGCAATTAACATTATTGGCCAGTGGATTACGATTACAGTGAAACTATGAATGCAAATATACTATGGTATAGTATAGTATGCGATGCCATTAAATTTGCAATCAGTTTTAATGTGTTTCCAATTATGACTACAGTGGCTGCGAGAAGTTTGCCATTCGCAAATATTGACCATAAAGTGCCATTGTCTTTCACTCAAAACGTCTCGGGTAAATGATTGTGCATATTAACAACTTGGTTAGCCGCAAATGCAAACAAAACAGCTTTTAATCTAACCATTATAATGAGCACAATGTCTGGGTTCCATTCACAAAGCCATAGGCAGGCATCCCTGGACACCAACAATGGCAAAGATTGTTTGACTACAAGGCGTATGGGCAATATGCACTTAAGTCCCACAAATTACGATGCAGTGAAGCCTGAATACGCTTATAAAATGTGAGATAATTAAGGGCAATTCAACATCATTTCAAAACAATTAAAATATTTAACAGTTGGCAATATTTAATATCTAAACTTCTGCATATGAATGAATGAATGTGATTAATATTATTTAAATTAATCAATTTGATTCAGATAAGATCAAATCAATTAATATAAATCTAAATCTATTTAAAAAGGTTATTACAAGCAATTTCGAAATATATAAATTATTACAAACAATTTGAGAAAGCACAAAGTCAAGCTAAATGCACTGGAAACTTTAATAAAACTGCTTGGCCTGAAAGCGAGCGAATAGTTTAAAGATATCTATGCATATAATAGCATAGACATCATTTTCGTATATTGCAAGTAGTAGGAAGTATTTATATTGCCATGGCAGAGTATCAGTACTTGAACACAAAGGCAAACAAAATATACTGAAACTTTAACTAAAATTCCATGGCTATGGTTCGCTATCATTAATTCATAAAGCTGTAATTTGCTTTTTACCCGACAAGGAGTCGAGCAGGCAGACAACCTTTCGGTCATTTGCGCTGCAAATTATAAGCAGACAAATAGTACACACACAAATACAAACACACATCTGCGTTCCATCCACACCTACAACAAAGTCGCTGCACAAAGAGCACAAAACTTATTTGCGGTTGCCCAGTTTGGCCGAGGAGGTTGCAAATGCAAAATTTTGTTGACATGCCTTAAGCCATGATATGCAACCAAACCAAACCCAACCAGACCGGACCACACCAGACATGGGAGCGAGCATAGAGCGAGTTTAGTATTTAGTTCAGTATCCACGTCTGGTACAGGGCGTATAAGTGATTTTGACATATTGTAATGACTAAACAAAGGCAGCTCCGTCTGCGCCTGTGTGTATCTGCATCTGCAATCAGGATCTGTGTGTCTTTGTCTGATTCGGCTCAGATCTGGGGTGAACTGTTTGGTTGACTGGCTGACCAGTGCAGGTCGGCCAGTGTCAATTGTTGTCGCCAGTTTACTTTTGACGGAAATTAGAAATCAAAACGTTAAGTCCTGAGACAGTCAGTTCAATTGTTTGAATTCCATATAAAGTAAATAGCACCGAGGGTTGCAGCCAAATCAAAATAAACACGAACTAAAAGAAAACTGAATATAAATGAATAGCCGAATCAGTTCATAAATTAGAAATAAACGATATTTCAGAGTCTAATAAGATATTCATAAAATAGTTCAATTATTTGTAGAAGCACAAATATTGAATCTTCGAGAAATAAACTTGTCTACAAAAAATAAACAATAATATTTCCTACAAGCCACTATGTATTTTAAGTAATTTTCCATATGTCAATACAGAGTCTCAACGATTTATTTGAAATATGTCTTAGTAATAAGGCGAACTCATGTTTCCTTTTTTCTAAGTTCAAAATTCAGCTGAATTCGATAAACCAAATAGCTCAATATGCAAATGAAAGTTTCATTTTTATGCTTCTGCCGCGAAGCACTTCGGAAACTTTGTAAGCCAAATTTTTTGGTGACTCATTGCACAACCCTCGGTTGTTGTGAATGCATTCAATCCTTGTGAGTCAGCGCAAATGTTTCGCATTCTGTGTATTGTCGAGAGCTTTGCCACAACCGCATTGACAGGCTACATGTGTAACAACAAGGAGGCATTTCGCTAGAGCATAATACGACGAACAGATACCCTTTAAACACAAACGTAACACACTTAAATTATATTCTGAATCAATATTTTGACATATATCAAACATCATTTTATAAACATACATTAAGAATTCAATGACAAATCAATCATCATAATACTCATCAAAAACACACAAATATTTTCTTTCTGTTTTTTGATGCCTATACAACCCTTATTACTACACCGTATAGGGTATTTTTTAACCTCGCTGTCGAGCATTTCCTTTGCACAAGTATGCTACAAGTTGTATTTATTTCAATTCGCACCCTCACATTTAAGCCACAGCTCGTAATTATAATTAACATGGTAAACATTTGACTCTCGATCACAATGCAAATGGCAAATAGCAGCAGCTAACGAAAAAAAAAAACAGCGACAGCCCGCAGGCAGCAACACGGCGTATACATAACATAAACCAAAACCAAACCAAAACGACTATTGAAATCTCACTCGACACAAAATATTTCATATTTCGCAGCAGACAGAAATACAACAAGAACAACAACAGCAGCAACAGCAGCAACAGCAACAATGGCAAAAGGAAGTGAGTTGGGTTGAACAGCTACGGGGGTGGCATATATAATATCAAAACTCGACTATGCGGAATGTTAACAATAATAACGAAAGAGAGCAGCAACAACAATTGCAACAACAACATCAAGAATGGTAATGATGAAATAAAAGTCAAGTTAATACAATAGCGAAAAACCGAACATGAAAACTGGCGCGCGCGACTAAAAACGGATATACGACTACCTCGATTATCAGGACAGGGTTGCCCCAAGTGTTGTTGTTGCTGTTGTTGTTGTTGTTGGTGCTGCTGCTACTGCTGTTGTTACTCGTTAGCGCTACATGAAAGTGCAACTTTTGTACAACAGCAGCAGCAGCAACAACAATTGTAATACACATAGTTATAATAAAAATCAGCTTGTTTCACTTTCCAACGATGTACGACTACAGACCGCCAAAGTTACTCGCCCCTCCCACCTCCCTGGCCGACCCAACGTCTCCCTCCCTTACCAGCGTCATATGAAATGTTTATTTGTTTGTTTGTTTCTCTCTTGCTGTGTGTAACTCACACTAAGCTCAGGTTTTGGTAAGCCTGTGCCTCGCCACGGCGCTTGCATGCAGGTTCAAAGTTGTTTGGCCCTGGACTACCCCATTCGTATCCCCCCCTCCCGCACTATCCCCTACAGCTAGTAACTGCTCAACTCAACTACTCTCCATGTTCGTGTTGCTGGCATTCAGGCTGGCAGCCCAGGCAGCACAGGCAGCAAGAGAGCGCCGCAGGTGCAAAGTGTAAATGAAGACTGATTGCAGTGCACATGATTTTGTCGACACACACACACACACAAGCACTTAGGTGTTGAGGTTGAGGCATAAAAAACGTTGCAAGGGCTGCTGCTGCTTCTGCTTCTGCTGCTGGGGCAAACTCGTTCTTGTTTGCAAAGGGGGTAATTGTGGTTAAGTGCTGGTTTATTGGTTTGGCAAAAGGGCTTAAAAGATATATGCATGCATTTTAACAGCAGGCCAACAGAGACTAACACAGACTAACTGACTAAACGGGCTAAGGTTAAGGGCAAGTTTTTGGACACATTTACTACAGGTAATAGTTCGAGTCCAGCAGTTATATTTGACAATTGTTCGACGCTTCACGTGTTTAGTTATCGTTTTATTCGGTTGTCCGAAATATGTAGAACATGCACATTCTTGTAATGATAGGGTTACCAAACAGGTTTGCTTGTTAGCAGCAAAATAGTTGGCTAACAAGTAATCTGATTTCGATAGAGCTGCCTAGAGTATAGAAATGAGGAGCAGCAAGGGAAAAACTACATTTAAATGCTGAAAATGAATTGTTCAAATTGTATTTACCACAGACTTGCTATAACTTATAAATATTGTATATGATGGCTACCTGGCATTACAAATAATTCATTTTTAAATTTTACGTTTGACTGCTTTTAGCTCCTGTTTTTAAATATGGCTTTTACAAACGAAGCTGAAAGATAATCTACTAATTTATAAACAATAAGCATTTATACTAAATTATTACTAATTTTACAAATTCAGATAAAGTATGTGATAATTAATGAATTTATTTAATTGTAGAGAGTTTCTGAAGCGCTTAAGGAATTGAAGCCTTATAATTATAATTTCGTGGAAACTTTTCCCATAGCTCCAAATGAGATCACTCAGCCACGAAAGAGCAAGCGAATGTGCAAAAATCGTGCAAATGGCACCTTAAAAATAGCCACCATTCACAAAATTAATTTCTTACATTTCTAAAAATGCTTGCTCACCCGCAAACCCCTCGATGGCACAGCGACTCGCTCACACACACATTAAAAAATCGTTTTTAATTGAAATGCATTCCCCTTGGCAATCAGTGTGCACGCAAACGCCAAACTAACTCGCAATGCTCCATTCCCTGCTTTCCCCGGAAAGCGTACGGGATCAACCACAGCCCATCTACACACACACACACACATACACAGCTGCCAGCCAACAGACAAAGAACCAGCAATGGAGCGCTGTGGCACTGTCATTGACAGAGGGGTAGACGGCAGGTTTGCAGGTGGCAAGGGCATGCTGTCGCTCACTTAAGTTAATACGCAAACCAAATGTCACTCAACATTATCAACAGCAAACGTAATCAGTTAAAACTTTTTTTGCTGCTGTAGGCAGGCTAAAAACCAACCAACAGGCAGATAGACGGACGGACAGACTGCCAGAGCTGTGTGCTGCTGTTGCTGGTGTTGTTGTTGTTGCTGAGCGAAAAGTTGCCAACATGTTTGTATTCTATTTCAATTTTTTATGCGCTCTGCGAACGAGCATCGCACTGAAGTGCAAAAACAACAGCCAAGTAAAACAATTGATCAACGAGTCGCACTTAATATATCCTTACATTTCCATGATGTGATCATATAAGAAACTACACAAATATATATTTTTGTTTCTCTGCAAATCAATAGCCTTTGCTTATAGATTTATCTTATTATACTTAACTATATTAACAATAAATCCTACTATCTGGATTTTATGACTATTAAGTACGGGTTTAAGGCATTTTATGTAAAATTTCTATTGAAAACATTTCACACGTATTTTTGTGTATTTCTTAACATCTATTGCTTAGAATTATTCAGAATCACAAAAAATAATGTTGATTTTGTTACAAAATAAAAGCAAGTATAAAATACAGCATACCCTCTTTGAAAAGGGCATTTAAATTCGCAGCATGAGTTTTGCACTATGTAGAGGTCCAGGGTGGGTCCTCGTATTCCCCAACTCGACAATGCCTAAAAGCATGCAATGTGAGACCTACGACTAGCGATAAAAAAACAGAACGGTTACTTTTCTGGTATGCGGCGGCGGCATTTTTCGCTTTTGGCTGCAGACGCTGAAAACCGAGGAAATGTCTAAATTTCGGAGCAGGCCGGCCTTATGTGGATATGTTGGTCGCTTGTAAGTGCTGGTGCTTTTTGTATATTTCAACAGTTCGTTCGCTCGCGGGCAACGCACAAAAGTAGGCAACAAAACGTGTCGTAGGCCACTTGACAGCCGTTTAAATGCATTAAAAAATTACCAACCAACGCAAACACTATGGAAAAAGAAAGAAAAAATAAAACGAAAACAGAAATAAACGGAGAAGGCATGTCAGTCAGCGCAAAATTTCACATGCGAAATTGTGCACGGGGGCCACGCCCACAAACAAGGCGCGCAAAATCAAATCAACAGAATGGCGTGCCGCAATGGAAGGCCGTGACAATGGCAACAATGCCGGATGCAAACTCCGTCCGCTTGTCGCAGGCGACAGCAAAAGGGTTTGCCCACCAGCAAACCAGCAGAAGGGGTAGTTACAGCCAGTTGAGGCTGTGAACCAGGCCGACTGTGACTAGTTAACGCAAATTGAAATTGTCGTAGATGGGGGACAGCAAAAGACGTTTTGGCAGCTTGTTCGTGCATAAATCAAAGTGTAAGGCACAGAAAATACTCAGTACCTCGACTATGAGGAAAGGGAGGCATAGCGGGAAAGGCGGGCAACAGGCAAAGGGCAGTCAGTGGCCAGCTGAGAGCTGTAAAGTCACTTGGCATTTACAATGCCAATTAAAAAGGCTTAGGCCAAGGTCTTAGTATTTAAGTACAAGAACTGCATGTTTCAAAATCCAGACAGAGATTATTATTCGCTGCTGCAGTTGAGCATTAAAAGTTGCATTTTAATTTCACCTAATCATATTTATAACCTTGTAGAAGAGATCAGTTTATATATTTGGTTACCTATAAGGAAAATCCTAATTGTGGGTACATGATAAGCGCAAGTCTTGTCATAATAAAATGCCATAAATTTTGTTCATGGAAAATCGCAAAACAGAAAATAAGTTTAAAAATTTTTCATTCTTGTATAACGTGGAAATGAATCGTCTTATTGTTAAAGAGACGGACTAAAATGTTATACCTGATAGAGCAAGGCGTGAAAAACTGAACTTATAAACAACAAATATTTAAAACTTCCAAAAATAATAAATAATGTCATGTCAAACTCCGAACACACATATAAATAAAGAGTTTTATTTACCGCATTAGATTAAAGTTTACCATATAAAATATTGACAATCATATTGACAGAAACCAATTCATAACATTTGTTTTGTTTCACATAGTGAACACATAAATCAAACAAAGCATATTTCAAAAAGGAAAATGCTTTTCGTTGTTTCTGGATCATTTTTTTTTTTTGAGTGTACTTCTCTGAGTTAGCAACTTGCTTGAAAGTTTAGCTTCTCCCTAAAACTAACCAGCATAATACAGCCAGTTTTGGAATATTTTGTCTTGTTATAATTAATTCTTAATCAAGAACTCAAATATAGAATATTGTTCAAATATTACTTCATGTTTTACCTTAATGAATATTACTTAAGAGGAAGAATGTTTTACATTTCCTCATCAATGTGTTCGTCTTGCGTGCTATTATTTCTTGGCACGCCTTTCTCTCTCTCTCTTTCTCTTTATCTGCGACACATTAGATTTATAATGCACTTTATTTCATTATCAACGCACCGCACTACACTCGCCAAAAACTTTCATATCTGTGTGCCATTTGAAAGAGCTCTCCCTCCCTCTCGATGCACAACTTTCGAGTGTCGCTTGCTCTCAAGCTACATTATTCTACAATATTCAAGCCTGCTCCTCGGGCAACTGCTGTCACACACGTCGTATGAGTTATATGCATTTAGCCTCCATCGCACATATGTATGTACACATATACACATATAGTATGCAGCTGGATGTTGTAGTCGGCGCTAACTTTTCGGCCTTATCTCGCACAGACTGCACTCCAGGCACATGGCTATGATTTAAGCCCAAACTTGTGCCACATGACTTTGTCTTGTGTTGCTGCTGCTGTTGCTGCTGCTGCTGCTGCTGCTGCTGCTGCTACTGACGCTTATAATGCTGCTTCTGCTGCTGCTGCAACTTCTACTTACCGCCAGGAACTTGCACAATTAACTATATTTTAATTGGCGCTGTGCGCCTTGTGTGGTAATTTATTTACAATTTTTACGCTCATTTTGCTGACTGACAGCGAAATGAGTTAAAAACCACACACACACAAACACACACATGCATACAGTGGAAACCGGCGGATGATGGACATCACATCCGCTGAATCGCATTATCAATGCACTTTGCTCAACACTTGTGTTAATTTGATGCTACCCGTTTTTCTCCTGCCCACTATATGTGTGTGTGTGTGTGTATGTGTAGCTGTGAGTGATTGCGATTGTGTGCGTTTGCTTAAATATTCATTGCAAATTCCAATTGCACTTGCGCTTAAATTGGCAATGCCAACAACAACAACAGCATCAACAGCTGCTGCAAGCGACCGAATTTGCTTTTCTCTGCTCTCCATTTTTTTTTTTTGTGTTAACCGCCTTTTGTATTGTGTTGTTGGCTGTTGGTCAGACTCAATTTGGCCGAAATGCCTGGCTGCTTGTGGTGATGAACGTTTGGCTTCGTTGCCCTTAAAACTGTGCTTAAACGCTCTCAATGTTTTCGCATCGTGCTAGCAACTTAATGACATCAAGAAGGAATCCATGTGACTGCTTCAATTGAGATATATCCTGTAGTTTTTGAATAATGCAAATCCACAACTTAAAAATATATTGTTAACTGGCCATGCATAAAAATTATGTTAATAAAGAAGAGAGAAAGTATCTAGCACCACAGAAACTAAATTGAATTCGATTCAATCATGGACAAAATTATAAAAGTACAAAATGTGTGTATTTCAGACCTATCCACAATTTGGGAAGTTTAATTTAATGCCTTAAACTACACTGCGAATCCAATTCACAAAACAGACATTAAATGCCGAAATATTCATAAAGTTTGGTTATCACCTAAACTGAATTTAAATACAACAACAAATTCCCAAAGCCATAAATAAATTATATGTTAAGCGTAATCTCGGCACAACGAAATGCTTTTAAATTTTCAAATATCAAAGCACAAAAATAATAAATTGCCATAAATAAATGTTTAGCCAAAGTAAACAGCGACTAATATGAAATGGCGGACAAACGAACTTAACCTCAAATATATTATGCAATTGAAAATGCATAAATTAAATTGTGCATTAAATGAGCAAGGGCAAAGGAATTATTTATATATGCATACGTAATATTCAAATTTCCAATAAACGTACAAAACGCAGATAAATTAGTTAAAGCCAAAGCTTTGGCGACAGCCAAGCAAACCAATTACAGCACCACACACGCTAACTGAAAACCAAAGCCAAAATGCATTTGCAATGCCAAACACCAAAATGACATCAATTTCCGCTCATATTTCATAAGCGCAACAGAACCCAGACCAGCGGCAGCAGAAGTAAGGGCAAAACGCAAATGCTATTAAAAGCATTACGATGAACCCCGTGACAACCTCCAGCCAGTTGGGGTTCACAAATCGTAAATTATGGCCGAGGCAATCGAAAGCGGCTTCTCACTCGGCATTGTGCCTGGCTCCGTTTTCTCCGGCTTTGTCTGTCTGCAAAGGCAGCAAGATTTATGTCTTTCACTGCACTCAGTGCGCAGCAAGCAGCAAGCGCTGCACAGCATCAATAAATGTAGTTGCACGCTGCGTATGCGCAATATTTTAATTATGCAAGCAATTGAAAAATTGACACAGAACACACACTCACGCACACACTGCAGGCTGGCATTGTCGTAGCAAAAATTCAGTTCTGTTGCATACTTTTCAGTGCGACTTTTGGTGTTGACTTATTAAGCCACATCTGAGCATGTGTGTGAACGTAAGTGCTCTTAATGAGCGTGTATTCCTGAGTGAGTGCATTGCGTTTTTAATCCATTAAGGCTCTTGATATATGTGTATGCTATCGCGTTAGAGTGTTCCCAAAGAAATTGACTATTTTATCGCAATAATCGAGCTTAAAAAAGATATAAATATAAGAAACAGACAAATATTTTAAGATAGTAGCTTGATTAAATTATCATTTATGAACACAAATATTCGAACAGTATTTGGAAATGTTGCGTGTGAAAATAAAGTGCTTCCATATTTAATTGCTAAAGTTTAGATACAAAACACGGCTTCCAACATGATTATTCCACTGAAGCTAATGCAATTATTATTTAATTTTTGCACGTCATAATAGTAAATGAATTAAGTATTATTAAGTTTTCTGAATATTTTACTGTGTTCATACGTTTATCGACAGCATTTAACTTGTCACGAAAATTGGGAACAGTCCAATATTAAACACAAAAGACAAGCCCTGCCACTGGCTGACAAGGAGTTAAGTGAAGTCAGCCGAAAGACAAGCCAGCAACCGTCTTGATGACAGAGCTGGCTTTTACAATCTGAACTCGTATGCATTGATTCGAGTTGCGTTGAGTTTCTGCCAACTTCAGAAACTGCAGCAACATCAGCAGCAGCCGGCAGTGAAGTGAATGTCCGACTGGCAAACATGCATGTATATGTATTGATTAAATGAAGATGACAACAATGATTGACATCGTTGACTTAAGTCATTACATATTGTATGCAAGCTGTTGTTGCAGTAGCAGAAGCAGCAGCAGCTGCACATAATGCAACCATTTTCACAATGTGTATGTGTGAGTGAGTGAGTTTGTGTGTGTGTCTCTGTTCTGTGTTGCAAGTGCAAACAATGTACGGCGCTTAATTTGTTTGAGTGCTGCTGCAGCATCAGCAGCAGCTGCTGCAATAACAACAACTGCAAATCGTGAGCTTCGTTTGCTGGCAAATTAATTATTTTTAAATTAAATAAAAGCACATTGCCCAGCACTTATATATACCCACACACACATGCACACATAAAATAGCACATATATATTTATATATATATACATTTATCACACAATAAATTACAACAAATAATTGCCAATTCAGCAGCAAATAATTTATGTGACACACACAATTTGTTGTTGCCTATTGCTTTTACTTGTTGTTATTATTACTGTTGCTTCTGGTGTTGCTGCTGTTGTTGATGTTCTTGTTGTTGTTGTTGTTGTTTTTATCCTCAGCTTATTTGATTTCATTGCTTGTTTGTCGCTCGAGTTATTGCCGCTCGTTCGTCCTTTCGTCGGTTCGGTCGGTTACGCCATGGGTCGGTTCGACCATAGCCATAAAGATTATGATCTTGATATGGTCGCCGAGCTGTGGCTACAAATATTGGCATAGCGCACACACAAATTGCTCTTGCTGTATACCAACACACATACATCTACATGCTAACCAAAAAATAAAAAATAGCAAAAATAAAAATGAATATAATCGAAAGAAAAAGAAAAAAATATACACACATAAATCGTATAAATTCAAGCACAGCTCGCATAAAATTCGCCGTCAGGCATAAACATTTTTCCATAAATATTTTCATTTTTTAAGTATGATGAAAGAGGCCCGAATGCGATGGGTGCATCATCTATGTGCTTGTCTGTGTGAGAGGCAGAGGGAAATAGGCAAGTGCCACTTCTGAGTTAAGTGAAAATATTGTGTGTGGCCCACAAATTGCTTTAATGCAATCGCAAGAATTATGGGAATTGTCTGTGTGTGTGTGTAGACGAGTAAATAATATTATTTTTTCATATCACAAATAGCACACGAGCTTTTTATTCGATGCAGCTGATATCAATTTCATTCACATATTGATTTAAATTTTTGAAATAAATCAAATGATAATAATTAATTAAAAGGCAATAGACGTTTTTAATATTTTAAACATATGTGTAATATTTATTTATATATTTTTTTATTTTTACAAATAAAAAGATATTATTTTCATTCAATTATTATTATTTTTACCATTGCAAGTATTTGTAAAAGCCTAAAAGTTAACAAATCCTTTCACCCAGTCGTAAATTTAAAATGAATGCAACGCTTTAATATTTTTCAATTTGAAGCAATGCCAAAAGTGCTCACAAAATGTCAAATAATAATGGAAGGTCAACGCACAGCAAGTATAAAAACTAACCAAGAATGGAACCACTAACAATAAGAAAACTTCTAGCAAGAACAACAAAAAAAAGCGCAGCCCAAAACTAAAAAGAAGTAAGGAAGAAGAGCGTTCGCTCTCCTCTATATATATCATAATAAAAATGCAGGCAATAACAACAAAGACTGGAATGACAGACTACTAATAGAGGCCAAGCCAAGGTCCGAGTGGGACTCGTTCTCGGTCAGTTCCCGCCTCGGGGCAATGTTGTCTGGGTTAGTGACCAACGACCAACGACCATCGACAAAAGATTTGAAGAAAAAGAACAAGCGAAAATTTGGTTGACTCAATGAAAGCTTGTCAAAAAACAACGAAACAAAAAAAAAAACGAAATACAAAAGATACGTTCAGTATTTATATAGATTTGAGTGTGCCGTTGGCAGATTTGAGGCATTAGCTTAATATTATCAGAAGATACGACTAAAACGATACTCAAATTAGATACGACTACCTATAAAAAGGTAAAAGGTCGAAAGCTGATTAAACGACAAGCGAGTAAATTATATTAAAATGCGGAGCACGTGTTGCCATCAGCGAGATACGAGCTGCAAGATACAAGATACGAGGTACAAGTGACACTTCCCCTCCCACCCTGACTCATCGCTTTCTTTGTCTCTCTCTGTGGGTGTGTGTGTGTGTGTCTCACAATACAACAATAAAAGCGTAGCCCATAGACGTGTTATCTAAGCACAGTTCCAGCTTATTAAACACATTCTATTGATTTTCCTACCGCCTCGGCCACGTACTGAACGCTTTTGTATCTATAAGATGCTTGGGCAATTTAAGCGATAAACACGAATGCGATGTTAGTTGCTTTCCGCTAGTGCTAGACAACACCTACTAGTACTTCTTCATATATTGAATACGTGGCGTATGCGCAACGTTCCTCGCTTTCTGCTTTTCTGTTTATCAAGCAGGCGACAGACAAGCCGGCAAAGCTTGTTAAGTTGTGACGTGAGGCAATTTTTTATGTTGTGCCAACGCCAATACAAATGGCTCATAAATCTCGTAATAATTTTTTGAAAAATCTGTATAAAAAAAATAAAAATGCACATTGAATTCAATAAGCGGCACTAAATAAATAGCTGCAGCATATGCAGCACATGCAGCAAGCAAAAGCGCTTGAGAAAAAATTCCAAAAGCTATGTTAAGTTATGGGTGTTGTGCTGGCAAAATGAATTATTGAAGGCATCTCGAGTAAATTGCCGACATACACGTATATGCCTACATAAATGGCCACGAATTGCACAAACCTGAATTGCAACATTCACAAATTGGTTTGCGGCTAAATCTGCCGTCTAAGCCTGTGCAACCTGCTGTAGCAAGCCAGTGCATGGTGCAAGCACTGCAGTTTAACGTAATCTGCTTATTGGATACATAATGCGTATATAATCTTGGGGAATTTGAGTGCACTCAAGACACGAAGTCACCAAATGTTCATACAACAGTTGTTGTTTACTAGGCATAGCCTAAGATGACTAGCTTTTCTTGCAGTTCTAGACAAGATTTTGAATATAAACCAATAAAGATCAGTAATGGTCTTAACCTTTATGAAACACTCAACACACTTAAGCACTTATAATATTCCTCAAACTAATGTATATCGAAATAAACCTATCCCCTGCTCAATTTCTGTTAAGGGAATGGGAAAATTTCTTTCTCAACTTCTAATATTATTTGAACTAATCTAATCCAAAATCATATTAAATAAACGCAGCTCTTTCTTGCCATTTCTTAAGATAAAAGAGAAATGACTTTCATTATTTCAGTAATTCTGTAGCGTCTTCTAATATTCTTTAGTAAGTTGTTTACTTGTTATGGCATAAATATAAAACTTAATTTAATATGTTCGTGATGCATAAAATAGATAAAGATGTTGAACCAAATATGATCTAGTCATTAACTTTTGCAGCAATCTATTCTTATTCTGCTGCCTTTTTATAGGAATTTAATGGGTGTGCTATTCGCATTAACTTTTAGCCATCATTTTTTTACAGCTGCTCATATAACCGGAGCGGAGCAGTCAGCCAGGCAGCTGACCAGTACACAGGCATGGAGCAAAAGATAGAGAAACCCTTTTAGTAATTTTATACACACCCAAAATATTGAATAACTTACAGCTGAGGGCTGAACCCCATTTCTGGGTACAGTGTCCGTAAGTATGTGTGTGGGCTTGTGTGTGTATGTGTGTGCTTGTGTGTGTGTGTTTGTGGGTAGCTCATCAAAGAAGCGCGTCCTTGAAAATGCTAAGCAGAATGCGAATGCGATTGCGAATGCGAATGAGGAATGCTTAAGAGGCAAAAAAGCGAGAGCGCAAATGCTGGCAAAAAGTTTCTGGCAAACAGATACTGAGACAGAGATAAAGTTGAAGTTGAGGAGAGAGATGATATTGAGGAGACAGAGGTGGAGAATTAAAGGCAAAGAGACTGTCGAATTCCCCAGTGTATATAAACATAAACATGTTGGTTATTGTCTGCACGTTAAAGCATTCAGCATTCAGCATCTGAATCGGCTTCAGTTTCAGCATTTCTCCCTTTTGTTGGTAGGGTTTCTGTTCGCTCCATTCCACCAAATCGCCAACTTTTCAATCAACATCCGAGGCAGCAGCAGCCTGCAGAGTCACACAACCAACAAACAATCAGTTATACCCAAAAGCTTAATCGATTTTCAGCAGGTAGCTTCATCCGCAGGGCTGATGGTTTAATATGGAAAAATGTTTTCCCAAACCGAAACAAGCAAAATCTTTTGTCGAACACACGCACACACACCGATACAGGCCCAGAAACAAACACCACATTGAGCTTATACAGGCGGGCATTAAAAAAGTAATTTGTTATTGTTTTTTTTTAAGCCGCCCGAGGATATCATTGTAACGAATTTTCAATATGCGCCCAACGTCAGTGGCAAGTATTTAAGAGTGATTGTTGTTCGGGCTCCGTTCACCTTTTATTTATTTTTCTTTTCTTTCTTTTTTTATGATTCGTTTTCATTTGAGCACATTTTCCTTTAATAAAGGGTACTTAGACTAAGAGACTACATTTGCCAAGCGTACCTGCTATCAACATGTTCAGAGACGATATAGTGAAAATATCTAAAAACAACGTTTTAAAATTGATTAAACATTATTTTTCCTACTCCTGAGCTACCATCCAACTCGTAGATTGGATAAAGCTAGCTGCATTAGCTGGATGTCGGAGAGTTCTGATAATTCTGCAAGGATGGGAGAAACAAGTAATTGTAGTCTTCTCCTCGCAAGGGATATGACATTGGTTAAATAATTAATTATTAGATATGGGTTCACTTTCTTAATATTTTAATAAACTTACAAATTAACAACATTTATCTTTCGTCTGATAAATATTAATTTGAATGAACATTGCTTACTAATTTGTTGTGACCATCTATATTTGTTTATTTTAATACAAAATTGAATCCGTTTACAACGAATCTTTCAAACTTTGGATCACCATTCTCAAATATCACTACAATTTGTAAATAATGTTAAATGTTCAATCACTATTTAAACAAAGGGCATTTAAGTTTCACTTTACGTTTCTGTGTCAGTTTTCATCACTTATTTGGCCAGCAGATTTCATTTTCATTTGCCAGACAAATGAAGAAAAATTGAAAATAAATGTTGGCAAAAAAGGAATATGTTGAAAAAAATATGTAATATGTTTTATATATATTTACTTTTCATTATATTTACAATTCGTTTGCAGGTGTATTTGAATTTCCAGGAATTAAACAAAGGGCACATTAACCGTGTGTCTGTATGTGTTTGGTTGTGTGGGTGTATGTGTATATGTATATATGAACTGCTGTTGAGGGACTGTTTCTATATGTCGAATGACCCTAATGAACACCAAATATGCAATTAGCAAAAGTTGAGTTATTTGGTATAAATATTTGTGGACAGCAATGATACATGGCACTAAAAGCAACAAACAGCCAGAAATCCATTGCTGGCAATAATAATGACCAGCCAGTGTTGGTCATGTTTGTTTGTTGCTGCAGTTGCTGTTGTTGTTGTTGCTGTAATTGTTGCTGTTGTGTTGATTCTGGTTCTTCTGCACATTGTGTGCTCATTGTTTTGGGTTCGGTTTGCATTTTCCAATTTGTTTTGTGGATTATGCAATTTATTTAGTTTAACTTTGCATGCCCCAAATGTCTTTGTGTGTGTTTGCTTGTGCACCCCGATGATAAATTCTATGGCCGCACGTAATATGGAAATTAAAACGCGCAGCTAGAGTTGCTAACCCTCCCTCCGCCTTGCCCCGTCCTGCCCACACCAACAACTCCTTACCGAGCGCTACAAAACATGGAGGAAACATAATAAATAGCAGCGAGCACATTGATTTAATTACTTTGGCCAGCACAATGCAACAAAAACAACTAACAAAGCGTGGCAATAGTCCCCAAAGTCACAAGTGAATCCATTTGGAAGTTAGTTAACCAAAGCGCAGTCGAAGCACATATTGCCAAAAATACTCATCTGAGAAGCAGTCTGTAACTAATTTGTACCTCTGCTTAATTTTTTTAACATTAAATGCAAGAAAAAAGTTGTAAAATATTTAATGGCTAATTGCGCTTACCTGCAACGCCCAGCTAAGCTCTATTTGCACCTGAACACCCTGTATAGGTGCGACCTATACATACAGCTCACAACGGCGACTACAATAATAAAAAAAAAATTGTTGCATGAGCAAGTTACGGCTAATGGTCAAAGCATAAAATTCACTCTCCTCGGCAGCGGAAGGCATCGCTAATTAGAGTACAATCATAAAAGGAAAAAAGGAACATGTGAAATAATTTGCCAAGAAATTTCTGCTTATCAGCATTGGACCAAAACATGCATGGAGAAATTAGGCTGGAGAATTGGGGGGGTGAGGGAGGGAATTGACTCAACTAAAGACATAAAGTCAACCTCATGCCCAACAAGAACTGGCACGCATAAAACTAAACGGCATAAGCGACCATGTTTACAAGACAGTAGGCATGGCAGATGATGACTGGGCTTTGCTTGCAGAGAAATGTGGCAACGGCAGCATCAGTAGGAGCATCATTATGGTGGTTGGTGGCAGCTACTCGTTGTTGGGCCAGCGGCTGCAGCCGTTTGCCGCTTTCTACGCTTCAAGTTGAAAATGAGCGTGTAATTAGAAATGTAAAGAGCAGGAGAGAGGCAGCTCAGGCAAGCCAGACAGTCAGTCAGCTTACAGTGCAAAAGTCACGACTATGTCGCACAGGAAATGTGCACACGCAAAAGAAAATTGCAAATGAAAATGAAATAAAATGGCGCAAATGTAAAAACAGACACACACACACACATACATATTTTATTCTTTTCCGCCTCAAAGTCTCAACAATGAGCAACATAAAAAGTTATGTTTAAATATCTTCGCCGTTGCTGCTTGCTACTTTTTCGCTTGCATTTCCGTTACGGGGCAAACTGAATTTGCATGTGACATTTGCGGCTGAGTTTTGTAGCAGCAACGGAAACCCGAGTTGGATGGAAGGCGTAGAAACAGGTGCAGGAAAAGTAAGGGGCAGGAGGCAAATGTTGCCGTCAGCTACATGAGCTAAGAGCAGCAGCATAAAAGTTTTTCCTTTTTTCTCCTGGAAAGTGGTAAATGAGCTGAGTGTATTGGATGCGAATGCTAATGGAAGCATTTTGACTCAAGAGAACAACATTGTTTGAAAGTGAGTAATTTAGCTTTGCAACTATTTAATGAATGAATAAAAACTGCTCACAATTAAGACTTTAACAAAGTTAGTGAACATTTATAACAAAAATTTCAAGCTAATTGAAAAAAAAATGTATGTCGCAGACTTTAATTTGGTGAATGTGAATTATAATTATAATAATATGCATATTTTTTATGTTTTTTGTATATTTTGAATATCATTTTATTCCTATTTGAATTCAATAATTAAATTTATTTTATGAATGCCAACTTACCTATATGTGTGTATGTATAAAATTATTTTTCAATTAGTTTTGCGAAGTTATTGCATCATTTTTTGAGGGCGCAAGTGTTTTTCATTGCCTATAAAGCTATAAATGGCTTGTGAACTATACGGTATTTGTATTTTAAATAAAGCTACTTTTCTTGCTGTTTGTTTACGTTGACTATTGATTTATCAATATACATATATATATACATATATATATATGTGTTTTAATTTTTGCCGTTAATTTTAAAATTTGTTATAATATTAATGCGATTTGTTGATCGATTTATATGTTAATATTACACATGGCATTAGGCACTACATTAATTCCTGATTTTTATGATGTTGGATTAATTTTTTTAAAATTACACGACGTTACATAAATGCTTATGTTGTCAAATGAGCGTACGTATTTCTCAGCTGTATTATTTTTTAAGATATAGTTTTTAAAGCGCTGTAAGCAGACAGTTTTATTTTTTTTCTTTGCTTAAATCACAAATCTATGGCAGAAAAATAAAATAAAATAACATGTATAAAATGTATGCGTATGATGATAATAAACATGCATAAGAACAATAAATTTTCATAGTACTAAAAGCAATGGCAATAACAGCAACAACAAATGTGCAATTATCAACAGCCATCCCATAAATTTTCATTAAAAACAGAGCCCAACACGTATACGCCATGTGCAACGCGTGATAATTATGAGCTTAAAGCACGCAGTGGCACCGAAAATGTTTAAATTTTTACACCTCTCATCGCCGCCGCATATCGAAAGCGAAACGCGAAGAAAGGCAGGCAAAGGGAGGACGACAAGGGCAAAGGACCATAAAGAAGCTACGAGTAAAGTAGAAGAAGAAGAGCAGCCGCCTGTCAATGCTGGCTTGGCTGACGAAAGCAAAAACAGAACACAAGCGCAGAAAGCCAAAGAGCGCAGACTTTTTCAGCTATATATGTATATATATATATATATAAATATATCAAATACATACATATATATATATAAAATCGTGTATATATAAATACATATATGTATACATAGCCGAGTGTCTGGCAAATGTGCAGAGGCGACAAAACAAAAAGTCAGCTGTGTGAATTGTGGGCGAAAATACGTAACGAAAAACAAAAAGCAAGCCCAACTTTTAGATGATGATAATGATGATGATGAGCATTGACTGAGGCAAATGCGCAACATAAATGCGCTTACCCTTAAAAAATAAAAATAAAAACTGTCAACGTAATAAGACGACAATACTTTACAAAATAAATCAGCTTTAAGCTAACTTGCTATGTTTTTGTTATTTTCGAAAAGATTTGTGTTGAGCTTTATATGAATGCGATTATGTATTGCCGAGGAGCTGGCTTAAGCTTAAAAGCGAAAAGTGTTTTTTGTCTAGTTAATAGTTGTCGAAAAGTCTTTTTCGAAGAGGAATATTTGGTAATCGATATAACTACAGTATGTATAAGAACAGCGACTCACACCTAAACAAGGAATGAGTAAGAAGGTAAAAATAAAATGTTATTGACCTAATTGGATATAATCCAGCAATTAGTCAAGTCAAATTAACTGCGTTTTTTCCTATCTGCCTGTAATTCATTAGAGCATCACAAATGCGAGCATAATATATGCAAATGCTGTAAACATAAACATGCTGTAAACCACTTAATTTGATGTGTTTGACAGGATACTCAGACTCTAAAAAACACAAACATAAACAGAGACAGACACCGCATCCCTCATACGCCACATAGGTCAGAGGTAAAGGTTGCGACGCTTCTAATTTGCTGTGCTTTCTCTTTTGCACAATCTCTCCTTCTCGCTCTGGCTCCCTTATGGGTTTTCTGCTTTCTCTATTATTATTATTTCTATAATATTAGCACATTTTCATTAACAGAATTTAACTTATCGGAAATTAGTTATTTTACCAAAAGGGGCAAATTCAATTAGTTGATTTTGTTAAATTTAAAAGTGTAAACGATTAACATAAAATGAAAGATTAAATTAGAATTGTGGGTCAAGTAATGGAGCCAGAAAAACAACATATTTAAATAATCATAAAACTGAAAGTAATGCAATTTCGAACAGGGTATCTGAAGACAGAACATGTTGAAGCAACAATAATGTTTCTTGTGTTTATTTGTGTTGTTGCAGTGTCAACATGTCGTCTTTTATGTTGTTTTTACTTTTACGCTTTATTGAGTCGCACAAGGCGGCGAGCAAACGCCTAGAGATACAGAGCACAACCACACACACATACCTATAGACACATATACATATATACACTTGCAATAAAGAAACGTAGGCCGCTTAATGTCGTCCTCATTGCTAACTACGAGCACAAAGTATATACACACATACATATATATAAATACATATGTGCGATATACTCAAGTCTTGTACATAGAGGCGAAATTGATGCTCTCTAAGGCATTGCCACGTCACTACTACTTTCCCAGCATCCCTTTGGCCTTGTGTCTGTGTGTGTTTGCGCCAACTCCCCCTTACGTATAAATAAAAGAAATGTAGGTGAAAATATACATAAATAATGGCCACATGCGCTGCCTTTTTATGAAGTGTGTGCGATGTCTGCGAAAATTATAAAACAGACCCTTTCCAATTCGCCTATGATTTTTGTCGACTCTCAGCTGCGTTTAATTCACCCGGAAAGTTCCGCTAAAGCTGTGTAGGCGTGTGTATATAGCAGAACGCAGTGGGGCACGCAACGCGTCATGATGTCATGTAGAGTAGAGGGATCTAGCATTCAAAGGTGTAGCGTATAGAATTCTGGGCAGACGGGTAGTCAGGGCAAGGACAAGCATGACAAATACTTTTCTGTTGTTCCCTGATTAGAATCGTAAAAAAAAAATTTGCTATTGTTTTTTACTTTGAAATCAATAAAGTGCTTTTTTATTGTTCCTATAACAATGCCAATGTTGTTAGGAAATTGTTGCCAATCATAAAATGGCAACAAAATGGTTATATTCTGTAATTTCCTTTTATAATGGAGGCGGCGACAACAATGCAAAAAAAAAGACAGCAATGATAATAAGCAAATTACAAAGATGCTGCTAAGCTTGGTATACGCTCCCTCCCCCTGTACCCCTTGGCCAAGCTGGCTTTTACTGGCAGTGATGTGGCACGAAGAAGTAGAAGAAGAATGCATTTGCATATATGCCGGCGCATAAATATATAGAACACAATTTATGTGTGCATCTATTTAAAGTCCCCTTTGCTGCTGGTTGAGGGACGACTGCACTTGTCACACGTTGTCTTGTTCCAGGCATGTGTGTGTGTGTGTGTGTGTGTCAGATTATTTACATATGTATGTACATTTGTATGTGTGTGCGGCTTGCCCTCGTTGCGAATGCAAAAAAGCGCAAGCGAGATAAATAAGTAAAAAACAAAAAATAGGGGGCACAAAACAAAAAAAGGACAACATGCGAAGCAGAGCAAAACAAAAAGGCGGCCTGGCAATGCCACTGGCAGTTTAAGACAGACAACAACCTAGTCCATTGAGAGAGAGGGAGAAAGATTCATAGCCGAGGCACTGTGCTAGCCTGCTGCTGTTGCACAAATAAGATGTGGCAGCGTTTGAGCGAGAGCGTGTGAACCCCTCCCACTCACTTTGCTCCTCATCAATTTAAAATCTAAACTAGTTTGGAGGCTATAAGCAATCCTAGTTGCGCAGCAACAACTGCAAATCTTGGCTGGGCATTTTATGTAGAAACTTTGCGTCAAGATGAAGAAAAATGCTTAGCTTAGCTACGAAACACTTCTTATGCATAAATCTAGATGCCATTTGTAAACCAACTCACACGTGACGTACTTTTTTGAAGCTATAAACAAATCAACATTTTTTCAGCCAAACTTATTGTTGCCCATGTCTCCTTTAGGCAAATTTTTAAACCAACAATTAATTTTGCTCATTCCACAAATTTTTCAAAGTTTTAATAACTTTGCGAGCAGTTTGAGCTATTACCTTGAGCATTTATCCATTTCATGAAGAATTTTGCATATTTGATGCATAATTAAATAAAAATGTTATGCTGTGGTAATATTTTGAAAGTTATTGTTTCAGTTTGAGTCTTTGCCAGCTTGCAACTTGCCCCGTTGCTTGCCCCCCCCCCCCCTCTCCTACACCCTTCTTGCATTGTTAAGCTTGCCAATTAATTGCAAAGTTTTTAATTTGCATTTTTGTGTACAACAACAAAAGGAACAACAACAACTACAATATCGAAAAACTGCCAAACTATGAGTGCAATTTGAGAAAAGTTTTCTCTCGGCGCATATTTCTCAATTGAACTCGAACTCGCTGAGGTAATGAAAAATTAACACTGGCCGAGAAATACTTAAAGCACACACTTCAAAATTGTGGCAAAAAAGTTAAAGAAAATCAATAAAATGAGCACAATGAAGTGGTTCTCCAGAAAATGAGTTGCGCTCCAGCCAAACTTTACTTCGCCTAATTTTTTTTTGGTTTGTTTGGTCTTTATTATTGAAAAATATTGAATGAAAAGAAGTGAAGGCGAGTTGGGCACAAGTTGAGAAAGTTTAGAAAGTTGGCGACACTTTAACATTTTTTTTTTGGTGGGCTGCATTCGTTATATTATTATACTGGCAAATATACATATATATATGTATATGTATATATAAAGTATACAACGACCACAAGGGTTAATGAACCCAATGTGCGGGCCACAAGATGCCTAAAGGCAACGTTCAGAGGAAAACAGCCGCCAGCAGCAGTGGGGCAAATGGAGCGCGCCGGCTGCTGCGGCTCTCAGCAGTTGGGCTCAAACACAAACACACACACACACACACACTGTAGAAGTAGAAGAAATAATAATCGTAGCAGCTAAGAGAAAGACACACACATACAGACACACACAGGGAAAGACGAGTTCCATTAAACTACCGCTGGACAACTTTAAAAAAAGCATTTCGCTGCTGGAGCTGTGAAAAATGTCAACATGAGAGCAAACGAAGCTTAAAATGTAATCAAGTTCTTGCTCCTTCTTCCTTTCGATTTACTATATATCCAAATGTATATGCTCAGCACTGTTGGCTTAAGCCAAAGCTGCAGCAGGAATCGATAAACATGACTTGTTGAAAGTGTGCACGGTGCACTGTGCGTATGGGTAATGTATCTAACAAGTGGCTGCATTGATAAATGCCCCGCAAGTTGGAAGCTAGCAAGCGTAAGAGGAAGAAAAAATGTGGAAAAAGGGGTTACAACAAAAACAAATGCTGCTTAAATGGCACTCATTCATTTTAGAGGCCACAGAATATTTTCAATTTACAAGATTTTTAAATTGGTTTCAAAAATAGTTGGAAATTATTTTAAACTAATTTAAAACGTTTTGCATAACTATTATAAGAGCACACAGTATTAGTTTCATAAGTCATTAAATCATTAAAATATAACTTAATATGCAGCCGCTTGGCTTTTCTCCATAGATTCTAAAATTAAAATTTATCAAAGTGAATATGCAATCTCTTCGAATTTTCGTCTTCTCTAGAATATCCACCGCCCACAAACATTTTAGTTTGGTCAACAAAGTAGCACTACTTTCCTATATATACCTCAATTGTATTCTTTAAATAAACAATCCAAGAGCTAAAGCAACTCAATTGCCGTAAAATTCTCATGTTGCATAAAGAGCTTAATAGTCGAGTGTCATAAAAATTGAAATCACTTTCAAAGCATTTGCCTATCAAATGCACGCTGTGAGTTCAATATACTTTTCATTTATGGTCTCTGCTGGATTGTCTCCATAAAACCGTACCACATAAAGAGTTGCACACAGCTTGACTGGACAGCACATGCAACATGCAACGGCAGCTGGTAGCCACATTGACCACAAATGGGACAAAAGTTTGATAACCGCAAATATCTTTGACCGATACCATTAAAATTGCAAATGCCGATGAAATGTTATAGCAGGTGTATTAACTTGAGCTTAAGCTGCCCACAAATTGAGCAATTTACAACAATTGTAGAGCATTGAATTGGCACTTTACCACTAAAGCTACAATATAAAATTAAAGAAAAGCATGCATCCATTTTAAAACAAGTGGCCAAAAACAAATTAGAAGCCATTTACTCCAGGCAATATAGTTTAAAACAATCAAACAAGTTAGGTCAATGATTTCATAAATTTTGAAGTAAACACAAATATTTTTGATTGACATTTGTAAATTTTTGGAGCATTACATTTGTTGTTTTGATCATGGAACTTGGAAACTTTCGATACACTTGAAATCATAGACACGCACCGATAAAATCAAAAATTGCAATTTGACAGATATTTAAATATAGATTTAAATAAATATGGATATTGCGTATATATCGATATATTTATATTTTGAATTTTATTTTTGATGTTGGGGCGAAACACAAACAACAGCCGCAAAAGTATGCAACGGTTTTTTCGTTTGCTAACGTAACGTAACGCGAACGATAAAGACGACGAAAAACGGAGACGAACAACGACGTAGAGACAACGACGACAGGCGACGGGAGAACGACGCGTGGTGCAAACAACGGGAAAATGTTTACAAAGCGGCTACTGCCACACAACTGAGGCGACAGGATGCAATTGCTATCGTAAGCAAGCGGCTGTGGAACGAAATGGAATTGGAACAGACAACGACACGAACGAGCGCCGCCTGCACGAAGTGTGGCCCCCCCTCAAAACATCTGTTTGCGAGCGAGAGCTCGCCACAGCCAGGCAGCGAGAGCAAGAGAGCATTAGTGAGAGTGAGTGGGAGAGGCGAGAGAGACAGAGAAGGAGAGAGTGAGAGAGAGAGAGAGGGAGAGCAGGAGAGAGTGAAATAAAATAAAGCGGGCTAACTAACCTACCGCAAAGGACTTTAGCAGCGTGCCTAAGGAAATTAAACAGATTATGTGCTTACAAAAATAAATAAATGAAGCCAACTTAATCAAAGCAATAAAATGCAACTCGTTGTAGGGCAACCCCTTCCCCAATCCCCCCCCCCCCCCCCCTTCGGACACCTGCTTCGGCGGGGCAGTGCTGAAAATGATTATTGCTTTAGATCTGACGCTGCTAGACAAAATGGCGCCTGCGCCGCAATGAGGTAAAACTGCCTAAGCCAAAATAGGCCTAGGCGAATCAACATTAAGCAAAAGTGCAACGAAAATTGCCAACTGAAATTTTTGAACCATTGCCAAAAACACGACGCGACGAGGCAAGCTGACGCAGCAGCTACCAAGAAAGCGCTCGGACGGATGGACGGACGGCGACATGAATTTAGCGCACAAAACGGAATATGCAAAACAAAAACAAAAACAAACATGAAACAAAACACGTGGCACAGCACTTGCCGGCATCTTGCTACATACACACATGCATGAGTGTGTGTATGAAGTGGGTGGACGCTGGCAGTGTAGGTTATGACTTTGACGCGATGCTTGCCTCAATTCTGCCTAATACTATTGCGTATTCATTTGAATACGTTTTCGAATAGTCGACCAAATATTTATAGTAGAGTCGAATAGTATGTCAAGTATAATGAGTAGACTTCTTTGTTAATGTAAATGCATTAATCATAATTACTTTTATTATTATGCCATTAATTATTTTAATAGGATATACAAAATAATATCTGGAAATATATCCTTCTATATGTGTCTTTTTTATTTGTATATAGCGGATTTATCTAGCGAAAGTTCAATATTATATTTACATACTTTTCATTATTCAATTTTAGTTAAAGAACTATAATGAAGAAATATAAAAATATTCCGGGGTATCCACATGTCGTGCAATATTCACTAGAATTAACTTGTTCGTTTATTTTATTTTTTTTCTTTTGTTTTTCAATTATTTATTACTTCATGTGTCCTTCAATTAATTAAGTTTATTTCACCCGTTGTGTTGCCGCGTCATGAATTTAATTCAATTAAATTTAGCTGGCAGTGTCAGGGAGAGAAGGGCCCAAGTGGCTGATTAATTGTTTTACCCACTCTCTCCTACTCCCTGTTAACCAAAAATGCCAAACAATAACAATAACAACAAAAGCAACAACAACAACAACAATCATCAAAGTGTACTTTGCGTTCATAATCAAATAAAAAAGGCGTGAAATGCACGCTAACAAAAGGCTCAGGCAGCAGGCTCAGCAACAACAAAAAAAAAGGAGAGAAAAAGAGTTACAAAATTAACATTATAGTTGAAATATAAGAAATAAACAAGCGAAATATTTACCAAAACGATAAGTTTCACTCTGGCAACAGAAACACGCAAGCAAAATGGAGAACTACTCCAACTTCCAAAACAAAAAAAAAAACTTCAAGTGAGAATGCTGAGCTCGACTACGATATACCCTGAACCCTGTTATATATAGTATTCTAGTTATGATGCCAGGTTTCCATTAAATGTGAGCATGCATGACAGTTAGCGATGAAGTGAAATTATATTCAAATTGAAAGTCTATATGTCTTCTAGTCTCAATTCATGGCTAAATCGAATTGGCCTTCTGCGTGTTACATACTTTAGCTCAACTTCAGCATATCCTTTTTTAATGAATTCGGTGTATAAAGAAATTCATTTGCACACGCGACATTATGAAGACATTCCACAGAAATACAAGAGCACATAATATGAAATATTACCACGACAATTAAGTGCCCTTTTAAGAGGCCGGAAAATTACATTATTTTCCACGCGTTGCGTACAACAATTATGTGGCAAATAAACAAATTAAGTGCAAAAGTCATTAGAAATAACACACCAAGTAAAAGCTTCGATTTGATTTATGGACACTCCAAAAATAATGAATGAAATCATAATAATGGCACCCCAACTCCCCGGGTTGATTTCGTTAACTGCATGCAAGGAGTTAAACGGTGATAAGGAATTTGGTCCATACCTCTTAAGTTTTTGATGAAAAATTAAAGTTTAAATATTGAAATCATGTGATAATTTGAATAGTGATCGCATTAGTTATTTTTTACCACATGATTGGCATGGCTCTTTAACAGTATTTGGATTGATTCCATAAAAGATGACTTATGCATAGATATTTAGCATTTCAATACTGTGTTTTTTGTCTATTTTTTTTAACAATAAACTCATTGCTCCATGCGTGAAAACTTTGAAAGAGTGCATTTAAAATTCGCTTTGTGAAATGCCAACCAAAAATTTCCTTCTACTTATCATTGCAAACATTTAATGTAAATTTTGCTTTGATTTTGGTGATAAGAGTTTAACTTAGCCACGTTGTTCTTGCTGCATAACTTTAAGCAACAGCTAAACTCCGTTTACTTCTTGTTTTTCTCGTTTGTACATTTTTAGCTTAGCTTGCACAACGACAGAGGTAAATAGAAGGAAGAAAACCACGAGAAGCGACAGCAGGGCGTATGAGTAACATATATGACACATGTCATGTGACGCCGTAACACATCATTTTACCTTTTTTGCCTAGCACGAAGCACAAAGTAGAGTAGAGTAGAGAGAGTCAGGTCTAAAAAAAACAACAACAACAAATAACAAGGGTAATGACAAACAGCAAGCCAAGGCAGAGCGAGGCAGGCAGTCAAAATAAGACATTTTGTGATAAGCGCACAGGATAACAAGTTGAACGTGACGAGCATGTGAATAAAGAACAACAACAGCGCAAAATAAACTCGTCGTCCTGATGTGTTATAAACAATGCCTGGCACAGTCGACAAACTACACACACACAACACACACACGCACGGGAAATGACAGCAAGTGTCAGAAAGCAAAAACATTAAAAATAAAATATACACGCCATAGTAAGAACACAGAGACAGAGGTAGAGAGAGAGAGAGAACAGTCAGCGAACGCGCTCTAAATGTCGCTGATAACGCGAATGTCAAGCCAAAAAAAAAAAAAAAAAGAGTAAACCCCTCGGCCGCCCCCATCCACTACCCTCTCCGCATTTGCAACTCTTTCACAACCTTTCCAGAGCACGACTTTCACTTTCCATGACTTAATTTTCGCCGGCGCCTCTTCGCCTGACAGCAAGTGCAAAATATAAACAGAGAACGCAAGACGAAAATTGTAAAGAAAAAAACATGAGACTTAAAAAACAAAGGCGGAAAAGAAAAGTGGAAATATTTGTCGGCACACATAAAAATGAGAAGTTACTGCAACGGAATTCAAAAGACAAAACGCGCATAAAATGTTCAGCATTTCCTACTCTTTTACGCTCACTCTCGCTTTCTCTCTCTCTCTCTCTCTCTCTCACACTCTTTCTCTCTCTTATTCACAGCCACTTCTAGTTTCTCTAGTAAATGCAAAACAAAATATATATAATTTTTCATTATATGCGCCATAACCTAGCATAAGCCTAATGCAACAGTAGTGCAAAATGCGCGCTTGAGAAACACTAAACCAAAACAAAACCAAAAACGAGCAGAAGGTGAGCAAAAGCCGATTTTCCTGCTTACAGTTTCCTTCTGAAACATGTTCAAGTATAGACTATGTGAGTCTAGGGCAACAGCTAGCATATTTCCTAATTTTATCTGTCAACTACAGAAATACGTACTCAAAATACAGAATTCACATAGAGGCCAAACCATTATCAAAGCGACCTTGCTTTTAAAATCTGTTGAGTGTTGACGAAGTTATGAAATTGGGAAGTTTCGAATCATCTGTCAATTTTAAGGCTAGAATTTTTACTTATGTTCAGACCTCAAATCACGTTTTCAACTTTAAATGTACGATTGATCTAGAGGCCAAACTATGATCTTTTGAAAATGAGTTGAGTTTCGACGAAGTTATAGCATTTTGAAGTTTCGACCTATGCCCATAAATCGATTTTCAGGCTATCATTTTTACTTATGTTCGTTTTTCTTTGATCTAGAAGTCTAGCCATGATAAATAAAATGGCATTGGTTTCGAAATTCTATTGAGCTATGTAAAATTTATGGCTTTTCTACACCAGATCCAAAAGTGGATTTACAATTTCATAAAGTTTTCCAATCAATTTGCATTTCAATAATTCAAGCATTTTCTAATTTAAATCATTTTCAATCAGCTGCAATGCAGGCACACTTGAGCGGCATATCATTCAATTCCGTGTTCATCTCTGTCACTTAAGCGCACAATCTAAATATACACCACTCCCTTCCCCCCTCCTCCGCCACAGCATGTTTCGATTTGATTCGATTCAAGGCAATCTCATGGCTTAATTTCAAGCCAAGCAGCAGGACGCTTTATGTCCCAGGAACGAATATGCACATAAAATATTACTCATACGCACGTTTGCACCTTAATAAAGTTGGCAAAACTTCCATGTCACTTGGCCAGGCAATCGCAAGCGCATGCAAAACGCGTTTACAATTTATGGCGATATGGTGTGTGTGTGTGTGTGTGTAAAGAGGCGGGACAGAGACGTTAAGAAGGCAGTTGGCACACTATTAACTGCCACGCAAGCTGCCAGACAGCTCTCAGTTCGCAACTCTCAGGTTTCAGTTTGTGCTCTTGTCAAAACTTCTGATAAAATGTGCAATCCCTTTTTTTTCACTGCCAACACGAAATTGTCATTTTCTCTACAATATTTGTACAGTTTTCAAAACAAAAAAAAATACAAACAATAAAAAATTAATATATATATATATTTAAAAAAAAACTGACCACGCACATGTTGCACATAAAGCAGAATAGTAGCCAGAATGTTGGTTGTCTGTCGACTGATGGGACTACATCTGATAGCTGATATCGGGGACTGGTAATGGTTGCTATGTGTGGCACTTGTGCCTGATAAAAATCAACAATGAACCGCAACAATAACATCAACTACACAATGCCAACAAAAATGACAACAATGCAAGTACATACATATATGATTATCACTACAATTGGCAGCTGGACATTGGCAAACAGGAAATGTTTTTGCTTTTTTTATGTGTACAAACACACACAAACAAACCCACATTACAATCGTATTAACCAAAAGGTGTCTATATCAATTTCAAGCCGAGATACATTTATCTATAAACGAGTTAAATATTTTAAATATACTGAACAGCAATCGTTAGTTGGCATTTTTAAATATACATCAATAAAATGAATAAATTAATAGTATAAAAGTAATTACCCCAAAGCTTAAGAATATTTAGCGTGGTTTTAATTAAATAAATCTTAGTAGAGCAATTTGTTAAACGCTTTTTACTGACTTCCTTAAAAGATCAAATTAAAACTTTAAACATAAGTAAGTTTCTAGAAACCAAAAATGCCGTCTTGCAAAGCAATGCGGTAAATTTACTTGGCGCTCGGCTCAACGCTGTGAGCCTAATAAATAAACATTAACCAACTTTTAACCAATATTTACATTGTAATTTAGTCATTACGTCCAACATTTCAGCTGCCGGACAGCAAGCCCAAAAGCAAAGCCAACATTGAAGTGTTTTCACCTGCTCGGCAAATAAAGCAATTTTGGGCGCGTGATAAGCTGTTTTACATAAACAGAGGGTAGCGCGAGGTAGCTGAACAGAAAAGTGTTAGTGTTGGGTTAAGGAAAGAGAGAAAGAGAGAGAGAGAGATTGAGAGAGAGAGAGAGAGAGAGAGAGAGAGAAGGGTGGAGTAGTGGATGGACTGCATGCGAGGATTGACTCATGTGCTGGGTCAACTGCAGCTTTGGCTGTTGCCATATTTTGCCTGGCAATTTGAGTTGTCTGCCTGGGCAGGCACAGGCAAAGCAGAAGCCGTTTCGCCTTAGCAATATTTAGGCAGTTTTAATGCAAAAGCGTCCACAAACCATAAATAATTGAAAACTGCAAAGACGTGCAAAAAATGCAGAGGCGAGCTTCTAAAAAAAAAAAAAAAAACATAAAAAGAAAGAGGCAGTCAGCAGCCAGCGAGTTGTTGTAGTGAAGCATGCAAAAGTCCCATTAAGGCTAATAGGCCCAAAAGGACCAGCGCGAGACAGCTCTAGATGGAGAGCCAGAGACAGTTAGTCAGTCCATGACTTGGCTGAGTTAGTTGCACTGGCTACAACAGCTACCAGGGCTGGCATTTCAAACTAAGCTCATTATCACAATCATATGTTTTTCAACTCAACCGATCGAAAGCCAGTAAACACTATCATTGAATGTTTTAAGCGTTTGAATACATTCGATTAGCTAAATGCTCAGTAGATAAATAATAATAAAATAATACGAAAAAAAATCTTCAAAATAACACACGACTAAACCAATTTCTTACAAAATAATAATCGAAAAGAAAATAAAACTCAATCAGAATGAAGCTTAAGTCTTAAACATTTTTAATGCGTAGAAGATATATTTAAAAAAAAAAAAAACAATTTATATGAACCTTTTCCTTTGAATTGCATGCAGTAACTTAAATATATATAAAATTAAAGAAGTCAATTCAGAGTGCAAGTGTCTAATCTACAACAAATTTGCAAGCAATTGTAAAAGGAACTATAACATTAGCTGTATAATTTTGAAAATGTTGCGTCCCTGTTCCCCGAAATTGTTGGCGTTTGCACGTTTAGTGTTGTAGCTAACTGTTAATTTTGTCTCTTTTTCTGTTTGGGGTCTATGCAAGTTGGACAGCACCGCACTCCATAACACACCGCAGCCAAAAAAGTAGGCTGCACAATTTTGGGGCTGCCCTGCAGCGGCTGAAACGAGAACCGTTTTCAGTTTTCAGCTTGAATGTGTTTGTTTTTTTCTTTTTGGTTTTTTTCTAAACGCCGCTAGCACTTTGCAGCACTTTAGCGTCGCTTATCCTAATTGTGGTTATTTTGTGTGTGAGTGTCCTTCGTGAGCCGCTCACGTGAAACGTGCATAGAGCATGTCCTGCCACGTTTATCGGCCCTGTGTTGTATATATGTACTGGTGTGTGTGTATGTGTGCATAATTTTTTTTTTGGCATTTAGCCAGATAATTTTCTTGCCTGCTCAGCTCAACTGAACTCAACTCGACTCGACGCGAATCGGCTTGCCCCGTTTGTCTTGTCCATTTCTGTTGCAAAGTTAATGTGTCCTGGCAGGCCTACAATATTTAATACACAACTTTTTTCATTTTCTTTTCTTCATTCTCCTTCTTTTGCTCTTTGCCTTTTGGCATTTGTGTTGTTATTATCTGTTTGTGTGTATGAGGGTTCACTGTTTCGCCTGCGCCTTTTGGCACTTTTATTTATGATTAGCTGAAAATTAAGTAGGCGCTATTTTTTAATGGCTTCTTAACTAGGCGCTCCTGCATTGTTGAGAAGTTTACTAATGTGATCTATGCTTAGATACAAGACTATCATAGCATACTCTTTTGAACGTTATCAAAGCTTAGTATATATTCCTAATATTTTTCATAAATCTGGCAAATACTTAGAAGGCCTTTTTATATAAGGTACTTAAAATGCAGAAAGTGTGCTTTTTAAAAATCTATAATATTTGTAGATACATATATATACTAAGCGCAGACTTAGAAATTTTTGATTTTTTTACACTGCACCACATTTATTTCAAAATACTGCATTTGCTTCAAGTTAAAGTTCGATTTTTCGCTGGCATTTTGAAAATTTCGCACTAGCATCAATCTTTTACTTTGCACTTCTTGCCACAGAGCACCTATGGCTCCCATTGCTCGTTCCCCGCACACCTCTTCATCAATAGTCGAGATCACGTACAACCTGGATGCTAGTGCCATTTTGTCAACTTCTAATAAATTTGCTGTGCAAAGGGAGCAAAAAAAAAAGTTTGCAGATACAGTGGAACGCACTTCGAACTGCCGCCTGCTATCGGGTCCTTTGGCCAAGCTGCGAGGGGGAGTGGTGGGTGGGAGCCGCAGCCGAGCCTAAACAATGGCAATGGCGACGATGCCGTCATTTTGTAAATCAAACAAGTTTTAAGTGCGCCCAGGCGAACAGAACTCAGTCGGGCTAGGTGCTACCAACCGCCAGGCAGGCAGGCAGTGGAAGGCAACAACAATAGCAACACCACACAAAATATTCATGAACACAACAGGCTCATAAATAAATTGCAGCACCAAACGGAACGGAGCGTTGTGTCGTCTGCTGATGCAGCTGCTCGGTCTCTGGCTCGGGCTCGTTCTGTGCTGCCACCAAAATGGGCGCAAAGTGGCTGCGAGTAGCGTGAAAAACTTGAAAATATGCTAACATAATGCAACCGAGCGATAGAATGGCGGCAACGGTGCAGGCGGAGGCAGAGACGATGGCGGAGGCGGAGGCGGCAGCTGCTGATGTAGTAGATGCAGCATCAAGGTTTTATGATGCTTCGATTTCGTGGAATTAGCAATGAGCCCAGTCGTGGCAGCTGCATCCGCAGCGGACGCAACCCAAATCACTCACAAGCTCTTCTCGATATTTATTTTTACAGTCAGTCAGCAAAGCGCGTTTTTAATATCACCTAAAGATATACAGATTGTGGCTGCATCATCGTTGCCCAGTGTTGCAAGGTGCAGTCGTGAATTATTTGTTCGGTTCTTTGGCAGCTGTCAGCTTTAAATTGAGTCGCATGGCAAGTGAGGAAACTTGTGTCTGCTAATTAATTTAAGGCATTAAAATTGCGGAAACTCTTTGATATGCAATTTGCAAAACTTACACGTTCACAGCTCAAGGATAAACAAGACTCTCCGGTGAGTCGGTGAGATGGCGACAAAAAGCCATGAAATAAATTATTTCAAGAATCAATTACAACTAATAGCATAGACCACTTGAAAATCAATTCAATTCACATGAAAGCCAGTCTGACAGAAACAGAGTCACATTCACGGAGACGGCAACTGGGGCTGGAGGCGGAGCACAGCAGCCAGGATAACTTCAGGACCAAATGAATCGTTGTGTGTATGTGTGTGTGTGTGTGTGTGTGTGTGTGTGTAGTGCACACAGATTGGTTGCAGTCAACCAGAGAGCTCCACTTACTACACATATGTGACGATTTAAGCTAATACATAATTGATTGTAATGCCCCGGCAAGCCGATTTCGGCTTTGTCAGCCTTCAAAGGACCATCGACTGTGCCTGCCTGCCAAATTAAGCAGGTGAAGTTGCAAGCAAGACATTAATATTGATATTGCACGTTGCAGCTTCAGCAAAATTAAATAAATGAAAGCAAAGTGCACTTTCCAAATAATTTAAAGTTCGGAAGAGTATTCACATTATAATTATTGTTAGATGGAAAACATAATATTTAATCAATAGTATTCCTTAAGACATACAGCAATCTTGAACAAATTTATAGTTAAATGATGTTTGGAACTATATTATTCATTAAATAAAAAGCATATTTTTTAATCTTTTAGCTGGATTGTTTACGAAGAGATTGTACCATCAAAAAGAGAAGATTGTTAACACTATTTCATGAAGATATACCATATTGAAAGTGCCATATTCACATTCATAAATTTGAAAATATTTACACTTGCAGGATTATCTACGTTTGCAGGCTGGAGTCAAATTGTACTATAAATTAAAAAAAAAGAAAAACTGTTAGATTTTTCCTATATGATAAACTTGATAAATTCTGATCTCGATGATTTTGTATGTAAGTGTCAGGAGCACAAGAGAAAACTTTGCTTGTCAGTTCTGTTTAGTTAAATTCGTAAACTTTTTTATAAAAGAACTCAATTTTCGACCGATTGTTCTTATGGGAACTAAAAGTTTCTTAACTATAGCTTCAAAACTTAACTTACGTTCACGCATACAGACAGAGTTGCTGATCAACAATATATATAATTTATGGGTCATTATGAAGAGGTCCACTTCAGTGCAATACAAACTTCACAATAGTAACCTCCAAAAAGGTTTAAAATACCATCTTAAAAGTTTCGCAGAAAAAATGACTATTTGAATAATATACAAGCATTTCTGTGGAGCGCAAAACCTAAAGTACAAATATATATTCTATGCATATACAATATATGTATGCCTCGTAATCTTTCAAATTTATCAATGAAGCACAACAATAAAACCCACAGACACACACACACACACACGCAGAACACAAAGTTAAATTTTAAGTGCTTGCAATTCAACTTTATAAAATGCCACTCATTATAAACTCGCACAAGAACTGCTGCTCTTGTGCGGGTCCCATTTTATCATCAATCCCAAAGGCTCGTCAGTGGATTTTGGGCACTTTTCTATTTATGAAATGCATAAACAACAACGACAAAAGCCAGGGAGCAGTATCCTCCTAGTATCCTCCCAGTATCCTCCCAGTATCCTCCCAGTATCCTCCCAGTATCCTCCCAGTATCCTCCCAGTATCCGTTATGCCAGTGACAAATGCGAACTTTTCATTTTCTATGCCGCAACAGTCGTCGTTGAGTTATTTAAGCTAAACATGGATGGGCACCAGGAACCAGACAGACAGTCGGACTGACTAACAGACGGACGGACGGATGGACAAATGTCATGACAGACAAGTCCGGACGCTGGACAGCACGACAGACTGACAGACAGACAGACAGACAGACAAACCAGCGACGCAGACAAAACTGTATTTTCATATTTTTTTCCATACATATATATTTTTTTTTGGTTTTTCTGTTTGTTTGGCATGCAAACAATGGACGTTGAAGTGGCGGGGGGAATGGGGGGAGCAGGGATTGCACATCTGAGTGGCAGACAGTGTGCAAATGTCAACTCGTTTGGAATTCAGACAAGTATATGTAGCAGTGACAAATACATATGCATATGCACTATACTATAGAAAAATGTCAAGTGTAGAAATGCACATGCCAAATGTCTTTGGCCGAGTTTGGCTTACAACACTAACACCAGCCAGCTGCAGCTGGCCAATTGGCAGCCTGTTTGGCCATTTAATTTGTTTATTAACTGTCGGCGCAATTAACGTCTAATGAGCGCAATTCCGAGTCATAGCAAAAAAGTTTCGCTTTTGGCCAGGCCATGGACTTGACTACAAGCTGCAGCAACATCATTATCATCATACTTATGAGCATCGCTTACATCACTATGCAAGCGCCACAACGTGCACTGAAAGTTTCTGGACAACAAGCTGCTGCTGATGGTGGCCAGTAAAGCCACAACAACAATGTGGCGAGCGCTTCAGATGCAGCTGACTCTAGCAAAAGATTGCACAGCAGACTGGTATAGATAGCAAGAGAGTGTGTCTAAGACAATGGGTATATTGATAATATCATCAAAAATATATAAAAACAAAAATCAATGAATCTGCCATCATTTTAATAAACAACAAACATTGACCTTAAGCCACTTAGTGTAACAAATTTTAATGTCTTAAATAAATTAAAATCTTTAAAATTATTATGCGTTTAAATATCGAATGTTGTTTTTTCATTTGTCTTCCCGCCTCATTTTAATTCTACAAAGAGTCTTACAACTCTTTTAATAATCTACGAAAATCTAAGAATGAAATTCAGGGTGTTTAACAAGGTCCTCACTACCCACACAATACACCGTTTTCTTCTCCGTATCTTGCATGTTGATTGCAGCATTTTGGTGCCGGAAATGCAAACGCATAACTTTTGTCAGCAGCACAGTCAAAAACGTAGCCATCCAACGAACACCCACCGCAGCCAGCAGCCACTCATACCACCAATCCACTATGCCCCACTGATATCTCTCCACTGTCCAGATGTCGTAGCAAAATCTCATGCTCCCTAAACCCACTTACCAGCCACAAAATATGCTCAACGCAGCGTAAATTTTTGGTTTAGTTTACTGCAAGTCGTTGGCGTCGTCGTCGTCAAGCAACTTAATGTGTTGTCGACGCCAGCTGCAAAATTAGAAATTAGTATTCATGCCCCACAGTGTCATTTCCGCGAATGCGCGAGGAGTTGGCAAAAAGTTGCTCCTACAAGCCTTTGTGTGCACCACTGAAGAGAGATTGATATGCGTGCTACAAGAAGCTCCTAGCAATATGGCTGATTATGAAGTGCTTCACAGTCTGCACAGCTTTCCCTCTCCCTCTCCCTCTCTCTCTTTCTTTTACTGTCATTCGCTATCTCTCTCGTTCTCTCTACGTGTGTAAGAGACAAGTTCAAAATTTCCAGAGTTCAAGTTGCAAGTGCTTAGAGTGTGTTATGGTGCAACTTTTTCATATAAATCCTTAATTATGACATTATTTTGCATATTATAATGTTGCTTCTCAAGTCGCTGTGAAATGTGCTCCCAAAATCAATTTCGTTTTCAATTCGCCCATAATTTTATGTAATTGTTTGGATACATTTGCATTTCAAGCTTAAAATATGTAAAAGAGTTATTTACCTATTTGAAACATTTCAGAATTAAGAGTGAGAAATGGATAGAAGCTTAATTACTTAATTAAGGAAACATTAAATGGAAATCACTTTCCAGATTAGCACTACAATTAAATATTAAAATATTTTTCAAGCGATTCTAGCAGCTCTTAAAATATGTAAATTGTGAAACCTGCTAAATTCTCTAGAAGTCGACTATTGTTGGGTTCATATTTTCCATAATATATTCCAAAGAAAATACGGGAAGTCACAGCGAAATAGTGGCGGAAAAGTAAAGTAGAATGAGCGTAATTCAAGCAACGCTTTTGTGTCATTGACTGAAGCGATAGTTTAAAGCAAAAATATAGTATAACTTAAGGCGCAAAACAATTGCAATTGAGTTGATACCAATGAACAACGCTGACGCCGTCGCCGATGCCGATGCCGATGCCAATGCCGATGCCACAACGAATTGCACTTACGACAAATTTTTGCGCCGAGTGTCAACCATACAGGAATAAGCCTCAAATTGTGCCCAAGCCTAGCCAAACTGAGCAGCACTAAGCACGATGAGCGGAGGGGGGGCAGGGGCATGAACAGGCAGCAACAACAACAACAGCAGCCAGTTGGAATATTTTGTACTTTATGCCAGCAAATTCCGTTGGCCAAGTGCCAAGTTTTACGCCGATGCAGCCACACAGCATCGGCCGCAGCAGCAGCCGTCGCCGTTGTATTTCTGCATCACGTTGCGCACGTTGCAGGATGTAGGTTGGACTTAAATGGCGGGTGGAAGTGAAGGAAGTGGGTAGAAATGGGGGAGGGAGCAGACCATGTGGGTGTCGACCACACCCGGAGGCCAGTAGGTTGCATGTCGATTTTAGGCTTAACAAGCAACGAGTTCAACTTGTCCTCGTCCGGGGCGAGCAAAGTGGTGTTGGGGGGGCGGGCTGCAGTCCTAAGCGGCGTGGCATTAAAACAAATGCAAATATGCCACACAGGACAACAACAGCAGCAGCAGCAAAAGCAGCCGCAGCCGCAGAGCAGACGATCGTCTGCGTTTTTGTTTTGCTGGCTTTAGTTGTTTTTTCGTTTTTTTGTTTTTCCTTTTTTGGTTTTTTGTTTTTCTACGGGTTTCTCTGCTCGACCGTAGGCGTGGCTGCCAAAAAATGTTTGTGGCGCCCCCTTTTCCTTGGGTAAAAAAAAGTAGAGCTCATGTGCAGCCCATCGCAATGAATGGCAAAAAATTGACAACTTAACGCTGCTGTGCAAAATTTTCAATTACGCCCGCGTTGCCAGAAAATCTTAATGCGCTTTTCTCATTGAACGCGATATTCATTTACAGGACACTGGTATTCATGCGATAAATAACAAAAGGCGAGTAAATGAATAATTAAAATCCATCGGTGGGCAAATGGAAATGGACTTGTGGAATTACATATTTAAATTTTGGCAACGATTTTACTACTGAGTGGCAAAAAGACATGCACAATACAAACAATACCCACAATATTCACTGTGTACTAAAAGATTGAGCAAGTAAACTGAATTGGTAGTGGAATCCACCGATTCTGTGGCTATTAAAACATATAGCATATTATGTTGCAAGGATCATTGTAATAGATCTAACAAGGTCCCAAAAGAATGATTATAATAATAAATGCGTTTCATTAAATAAGAAGAAAAATAATTTGGTCTAATTATCTTGACAAAGTCTAAACATATTTGCTCTTCTTAAATATATATAGAGAAGGCTTAATAAAATTTCAAAATTATGTATTTGTTGAATTAAGGTCAATGAAATTGATTTTAAGCCTACATTTCACACAAATAAACACATGCCGCAACAATAATTAAAGATAAAAATTAGTCAGGCTGACACTGGAACAGCCTGATCCATGTTTAGCACATATGTAAGTACGTATGTACGTAGCACAATTTTTACGGTCTCTCCTTCAGCATGACACATGCGTGTGTGTCAGTGTGTGTGTGTTTGTGTGTACACATCACCCGCATGGGGCAGCTGGCAGTCAACGTGCAACGTGTTGTCACGGGTGTGCCAGTGTGTATGCTAGACATATTTGCTTAGCCGCTTAGGCTTAAAAGTTCAGCCGAAACTTTTGACCTTGAAAGCCACACACACACACGCCCAGATCTGTATATATACATATATATATTTATATATATATACACGTACAGTGGGTTGCGTCTGTCTATCAACTCTGGTGTTGCCTAGTTTCAGGCAAGCGTCCGTTTTTGGCCAGTACCTCCCTCACTGCCTGACTTGTATTTTGCAGCTTAGACTTTTTGACTTGAAGCTAAAGTTGTGCCACACACAACTAGCTAGAGGGAGAGTGGGTGCGGGAGTGGGAGAGCGAGAGGCAAGATGCAAAGCAAACAATCGTCGAAATTTGAAATTGTAAATGTTTGCACAATTCCAGAAGCCCCGAATCACAGAACCGCCAGTCAGCCAACCACGCCGAGTATGACACACAAACACATACACTCCCACACACACACACACACACACCCGAGTGTAGTCCCACACCCGCACACATCGCCCTTCGAGTACCCGAGGGCGTTGCCGCTATGTTTAACTAAAGTTTCGTGCGCTTGTGCAAATAGCAAAAGGATTTCAACATCGTCGCCATCAGCGTCTCTGCTCCAGCGTGGTCCGTGCACAAGCGGATTACAATCATAAGCGAAAATTAATGAATTATTTACCAGCAGCTTAGTTAAGCGCAAATGCCCCCACCCCCACTCCCACTTCGCAACACACCAGCTACCCACAATTTCTCCCCAATGTCAAAAGTTGCGCCCAAGTTAAATGCCTAGGCCGGATTCACCCCAGAGACCACAGAGAGGGGCAGGTTGGAGGGCAGGCACTCAGACCTTCAGCTGCTACCTGGTAATTAATTAGCCCAAGACATTTGTCAATATTATCAGTGACTTTTGTAAATTGCCAACAAATTCAGCGAAATTCGGGCATATCTTAAGGCGTTGAAAGTGGTTTCCCCCCTTTTCGACTGAGCTGTCTAGATTTATTTATCCAAAATGAGCGAACAATTTGAAACTTGTCAAACTGTCAGATTAAATGAATTGTTTGACTCAACTAAAATCGCTTTAATTTAAAAAATTGTCATTGAGAAACATAATTAAATAAAATACGTATGCTTTTGGTATACTACGAAAATAAATGTATAAATAAATAGTCGTTTTTTCGGCTTTAACGTTTTCATTTTCACATTGATTTTCGCCAAATCATTTTATATATTTATAAAACTTATTTTTGCATTCTTTTTTAAATAGCATGTGCCTCAAATATGTATTATATTGCGTGTGCATAATTCATAATTAGTAATTATATTTGCATGAAATTTAATTAAAAGCTTATTGCTACTGCAACAGTTTAAACGCTCAATCAATTTGGCTTGCACGCTCCGTTGGGAATTCTCGAAACGAATGCATTATTGAAAATTTGTAGCTTCTTTGCCTTTGCGTGTGTTTGTGTGTGCGTGTGTGTGTGTGTGTGTGTGTGTGTTGTTAATCAATAGGAAATGTCTAAATACCAATTAGCGTAATTAAATGAAAATATTATGGAGAAGGCGGCAACTTAAAGCAGTTTTAAATAATGTTTTTGCATGGCAAACTTGCTCGGCAAATTGAACTAGGCTTGGTCAAAAGACAACGCCTATTGACGACGCAGCGCAGTGGAAGAGAGAGAGAGAGAGAGACAGAGGGAGAGGGAGAGTGAGAGAAACAGATAGAGAGAGCGTTGGAGATTGTGGAAGACAGACAAATGCATATTAAGTTTGTTGCAAGTTGCACAGATCTATGCAAGGGGTGAGCAGTGGGGAAGCGGCATGTTGGCTATGAAGTAAAAGTTTGTTTTTTTTATTATGCAAAGCACGATGGCTTATGAAGCGACAGCCAGCACGAATATCTGAATATCCTTTACAGCACTGCGAATAAAGGCAAACACAAATAAATCCATTATAAACGCACGTTTGCACTCACAAAGGCAGCTGAGCCAGAGCAAAACTAAAGGAGAGAGATAACGACAGAGAGAGAGAGAGAGAGAGACTAAGAGAACTGATGAGGAATATTGCAAGCACTTTAAGAAAACAGTTGTCCCCATTTATCATTTAAGGACACTTCAGCTCGCCAGTATTCCGTTGGCAATTAAAAGTGATTACGGCTCATTAAATGATAAAGAAACGTAACGCACGCATTATAAAGGGAGATCGGGGATTGTGGTGAGAAAATTTGCGAAGCAGCTGCTTCATTAACATGATAAACACGCACGCGATGGCCTGGCAGCATGTCCTTGCCACAGGCGGCTTGCAATTGCGGCCAATTCAACAACAGGCGGAACAATGGCAACAACAGCAGCAGCAGTAGCAAGAAACACGCCTGGCGCACTTCCAACAATAAGCAACAATTTTAGCAGCCGCCAAAGCTATTATCCAGCTCCAGGACCTGCTGCTTGTGTTTTTTGCTTTGGCTGCCTGGCAGGCAACCAGCCAAACAACCAACGAGACCAGGCACAAATTGTTTTTTACACATGTGCGCGCAACATATTAAATTGTAAACATGCATAAATGTTGTTTATTGGGCAATGTCAAAAACCAAACAAAACAATAGCGCAAGAAAGGAAGGATGAAAACAATATAATAATGCTGGGATCAACTCGAATGCTACCCTATTCTCAGATTGTTGTATTCAAAAACAACTTTTATTTTCCGCATTAAAAGTTGTTTTTACACCAGACTTTCGTACAGCATTCATCTTTTAACTATAAACGGAAAAAAGTATGCAATTTTTATTAGTTTTGTTTGTATACGACTTTCAATAAATTCAGACGGGTTCTGGCAAAGACAATACTGCAACATATCTAATTCATTTCTGGTTGTAGCAGTCAAAATATATAAATTTTAAATCTCCTCCATGCACGTCTGCTCACTTTGGTTTATTCACAATGATCGCGATCTTCCTCAAACCGGTGATCAGACCATTGATATCGATAGATATCGATATAAAAAGTTGTGTACATACGTAGTTGCATGCTATGTTACAGATGTTGTGTTACAGTCAATCCACGTTGCTATTGCTTATGCAACCATCATACCCGATTTGTTAATTTTGAAATAAGTAGAGCATACAAATGGGCGAATAATATGTGAATGCAAAGGACTTCACTCCACTCGAGTCGACTCGATTTCGACTACTTGGCAGGCAGAGTTGCGAAGAGGAGCGAACGAGTGCCAAAAACAATTTAATGTTGTTTGATGACGTTGCGAGCGTGCTGTGCTCTCCTTGAGGCTTAGCGAAAGTGTATCCTGTCAAAGGATATTATGCAACGAAATTATTGTAGTTGGCACCAAACAAAAAGTTTGCCGAAAATAAACAGAGGCTCTGCGAGGCAACTGCGACTGCGGCGAGTAAGCTGCCAAAAAGTCCTGCTGAGCCCCGACCAAGTGCCATATGTGTAACGAGGCGCAAGGATGTGTGTGTGTGTTTGTGAGATAGAGAGGAGAGGGAGCAGCTTGGGAGTAAATGTAAGCGCGGCAAATGAGCGCCGCATTAGCGTCACCAAAAGTGCGACCGCCGCCATTTAAATGCACCAAAAAATTCTCTGTAATTATTTGTGCACATTGTGTCAAGGACTAAACCGCAAAGCCGGACAGGATAATAGAAACAAATGCATACCTCGCATAACAAAGCGAAATGGCGCTGCTGTTCTATATGTAAGCCCACTTTGCCAACAGCTCACAAAATTGCAAACCAAAAATAATAAAGAGACAAATTGGTTTGCTCATGAATACTATAAAGAAATCATGGTGGGAATGAAAATCCGCTTAACAAACATAACAGACGCAAAAAGCTTTGGGAAGGAAGCGACAATCAAAACTAAGCACAAGAAAAATGTATAAGAATAGAAGAACAAAGCAAAAAGTGCAAATATAATAAAATAAAATACAAATATAATAATATATATGTAAATTTGGTTATCTGCTTGAAATGAAGGAAATTGTGTTTTTCTGCAACTAGCTACTTATATCAGACAAATCTATAGATATTAAGTACGTATACTACGACTTAATCTATTTATTTCTTAGTATTGATATTGAGTATGCAGACTATGACGTAATCCATTTATTTCTTCGTAATCTAACAACTAACAACTAAACTTGATCAAAGTACTTTAAATATTTAACACAATAACTGCTTAAAGCAAATTGACAGGCAAAGTTTTCGGTTATTTCGCAATGTGACTACAAAACTAACAGCCCACACAGCAGCAATAACAATGCCACTAACAACAACAACAACAACAACCACAACAACAATACGAACAACAAATGGCAACAAAGCCAGCCTTAAATAGCAACAACGACAACAACGAACAAAAACAATAATAATAATTCTCGCCACAGCAACAACAATGAGAACAAGAAATTAAAACGATCTTTTAATAAGCTGAATTTGAAATACTCTCGCTAATTCATTTTTCATGTAAACTGTTGTGCTTTTGGCCAAGTTTGGGCTATAGTAAAATCAACCAAACAAACATTCTGCTTAATAGTGTAAAACTGTGCGCAGACATCTTGAAATATATGCGGTTTTTTGATCAAACTACTTATTGTTTGATGAGTTCTTTATATACATATATATATGTATATACATACATATATACATATATATATATATATATATATATATATATTATATTAGTTCTTTTGAATACTCTGATCAATAACATGTCAATCTACATCTGTCCTTATTGTGGCTTTTATTGCTATCGGATACTAATATGTAAAGGTTCACAAAATAGATGCTTGGTAGAGTGTTTCAAATCTAGCGACACAAATAGTAATACCCGCTGTTAGAGTATTAAAAAAGCCAGTAAAACTTAACGTGCAACTTTTTTCACATGTGCATGTGTTGTGTGTGGGTGTGTGTGTTTGTGTGTAAATGTTTAAGAGACTGTGGGTGTCAAATTGCGCAAATGCGTGTATGGCTGACTGTGTGTGTGCGTACTACAAAAGCCGCATGCTGTCATGCCAGTATGTGTGTGTGTGTGTGTGTGCGTGTGTGCGTGCGTGTGTGATAATGCAATTGTAATTGTGGTTGTAGATGAGCATTTGCATTTGTTACAAACTCTACTCGCATTGTTGCTGTTGTTATTGTGTTTGTTGCATTTGCTGTTTGCTGTTGTTGCTGCGGCAAATTTAAACAATTTGCACATTGTTAACATTTATTTATCACTGTCGTAACAATTTGTGTTCATTCTGCATGTGTGTGTGTGTGAGCGCGTGAGAGTTTGTTATTTAAATTATCTCTTGCAGACAGTTGCCATAAATTGCGCATCCTTTTCTCCCCTTTTCTCAGTCCGCAAGCTAACTTTAAATGTTAAAGTGCAAATGCAACGCAAGAGGAAGAAGAGGAAGCTAAGGTAAAATAAAATACGTGATAGCTCTCTCTCTCTCTGTCTTTCTCACACTCACTTAGACTCTCTCTCTCTCTCTCTTTCTTTTATATGTATCACTGACAACAGCTTGTGCCGAAAAATCATTGCGTTGGGTAATATTGCAATTTGTATACATATATACTAGTGTGTGTGTGTGAGAGTGTGTGTGTGGGAGCACACTTCATAGATAGAAGTGTGTGTGTGTTACGTATGTGTGTGTAACGTATATATTTTTCCTATTTATTTATCAAACAAGATGCAGCTGTTGCATTTCCCATACGCATTTTCCACGTATTGTGAATTTACTGCCAAACTTAATGTGCCCATCACAGCCCACCCATACCATTTACACTCTGCTTCAATGTGTTTGTGTGTGTGTGTGTGTGTGTGTGTGTGTTTCTTAAGTTCAAAAATAGCAGCTAGAAGAAGAAGCAGCCGTAGCAGCATTCAGCATTTGAGTTCGCATTGTTCAGATGTTTGCAACTTTAGTTCTGGGTTTGGGCGTATCGAAAAAGGGTGGGACTTCAGCTATGCAATGTGCTCTGCTTATCAACATAACTGTAACCATTTAGGACCACATTTTTAGCAGAGTTGGAAATGCAAAATACAAATTTATAGACTAGCCACAGGCGTACAAGCAGGCAAAAGACTAAATGAGTTAAGCAGCCAATGTGACCCTCCAAAGTATGCAAAGGCATTTGGAACTGCAAAATGGATTACATTAGTTGAACATTTGTCATAACTCAGAGAAGATATATTCAATTGCACATGCTCATATATATTCATATAAAATTGTATACGATTTAGAACTGGCTTAAAACTTATTTAAAATAAGTCTAGAAGTACTTACAGATATTAATGCATATAAATATATAGTTTAAAATGGGTTTTAATTAAACAAATGTTTTTCATATTAGCAAGTAAGAAAGATTTCATCGAAAGACCTTGTTTTTTGATGAAATTTGTATGGTTAATAAATAATATATCATTAATTGGAAAGCTACAACTTTAAAATTGCCATCCAAAATCTATATTTACCGATACTCTCGCCAAAAATGGAAGATATCGATAAAATTTCAAATAAGCTTGAAGTTCGCGGGATGTACGAGAACTTATATTCTAGGTCCTTTAGTGTCTGAGATCCGTTTGTTAATACAGACGGACAAACAAACAAACAGACATGGCTATACAGACTCGGCTATTGATCCTGGTCCTTATGCCTTTTACATGCTTTTGCCGTAGCATTAGTAATTTGTAGTATGTTCAGGGTATAAAAATACATTCAAGAACTGTTTAAAAATAATATTAACGTGTTTGTATAAATTTTGAAGTTGATATAATTTAATTCAACTAGCCAATTTAAATAATATGATGTTATGTAGTTATGCGCATATCAAAGCAGAAAGATACCATATTTAAGATGGTGAGGAGTCATCGTATTTTGCCAAACATATGCACATCAAATGATATGATATATATATATTTATTTTGAACATACAAAATTAGATAACCATCCAAGGAGCAAAAACAACAGCAAAAAAAAGGAAAATTATTACAAATTGCTAACCAGGCAAATGCAATGACTTCATGGAGAGCATTCGTAAGCGCAGCTGTGGCAAGAAGCATCAGCAGCTGTTGCTGCGACGAAGACTTAAAACGTCGTTTGGCATAAATCCCACCCAGCTGCAGTCCCCTCTCCTCCTCCGCCCCTGCACCGCGCATGCTGCCTCTGCCTACACCTAAGCGCATTTGTATTAAATCGAACGTGTTTCTTTCGTGGGGCTTGTGCCAAGACTTTAGTGTGTGCTACTTGCCACTGCTCCGGCAAGGACTGCACACAACTGTTTTATTTATTGACTGCACGTAGCGTATATCCTTATAATTTTTGTATGTCTCTACTCTCTGGGTGTGTGTGTGTGTGTGTATGTGTGAGTTCTACATATGTCTCTATGCACCGGCCGCACAGAGTCGTTGGTCTGTGTCGGACCGTCTGTCGTCGATGTATGTCTGTCTATCTGTCTGCCTGTCTGTGTTGCTTTTTTGCGCTCGACTGCACGTCCAAATATCTACAACAATTTCTTCGTCGTCAATGGCATTGAAGGTAGCGAGTTAGTTGCTGCTCTCTCTCCATGTATGCAATCAACTGAAATTGAAACCTGCAACAAATGGCTATGTTTGACTTTTTGCAGCGGCCGAACGTATCCCCCCTCCTCCCAAAACCCTCATCCCCCTCCTATACTAGACTTGCTACCATGCTGCTGTTTGTACATTTTAACGGCTCTTGAGCAAATAAACGATTTTTGCATTTTAAATTTCTAAGCAGCCGTATGCTACTTGTTTATACGTATGTGCTTGCAACCAATAAGAACAATATTTAGGAAAATTGCATATCGATTTGGCGAATCCTTGGCCAAAATAAATATCATTTTTTATGTAAAAGTGTGACTGAGTGTGCTTAATATGTATCTGTATGTGTGCGAGTATCTATGTGAACTTTTTTAATATTCCCCCTTCGTTTTTGTTTTGTGTCTGTGTGTGTGTGTGTGTGTGTGTGTGTGTGTGTGTGTATATGTGTTCGTTAGCCATTTGAATGTTCATTTCCTGCTTGAGATTACTTCTGTACATTTGTGTAATCTTCACTCTACCCAAAAAATATATACTGAAATTATGATTTTCCACATTCGAATTGTAACACTTTTTGTACACACTTTCGTATTGTGATCGATATCCAGAATTAAGCTGTAGAGAGTATTCTCTAACCGATATATCGATACTCTATACTGATGCTTAATGATTCCCAAATGGCTACTTCCATTTACACTACATATTTTCAATGTTGTGCAGAGCACTTAATTTGCGAAGAGCCTTAGCCAATTTTCGAGCTTGTGCTGTACATGTACAATATTAAGGTGAAAATGGGACATGTAGCAAATGCTCCATTAACTTTCAATGTGCCACATGTGTGTAGTAGTGTATGTGTGAGTGGCCAAAGTCAGCTTTCTAATTGACTATTTCCTCAATTTTTGCGCTACAGCACCTATTTAATATATATGCACGTAGCAATGACTTCCTGCCCATTCACTTGCTACTAACTGTTTTGCCTTCTAATTGGCAAATTTCAAATACATTCGTAAAATGTTGCTTCCTTTAAAATTTTGCAACACTGGATTGAAGTGGATAACCTTAGGTCATATTAAATATGCACATTAAATTATGCATGAATGGCAACTTGCCAAATGGGGCCGGAAAAATAACTCAGCCAGGTACTTTGGCATTGTGCATTAATAAAAAAACGCTTTAAGCCTGTCATAACAGGCGTGTGTACGTGTTTTTATTGTCAACTTCCCTTTGGTGTGGTGTTGCAACAACAAAAGCCGCACAAAAGGATAATTTCATATTCGCGTCGCTAACTTACGTAAATTGTTGAATCATACAATAAATAAAATGCAATGAATGTGCAAAAGTGCAGAGCGCGCATTGCTTGCGGTTTTCCAGGGGGGCTTAGGCCTCGCACAGAGAGGTTGGAAGCGCGGAAGGGAGGGTCTGTGCTACCCATTTGCCAAGCGCAGCAGTAAATAAATTAACGTCCGCCGCAGAAAAGTCAACGTCTTTGTTATTACGTACATTCACACAAACACACACAAATAGACTTGCATACGTGCTTACGTAACTGCTTACGTTGTTTCTGGCACGCATTTTAATAGCTTTGGCTTGGGGGAGAATGAAAACCACTATGTGAGTGTGTTTGTGTGTGTGTGTGTGTGTGTTTAAGTTGTTGCTGCACATGTGAAAAACCATCAAAAAGTAGCAGGCAACAATAATAACAATTTATTATTGAAATGCAAATGCAGTCAGAGTCGGAGTCAGAGAATGCCGCAAAGCTTTCATAAACTGCTCAGACTGCATTATTATCAAAAGGTGCAACAAGATTTTTTTTAATGGCCACCACAATTTGCAAGCCCCATCGCAAGTCGTGTTGCGTGCCATGGACAAATATTAGTAATGCTGCTGTTGCAGGCGCTACCATAAATTGACTTAAAATTTAGCTGAACTCGTTGAATGTGGCATGGCAATTCAACATTACTTTTGATTATAGGCAGTAATTTTCTGTAGAACAACCCCAAACGATTCATAAGCAAAAAATTAATAAAAATAAAGTAAACAGCATCGATATTTTGTTAAGAACTTCAAACATCTACAGCTGTGATCAATTTCAAATATTGTTTTTTACTTTTTATCGGTGTATATTTGCAGAGTTTTTGTTTAATAATATTGTAATTTGTTTAAATTAATGGCTTGAGTAGATGAAAAACACTTGTTTGACATTAAGCACAGCAACTTAGTGGCCCGGATAACCGAGCAACTCCAGCAAGGGCGTTTGCATTCGCACATTTATCAAACTCTCGGAGAACTCTGAGCACGGCGAGCAGCCACAATTTGAGGGAACCTCATGCTGTCAAAAAAATAACGTAGGATTGGATTAAATGAAATTATTTAAAAATCAATATTAAAAAATGAACTTACTCTCTGAATGTATGTAAATCCATCTGCGCAAACCATTTTCACTGAGATCGGTTGATAGGATTCGATGTTGCAGCACGTGCAGAATTTCTCATGCGTATCGGTGAGGGGATTATACTTGGAACCAGAACTGCACGCGCCCTCACAATCCGTAAAGCCCTTGATTGGCTCGGCGTTAACACAAGCACCATGGCCAGGCTTTGAGGCCTTCAACAGCTCCTTTGTTCGCGACTCGGCGAGTGAAACGGGCAAGCAGGTAGCTGAGATGAAAATTTGAATTTTTTTTATTAGTTAAATGGGCATTCTATAACCTAAAAAGCTGCTCGATTTGTTGCTATAATTTTAAGTCAAGGCAATTGTTTCATACACAGATAAAATTCACTTATTACAAATGCATAAAGATAGCTTTCGCTCTTTTGTTTACACTCACAGAGATCTTCGACCATTGGCTCCAATTTGCAGCGCTTGCAGCAGCCATCCACATACAGCAACTTCGCCGCACAACGGCTAACATCCGGACAGATTTCTGCCGAGGAGCTGACCATCAATAGTTTATCCTTCTGCAGGCACGCATAGTGCGTACAATTGTCTGGTGAAGACCACTGGGCATTAGCCTCGTAAAGCTTCTGTTCGAATTCGCAAGCGGTCTGAACGCATTCGCCACAGCATTTGGTCTTGTCCAGCTTCTGGTAGCTGTAGCCACGCGGACAATCCGTTTCGCATTGCTCCAGTATGCTGATAACCTGAGCATTGCCATTGGGACCATACGCACACTGCTCCTGCTTGCACACATCCTTGGCATGCGGCCACTTGTCGCCAATCTGCTTGGTGAAGCTGCTGGACTCCTCCACCTCGTACTGCACAATGCACAATTGTTTGGGTGGCACTGTGCAATGGGAGAGATCAATGTGGCAGAGTTCAATTGCTGGAGCAAAGTATATCATTATACTTACCGCATTTGTGTGTGTGGCAACAGGCGAAATCTGCCTTGTGAGTGCTGACCTCATAGAAGCGTTGCTGGCAGCTAACTGGTGCTGGCGGACACTGATCCACCTTGCAGACAATCTTCTGTGTGGGACAACAGCCCTCATCGATCTTGACGAGCTGCTCGCCAGGCAACAGATCACGTGGTGGCAACAGTGGTTCGCAATCCTCCTTAGGCTTGCATGCTGTTGAAAAATAAGTAATGATTATTAATATTTATTATTTAAAATTAATTTTGTTAAATTGTTTTAGGTAGCATTGGATGATGGCTTGTTGAAGTCCGAGTTCTTCGGTTTAGTTTTAGAGCTATTATTATTACTTTAAATTAAAAATGTTTAATACGCACCGCAAATATACTGTGGACAGCCGTTGACATCGTTCTTCTGCTTCTTGATCTGATCGGGTCCACAGACAGGCATTAGGGGTGCCAGGCACAGTTTTTCAGGATCCTTGGTCTCTGGAACACAGCGATAGCGTGGACAACATTCCTCTTCGCTGGCAATAATCTGTGGCTTGTAGCCATCGGCACAGATGTTCTCCTCCAGTTGGCATTTCTTTTCGACGCACGAGCTTTTGCCCTTGTCATCACATTGACATTCGGTGCACTTGTCCGGCTTCCATTTATCACCCGGCAAATGGAGTCCATCGTCGCATTTGGTGCAGGCCTCATCTGGTACGCATTTGCCGCCATCCATCACCTGACCGGCGGGACAGAAACAGCCCTCAAATCGCTCCGAGCTCGAGCACATTTCATCACTGTTCACCGTGCGGAAGATGACCTGAGTCTTAACATTAACCGCATCAAAATCGGACATGGCCTTGATGGTGTCACAGTTCTTGGCACAACCACAAGGCTCGTAGATCATATCGCTGGGACAGTCATATGGGCAGAGCTGTGGTCGCCGCCATTTGGTGCAGATGCCCTGTTTGTTGCACTCATTGGCGTAGGCGGCCAGGGATGTGCAGACACCCTGTTGTGTGTTGCCCGGCTTGCAGATGTCATCCTGGCAAGCGGTGACATACGCGAAGGGATCCACCACAAGCGGACACTTGCCGAACAACTCCTCACTGTATAATTGCATGCAGGGATCCTTCTCGGGTGGCAGCGGTATGCAATTATCCTTGGGCACATCCTCACTCAAGCACTCCTGTGCATCGACCAATCCCAACTTCGGTTCATCTGCCTGCCAGCTCTGGATGACATCCATGCCTGGTTTCTTTTTGGCCGGATTCGGTTGCAAATCATTGCTGGCATCCTCATTGCAATCGCCGCAAAGTCCTTCCATTTTACTGCCATACTTGATGCTGGGCACGCCGAGCGTAAAGATCAAATCCTCAAATGAGGCCGTCAGCTCCACATACGACTCGGGCAGTGTTAACACCAGCTCTTTGCCCACCACTTCACGCAACGTTATCCAGCTGTCTTTGTATGGCATCTGCTTCACCTCGAAGCCATCGACCAGGACCTGCAACGCCTTGGGCTGTTTCGGCACCCGTTGCACATGAATCACATGATCCCCGTTCAGTATGTGCAGCGACTTGGCGCAACTGCTGCCATCGCTGACACTGACTTGGCCCAGTTTCTTGCAGTCATCCATGCTGACATACACCTGGAACGTATGCACGCCCGGCAGCACCACATCCCGCGACAGCAGATATGTGCAATTGCCATTGAAATTGAAACTCTTGCGGTCGTAGGTCATGTACTTGGAGCCACCCAGTGCCCGGCACTCACAATCCTTGCACTCGGCAATGGGCACACAGTTGGCTCCCTTGCGAACAGTACCCTCGGGACAGTAGCAGCCAGGGAAGCACACATTCGGCAGCAGTGGACAATCATCGCCATGCAGATTGTCACAGGATGGCTCACAACGTCGCTTATAGCAATCTGTGTGCACCAAGGGCGCCGCACAGCTGCTCTCGCACTGATGCACGGCTCGCCACGTCGTCAGCTGTGCCAGCGGATTCACACTCAGGCATTTCTTCACAAAACTCTCCAGGATATTGCACTTGCAGGCGCTGGCATCGCCATTGTTGGCCAGCAGGCAATTGCAGGCTGCTTCCAGGCAGTAATTGTTCGAGAACTGCTTATAGTTGACTGCCTTGTGGCACTTGGCGAATGTCGGATGACTGCGGAGAAGCAACAGCAACAATTTTATTTTAATATTAATATATTATTTTAATATTTATATTAATCTAGAGGACAAACTATGATCAAAACGCCCTTGCTTTTGAAAATTCGTTGAGTTTTGACGAAGTTACGGCATTAGGAATTATCCTGATTTTCAGACAGAAGTTTTGTACCACGGGCAACACATTTTTAGAGATAAATTCTGACCTAAGATCAATTTACAAAATTTTTATTTAAATCGAATTTGTTATCACTAATTGATCAAGAATATTAATAAGTTAAGAAATAGTTTAGAAGCGCCCCATTGAAACATCAATCAAACACTTACTTGATAGTATTGCACAGTTGCAGAGCCTTCATCTGCAGTTCTCGGGTACACTTCTGATCCCCACACTGATCCAGGGGCAAGCGTTTGTCATACCAACTGTTGCCGAACTTCTCAGTGTTGGCCAAAACTTGGCCATCGGGTGTGCGCTTGTCGTCGCGGGGATTGCCATTGTAATAGCCGCAGAGACCATCCACGGTGCGGATGAACTTGGAGGAGATGCCGACCTTGAGAATGCCGATGTCATCCAATTGCACCCAGAAGCCATATTTGGTGGACACGGCGAGCAGCGTCTTGCCCGGCTGTGAGACCACAAACGAAGCCTTGCAAATTGGCGAATTGATGAGCTGTTCCACGGTGAAGTCGAAGCCATTGAATTTCAGCTTAAGATGCGGCAGCAGAATCAACTCATTGCCCGCCTGCAAATCCTTGATGGTGACAACCTTGTGACACACCTTGCGCGTCTCATCCGTGCACTGCTGATGCACTGCAACACGGAAGATGATTAAAATAGAGCCAAACACACATCTTGCGAGACTTGGCAAGCATTGATATATAGTAAATACAAATGATTACCCGATATGATCCAGCTGCCATTGTATATATCTCTGGCTAGGATGTGACTGCAGGGACTATATTTAAAGATAGTGCCATCAAAGGTGGTGAAACTCTTTCCACTAATCTCGCACACATCATCCTTATTGGGTCGCAGAATGCAGGTGTATTTGAGACAGTCCCCAGCCTTGGCTGTGCTCATGTCAAGCTCCACATCGTACTTCTCCGGGCACTTGGGCTCCACACAGGTGATTGATTCATTTTTGTTCACCTCCTTGACGGGTATGGGCACACAGGTGAACTCACTGCAGTCCTCCTCCTCCTGGTAGTTCAGCTCGTTCTGGGGCATGGACAAAATTTGCTCATTGGATGAAACAAATTTAGTTTTCTTGATGCTAACGCCATCATCAACAATCGACACTTGTTTGTGGAATGTGAAGATTTTGGACATTTTGCGTGCCTTCTTCTCAATGATTTTGATTTTCATTTGAGGTGGACAAACGGGCACAGGACAGGTAAGGACAGTCGCTAAAAACAGATTATATTAAATTTGATTAATTTGATTAGCCTAATTGTCGCTCTCTGGCTCACTTTCATTCTTCTCGCGATTGATTTCCGGCTCCACAGTAAATGAATCCCGACAGCTGTCGTCCTCATCATCTGCACAATCCCGTACGCCGTTGCACCACAGCACCTCTGGTATACAATCGCCACTGGAAGGGCATAGGCGTTGCTGTTTGGGGCACGGTTCGCACTTGCAGAAGCAATCGCTGGTTATGACCGGACGCAGATATTTTCCCTCACACGGCGCGCACTTCTTGTGCTTACAATTGTGACGACCGCCCAGAACACAGACGCACTCCTCACACTCAGCATTCTCAAACTTGGTGCCAATCGGATAGCTGACATAGTTCTCCACACAGGGACACAAATTACGTTGCACGCAACTGTTGCCATCCCAGTAGAGCTGATCGCTGCACTGGCACTTGGCATCGGGACTGCCGCTAGCAATGCCTTCGCATATGTTGCACTTGGTGTGGTCAACGGTTTCCTCACGAATCTCCTCCTTTATCACAGCTGTGAATTACATTTATATTTAATTTTATGATTCTATAAGAAATAGTTAACTTACGATATGGTAAAAAGCAGCCCAATGGCTCGATGCGCATGTTGATATTGCGTTGCCACTTTACTGGCACCAGTTTCAGATACTGTGTGAGGATGGGTGTCTTGAAGTGATGCGTACGAGGCGTCTGCTCATCTACGTTCGCCTCAAATACGCGTGGCTGGCCGCTGGGGGCGAGGACAGTGTTCCAGGTGGGCTTCCTCTTTGAGAACATTACCTTGTAGCCCGTCACCCAGCCATCTGAGCCGCCTTTGGTTATAAAGCCGGAAACATTGCGTGGCTCCAGGAAATCAAATTCGACAAACTCGTTGGGCGTATTGGCAAGTGGGCGCCATGCCTGTGGCGTCGAAATCTTGAGCAGGTCAAGCAGACGTGGTTTTCTTGCCGATTGCGACAGATGAAACACGCTGCTCGCCTGCAGCTGTTGCTCGTGCATCAGACCCTTATCCACGCCCAATTCATCCATGCACTCCAGCTCCAAATGCTGCTGAGGATGCTCCGTGGTTGTGGGCAAGGTTGATGGCTGTATGACAAGCGGTAAATCACCGCAAATCAACAGTTCCACTCGCATTGCAATCGATCCATGCCACTTCAGTGGATAAATTCTTAATGAGCTGGCCTCAATTGGTATTTTGAAAAGCGTTTGAACCGGTTCACGCGAGTCCAGTGGTCCATTAAACATCTGTGGCTTATCCGTCTCATCAACCAGATAATTATAAGCGATTCCGTCATGACTATGCAAAATCTAGAATATATACAATTCTTTAATAGCTTCTACAAAAATCTAAATATAATTTTAGACACGCTTTAATACCTTAAAGAGTGTCACATAATTATTGAACTCTGGACTGCCAGCCATGATGACACCATAGATGGGCTCTGGAGTTCCGAAGTTCAGTTCTAGGTACTGCATCTGATCATTGATCTGAGGTGACCAGCTTCCACTGCCAGGTGATGGTTTCTTAAGCAAACGCGCCTTGGACGGCGCATGTTCCGGTGCCAGTTTGGAGCTGGCATTGAAAATGCTGTCGGGCAATGAATGCGGTCCATTTTCAATCATGGGCGTGAGACTGTTGAAACCAATATTTTATGTGAGTGGATATACCAAACGGCAAAGATGTTGACAACTTACCGTTGGAGAGCGCAGAGCGGCGGTGGAGTCAGAATATTTGGAATTGTAGGTAAGGTTGGCTCGCTTGGTACTGCAACATACAAAAATGGGGTATTTGAGTTATGAATGAGAATGAATGCATAACATATATAATTTCTTAATCCGGACAAGGCTCTATCTTACATTGAATTTAACTAGAACTATGTCGTTTCTATCGGCAGAGCTGACTACATCATAAAGCAACAATAGGCAAACATAATAAAACAATGTAAAACTTTGAGTTACGATTATGGTCCTGACATTTTGGCCAAGATTCCATTAACACTGTTATAAGATACATTTGAATAAAGAACTTGTTCTTATTTGGCCAATAAAGGGTTTTCCTTAGATAATAATTAATCTACATTCAATTGGAAAAAAATTAAGTTATGATGGGAGAGTGATGGGAGGCTTAGATCAGGGTTAAGGGTTAACTTTACTATGATTTCTTGAATGCTGTAGGTCAACCCGTACTTACTGGCCTCATATGCTGGTGTTGGTGCCGGCTTGTTGGGCACACAGGTGAATGCATTATCGATGCACTGGCAAATCTCCAGCTCACCCACCACCGGCTTGTGGGGCTGCACATACTGCTCCGCTTTGTCCATGCAGGGGCATTCATCCGCATGCACACAGGTATTGCCGTCGCGCCAATATTTGCCAAGCTTGTGACAATCCGGACGCAGTTTATCCACACAGCCGGGCTTGCAGTGTTCTCCCTTCAGGCAGAGACCACGTTTGTGCAGAATGCTGCCGAAGTAGTGACAGGTGTTCTCACACTGATTGGCACATTCAGACCAGACCTGGCTGTCGTCGCACTGCTTGAGTGCCTCCAGCTCGAGATCAGGCTTTGGCTTGCCACAGCTCGGTATCAGCTGCTGCACAATGGCAATGTGATCGCAATTGAACATGGTCGGATTGAACATCATGAACTCGCCACAAGTCTTCTCCACATAGATCCAGCCTCCATCGACAGCCTTGGGCTGACAATGCAGGAACTTGTGACAATCACCCGGATACTCCTTATACTCAACAATCCCGACATCACAGCTGTGTCCGATTTGTGGCTTTTCGGTGGGTGGTGGAGGCAGTGTCTCCGGCTCCGCATCGCATTGGCAAAAGACGCGCAACTCATAGTCGTGACACTTGCCAATGCAACGCAATCCCTCCAACAAACTGCAGGAGACATTCTCATCCATTTGCTCGGGCGGTTCATGTGTCTGTTTGACACGACACTCCACCTTGGTCATGAACTGTTTGAGACAGGTGCCATAGATGCTCTCCGTGCGATCGTAGCGGGGCAGCTTCTCCTCATCGTTCAGTCGCACCGTCTTCTCGGATGCATCCGCATCGTTGTCGAACCAACGCGTCCACCCACGGACACACTTGGTTTGATTCTGTGTGGCCAGCGGTTGCTCTGTGGTGCCTTCAGCATTGGGTTTTGGCGTTGAAATTGGAACTGGCACATCACACCTGACGCCGCTGCAGATCTCCTTGCGCTTCGAGCAGCGACACGTGGCACAATCATCCTGGAACATAATATCACCTTCGTAATACGTTTTGCCATCCTTCACCATGCAGATGGGCTTGCATTCCGCCTTGGGTACACAATCGCGATACGTATCATTTAAGTAGATGAAACCATCGTCGCAGGGCTTGATGTGACAGCCCTCGATGCAGTTCTCACGGTTGCACATCCTCTCCGCAATGCCCTGATCCAGGAAGTTGTCACAAGTCTCCACAGCACAAGCGGGCGTGCAGGACTTGTAATCCGAACAGTGTGGATCGCATTGCATGGCTGTTAAATAAATATGTATAAATAAATATCATCTATCATAATAGTTACAGATAAAATATTGTATTGAAATTAGAATTTCTTTCGAAACCTAAACCACAAAATATCAAACTAAAATGGTTTACTTACGACAGAAATGCTGGGATCTCCAGCGGATGTTAATACCCTTCTGGGCGCAGGCATCCGCATAAGCGGCGACCGCTGTGCAGAGGCATTCACAATCGCCGCCTTGGTCGCAGGCACACGTGTCGAAGATGCAGCGCTTCAGATAGCGCTCCAGGGGCACCTCGGCATGACAGGGCACAAAAAGCTCAGATTTCAAGGCGCCACATTTGATTTGCGCCCACGTCTCACGCTCCGGATGTTGGCGACAGGCATCGATTGGTGCCACGGGCGCAGCGCAATGTGGCTGCAGCTTCCAGGAATGACCAAACATCAACGCACTCGTCTCCAATCCCAAAGATGGCGTCTGCATGTCATCCAAGCCATTGCCATTGTAGTTTCCGCACAGCCCGGTGACCTTGTTGCGCCACTCATTGCCCAGCTTGACATAGACTCGCGTGCCCTCATCCCACTTGACTTGCAACTTGAGGGGAATCACTTCGACGACAACATAAACGCCTGCCTTGTAAATGTGGAACGCGTTGTGGCCTTTGGAATTGACGCTGTCGCGTAGTTCTAGTTAAGAATAATAAATATATGATTATTCCAAAACATTAACAAAATTTTGTTACTCACTTTTAATTGGCGATTTATTGGGATCAACGCTATATGTGGCATCAGCACTGAGCACCAGCGATTCCTGCACACGTCCGCTCAAAGCAATTTCCAGAGATTTGGAGCAGGTGACTCCCATTGTGCCGCAGAGCACATTTTGAATGGTAATGCTGAAGCCATCGCCATTCTCGGCGACACCCTTGGATAGGACATAATCGCAGGCGCCTTGGAAGTCAAAATCATGGCCATCGTAGGTGGTGAAATGTGAGTCGCCCCACACGCTGCACGTGGACTCGCAGCCATTGTCGGAGCACTTCCAGTTGCCCGATTGGCAAACACAGGAATTGCAATCCTCCTTGATCTTCTCGCCATCGTCGTAGCTCTTACCAGCATGATGACAGGAACAGTTTGTGGGCAGGACACACGTCTGACGAGAGGTGTCATACACATAGCCCTCCATGCACACACAGCCCGGCAGACAGTCTATAGTTTCGGCCACATACTTGTCCATGTTCTTGCATGTTTTGGGCTCCTTTGGTGCACACTTGGTGAACTCGGCGAAAGGTTGCTTCGAGCACTTGGCGCGCAATTCCGACGATGGTGGATATTTAACGTCGTCACCCGGATCGGCATCCTGACAATCCCAGACGCCATCTGTGCAGGTGCAAAGATCAAGGAATTTGCCACCGGGACGCACTTCCTTATAGCCCGGCCGGAACATCACACCATCGAAGGTGCACTGACACTTCTGCTTGGGCACACAAACACCCTCATCATTCACGTACTCGCCATGTGGACAGCGACAACCTTCGACACACTCCCGCGTGCAGCTGTTCTTGCCAGGCAAATCATCGCAAGTCAAAGCACATCCATCGCCACATTCATCATACACCTGACCCATGGGACATTTGTCAGCTAAAGGGCAATTCCGGATAAATAACATATACTATAATTACATCATGAATTAATTGCCACTCACCGCATTCCTTGACAGTCATCCGCCAGCCAGTTTTGATTCCCTGACGCATGCATTCCGTGCCATAGGCGGAAAGTATGGGACAATAGCATTTGTTGAGATCACCCTTGCAGGCGCAAGTATCGTAGAGGCAGTCCTCGTAGTATTGTTCCGGCTCCACCATGAAGTGACATTCTTGGAAAATGTCCTGCAATATCCAGTCGCAGTATTTCTCCGCCAGCACCTTCTTCTCGGGATTCATGGTGCAGGGATGGGGGCCCTGATGGGTTTCCGCCTGGAACTGGCAGGTGTCCTTGGTGCGCCACTTGTCCGCAAAGGCTTCCACAGCCGTCTCCACATCGCCCTCCGGTGTAAGGAAATCATCCTGTGTATTGGAATTGAAGGTGCCGCACAAACCTTGCGTCTTGCCACGCCAACTGGCCGGTGCATCGATGTAGACACGCGAGACGCCATCCCACCAGATGCGTATGCCATCGGCAAACTCAACGGTCAAAAATGTGGAGCTGGCACGTCGTATCAACACCTCACCAGCGCCCAGCACCTTTGGAAGTTTGGCAATGGGTTTGTCATTGACGACAGTGGTCAATCCCTGGTCCAGTTTAATTGTGGACGGTGTTCCATCGCGCTGCAAGAAGCGTATGGTTACACTCTTGGTGCATGACGGATCATCCGGAGCGGCATAGCTTAATGCTTCCGATATGGCGCCCGAGCAGGCAACATTCTCCGCCTCCACCGACATTTTCTCCGTCTTCAGCATATAGTAGGAGCACTTGCCCATGAAATCATAGCGTTTGCCATCGAACGTCTGGTAATGAGGATCACCAATGGCACCGCAACGGGCACCACACTTGTTGTCGGAGCACTTCCATTTGCCATTCTTGCAGGTGCACGTATTGCAGTTCTTCTTCACTATCGCCTCCGGCTTGAATTCGCGTCCACTCAGCGTGCAGGGACACAGCTCCTGTGTAATGCATGCAGCCTTGTATTGCACGGTTCCCTCGGGACAGTAGCAGCCCTCATTGCATTTGCCTTTCGTGGTGGAAGCGGATGTGAAATCCGAATCGCATGTTGGCTCCACATCCGGTCCACAGGCGCGATAGACGCGTCCAAAGCCGCAGCTAATTGCTGTTGGCGAAAATCAAAAATTTAAAGTGGATCAAAACTTGATTTCAATGATTTGATTTGTAATTGTGCGTTGGGCTTTAACTTTCTTTGATTATATTTAATTATATTTAATTATATTATAATAATCAAAAATGCAAAGTGGACCAAAACTTTATTTGTTTGCAATTGCAAATCAAGCTTTAACTTTGTTTGATTATATGTAAATATATTATAAGAATTTGATTTTACTCACGGCATATTTCGAGATTCCGCCAGCCATGCTCCAATTGAACACCCTTGAACATGCACTCCTTGGCCAGCATGGAGATGGCATCGCAATTGCAACTCTCGGGTTTATCGCGATTGGGACAGTTGCAGTAGTCGGCAATGCAGGTGCGGATGAGGGCATCGTAGTTGAATGGCTTGATGCAGTCGCTCAGCTTTTCGTTGGCCAGCAGACGCTCACAGATGCCGACAGCCTTTTGAAGTTTGCTCTGCTCGCAGGATTCCATGCCAAATTCCATTTCGGCACTGTTCTCAACACGGCACATTTCATTGTTGTCATCCACACGCCAGGCATCGGCGAATGCCTTAACTGTTTGCAGTTTCTTGCCCGATCTGGACATCAGGTCATTGGAGTAGTCACCATCCAGTGAGCCACACAGACCACCCACTTTGCCCCACATGGCGGGGCCGGCATGCACGGCCACATACTGATGATGATCCCAGTCCAGTTTGAGTCCAATCGATTCCAGATCAATTTGCACATGCTGTGCCACTGGCATCACCTTCATGCCCATCACCTGTACTGGTATGGGCAGCTGTTTGGTGGGCGTCGACATCCGCAATGTGCCATCTAAGCCACAAACATGTAAAAATACTCATTATGAGCTCATACTCTACTTACTCAAATTCTCCAGAGTATATAGAACCGATTGCCATTGAATCTTTAAAGTGTGCGCACAACCATAGCCAGAACCATAAGGACAAGCCTTGAGTGTGACATCAAATACTCCCGTCACTTTGTCCATGGTCAATGTATGCGAACACGATAAGGGTGCTCTGTAAACACACACAAGAAAAAATAAAATATTATAAAAGTCGCGCCTAAAACTAGCTCAATCAATAGTTATCGAAATGTACTCGTTTACTGCAGTTATCGATAACGTACTTGAAAACCAAACCGTCAAATGTTTTTATATTAATGCCGCCCCACGTGGTGCACAGCGCCTGTCTTGGCGATTTATCAAGCACAACATCAACGTCGTTGCTCATGTAGAGGGAATAGCTGCCCAGAGTCGTCGATGTTTCCTCCGATGACCACCATTCCTGCACAGCAATAATTAGCAACAATTTCTTAATTCATTTCATAGATCTCAACTTACGCTCCTGCGCTCCAAATCGCGGTATTTGGCTAACATCGCTAGCAGAATCTCACGTTGACTCCTAAACTCTGAGGAGTGGCTCCCGCCACTGAAGGAACCATGATATGTCTGTCCTGCCTTTTGTATTTGTGTTACTTGTACTCTACTCGATTTCACTGAATATCCCTTAGCTGGAATGTTTCCAAAAAAATTTGCGTAAGCAAAACTTCAAAAATTACTCGTTAGGAGATACTTACGAAAAATGCATTTTGGCACCGGCGCTGGCAAGTAAATACCCTGCTCATATTTACATTTGTATTCAATATCCAAGCGCCCTTGCACCTTCAGACCTCGCACCTCGGGACAGCTAAATGTGCAACGTGCCTCCTCCGTGTCGTAGGCACACTTATAGTTGCCATTGAAGCCGGCATTCGTCACATTACAACTTGAAATGCCTAAATAAATTACATTTACATGTTAAGAAGCCTAATTTATGGACTTCACTGCTACTGACTGTATTGGCAGAAGGCTCCACGATTCAACTTGGGGCACTGGCAGATGTTAAAGCTGATGCATTGCCCTCCATTTTGGCAGGCAGGCGAACAGGTCGCTATAAAAATCATCGTTAACTAAATGCGTTAGAGTGTTTTGATGTCCACTTACGTCCACAATCTGGCACTTTGGTCAGACCGGATTTGGTGTGCACCCACTGGCCATTGAGGCACTCAATGTTCGTAATGCCAGTGCCATCGGGAAACTGGAAGCCCCTCATGCATTCCGCATTGCAAACGCTGCCAGACGTAATTTTAAGTGAATTTGTTAAAGGATTAGCCATTTTCATAAGCAAACCATATATGTTATTGATATTTAAATATTATTTCATTCCATTTTTTTAATATATTAATGTTATTATTATATAATAATAGACAGACCTAAAATTAATGAAGCGCTATAATATTCTATAGTTGCAACCAAAATGTTTGTCTCTGTTTAAGAACGTTGAATTTAGTGACATTTAAATGCTAAATTAAATTGATTAAAATATATTGTTTAAATGAATAAAATTTCATCACAATTTTGCTACATATTAATATTATTATTATAGACTAAGAAAAGTTGAATGAAACTAAATTTATTTTAAATTAGTTAAAAAAAACAATTTTTAAGCCGAGAAATACTCTCTGGGAACTCTACAAAATTGTTAAAAATGGTATACAAATATAAGAAAAAATAATTTAAAAATAAAATACATATTTAAATTGGCATATGGATCCTTCTACATATAGTAGTCATAAAGCTGTTTTAAGCTAAATATTGTTTTGCTGTTGAATTATTAGATAGATTTATAAATTAATCAATTTTATTAAAGTTGTTCTTGAACATATTTAAAAGATTTGGAGGGCATAAAAACATTCTTAATTCATACCCATTTAATATTCTAACAAACTCTAAAAACTTACTTGTTCTTGCAGGACATCTTAGAGTTCTTAGGCACTGGTGGTTTGGCGGCACACACAGACCTCTTGTGCTGGCACAGCGGACCCGAGTAGTTCTCGGGGCACTGACATACGCCACTCGACAGGCAGATGCCATTGTTCTGGCATGGTGGCAGGCATGTGGCCTGGCAGGGAGGCACTCTGGTGTACTCCGAGTTGCGTATGATCCAGCCATCATTGCTGCAGAATAGATCCAGCGATTTGGTGTCCTGCGAGAAGGAATAGCCATCTGGACAGTAAACCTGACAGCGACCTTTGCCATCGCACTGGGACAGCACATTTTGTGGCAGTGTAATGGAGGCGCACTTGCCATAGGCTCTCAATTGATGCACAGCGTTGCCGTAAAAATTGCCCTTGACACTGAGAAGATTTTGCGCTTAAATTTAAATAAAGCAGTTAAAATTTAATTGTTTTTTACCCTTTGCCCATGCCAAACAACTCGAGCGCATTGTTCATCAAGTGTGAGCTAAATGAATAGTTTAAGCATTTAGCAATTTAAGCAAACTATGTTATTATTTAATGCTCACCCAGATGTCTTAACGCCGCTCATAAATAAGCCCGGATTGCCAATATGGCCTTGAGCGCCACCATGGCCTTGAGCTCCACCATGAGCGGCTCCACTGTAGCTATATTTCGCACTGCAGGATATCGAGTTTTATATACAATCGCATTTAATTAAGTTTTTACTCATACCTCATAGCGGGTGCTGAACCCAATCTAAAATTTAAATGGCGCTCATCACGTTCCTTATCATCTGCCACATCCGTTGGGGCCTGAACCAGGGGACTATCAAATAGCAAATATTTTTGCCAAATGGCATTGCATTAGATAACGCTTAATGGAATGTGGAAAATAGTTTAGAACGGCCAGCTATAACTGTATAAATAGCACACTTGATATCTCACTTTTATATAATTTGGAACTGATTTCGAGTATAATACTTTTCATCACAAATATGCAAAAACCAAGTTGCAAGCTTAAGAAATTTTACATCCATTTAAATGTTGTCAGATATTGGAGAATATTTCACAGGCAGATATTGGATTATGTTAAAATAGTTTACAACTGCCAGCTTTAGCCGTATAAATTAAACACTTGATATCTCACTTTTATATAATTTGGAACTGATTTCGAGTATAATACTTTTTATCACAAACTTTAAAATGTAAGTTTGGAAATTTTGCATCTTTTTTAATGTTATTCAAAAATTGTGGAATATTTCATAAGTAGATATTTAGCCACATTTTATATTCATTTTTTGGCTCACAATTTAATTCACATTGTAATAAATTTGATTCGATAGCTTTGCAATTTGTCACTCACTCAATACTTAGATCATCATCGTCCGACATGACGATATCGCCATCTTCGGCAAGCACATAACTGGAAATAATAAGCAGCCCTGCCAAAATGTATACATTTTTATTTGCCATTTTATTTGCTGGCAAATAATGCGTTTTGGCCTATCACAGCTGCTGCATACATATAATTCTGTTGATCACTGTTAATCCGTGCTGTGCTTGAGTATTTCAAATATCAAGTTACAGTTGTCCTGTGGATCCTTCCGATCCACTTCACAAATAAGAACACTGTTCACTGTTTATTTGATTTCTTTCACTTTAAAACATATTCACAATTAATATCCAAATGTCGAGGCGACCACGCGAACGCAACTAATTTCGCTGTGGAACCCGAGCGCCTTTTATAGGCCTGAAACTGATGCCAGTCGCCATTTTGTTTGTGGTCTAATCTCAGTTCCCGTGATGCCCAAAGTCAACGTCAAATGTGTGCTCGTTTTAAATTCACTTTTTTCTATTCTTATCGTCTTGAAAAATGTGCCCAGTTTAACCAGAGAGTGCAGTTTAGTAGCTTGGTTAGCGATAATTGTGTTTCTCGCTCGTAATGATATTATGAAACTGAAACCAAATGAATATTCCAAGGCTGAAAATATATAAAAATAAGTTATATATGAGGAAATCGCAAATTACGTCGCCAATTGGCTTATCACATTCAAAGCAAATCATGAATGAGTCAAATACTTGCTGCGGGCTCTCAATGAACTTGAAAAGCGCGGCTATTTACTTCTGTAACGGCATTATGTGTCATTTTTTCCGATAAAACGATGCGCATCGATTTTAAACGATAGCACTTAGTGCAGTGCTGCCCATAAGTGTGCAGATAAATACAGAGAAATTGTAACCCGCCGAAATTCAAAAAGGTAAAATAAGGGAAGAAATCAAATTGTGTATTTTATTTAATATTTTATTTCTTTCGTATCAAAAGTTGTAGTAAAACTAATGGACACAGTTTGCAGCGCATTTGAATAGTCAAACAATTATTTATCACAGGAAATTACAATCATGTTGGCGCCAGTGGAGAAAACTTATTTTTGCCAACGGGATTTTGATAAACAAATTGCCAAAAATATAACTAAAATGTATTATATAATAATTATATAGATAACTGCTACTGCTGCTGCTGCTGCTGCTTCTCCATGTAGGGTTCAATATCTTGTTGCTGACGCATCGCTTCTGATTCGGCGCCGACTGCACAGGCCAGGAGAGAATTAACCGTTTGCTCCTCGCCAGCCTTGTACACATAGCCGTTGGCCTTGTCGATGTGATTCCGGAGTCGGAGCATGCTGTCGGTGCTGAAGGCGTCGAGCAGCTTGAAGGAGACCAGTGCATAATCCTCCACCATGGAGCAGATAGCCTCGTTGAGTTTCTGATATTTGCGCATCGCTGGATCATCGTCCAGTTTCTCTAGCAAATACTTCAGATCCAGCACATCCGTATAGTAGTCTACGCTGAAGTGCAGCTTCTTTTCGTGCTTACGCAGCAGATCCGCCTTAGACAGCACATTGACATGGGGCAAACTCATCCGCATCATCGTATTTAAGGCCATCAGCAGCGTGGAAATGAATTTGGCCGGCTCCGAGCAGTAGTGCGAATCGATGAGGTTCACCGTAACCAGGCTATAGCGTTCCCCCTCCAAGCGCTCAAAGACACGCGCCATGGCATTGTGATGAGTGTACAACTCCACCTGACCTGGACAATCGAAGAGGAAATAGTTGTGGGTGGCGCTCAATTTGCGCAGCGCCGGCAACAGCCAATCCTCGAAATGCTGCTCCAAATACTCTGCGCAGTGCATCAGCGCCCCATTGGGTCCCAGCTGCAGATGCTCCATGCAATCCTCCACTGTGATCAGTTCCATGACATTTATAACCGGCTCGTAGGCCATGTTGTCGTTGCCCGGATCCAGATTGACGACGCCCACTTGTCGGCCCAGTTCCCGATAGAATTTGTATGCCTCGTTGCAGTAAGTGGTCTTGCCAGACCCAGGCGGACCAATAATTAATTGCCCATAACGTGGATTTTCCACTCGTGGCTGAACGCGTTGCAGCATTTTTTGTATTTGTTTATTTGTTGATGTGCTTGTTGATAGTGTGACCGTGCGCGATAGTCGAAAAATGTACTGAAAGAGCCAACTGAAAATACTAACAGATACGAATAGCCGTCGTCTGTTGTTAACAGAAGCATATGGCTACATTGAAAAGTGAATCTTTTAATAACATGTATCTTTGAGTTTTTTTGTAATCCAAAATGTTGATTAATTCAAATATTGTTGAATATTTAGTTAGATTTATGTAAAGCTATGCATTTGATGTAACAGAACTGTTAAGCCAGTCGACAGCTACTAAATTCGCAGCCTTTATTCTTTTACATTAATGTGCATCAAATGCCGGCAAAAACAATATATTTATTTATTATTTGCTAATATGAATAACAACAGGTATTTTAAAATAAGTGCTCACTGTTAATAACATTGAGGGGAGGGATGTTAAGCGTTGGCCGCTGCTGCGGAGCATAACAACAAATTGATGCGCCAACCCTGGTCGCGTACAGTGCTTGTGCGGGTGTTTTTACGCTAAATTGAATAAATTCCTATTTAATACAAGGGCATTTGGAAATCTAAAGCCACTAGAGAGTTAATAATGGCGCAACCACAACAACCGGCCTACGAAAACAGTGAGTTTTGATTCGCAACCACAATTACCATAAGAGCGACAGTGACGCGAAAAAAAAAACACATATGAGTCAACCAAGAACGGTAAAAACAGCGGAAACGCTTTTTTTGATATGACCATAAATGGAATTTGGTGAAACGACAACAACAAAAGCAGCGCAGTCGACGACAAACACATATCAGCTAAACTATAGAGTGGAGATGGGGGAGGGTTAGAGGGGATATCCCTTAATTCCTGCTGAGAACATATTTAGCCGGCTAAAATCGCTGCCGACCGCACCCAGTTTTTTTCATTTTTTTTTTGTCTGCCTCCCTTGCCAAAGTCGTTGATTTAACCAATTTTGGATTTGTTTTTTGTCTTTTAAATTGCTGCAGAAAATGTGTATGCAACATTGCCGCGCACTCAACGTGGCCAGCCAATTGTTTTGGGCTCGGATCCCAAGGGCAAGAACTTTCTCTACACCAATGGAAACTCGGTGATAATCCGCAATATCGAGGTGAGTCCAACATTTTCCATACATGTCTATAAAAAAATATCAAACAAAATATGAGCCGTTTGCTCCAAAAAAGAATAGAAAAGAAAAAGGCGAATAAATGGGTTTATTTTTGGACGGCAGCTGCAATTTTCTCAAGCGATATTTTCCACTCGTCATCTATGTGTGTGCGTGTGTGTTGGCTGTTCTATATTTATTTATATATATCTGTATATGCTGCAAGCAGCCGGCAACACACACACACATGCATAAACAGAGAAATTATCTTTCTCTTATTTGTGCTGCCCACGCAATGTATATGTATATAAATATATGTGTGTGTGTGAGTGTCTTGTCCACAACCGATTGCTTGTAAATATGATTTTAATTAATTTGTTGCAACTTGTTCGTTTTTGCTTTGCGCTTTTCTTTCAAATTTTGCGAACGTCGCGCTCCGATTAACGTGGTCGCCTGCTGCCATGCCCAGAATCCAGCAATTGCCGATGTCTACACGGAACACTCGTGTGCAGTGAATGTGGCCAAGTATTCACCCAGCGGCTTCTACATTGCATCCGGCGGTAAGTTAACCAATTCACCAATTTGTAAACAGAAGCCATACTAAAGAAAAAAACCCCGACAATAATCATGGCCATGACTCACGTCAACCCTCAATTACCATAAAGGGAGAAACTTGAAAGTCCATAATATATAGATATCACTTGAATTTCACATTTTCTGATCAGCAGCTCTACTTTTTTTTGGCATGTTATCTGGTTCTTATTATCGCTTATTAAAAGCATTGCATTTTATCTCTGCCATCTTATCTACCGCAAGATTGAATAAAAAATGTGTTTACTTGCTAAGCATTTTTGCTTGTAATAAAAAAGTTGCTTACTTTTAATAAATAGTCAATTCAAAAAATCATTAAGAATTAAATGAAATAATCAAAAAGATGACAATTTGTTGTACTTATGTAATTATTAAATGGTTTTATTTTTCGATTTATATTCAGCAACGCTTAAAACTGATGTTTAGTAAATAATCAATTTCTTGTATATTTAATAAAATTGCTGCTTGATATTTAATCAATTTTCTTACGTCCACACAGATGCCTCTGGCAAGATTCGCATTTGGGATACGGTTAACAAGGAGCATTTGCTGAAGAATGAATTCCAGCCGATTGCAGGACCCATCAAGGACATCAGTTGGTCAGCGGACAATCAGCGTATGGTGGCCGTCGGCGAGGGACGCGAACGTTTTGGCCATGTCTTCATGACGGAAACGGGAACATCTGTGGGCGAAATTAGTGGCCAATCCAAGCCCATCAATTCGGCCGACTTTAGGCCAGCCAGACCGTTTCGGATTGTGACCGGTAAGTGGAAATATCGACTTGCATCTTGCTTGGTAACTTATCTATGGCATTGCAGGCAGCGAGGACAACACGATTGCCGTCTTCGAGGGTCCGCCGTTCAAGTTCAAAATGACAAAGCAGGATCACTCGCGATTTGTGCAAGCCGTGCGCTATTCGCCCGATGGAAAATTGTTTGCCTCGGCGGGCTTCGATGGTAAGGTGTTCCTGTATGACGGCGTCAGCTCGGATCTGGTGGGTGAATTTGGTTCACCGGCGCACAAGGGTGGCGTCTATGCGGTCGCCTGGAAGCCAGATGGCACTCAGCTCTTGACCTGCTCCGGTGACAAGACCTGCCGCCTGTGGCAGGTTGAGTCACGTGAGCTGATCAGTGAATTTGTAATGGGCACCACTGTGGATGATCAGCAGGTGTCGTGCCTGTGGCAGGGAGAGAATCTGTTGACCGTCTCGCTGTCCGGTATTATTACCTATCTGAATGTGGAGGATCCCAGCAAGCCACTGCGAGTAATCAAGGGACACAATAAGCCAATTACTGTGTTGGGCCTGAGCGATGATCGAAGCACTATTTACACGGGCAGCCACGATGGCATTGTGAGCAACTGGAATTCTGGCAATGGCGTCAACGATCGCATCACTGGCACTGGCCATGGCAATCAGATCAACGGCATTGCTGCCTGGGATGAGTTTGTCTATACGTGCGGCATTGATGACAGTCTGCGCCAGTTCAGTGTCGAGGGCAATTGCTATACGGATTACGTCGTCAAGCTCAACTGTCAGCCACGAGGCTTGGCCATCTTGCGCAACGAGAACATCATTGCGTTGGCCTGCATTAAGGAGCTAACATTGGTGCAGGATCAGAAGAAGATTTTATCGCTGCCCATTAAATACGAGGCTAGCTCCATAGCGGCCAATGCGGAAACCTTGGATGTGGCTGTTGGCGGTGATGATCAGAAGCTGCGAATCTATTCGCTTAAGGATAGCAGCCTCGAGCTTAAGACGGAACTGGAGCATCTGGGCGCTGTCACCGATGTCGCCTATTCGCCGGATCAAAAGTATTTGGTTGCCTGCGATGCTCATCGCAAAGTGGTTCTTTACTCGGTGGAGGAATATAAGGTAGGGAGCGATATAGATAATATAACGCTAATACTCATCGAATGTGTTATCAATTCGAAAGTTATTTATGTTTCTGTAATCTAATCAATGTTGTTTGTTGTTGCCATATTTCAGCCGGCTCACAACAAGGAATGGGGCTTCCATAATGCACGCGTCAACACTGTCGCCTGGTCTCCGAATTCGCTGCTGGTGGCCAGCGGTTCCCTGGATACCACCATTATCATTTGGTCTGTGACCAATCCAGCCAAGCACACCATCATCAAGAGTAAGCTAAAGTTAACTTCTCAAAATAATTATCAATTAACCATGACCGATTTCGATTCATTAGATGCGCATCCACAATCACAAATTACGCGCCTCGTGTGGTTGGACAACAATACTGTGATCTCCACTGGTCAGGATTGTAACACCAAAGTCTGGCATGTGGAAACTATTTAGAAAAACAAATAAACAAACAACAAAAAACGCAAAAAATATGCCAAATGGAAAAATGAACAACGAGAAGAACAGCGCAACCAGCGCATATTTTTATACTTATTCAGAGAGAAGAAATAGAAGGAATGCAGACAGATCCGTTTAAATCCGATGTAAAATTGCCAAGCTGCTATTATTCGCTGCGACATCAGCTTCATTTCATTTAAGTGCAACAGTTTATTTACATTTAGATATTTATATAACGCACTCATTATGTCCCTTTAGTTTAAGCTCAAATGTGTTTTTGCTAATCATATCATGGATACAGCTATTCTACTTGCATCAATTTTATATAAATATATATATTTAATAACTATGAGAATACTTTGCGAGTTTGTGCCGCCAAATCGACTTCATCATGCTTGAATGTGTTTTTTTAACAACTTTTTTTGGATACTTATACAACTGAACTACAGTTTAAACAATACTATACATATGTATAAAGTGCGCCTGCGTACGTAAATTATTGTATTATGAAAATAAATAAAATAGTTTTTGCATAAAAAAAAAATTCATAATTCACTTTGTATTTTGTGGCTTAATATTTATTTTTGATCTTGGATTTTTGTAGGTCTTTTGTGACCTTGTCTTTTTGTGTGCATGTGTGTGCGTGTGTTTTTTTTCTTGTGTATAATTATAATATTTATAAAAATTGCTCTTAATTTATTAGAATGTGTAGGCGTGTGTGTGTGTGTGTATATATGTGTGTGAGTTGTGTTTGGTCTTTGTAGAAGGTATTTTGAAAGCCTCGCAGTTACAGTTTGGGATAGCTTGAGTGCACTCAGTGCTACTAAAACTGTTTTGCTCATGTCACTCACAAAACGGTGACGGAGTGAATTGCCACCTCTCGCGACTTATCGAAGCGGCCTATCGATAAGTGAATGCGAAACTCTAACAAATGGCGCTAAAATTAAGAAGTGAGAATTAAATTTAAATTAAATCGAAAACAAAAACGACGAATTGCGCTAAGTATCACAGCCGGGTCTAACACGTTGGTTCGGTACGCGGTGGGGATTAATTCAAGTGAGAGCATATTTGTTTGTTTCCTTGTTTGTTGTGTGTGCGTATGTGTGTGTGTGTGTGTGTGTTGTGAGGTGTAATTAAATCTCTGCTTATATGGCCGATGTGCTCGTCTCGCTGCTGCCTGCCTCACCATTTCTGCCCACTGGTGTTGCGCTCTTCAAGGACACAGGCACCTCGTGCCCCAAATCCAAGACTGGTGCCGTGTTTGACTCGGCAACGGCAACAGCAGCCGCAGCGGCAGCCAACTGAAACTGATTGGGTAGAAAAAGGTACGGATTATTGGACAGCCCAACAGAGCCCGACCCTGAACCCGAACCGGAGCCAGTGCCAGATGCCTCACTGGCAACAATATCGCCACTAGTTGCAGTTGCCGATGGCGCAGTTGCTGTGCTCGACTGTGCCGCCAGTTTTGTGATGCGTTTGCGTCGTGCCTCATTTTCGCAGGGAGATGGCGCACCTGGATGACGATAGCTGACGTGCTTGCGCAGCGCATCCTTGCTGCGGGACACGTGCGAGCACACGTTGCACGCATAGCTGCAAGGACAAAAGCGGTTGAAAACGAGTTCCCAACTCATGCATGAAATATTTATAGTTGTTTTTCCTGTCCAACTCACCGCACATTCTGATGAGTCTCGAGGTGGACACGCAAATTGTATTGATTGCTCAGCTGCTTGTGGCAGATGAAGCATGTGGCATACAGCTTGGAGTTCGATGGCGGCTTGCTGGGCGTCGGCAACTTCTCGGCGCTGAGTGACAGCAAATTCGGCTCCGATTTGACACTGATCAGTTGTCCAGCTGCGGCAGCTGCTGCCGCCTCGCGCTGGCATGCCGCATATTGTTCGATGTGCTGTTGGAGCTTCACGTGATCCTCGGGCGTTATGTAGGGTGGACTGGCCAGATGTGATGCCTGATGGGATGCCTGCTGTGCCGTTGTGGGCGTGGCAGCGGCACTATAACTGGGCAGCTTGGCGCTGCTGTACAAGTGTCCACCACCCATTGTATTGCTGTAACTGGGTGATGACTTCACCACGGGCAGCTGGGGTGAGAAGTGTGACATGGTCTGTGGTGCCAGTGTTACCGGTGAGGTGGCCACAATTGAATTCGCCGCACCGCATTCCATTGGCGACTTGTTGCTGCTGCTGCTGCCGCTTCTCAGATTCTCGACGATTTTGTCCAAACGCTTGACATCCTTTGGGGCCGTTGAGTTATTTAGATTGCTCGAGCCCGGCACACTGCCAGTGCGCAGTCGCTTGGATCCGTAGCAATCCTCCTCCTCGAGGCTGCTCTGATAGAGCTGACACTGCTGCTGATACTTGGCCAGCAGCTCTGTGGTCTTGTTCAGCGCCGTCTGCGAGAAGTTCAAGGGTTGCGGCAACAGATTCGGATAGAATTGCAGCGACTTGAGAAAGAAGTTCTCCAAAGGTGTGCCCAGTTTATTGGCCAGCAGCGGTGTTTGCAGCGACGGATTCGGCAGCTGAGGCATAGCCAGACTGTGCGTTGTTGTGGGCGTGGCAGCGGGTGATGGTGTTCGGGGTGTCTCAAATCCCAGCGGCTTCTCCACGCCACCCGCTGACTCCATGTTGTAGGTGGTGGGAGTGGTGCAGGGAGCACTCTTGGCTGTCTTGGGTAGCTGTAGGCAGGGGACGTTAAATGGTGACATTAGATATTGAGCAGGTCATTGAAAGGCTTGAACTTACATTATTATTCTGCACATCCGCCAAACCCTTGATGCCCAAAGTTTCGGCCAGATTGAGGAGCACGGGTATCTGCTCCTCATAGACATTCACCTCGCCCGAGTACATGAACGTGAGCAGGGCGACAATAGCGCCAAAACTGGCGCCGGGTATAATGATGACCGGATGATTGCTGGCCTCCAGAGCACGAAAGATCTCCATGAAGAAGCTGCTGCAGGCGCTGAGCACTACGCGATGGGCACGCAGTAGACGACCCTCTGCCGAAATGGTGACATCTGTGAGATGAGATTGATCCAGTAGAATGGGCAGCGTGCTCAGCAAACTGGTCTGGAATGAAGATCGGAGATTTGCAGTGGATTATGTTGCAGTTGTCAGTTGCAGTTGGGGGCAATTGGGTCACTTGATCATATAAATAGTACGACTATAAGATTTGGCAGACCAGCTGCCCGGACTGTGTGCATGTGTGTGTGTGTGCGTGTCTGTGTGTTTGGCTGGCTGGCTAAATTTGTGCTTTGGCCCTTGGCTGGGAGCTGGTGAGCTGGGAACATCGCCCGGAACACATTTGGAGCAAATGCGCCAGGCGACACTTAATGGCAGCTGAGCATTAATTGCAATTGCGTCGCGTTTGTGGCCGCTTCGAAATTAGATTTAGTTGCTAGTAAAAATTCTTTGGATTTTGGCAATTGCACGAAAATTTCATTTATTTGACAAATTTTTTTTTAATTTTTTTTTTTCGTGTTTTTTCTCTTACTCCGCTCGGTTGCCTTTGGCTATTTTGGACAGCTTTGTCGTCCCTCCACCCGATCTGTAGCAACAAAATTGTCACTATATGAAATGCGGAAAACCATGTGTGAATAAGTATGTAGATATATATATATATATTATACATATGTATGTATATTCTCTAAACCCTATATATAGACGGGTGACATTTCTCTGGTCGCTTCTTCGGAACGATGTCCAGTCAATTTTATGACCGAGGCCAAGCCCCTAGATAATACTTGTACACCGTATAAGAACGGCGCTGACGACTTGTATAAAAACATTCATTTATATTCATTTGAGAATTATTTAGATGTGGGGGGAAGCGGGTGGGTGCTTTGAATAACACATTGAACATAATAAATCAAAAGATGATCTAAGTAGCTCGGAATTAATGGCACCTGGAGCTGCACGAAAGTTCAGAGAAATGTATAAGTAGATTTCAGTTAAATCATTAATCATATATGAAATTTGTTAACAGCACTCAAATTTTTGGCTTATTCTTAAAAACTTAAGAACTTTTAAGCAGAATAAATAGACAGCAGGCATATTTGAGAAAGTTTTCAATATTTTGGCAGCATGTGATGAACATTTTGGGGGAAATAGTAAAAGAGATAGTATTGGAGATTTAAATATGAACTATTATGTTTAGATTAATTATTGAGTTCAACTTTTACTCATGCTTAGGTATTCCTACAATTTCTTTCCGATCTCATGAAAAATGCCGATCTCTACTGATGTTACCTGATGATTATGCCATCGCAGACAAAATTGTTGTTGATTTTCATTATGTTGTTGCTGCTGCTCCAGTTGATGTTGCTGCAGTTGTTGCTGTTGTTGTTGCTGTTGTCTTGTATTTGTTGTATTTACATGTTCCATAATTCATTAAGATATTCGTATGTCCCTCACATAAATGGTTCTGCAAGATATATATTTAAATAATCCTTTTATTAACACATCACATCAATTTTCAATTGCACACAGTTTCAATTTTGTTTTTCGAACATAATTTTTGCGTTTATTTTGTTTATTTTGATTTTCATAATTTGTTTGTTTGTCTTGCGTTTCTGTTTGTTGTCGTTTTTATGATTTGTTTATTCATTGAACATTTTGTCACACACTTTTCGTTTCGCTTTGATTTTAAGAGATCCGTCGAATGCTCTTTATAGAGCGTTGATCTTTAGAGGCGCACATGCGGCGTATACGTCTTATGTCGTAGCATTTGCCATATTACTCATACGCCATGGCATGCTTCGTCTGCTCATGATATGAATAGCTGTGTGATGTACTCGTCGATGTGTGCGAGTCAGATGTGACATAGCAGGTTTGTGTGCGTGTGTGTCTGAGAGGGAGGGGAAGGGTTGAGTGAATGGGCAAACAATGGATTATCACACTTAAATCAATCTGTGCTTAATTTGACGGAAAGCTGTATAAAACAATGTGCGAGGTGAATATTTGGATGGCCTGGGCTTTTGCTCGATTTAAAATTTTAACTACATTTTTAATGAATATAATTAAACTAATTTAGTATTCGTTCTATATTGAGTTGCGTATAAAAAAAAAACTGCATTTTTTTTATCGTGTCTTATTTGAATAGTTTTTAATCTTAACTGTGTGCCAGTTTCTAGATCTTGCTCTCTGCTCTGTGGCATTCCAAGGTAGTCTCTTTTTGGATATGCCTAGGTTATTTCGTTAATATTGCCGGGCACCCAGTTGACAATACTTAATTACAATCAAAATACTAAAAGGAGGAAAATAACAAACACTCGCACACACACAACCACACAACCACACACACACACACGCATACCTATATAAATTGAGTTGGTTTTTAGGTGTGCAGGGGTTCAGCGTGTGCTTTGGCTGGCAATTAAATTTATTTAAATAAAATTAATTTGGTTTTTGTTGTGTTTTCTTTTAGTTGTGATTGTTGTTGTGCTAGCTTTTGGCTGGTCTCTGGTCTACATTGCGATGGGAACTGGCCTGGCTATATGTCTATCACTGTCTGATTGCAGGGGTTTCTGGGCTGCGCTACAAATCTGCCAATTTCCATTGTTTAGCCATTGCGGCTATACTAGATGCCATGATATACAACTACGTAGTAGGGGTTGCAGGGGTAGTTTGGGGTGGTGTTGCCCACTACTTTTGTCCGAGGGCTATTTTTGTGTGTGCAACGGACATGCATAAAATAAAACTGTGTGAGAATCACAAACTGCAACTCATTGGAGGCCCCGAAAGTGACAACTACGACATCTTTGCTAGCCGTTTGGTGCCCAGCATGCGATTTGTTCTGTTATTGTTGTTGTTGTTGTTGTTTTTGTTGTCGACAGACGGAATTTTCTTCATTCCATTATGTGCATGGCGAGTGAAAATCGCATCTAAGCATTTTTCTATTGAGCGACGAAGGCGCATAGAAGAAGAATGATTACCAGAACCGGGGACGTTGGACGGGGCACGGATGGGGCGGGAGGAGAAGGACGCTCTGGCCTGGGGTTTGGCCTTTTTGGCGCTCGTTCACACAGAAAGTGTCTTTTCCGTAACTCTTTGGTATTTCTGCTCAGATTTTTACTTGATATATTCCGAAATTAGTTTCAGTTGCTTATGTATTTTTAAATAGCCGCCACAAGAACTGTGCTAAACGCTCTCGCCAGCCTGTCTATTTTGATTTGTTGTCCAAGTGCCGTCTTTGTCAAGTGATTTCATCATCACCCAGCACCCTTCATTGCCTCCCAGCCACGCTTTTTGCCACTATCCACTTATCCACTACCAAATTGCGAGCGTTGATGCGTAATACTTTACACATAATCCCTCATACGCCGCGTTGCCATTCCAAAATTCACAAAAAAGGATTTTTGTTCTTGATTATTTCGCATGCTTTTCTTTTAACTTTTATTTTTCCATGACAGGTCGCACATTAATTTGATGTCCACTTATTTTTGTAGTCGCAAAACTGAATTTTTATCTATAATTTTTTAGTATAATTTGTATTTGTGGTTTCCAGTTTTTTTTTTATTTATTTTTTTTTTTTGTTGCTGCCCTGGCAAAATCTATTTATACACCTAGACCCAATTGAATTTAAGGGGCTCTCATCTGGAATTTGATTTGTCAACAATTTCCCGCAGAAATTTCCTGTTCTCAACTTAGTTTATTGAACATAAAACTTTCTTTATATGTACAACGCATATTTATTGGGTGTTAAAAAATATTTGTGTGCACTTTTTTTCACTTTGCTCCATTTTATGAAAGACTCGTGTTGGGCATAAAAGATTCCACGATTTATATATTATGTGGTTATTTGTCACATTTTCAAAAAATTTCATTACTTTTTTCTGTTGGACATACACAAATTAGTGAATAATCCCCAACTGGAATCTGAAGAGACATTTCTTGGCAGAGACACTATTTAATGAACTTGTTTGCCTTTTTTTTCATTTCAAAATTTAAGTTTTTTTGCACACTTGGGATTGTAAAGTTATTTTATCGCATAATTTGTCATATAAAAAACGTTGTATCAACACACAAAAACTATACATATATGTGAACATACAGATATATTTATTAAAGATTTCTTCTCATTTTTCTAATTTATATGAGATTTAATAGTCTTATATGTTTGTTTCTTCATTTTCCTGCCACGCTTTTTATCCGTCTAATTTAACAAGGAATTGCAAGGTATACTCAAACACACTTTATATATATTCAAAATTTGAAATACTTTTTTGGTTGAGTTTGATTTTGGTTTTATATTATTTAGTTGGTTTTCAAAATGATGTTTATTTGGTATGCTTAAAATGTGCATATCCACAACATGACACAATTGTTTGGCATTTTTGTATTGGTCGCCGTTTGTCGCGTGACGAATTTGATTACTTTATTTTATTTTATTTCATATATTTTATTTTTTGTCAATGCGTACAATTTTTTGTTTGTGGCTAAGCGCGCACCTTTGTTAACCGTTTGCTGCTCGCATCTGAAATGAAAATATCCGAAAATGTTTCAATTCTTTCGGTTTTAGTTGGAGATTTTCTATTTTTCGAATGTCCATCTCTTGACAATTTTTGCTGTGTGCTTTTAGTTGCTGTTGCTGTTGTTGTTTGCCATTTGTTTTGTTGATTTGATTTCTCGCTCGTTGCCGTCGTCGTCGTCGTCGTCGTCGTCGTCGTCGTCGTCGCTGTGGATGTGGATGTCTTTGCTCAGCTCCTAACGATCTCAATCTCATCAACAGCATCGTTGTCGTCGTCGTCGTCGTTGATTCCATGTTCTAATTAATGAGCAAGCATGCTGGCAGGCATTCAGGCAGCCGAAGAGAAATTGTTATAGTTTTGTACTCACAATTTGTTAGTTAATTAATTGGCTGCAAACAACATTTAGTTAATCAAAACATTTGTTAATTCATTAGAAGTGCATACATAATGAGCACTAGCTTGTAGTCCATCTGCTACTCGAGACACAATTGACATGGCCAAAACGAGACACACAAATACATGCACCTGCAACAGCCAAATTACAATTCTCACAATTCTCGTGTGCATTATTAATTTGCAATAAAAGTGTGGAAACAGCCACAGACGCAAAAAAAAAAAAAAGAAAGAAGAAAACAACAAAATTAACAAGGGTACAAAAATAAATTTTCGTACCTGCTGTTGAGGTTTGAATTATGTTGACAACGCCTGACAAATACAAATGGAGGTGAATTGGAGGCGCTGCTGGGCCAAAACCGCAACCCCCAGCACCACCACTTCGCCCCTGCCATGCTGCTGCAGATTTTAATTCATTAAGATGCCAGAAATACTTATTTATTATTGCCATTATTCGTATGGCTGCCTTGTACATTTGGGTTGGCCCAACACATTTATTCATCTAGGGATTTAAGAGAGCGACAGTGAGAAAATCACATGTCGCCTATAAGCTAAAACATTTGACCTGCGACAATGGCTGGCACTGCTGCTGGGCATAATCCCAGCCATAGTTGTAGGGACAACGGACAATGGTCAAATAGCCGCTAATGCAGCTATAATAATACTCGCAGCGTTGCGGATGCGGATGATAGCCATCGCCCATGATATCGCAATGTGGTCGACTCCCCTCTGACGCACTTGGCTGGTCAACTATAGATGCCGGAGTAGATGTAGTTGGTGCTACTGGCTGCAATTCATTACTGCCGTTGCTGCTGTCGACAACAACTGTTGCTGGTTGAGCTGTTGTTGTGCTCATTGGCTCCAGGCAAACACCAGCATCGTCGAAGGTGCACTCCTGTGCCTTGGCATCAAAATATGTTTGCGCTGGACAGGTGTCCCTAAAGGAGCTCTCCCCATTGCAGTATATATAGCTCGTGCAATCTTCTATGACCAACACAAAGGTATCTGCCTCCACATTGGTGCATTGTGGAAACTCTTCCGCTTGGCTGGTGGGCACTCCTCCGGCCAGGAACAGTACACAGAGTAACCTGATCAGTTTTTCGTGTTGAGACATTCTTGTATTTCTAAGACTGCTGACTTCAGTTTGTTATGAATTTGGGAATTCGTTGGCCTTTTTATGCCACATTTGAAGGTCAATGCGAATCACTTATCAACATCGTTATCTCATACATGCGTTGTACATTTCTCTATTGCCAAAAATTTATCTATTTACAAATTGTTATGCTAGTGTGTCAAGGTCGCTCATTGCTCATGTAGCATAGCGGCTAATTGCAATATTGATTTACAAAATTATTTACAAATTTATTGGAAAATTTACTGCAAACACATGTAAGTAGAAGGACTGTTGTTAAGTCAATACCAAATTTCTCAATTGACCTGTGCTCCAGACTAGAATTGTCTCAAGTCGAATCTCAGAGGGTTTATTTTGAAGCTAACACAAAGTGCAAGCAAAAAACTCGACAAATATTACAATTTTGTGTATGCAGTAATATTTTAAAATGTTTAATCTAAGAAGAATTTATAGTTTTATTGTTGCTTAACTAACATAGAATGATTGTTATTTAAAATCCATCTAAACTTGCAGCATGGGTCGCTTTTCCTTAGCTTGCAGATTGTCGTTGGTGATTGCGTAGCCGGTGCCGCCCTAGAAGCATCAAATTAAGTTACACACAAAAAACTCTGGTAATATATCATGTGCTCCACTTACACGCTGCAGTAGAATGATGTCCTTGTCCTTAAGCTTGCGATCGGTCAAAGGGTGTATCATATCCTTGCGTATAAGCTTCTCCACGCATTCCATGGTAACAACATCGCCTCTGCAAGCATAAATGTAAATTAAATACATGTTTCTCAATATCGACTTCCCTCATTACTCACGTGGGACGCAGAACGGCACAAGGCACGGCATTGCTTAAGGCATCGTGGGTTATGGGACACATATAGCGCGCCTCCTTTGCAATAAGGGAACGCTTGGTGTCCCCATCTTTGAGCAGAGTAAACTTGACATCGATTAGATCCTTCATTCGAAGCTGCTGCTGGGAGACGGGGCAATAAATGGTGGGATCGGGCTTTTGCGCCTTGGCAAGGCCCGCATTTGGACACTCGGAAGGTAGCCAAAAGCTGGGTAGCTTCTTCTCATGTCCATTGGTCATGTTGGAAATGGAGCTGCTAGAGCTGGCCGCAGCTGCTGCAGCTGTTGCTGATGATGAAGGGCCGGGCATGGCATCCAGATCGCTGGACTTTACTATGGTGGCTGTTGGCTTATGTGCAGGAGTAGTTGTAGGCTTCTCGGCATTGACGAATTTCTCCATGCGCGCCAATTGCTTATTATTTGCATCCTGAGCCAATTCGTTTTCCTCGACGCGACGCAGACGCTCATATTCCTTCAATTTGCGACTGTACTCGATTTTCTTGGTGACAATGTACTGCAGGATGGCCTCCTTGTCGAAAAGGTAACCATCTTTGGTTACCACAGGATTCCTGCAGGGCTGCAGAGTCAATGAACAGCAATCAAAAGATTTCACTGAATCCTTGCCCAGACGCTTGTCATTTGTGCCATATCCGGATTCCGCGGCATCGCGTTTCTTTTCGTTGTAGGTGTAAACAGCTCCGGCTGTGCAATTGCGTGCATGGCGAGTCATATTTAGTCAAATTTATAAGCAAACAAATAAATAAACAAATGCCAAAAGCCTAAGACGAAACGATAACGATAACTAAACGCTATCGGCGATAAATTAAATTGCTTTTGGTAGCATAAATAAATATCTTTATTCTCAATATAATTTTCAAAGTGGTTATATTTTGAGACATAGTTGAATGCAAATTTTAAGATTTTATATAAACGTATGATGACAGATCTAGGCCAGCAATCGATTAACTCGAGAAAACAGATGTTTGGTATTTGCCAGTGTGACCACACTAGTTGCCAAGAACCATCGATATTGAAAAAGAAACAACCGATAAATTAAACAATTTGAATCTAATTTTGAAATTTTATGGGTACATTATTTATTTGCATTATATTGCACCTTTACATTTATTTATGTTGCATATGAGTAGTTGTTACTTAAGTGTCTACTTGACTAGTAATACTGTTTGGCTGCTTGATGTGTATTTAGTTTAACATTTCACATTTATATATAGTATCTAGTAGTACTATACGACATCTACTTCCTATTTCTTTGGTTTACCTATTATTTCTTTGCTTTGCCTCTAATGGTTTATTTCGTATGATTTTCTTTTGAGCATATCACAGAACAAAAATGATACATTGTTAGTAGATAGATTGGGTCTTGGGTTCGTGTGTTTCGGATTAGAAAGTTTCGAAGTGTAAAAATATTAAGTGGAGCTTAAAATATACTTTATATTTACTTGTATATATGTATGTATATTTATGTATATGTATGTATATATACATATATATATATATATATATATTGTATATATATACGTATATATATTTATATATCATCTATGCAAATGTAATTGTTTGCCGTGTATATGTTTATATAAAGTTTTGATATCATTAGAAAAATATTGAGCAAAAGTATTTGGTATGTCGGATTGGGTTGATAGATAGCTGACTCTTAACTGAAAATGACGCTCAATTCCTAAATAAATAAAAAAAAAACACAGCTTCTACTCCTAGCCTAATCTACACAAGTATCTTATCATAGGACGGCGGCGGTGACTCATCGAGTGGCAGCTGCTTTCCCAGCGCCGTCGGCGTTTGTTCCGGCAGCAATATTGCTATATGATACGGCGGTGGTCCAGCTGCAGCTGCTGCCGCCGTTTCCGCACTAACAACCTCCACATCTCCCTCATCCAAATACAGCACTTCATTCCGCTCCAACATGCAGCTGCTGGCATTGCCGATTTCAGTCACGCGACTGCGCGGCAATTCCTTGGGGAAGCGTAACATGGACATCATGCAGGCAGCCACAACGAATACCACTGAGAGCGCACAAAATAGGAACACCTCCGCCCCAGTGCTCTGATGATCAAAGTAAAACTTAACGGCCGCCACAAAAACCGAGGCCAGCACAAGCGATGCGCACACTCCGCACTTCAGATGACCGGGCAGCAGCTGCGAATCGGCGTGATGCATCAGTGCGCGATGCTGCTGCTGAAGCTGGTTGCTCTGACCCGTGACCAGTGTATGTATCTGTGTGGGTGGTATTGACGTGGCCGAAACAGACACTGCTGCTGTTCTAACGGAAGCTGTTGCTGCTGATGTGGCTGCTGTTGCTGTTGCATGTCGCACGTTGCTGCTGGAGTTGTGACGACGCGGTGTTGCATATCGACTGTTGTTGCTGCTGCTGCTGTGATTATGATGATGGTAGGCGCTATAAGCATCGTCGCTGTGTAGAAAACGTTAATAAAAGCATAATTAAATATGAGAAATTAACTATTCAATGTTTGCATATCTTTTTTTTAATTGGATGCGTTTCAATTTATATCATAAAAATAAATTGTTTTAAATATAGTTCAAATACTTACGCATAGACGTTCAAATGTTGTTGATGTTGGTGATGATGCTGCTGCTGTTGCTGTGGCTGTTGCTCATACTGGCGCATCGGCACAGCCATGTTGCCAAATTGTGGGTGATGATAACTGTAGCTGTAGTGATGCTGTTGTTGCTGCAAGTGTTGCTGCTGTTGCTGCTGCTGCTGCTGCTGCTGCTGCTGCTGCTGCTGCAACTGTTGCTGGGATCGCGGCTGATAGCGCGTGCTGTGCTGATGATAGCCATGCGAACCGTGTGCGACCAGTGGCACAATTGTTCCGCTGCCTGTTAGCAGCGCTGCCGATGAGGCAGTGACATTGGCATTATTGTTGTTGCTGGCAGTTGTTGCCGTTGTCATTGCAGCAGCCGCAGCAGCATTGCTATTGTTGTTGTTGCTGCTGTGATGGAAGAGTTGCTGCTGCTGTTGTTGCTGTGCATTATTGTTGCTGCTGGTATAGTGCAAGGCCTGGCGACTGGTGCCTGCGCCCGCCTGACAGTCGCCACCATAGGGCGCTAATGTGCGATGCACCGAGGTGAGAGTTTGATTATGGCTGCAGCTGCTGGCGCCGCTGCTGCTGCTGGCCAAGTTGTTGCTGTTGTTGCTACTGGACTTGCTGCGTCGCGGCGGATGCCCGTAGCTGAGGCCACCGCCCGTATGCGACAGCGAGGCAGCAACGCGCGACCGCCCAAAACCGCATTGTTGCGAGCGCTTATCAATCCAGAAATGCATCTCCAGGCAAACACTTATCGATGACTGTAAAAAGAAACTTGTGTTAACCGATAAACAGACAGACGCAGACTGCAAACTCCAGAAAACTTAGTTGATGCGAAGGTTGCGATTCGCAGATTTGAGAGTTTGGGCAACACTTGAGTCAGACAAAGCGCATGAGTCATTTAGATTCGTGTCGAGACATGCCTAGACGGAAGAAGGAAGCTCACTCACACACACGCACGCACACAAACATAGCTAAGCAGGAAACGTGCGCATTGCTTTTTATTATGCTGCACTCCAAGTCTGTCTGCTGTTTCCTCTTTGTGCGTTCTTTCAAGTTCAACTACCCCCACAGCAATAAGAACAACAGGAGCAGCCGCAGCAGCCCCACACAGCTTCCCCAAACGGCAGCGCAAAACTGCATAGGTAAGCGCTAAACAAAGGTTGACTCTGCCTGTCTGCCTGCCTGGTCAAAAAACCCCAATAATAATAACAGCAACAGCAACAAGAGCAACAACAAACAATTTGGGAATGCTTTCACTTCCCGTGTCATTGGCAGCAGCCAAACGAAACAGTCAACAAGGGCTGACAAACTCTCTCAGCACAAGAGCCCAGCGCGCCAAAAAATGAACGCAGACACCCACAACAAAGGGGTTGAGAAGGGGTCATGGTTGGTGGCTGTAGCCGCACAGCAGCTTGCCGTGTGAGAAAGGACACGTCCACAGGACTGCACAGTGGTCTTTAATCAACTTGTAAATGAGTTTTTATGCTTTTAAAAATGTCAAGATAGTTATAAATAAAAATATTTTATTGGAATAGTTGGCTGATTTGTTTGCCAAGTGAGCTTTTTGGCCACATTTGTGTCAACTGTTTCCGTGGTGTAGCGGTTATCACATCTGCCTAACACGCAGAAGGCCCCCGGTTCGATCCCGGGCGGAAACATGTGGCAAATTTCGTTTTTCCATTTTATAGGGTTTTTTTTTTAAATATTAATCTTGTTATGTTGCCGTACCTTATTTCATTAAAATATTCAAAGTCTGTTTTGCGATAATTTTAATTAGGGATAGAATATTAAAATCAGTTAATATCTTTTGAACGTTTTATGAGTTTCATTTGAGAGTAGCTCTTGTTCCACAGTTGGCTCTGTATTTGAGTGTGCGACAACAACACTATGTTTACATTTGCGTTTCCCGCTTAACTGGCTTAACTGTTCATTGAACCGTTCCTCCCAATGGTCTTGTTTGTTCTGGTCTGTGGTCGTGTTCCTTGGCTGGGGTATTAACCAGTCAACAATGACAACCAAAAATCATATAAAAAGAAAATTGGGGAGATGAAAAAAAGCTCAGAGAAAATAAATTGCAAAGAATAAAACTGCTTATAAAAACAGGCTGGCATTTAAAAATGATACGTATTTCATTTCTGTGGCTGTCTCTGCTGCTTTAAATCAGAGTCCGCGTTGAGCCAAAAGAGCTCCTCTCAAAGTTCAAAGTTCAATGCATGGTTTTGTCAACGACTTCTTGGGCGAGAAAAGTTACACAACAACGCACTCAGAACTGAACGCAAATAAATAAATACTCTGGCACAAGGCAAAAGTAATAAAATAAACATACTCGAGCATTTAAATGGGACACTTTGACAACTATTTGATAGGTTCATTTCAGCCAATTGCTCGCCCCCATCCTCGACTCTTTCAGTTGTCATACAGAATGCCTGGCTGGCTGGGAGATGCCTCAAAATGTACCTCAATGTGCACCGCTGTGGCAAGGTTCAATGCATTGTGTACATTTGATTTGTGCTTTACCCAATCAGCAGAATGCCCCTTTGGCTTTTATGATTAACAGTTTGGTATTTGAACTCGATCAAGTTGAATGTTCGCCATCGTTTATTTAAAGAGTCAAATTTATTTTCGGAATTTAAAATAAATAAAAAATAATGAGCGGTGTCTTTGTTTCTCGTATGCATGCCATTAAGTTTCAGTTTTCTTTTTTCAGAAGTATTTTATTATATTGATTTGACTTGATATATGAACCACTAATATTAAGCCAAACTGCTTAAGAGTTGACCCCAGTTCAAGGTTCAAGTTTCATCTCTAACTTTTCTACATTCTTTGTTAGCCTTTTCTCAAGAAGGGAAAAGTTTTTGATTATATCTAACAAAAATATGTATATGATTTGAATACAACACATTGCTGTGACCTCTAAGGAAACTGAATCAATTTTCAAAACTGCCTCTAACTTGTACAATTTAAGCATAATTAAACATATGGCGGCATTTAATTTATTACTTGTTCTATGCTATGAATGGAAAACAGATCAATATATAGTTTTGTATACATACATTTGGCAGCTCCGCACTGAGTTTAGCCACAATAAAAAAACACATAAAACTGGCGAATCATTTGGTCGCATTCCAGAATGCCTATTAAAATAGCCCCAATCAAAACAAATTGTGATTTCCTTTATTGATTTAGTTTTGGATTTGCATCCATCCAGTTTGGTGTGCACTTTAAATTGACTATTGAGCCGCAGCGATTCCAACTGTTTCCGTGGTGTAGCGGTTATCACATCTGCCTAACACGCAGAAGGCCCCCGGTTCGATCCCGGGCGGAAACATAATGAAAATTAATTTCGCTTTTTATTTTATTATAACAATCTTTTCAACTGAATTCATATTAATAATAATAATATTCATATTATTCATTTTAATGTTTCTTTATCAAATTGATGTTATTGTAATTAGAAATATATTTTGCTGAATTTTATTCAAACACCAATAATTAATTGAAGAAAACAGTTCACAAATAATTAAACGATAAAATAAGATTAGAGGGCCAAATGATTATTTTTAATTGCATATTAATTATTCACGTACCAATTTCAATAATAAACAACAAGTGAAAATGATTCCCAAATAATCAAATAATAAAATAATACCTGCTTAGTGATATATGGCAAATGATTCTTTCAATTGCTTATACATATTAATATCTTCACATTGTCTCCAAGTTAAATTATAGTTTAATCTTATCTCATATATTCCTTGATAGCCATTATCTGTTTTATGCGCAGTGAAATAAATTTACGCATTAAAAAAAAACTCAATTGAAGACATTAATACAGTTTTTAGCATAAACAGCATTGCATAAACACACATTCAAACATACATACACATAATGCATACACACATAAGTTTGAACCACCATTTAGTTGCCGCAGACATAGATACATACATAAATACAAAGCTTTATAGTCTGCCTTTGTTCAATGTTTTATCTAGTTTTTTATTTTTTTGTCTTACTTTTAATTCCCTTTTTTTGTTGCCTTTCGCTTTTCAATGTGTTTATTTGAACTTGTTTGCTGAATCGGCTGGCAAATTGCCCAACCTTGTGTTCATTCTCTTAATTCAAAACTCGTTTTTGGCCACTCTGTGTTCAGATGTTTCCGTGGTGTAGCGGTTATCACATCTGCCTAACACGCAGAAGGCCCCCGGTTCGATCCCGGGCGGAAACAGGATGATATATTTTTTGCATCTGCTTTTTTAAATTTAATTAAGGGTATTTGCGTTGACAATCGTTTTATTTATAACTGTTTTGAAATATTTAACTTATAATTTAAATCATAAGAAGGTCTTCAAGGAATACATTATATTTGAAATAAGTCTGTTACAAGAATTATTAGTTTACTATACTATAAAGAGAATAGAAAAAGAATTTTCGAAAATAAACAAGTGCTGCAAAACTCCGCACTCAAGTCTTTGCCTACAGTCTAGACACATTTTATCAGCTTTCACGGATACATGCGTTGTATTGCAAAAATATACCAAGCATAATAAGAATTAATAATAACTACTGCAACATACACAACTGCACAAATGGGGAGCCATATAAGTGTACTGTAAATCCCAACCACTTTCACTCTCACTTTGTGAAATGGTCCTTTTCGCCTTTTTTTATTTGACGGCTTGTGTTTGCTGTTAACCTTTACTTTGTTTTGCGTTTCGCTCGTTTGCCTTGGCGGGAAGTAAATTTGTTGTTTCGATTGACTTTGCAAAGGCAAAAAATGCGAAAATGTGGAGGCATTAAATCAACTTGTGCCAAAGCTGGCTGGATAATGCCCACGACTATGTGTATCCGCCTGTTCCGCTGTCTGTCAGAGCGACAAGCAGACACATTGCGATGCTGCTGCTGGTGCCAATTGATGGCACACGCTGCGTATGAGTAATGTCAGCATTTTCAATGCAATTCGAATGCGTTGGTGTTGTATGTGGTACATATGTATGTGTATGTATGCGAATATCTGCAACTGTGTATCCTTTCCTCTCAGTGTATAGGTGTGCGGGGGTGTGTGATTGCTGCATTTTCAAGTGTATGCTGTTTGTTAAAACTTTTTGTTACCTGTTCTAATTTAACAGCTAAGTGATTTGTTTTAAATTCTCTCCTTTATTTTGCACATTTGTAGCACATCGCTTATTGTTGTTGCTGTTGTTATTGTTGCCGTTGCTGTTGTTGTTATTATTGTTGTTGCTGCATTGAAAAAGTCCTTGAACGCTCAACTGACCTGACACGATACACACAGCACAGCAAAGCACAGCACAGCACAAAACAACTGGCAGAAAATTAACGTATCCTTTTGCCAGCCTTGAATAATACACACGCGACAGTTGTTTGACTCAATTTCACAGATTGTCAAATGCCACGCGAAACATTGTTTGCAACTTTTTTTGATTGTACACACATATCGGGCAATACAATTATGATTATTCTAAGCACAGTGCGCGCTTTTCATATTGCATTTTGAGAGGTGCGTGTTTGCCTGCCTGCCTGCCAAACTGCTACCTCCTGCGCAAGGACCCGCAGCCAACTGACAACGCCAACTGTATATCTGAATGCAGCTAGCGAAACATTTTCACTTTTCATGAGCTTCAGATTCAAGATTATTTCTACTCTCAATGTGTGCTTTCGCTATTGGCTACGAGATGTGTGTTCGAGTGAGTGTGCGTGTGTGTTTGTAGGTGGGTGGCCATTGCACGCATGGGGGTCTCCGCTTTGCTCTCACAAAAGATTCGCGGCAGCTGCACGGCACATGCGCAATTACGGCACAACACCATTGTGAATGGTTTGCAAATGAGATAGGAAAAGCTTCTGCCAGTGAAATGGGCTGGAAAAGCTGTATTCGGCACGCCAGACATAACACATACCCTTTCTGAACAGAATCCGCCTGCTGACATGTTAATATGATTATTAATTGGTAACTGAATGATATGTGAGCAGCATAATGGGACTGTGTTTCCAAATCTTGAATGCATTAATACAAAATAGATAAATTTATAGAACCATGGTCAAAACCACTTTGTTTCTTAATAAACTTTCAGGTTTGAAAGACTTATGGCTAAGAGAAATGTTATACGGTGCCTACACGTCGATTTGTGGGCTAACATTTGCACATTAACTCTGACCTAAAATCATGCTTTCAACTTTGAATGTACGATTCATCTATAGGCTGAAAATCCATTTAGTTTTTCTACCATCCGATAGAATATTTCCATAAGTACCGGTCTCACATCACTTTTTTAACTTTGAATGAAGTACTGATCTACAGGATAAATCATGATCACAACGCCCTTGTTTTTCAAAATGTATTCAGTTTTGACATGTATTCAGACAGACAATAATATGCATGTGTACATTACGGAGATTTCATCCGAAAATTGAAATACCTCCTAAGATAAATAGATAAGCTGGCGAATCCAAATAAACACACAAATTAATCGTTTTTGAATGTACAGATCAGCTTTGATGATTAGTTGTTGGTTATATATTTGGGTTCGCGGCATTCACGTGTCTCGGAATCGTACCACAAGCCAGGCGTGCAATCCAAGGTGATACCATGTCCATTTATGCAATAGTAGTAGGCATCCATACGCGACTTGTGGGCGTAGAAGTTAACTCCACGAGCTGGACAGTCTACATCAGCGCGTCGAGGCGGTGTACGGGAATAGGGTTGAATGTTGCGCTGCTGGGTCGTCATCTGACATGTCCAGAAGTGTGAAAGATCAATAATCGATTTCGAACTTTATTCGATATGAATTTCACTCACCTGACATTGATCAATGCCTTTAGGAACGCAACAGTTGCACTTACTATTAAAGACTAAGCCACTAGCGCACGTCTGAGGCCAGGCCATGCCATCGGAACAGATGAAATACTTGTCGCACGCAGACTTACTGGGCAAATATACGATATTTGTCACATTCACCTCCTGGGAACACTTGTTATCCACACAGTCCACATATTGGGGGAAATCACAACGATCCGTCTCAGCATTATACTGTAATCCGTCGTGGCACTCCCTCAGCACTGGAATACCATAATAGCAGAGCACGTATTTAGTGCAGGTGCGATCGTAACAGAAGGTGGACGTAATGAACTCTTCGCACAGGGGCATACATTCGATCTCAACATTATTTGCTGGGCCACATGCTTGATATTTGTAATCAAACGATAGCTCACAATTATCGGGATCCTCTTTACATATTTGTTTTTTAGCCCTGCCTACGTTACAGTTACCAGTTCTATCAACTTTGCCATCTATTGCAGAAAGAGTACAGAAAGTTGGGATTAAGTTCACAATACTAATCAGAATATATTAATTACCTATGCAGATAAGATAGAGGGAACAGTTGCTTATATGGGGTAGATATGTATTATTTGCCACATTTTCGCACAGATTTATATCGTTCATAACTAATTCGTAGACCTCTTCATCTTCTTCTATTGATTCATCGAAATCGGGCGCTTCTATTAGTTCGGATTCCGAGATCCCGGATAAATAAAACCGTGCGAATACGCACTGGTGCAGGGCGAACAGAAATCCATAGAGAAGCAGCAACTTCACTGTTAAAGGAATATTAAATATCAAATAGATCAGCAATTTGATTGGTTATTGGGAATACACAATTTCTACGCACTTCTTGTGAACAGGAATAGTTTCAAAGCACAACTATGAGCAGCTCTGGAGAAACATCCAAATTTATATGATTTCTTTTTGATATCATTTTTCTTTCTATTTTTAATTTTTTTTGTTCAATTAATGAGTTCTTGGAAAGCTACGGACCTTATCTAATTTGGGCATGTGCATCGAGACTCTCGTAGAAATCTACATTTTAATTTGGTACATGTACGAAAATTTTCATCTGTTTAATTTTGTGTGAAATGTTCGAAATTAATCGAGTTCCCGAATGGGAAATGTTTGCCGGTGATAAGGTTTTATATTTTTAGTTTTTTCCTTTTCGTTTAATTTGTATTGATTGATTGCGCTTAACGATCATTAATATCATATTATATTTGAACCAAAATTAAAGGTTTATATTTTAATGACAGCTTTGAACCAAAATAATCCGAGTCTAATAATCTAAGCATAGAAATGCTTTAATTCTTAAAAAAAAATTGAAATATATAATTATTTTTTTTATTTTATGTTTTGTAATGTTGATGCATTAACCAATAAATTTCAGGCTTATTAAATTGAAAATCGTATTATTTCGTTATTACATTTGTTATTTACATTTTTCATTTTTGTAGTCTAGTGTAAGTAATTACAGATTAATTTGTTGAGTGCAGACCAACCCAGCGACATTTAAACACTTTTCACTTCTATTGGTGTGTAATACTTGAAAGACATGCTGTAAATTTAACAAACACATGCTTAGTAATAGGTAGTTGATAAAAGGGACCTCTTATTAGAGACCATGTGAGTAGTATGTGATAGATAAGTTAAGAGTTTGTTATTATTGTTATCGCGACATTGCTTTTATCTATCCAATTTGAATGTTGCAACGGGCACGCCACTAAATTACAAAATATGTAGCATGTTTCGCCATGTTCTGCAGGTGATTGCCAAAAATACAAAATGAAGAAAGAAGTTGCCTATAAAATGAAGTCTCCTTCGCGTGAAGCCATCAGTTGTACATTCAGACAGACAACAGTGAGTATACAAAATAAAGGTCTACTTAAACTTGAGGATATTAATTCATTTAGTACCAGTGATGCAAACTAAACAACTGTTGACGGTGCTGTTCGTGGCCACTCTGGTTGGTCATGGATTGGGTGACGTTAAAGTTTGCACCAATGTGGTCGACAACCTATTCCTGCCAAGTATCGACAACTGTAGCAATTACTATCTGTGTATATGTAAGTGTGTTGTTGCATGTTGTGTTGAATCTCTTTTAAATTCGCATCCCATTTAATAGCTGGGGTGGCTGTGCCTCGCACCTGCTCCGAAGGCTACTTTTTCGATGCCAAGGATCAGCAGTGTGTGGATGTCTCTGAGGTGAGATGCCTGCCCAATTGTCCGCCCCAAGGACTGTCCTCCTTCTGCTACGATCGCACCTGCACCAAGTATGTGCTCTGCTTTAGCGGCTTGCCAGTTATACGCGAATGCGCCGATGGCCTCCAATACAATGCGGAAACGGATCGTTGCGATTTTCCCCAGTATGTGGACTGTGTGGATAATCTCTGCATAAGGCAGAACAATGCCTCTGACATTGTGTACATAGCCAGCAATGCGTGGTGTGATAAGTACTATGTCTGTGTCGATGGTCTGCCGGTGAGTCAGACATGCGCCAGTGGACTTCAATATAATCCCGGTAGCACTGGCTGCGATTTTCCCTCACGCTATAATTGTACGGTAAGTTTTCGAAATGAACTTCCTACATCGAATTTTGATTATAATGTTGGTGTCTCTGTGTATCTCTTTCTCACTCTCTCTCTCTCTCTCTCTCTGTCTGTCTAGGTTGAGTCACTGCAGCGCAATATTATGCCATTTGCCAGAGTGCCGCCACGTACTGCAGACATCAAGTGCCCGGAGGAGGGTGCTCACTTCTTTGCCCACAAGAACCGCAAGAATGCCTACTACTACTGCTTGAATGGAAGTGGTGTCACACTGGACTGCACTCCGGGCTTGTTCTATGATGCCAATATGGAGGAGTGCCGCGAGCCGCAATTTATATTTTCCTAGAGGATGAATTCAGATTCTGACAAATAAATTTCAAAGTTCATCGCATTTGCTTGCACATTGTTTAAGAACTCTCATTGTGAATGCCCATAGGCTATAGGCATGCCTCTCTTTTGCTAATTTTAGCTGTTTAACAATACGTTGCTCTCTCCCTCTTTCTCCCAGACAGGCGACAAAAATTAAAGAACGATCATCATTTAATATGGCTAAGCGAATATGCTCAGTTCTCTATAGAAACAGTTGCCTTATAATATACATTTTGTGCAAAAGAGGCAAATTATAATTGTCTAATATATGGATTTAATGTAAACACAATTTGAAATTATCCATGGAAAATTCGTTTTAATTTTCATAGCCCCTATATATATTTTGGTTCACGACATTCTTCAACATTTGGATCGTACCACAAGCCAGGGGTACAATCCAAGGTGATACCATGTCCATTTATGCAATAGTAGTAGGCATCCGGCCGTGATTTGTGGGCTTTGAAGTGAACTCCACGAGCTGGACAGATGGCATCAGCGCTCCGGGGCGGCGTTCGCGGAAAGGGTGAAATATTTCGTTTTAATGATGGCATCTGTATGAGGCCAGAAATAAGTATTCTTCAATGCATCTCGTTAGCAAAAACCTACCTGGCACACAGTTCTCTCTGGAAAATCACAGCAGCTGCAGTTGGTGTTGAAATACAATCCTGGGGCGCAAGTGTAATTCTTGGCAACACCCTTCGCACATAGGAAGTATTTTGAGCATGAAGCTTTGCTGGGTAAGTATATGAGATCAACGACTTCAGCCGTTCTCATGCACTCGTTATCCACACAGTCCACATATTGGGGGAAATCACAACGATCCGTCTCCGCATTATACTGCAATCCGTCAAGGCACTCCCTCAGAACTGGAACACCATAATAGCAGAGCACGTATTTAGTGCAGGTGCGATCGTAACAGAAGGTGGTCAGATTAAACTGTTCACATTTTGGCAAACAAGTCGCATCGTTTGGATAGCCACAGCTCTGATTGCGAGCATTATACTGATAATCCTTCTTGCACTGTTTCTCTATGGCCTCGCCATCTGAAAAGACAATAGTTTGTAAAATCGATGGACTTGTGCTATTTAATGTTTGCTACTTACCCCAGCATAGGTAATACTTTCTGCAGTCTCCCACATAGGGCAAAAAAATGCTGTTTGCCACATCACTGCAAAGACTGATGTTTCCCTTAGAGAGATTGTAAAGCATTGCCTCTGGCGCCGCAACTTCCTTCGTCAATGCATACTGCAGCAGCAGACAGAAGGTTAGGAGAACAAAGAATTTCTGAGCTTGCACTACTTGTGAAGTATAATTAAGTAAATTAATGAACAAAAATTGACTTTCAGTTGCACTTACTTCTATTTGTTGGCATTCTTCTAAACATACTAGATTCGTCATTCTTAAACTACCTCTTTTATATCTCAGGTTGTTTTTTAGCAATCAGTTTAAATGACGGTTATTTTCCCCTTATCACCATCAAATAACACTTTTTAATTTGTTTGATTACAGTTAGATTTTTGTTTTGATGACTAACTGAAGATATTGGCACAGCATCAAAAATCACATAAAATATATAAATGGTATAATGTTTTTGAAACATTTGTCGCCTGACGCTCGCCAAGAATTTTACCTACATAATATATATATATATATATATATATATATATATATTAGGGAGCGTACACATTATAGATATGTCTGTATGTTTGTGCATAAATTATCGTATAAAATAATTTCATTTTCGGCTCAGTCATTTAGTAGCAATATTGGAATCTTGTCGCGCGTAGACCAGCGCATTGATCTAACAAAATATTTTTAAAAATCATAGTTTTTTTTTAATTTTTTTTGAACAGCGCCTGCAAATATCTTACTGTAAGTTTATATAATTGTTTTTTTTTCCTTTTGGTTTCCCAGTGGATGCCATCCACATCATCCTAAAAATGTCAAAATGATTGACACAAATATTGCCACCAAGTCAGTTCGACATGAAACAAAGAAAAATGTTATTTATAGTTGCGTGTGTGTATTTTGAAAACGCAATTGAACACACAATTTGGGTAATATAATCCTATAGAGAATTCTCATTTCAGGAACGTTCTTCGAAATGGTCAACGAGCTAAATAAACCCCAAGACAATGCTGCATTGAGCGAGGTGAGTCAAATAAAATGTGAAATATGAACAATAAAATCTCACATATGAGCTCTTCGTTAATATTTGTATAGATTCTGGCTGCATCCAACCGTCAGCTAGAGGAAATGCAAGAGGAACATCGACAGCTGCAGCAAGAATTAACTCGCTTAAGTGCGCAGCGAACACAATTGAGGATGGCGACCAGAGAGCATCATTCACAGATCGTTGAAACCACAGAGACATCGGTAGAGGGCGGTTCTGAGTCACAGTCCACACATTCTAGGGAAGGAGCTGGTGCAGTGCAAGCAAATGTCGTAGTCGATGAGCAAGACAATGAAGGCGATGAGGACAAAGAAGAAACGGCCAGTTATCTCCGGGAGAAGCTAGCGGAGATCGAGAATTTAAAAGCGCAATTCAAACGTGTACAGCAAATGACGGACACCACAAAGCGCATTGAGCAGCACATGTCCACCATGGAGTCGTCTTCCTCTTCGACTGTGAAGCAGAGTACACAAACTATGAGAGCGGAAAGTGTTCAATCCAGCAGCAGCAGCACCAGCACCAGTAGCAAGGCATTGTCATCGGAGACGGCAGTATCGGCAGCGCCCACAGCCCAAAGTTCTCCAGACAACGCGGAATTGCTTAACGCGATGATCAATATGGTAACGGATTTCACCAGTGATTTGCGTGGCCAAGAGGAGAGCTTGATAGCGGAACGCCTGCGGATTAAAACCTTAAAGGAGGAAATTATACAGCGCAAACAGGGCAAATAGAATAATACTATTCAGGAAATGAATTGCTTGCTGATTTACTTATATATACCAATATGTAATTAAAATATATCCAATTGAATTGGCTATTTTAATGGGTGCAAGCATACATTATGCTTAACAAGTTTCTGTTTTAATTTTTGAATTACTGGTACTGGCTGTTACTTACATTTATGGACCAGAATCATCGATAAGTAGTGTCATATTTCGCTTGTGCAAAAACATCGATATTGTTAGGTTGGCAAAGAATCGTATTTGCTGCAAGGCATCCAGTCTTATCGATAAAAAAATGCGCCATCCCTAGTTGTCAGGACGCAGCTGTTTGCTTATAAAAAAAATTCAGCTTCGAAAAGCCCTTTTTTTATTTTGAGATCTCAAAAGTAAATGATATTTTGAGATAAGTGCTGCGCCCAAATGATATTCAATTGATGTGGGCAGTAGGTGCTGCCTCAGGCGTCAGTGTTAGTTTATATTCGTTAACTGTGCAAATTGCATATGTATACATTTTTCAATGGCGTCCACACCGCCCGTAAAATTAGTAATGAAAAAAAACGAGTCTGATAAAACACGGAGCACCGGCGCCGTTCCCAAACAGGCTGCGGCAACATCAACATCAGCATCAACAACAGCAACATCAGCAGCAGCTACAACAAATACAACGCCGCCCACAACCAGATCCAGTAGCAGTCGTGCGCGCAACTCATCCCTAATTAAGCAACAGGAAGAACAGGAGAGGGAGCGGGAAAGGGAGCGGGCAAAGGAGCTCATGACGGGACTGCAGCGTGGCAACTGCAAAGCTCTATATGTAAGTAGATCATTGGGATTTTATATGCATACGCATATTTCCTGGGCATACACACCATTATCAAATTTGTTTCAAATACAACCGGCAAGGTGTTTTTTTTTTGTTTTCTTTATTTGTTTATATTGATTGACCACAATTTGCACATTTTCGTTGCCATGGCGCCCATTTGATAGCTGGTCCAACTCACTCTCGCAGTTTCTCTCACTTGGCGCTCATGCATTTAAAAATACATTTCACATTCATTGAGTTTTTTTTACCAAAATCTTTCGAGACGTCTGGCGCTGTTTTAGTAATTCAGACGACCTCCTCCACGAAACACAGCCTTATATTTCCTACTGTATATATATATATATATAACATATACAAATATATATACCCATATAACCGCAAAAATTGCTGCGATTTTAATTATTTGTCTATTGCTAATCTTCGTTTGTGGTTGCTTCAAGGATCTGCTGGAGCGTGCAACAGCAACAAAAACACATATCAGTACACAGCAGCAACGAGAGGCACTGCGTCAATTGGCCGCCGAGCACAGTTACGATCCGACAGGTAAGCTTACTGCAATACAGTAATTGGGCATTGAATATTTAATATCTTCACACGCACCTGGGGCCAAGATTTACTGCTCACATAAAATGCGCTAGTTCATAGTCTAAATATAAAACAGCGCACAAAAATAAACGCCCACGGAGAGGGCCTTTCGTATTGGGCATCACTGTGGGCAGCTGGCCAGCTTTTTTCTGGCTGCGTCATTTCTTCAGTGAGATATATGTACAAATTTCGCTTGCTTTGCAGATCAACAGCAGCGCTTTTGCTTCCCAGTGCGTCCAGTGCAACGAGTTCAGCATCAGCAAGCGCCGTCACCACTGCAGCCAGCAGCAGCAACAGCAGCTGCCCTGCGACTGCGTCAGCCAACGACACCCAATGCAACAGTAGGTGTCGTCACACCCAACACTACCAACGGCATCGAGGAACAGCAGTCCATAGTCAGCACCACTAGCAACAGCACCAGCAACAGCAACAACATCACCAGCAATCATCAGGCGCCCACAGCACTTCAAACTGTGATTCATCAGATATTTGGACGAACAGCATCGCAACACTCGACACGTTCACAAATTGAATTCTTGCGCACATTGCTGGGCTTGGATGAGAATTGGGATAGCAACAGCGGTCAACAGGCAACAGGCAGTTTAGCACAGGTAAGTGATTCTCTCTAATCACACTGTCATTGAAATTTATAACAAATAAATATTCACTGTTCTCAACACGTCTCTCATATTTGCTTACAGCAACTGAACAACATGGTTCACGAAATCAACCCGGGCGCTGGCGAAAAGGATGGCATTGTCAATTCGACTAGCCTAGAGGATGTTGCATTAAGTGAGGTGGGTATGCACTCCTGTTGTTTACATAGAACTGCAAAATTAATTCAATTTAATTACGCAGATGAGCGACAATCGCGCCCAGTCCATACAATCGCTGCACAGTGTAGTGGAGACGCCCACGCCGGATACATCGCCCAGTTTCGATGAGCTGCAGCAGCGCTTGGATGCCTCCAATCGCAATATGCAGCATTTGCATGATGAGCAGCAGAAGTTGCTGCAAATCCAAAACATGGCCAAAACACATCTCAACGAAATGGAGCAGCTACGCCAAAACAGCGCTCGCTTGTCGCACGTCGGCAATGGCGATGCGCCTAACTATGAGTCCGTACAGCAGGTCCAGGACGATATGGCCGCGCTGGTGGGACGCATGAAGAATCTAACATCTTTCATACACAATCAAAACGAGCTGAGCAATATACTGGGGGACGACGGCCCAGAGATTTTGGCCGAGCAGCAAGCACTGCAACAGAAACTGGAATCATTGCGTTCGCAGCGCGAGGATATGCGTGACCTGGTAAATGAACTGAACAGCATTAATGCCGTGGCCAGGGAGTCGAACGCTGCGCGTAACCCTGACCTGGAGAAGGAGGCAAAGCCAAAGGAGCCGACACCGCCGACTAATCAGCTAACGAGGCCCGTAAATGAGCGCGTTGTGCCCGTCGAATACCAGCGCAATGTGCCCATCCTGCGCGAGGAAGCATCCAAGGCGGCACAGCGTGCCCAGCACGCTCAAAATATGATCAATCAGAAGACGGCGGACATTGATGCGCTAAAGGAACAAATGGCCAGGCTCAAGGGTATGCTGGATACTGTCACCCAAATAGAGGAGAGCACACCCAGCATGGGTGAGACGTTAGAGCGTCCCAGTGCCGACCGCCATGACACGCCCGTAGATATTTCGCAGCGTGTACATGCACTAAATGATGTGACTTCAGAGTTGCGTGCCGAAGCGGCCAGTTTGCAACAGGAACGTGATCGCATAATGGCGCTAAAGGCCGAAATTGAGCGTCGCAAGCAGCAAGCAGCGGCTGCAGTGCAACTGGGTGACGATGCTCTGCTGCGTAATAGTCTCACGCCAACGCCTACGCCTCGCCGGCAACGTGAAGAGGACGACGAGGAGGAGGAGGCAACAACAAGTCAAGTGCAGATGCAGACGCGCGATGAGTTGCGTGCGCAATGCGAACAACTGCGACGGGAGTACGAGGAGAAGCAGCGCGAATATCAGGCGCGTTATACGAACAACAATGGCAGCAGCATCAATCACAGCAATAACAACACCACCAACACCACATCGGAGGCGGATGATGAGGGTAACGACGACACCGATAGCGATAGATATTTTGCTCACATGCGAACCGCATCTTCGGCAACATTGAAGCGTTCGCCCTCGGCCAGCACGGTCGTGGAGAAACAACAACATCAACAACAACAACAGCAACTTCATCATCATCATCAGCAGCAACAACTTTTGCAACAGCAGCAACAGCAACAGGAACAACAACGACGAACCCAGCAAAAACAACAACAACAACAGCAGCAGTCGCATCAGCCACGCATTGCCCACTCAGTGTCAAACAATGAGGAGGAGCTGAATCTGACCATGGACAGCCAATCGCTGGGCAATGACAGTCTGCAGTCGAGCAGCACCAGATCGCAATATATGCCGCCGCCCATGGCACCCGTTCAGGGTATGTGGAGTAAGTATATTAACATTAATCTGATAAACTAAACTAATCAGCTCCCATCTGCATCTTGAATCAGGTACCCATAATGCTACTAATGCTTGGCATTCGCAGCCAGTGTATGTGCCAACGACTCCAACTGGTGCTGCCCCTGCACCCGTGGCGGCTGCCTCTTCAAATGCCTCGAGTGGTAACCCAACGCCGGATGCGGTGCTGCTGCAGCAATTTATGCAAACGCAGCAGATGCTCATCAACTCGGTCTGTCAATGCAATCAGACTTTGTGGCATCAGCAGCGTGAGATTGATACCCTCAACAATCAGATACATACGGTAATTAAATGAGTCCATTCCTTTCTCAGAGTTTATTAATTTATTTAAAATATAAGGTTCATGTTTGAAGCAGCATTCTAATTTTGATTTATTAATCCAATTTTTCATTTTTTGCCGGCAGCTGCAAGATCGTCTGAATACATCGTGCCAGGAGCACGCCTACAGCCTGCGCTCGGAGTCTGTGCCACCGGTTACTTCCGGCCTGGCACCCAACAATCTCTGCCTGGGCGGCGGCAGCAATCGCGCACAATCGGAGCAGCTGTACAGTTTTGGAGCCACACATCAGAGCGCCTTCAGCAACTATCAGCGCAGCAGTCATCGCAACAATATCTACAGTGGCAACGATCCACATTCGTCGCAGACGTACTTGAATAATGCAGCGCCACCACCACCACCGCCGCCGCCGTCAGCACCGCCAACGCATTTTAACAACGAGACGCCGCTGTCACCGCCCTCGTATCGCTCCAGTCCGGGACCGATATTTATGAATCATCATAACAATACCATACATCAGAATAATGCCAATTTGCGTACACAGAATCAGCATGCGAACAATTTGCATTCATTGCCAGAGGATGCAGTTACTCCGGCCACTCTGAACAATCAGGTGCCACCGGGCAATCGGGCCAACAACTATTGGGACAACTTCCGAAGGTAAAGCTCCAGAATATCTGTAATCAAATGGTGTCGGGCTCTTTTGTATGGATTAGGCAGCTATTGATTTATTTATTCTTCTGTTCGTTTGGGAACCAGAGAAATGTTAATTTAAATTCCTTGCCAAAGCAATAAAACAAATACTCAACAAAGTGCCACAACAAAAATGTTACAAATAATTTTGACTTATTCTCAATTTAATTGTTCAGAAGTAAGTAGTGAGAAGAAAAAAACCACAAACATTAACGAACATTCTAACAATTAGCGAAATGCTTTCCAATCAGATTTAGTTTACTAACGACCTTAACTAAAATGCATATTTATTGTTTGCTTTTATCACGAAATATTTAAAAATTACTAACAGAAGGGCGAGTGAATTCATAAACAATTTAAATAGTAATATATTGCTGTCATAGCATTGTTCGCTTTATATAGAGACAATTCTTAATAGACCCGGAATTGTTTATTAAAATTATTTATTTCATTTAACATAACGTTTGCATATGAAGTTAAGCTGTTATTTTGTTGCTCGCTTTTATTAACCCATTAATATTTGCGCGCTTTGCAGTTATACGCGCCAGAATTTGCTATCTAACAAAAGCAATGAGGAACTCAATGTGGAGCATCAATATCGACAGATTCAGCGACAGCGTCAGCGTCCCAGCTACTTCCCGACGCATCTGCCACTTACCGCCCGCAGTGCGACAGGCGGCATGCTACTGCAGCCGCAGCAGCAGCAGCAACATCAACAACAGCAGCAGCAGCAGCAGCAGCAACAACAACAACAACAACAACAACAACAACAACAGCAGCAACAACATCGTCACTTTTATGAGACTGCAACACAGCATCTGCACAACAGCAGCAACAGCAACAATTTGAATAACAGCAGCAGCAATCGCGACTGGCGCGAGAATGTCCACGACGAGGAGGATGTGGATGAGGATGATAACAATGATTCCGCAGTGTTTGGTGGCAGCGGCAGCAGTGGTGGAGGCAGACGACGCAATCGTCGTCGCCTGCTGCCCACGTTGCGTGACGAGGACTTCGCTTTGCACGAATTGGCCGCCGGCTCATCCAATTTGCTGAACATGAACGTGAATAGCCCGCAGTATCAACGTAATAAAGTTCCGGCCAAGCCGACCACATCAACGGTGTCTCTGACACCGTTGCAGCAGCGTCATCTACGCTTTGATTTCGAGCTGCCTGTTCAGTACATGGACTACGTGGACATGACCGTGCCGCCAGCAACTTTACCAGTACCGGTCGCTGCTCCGTTATACAATGTAACTGCTCTGGAGTCCACTGCGGCTGATAAATCCAATGCAATGGTGGAGCAAACGGAGGAGACCGCTTCGGAGGAACTAAATCGTAATTTGCTGGTCAATGCATTGAAAAATGATAAGTTTACCACAAAGTTTTACGAATCCATCAAAGAGGATGTGTATAGACGACTCGAAACTCTCTTCGAGCAGCAGCAACAGCAACAACAGCAGCAACAACAACAGCAACAACAGCTGCAACAGCAGCCACAAGGCGAACAGCATCTCTACAATGATATGCATAGTCTGCGCAAGACGCTCAATCAAGGACAGCAGGCGAGCAGCGCACAGCCAGCTGAGAGCGCAGCTTTCAATGAGACAACGGAGGCCACGGAAAGTGGCAATGAAACGCCACAGGAGCAGCCAGCCAGCGATAGACCTGAGGATGAGGATAGCTTGCCAATGCTGGCTGCTGGTGCTGGTGCATGTGCAGGTGTCGTCGTAGCAGCAAATGCTGTTGAACAGGCTCACTGCGAGGCAGCTGCTGCGGGCGCTGTGTCTTTGGAGAGCGAAGATGTAAGTAGCTTTAAATTTAATCATTTTGTTGCGTACGCGGCTCATTGCACGTCCATTTTTAAGCAAATAATTGAGGTTGTGATCGAACGGGCTGCAACTCCAGTGGCCAGCATAGAAGTGTCGCCCGATCACGAGCTTATCGAGTACATAATCAAACGCATACGCAACCAGACCCATAACAACACCATCATAAATGACTCGCTGCTGGCCGAGGTCTCCAAGCTGACGGCCAATGCGGCACAAAACTCCGCTGCCAGCTGGACACCCAATGCCGCCTCGCCGCTCATTTCACCCAAACGCATTTATGCCAAGATCAAGAAGATGGAAATGCCGCGACAGCGTGATGAGTTCTTACTTTGGTATCGCGCTTATCTGGAGCAGCTCTTTGTGGTTGAGCAGCCGCACAACGGTTGCCCACAACCCAAGGTCAAAAGTAAGGAGGAGAGAGTGAACAAAAAGCAGGTGAACAAACGCGTACGCGCTCAATCCCATTCGCAGGATTCCAACAATGATGCCGACTTAGCCGAGGCAGATCAGAAGAAGGTCACGTTAAACGGCGGCGACACGGAGTGCGAGAACAATGAGAACCCGGACGAGGAGGCTAGCGCAGCTGCAGCTGCAGTTGCACAGAACATCAGCTTAGATTAAAATTAGTTAGTTAGATGGTTAGACTTGTAGGTGACACACACCCAAACAACATTCCCAAGCATGCGTATAATCAACATATACACAAACATACATGACTATAACACATATAAACTAAATTAGTTACTAGCTGCATAAGTGGCCCGTTTTTCTAAATATTTTTGTTTTTGGCTCTTTAAATATTTAGTTTGTATTAAATTATATACTTAATAAATATGTAAAACAAAAAATAATAACAACCACGAATTGTTCTCTGATAAATTTTCTGTTTACAATTACAATAAGGCACATAATACGGAGACTAAATAGGAATCCAAATGCCGTCAATTATTTACTATCCAATCCCCCGTCGGTTAATTTGTGAGCTGCTCCAGCATGCGGTAGTAACAATAGCGGCTGTCATATTCCATATCATACCAGAAATTGACGGCCACACATTTGTGGCTCTGCTGCACATGATGGAACCAATAATTGGGCAGGTAGAGCACATCGCCAGCGTGGACGCGTACACGCAGAGGACGCGCCTTGGCATAATGTGGATATCTGGCCAGATCAGGTGCCAGTGGATCAATGCTAACCCATTCTGTGTGTTGCAATTTTCCATTATCATCAATCATAGGTTCAATATAAAACTGGCCACAGGGCTTTTGCTTGTACACTCCGGTTGGGTAAGTGCGACGTGGAACACAGCAGAGCTGATGCGGTGGAATCAGTATAAAATCTTTGTAGCCCGAAATGACACAGTACAAATTCTCATAGGGATCCTTGTGCATGGATGTAATCGCACGCTCGTCACCCAGCCAAAAATTAACCGCATCTGGCGGCTTATTAAAGCACTTCTGTGCAAAGTTCAGGTCGTCGGGCATAATATCATTAGCCAGCTCCGGAAAGTCCAGGCTTAAATTGGAATTTTGCTTTTGTACATAGTGTATAGCGCCCATGGGATCATCGAAACGCTTCAGGAGCTCTGATAGCCTCAGTTGTGTTTCCAGCGGTAGAACGAAATATTCCTTGCCATCCTGGGTGGCTAAGCCATCCGCATAGCCATTGGGTGTGACAGCCACATCCACAATTTTGTCATTTAATGTGGTCTCCAGGTACTCCGGCGTCCACTTTTTCACTGCTGGCCAATGGGCCACTGCTTGGCGTATAACGACGGGTGCGTTCTTGGCATAGTAATCACGTGCGAAGTTCAATGCACTGGGCAGCTCCTCCAGTTCCGTAATATGCCCGCCAATAGATAGCTCTTCGGCTTCCTGGAGCAGCAGTTTTATGGCAGTTTCAATTTGAGTTTGAGCCATGCCGATGTCAAGCATGCGTAAGCCGATAAGTACTTAAAGAAATTATCGATAGACAGACAAAGGCAACACACCGATTGTCAAAATCACTTACTCGTTCGATGCCTAAGTCTAAGTATCGATGTAATTGTGAGTTGATAGTCAATTGTTCTACACACAGCTGTTTTTAAGCATACGGCACGAAAAAACATGTTGCGCTTGTAAAATTGAGGAGAATTTCAAAAGTGTTAAATTAAAATCGTAAGCAGGATGCAAGACGCTGACGAGCAAACGTTCAACTGCATCGACGAGGCGAATGCCATCATCAACGATGTCAAGGGGCATGTGGCTGAAATCGCAATATCCACAAAGCTGGAAAGCAGTGCCACGCAGATCTATCTCAACATTCGCACCATAGAAAGTGCCACCTGCTGCGTACAAGTGACAAATCGAGGATTCAAAATAGTCTCCTCGCTGTATGACACCATGGATGAGGATAAGGCGGTGAAATCCGTATTGCGCGAGAGCGGTGAGGAAGAGGAAGAGGAGATATTTGAGACACCGTATGCGCTGCTGGACAAGATTAGTCCACGCTATGTGGAATCGTTTGGCAATAAGCTTTGTCAGCAGCTGCGACAGCTTCAGCAAATGCGCACTGAATTCCACGAGGAAGACGAAGAAGAGGACGATGAGGAGAATTAATTCAAAGGGGATTTCAAACTGAGGCTGTACTCATTAAACACAAGATTTTAATGTTAGTTTATTTATGTAATTTATGTGTACTCGTAACCAAGAAAGTATTTCGGATAGTTTAGCAAACCCAAAAATCGAACCACTTTAGACTTTTAGGCGTTTCAAGAATAAAGATTGTGATTGCAATTCCAAATCGGTCAATTTGCGCACAGTGGGCACCAATTGTTCCACATGATCCTCATAGCCAGTGCCCATGTTGAGATTCTTTTGTCCATAGACGACCTTGCCATCGAAATCGTTCACAGGCACATACAGAGATTTGTCCACTTGCTGTATGGTGATATTCAGGTGATCCTCGACCTCGGCCAGCAAATTGGGTTCATTGTACCAAATGCAACAGCCGCGCACATCAGTCAAATTGGTGTTGTTACAGTTGCGGCCGCGTGTCTTGCACCATTCCCCGTGGTACCACACCTTCTCCGGCACCTTGGACACCAGACTAATGGCCAGACCCATGCGCTCAGCGCGTCCCACCCGACCAATTCGATGCACATAGTTCGATTTATCATCCGGCAGCGTTACATTAATCACTGCAAAAATAAGTAATTTAAATTAAATTAAAGATTTACAATTTTCGGTGAACTTACTGAATGGTAGTCCGGTGATGTCCAGTCCACGTGCGGCCACATCTGTGCAGATGAGAAACTTGACTTGCTCGCGCTTAAACATTTCCAGATTCTGTTTGCGCTCCTGCGGCTTGCGATCGCCATGCAGACAGACGCACGAGTAGCGTTCACCTCCGCGCTGGCGCAGATGTTGCTCCAGATTATCACAGTCCTGCTTGGTGCGGCAGAACACAATGGCCCGATCCATTTTATGCTGATCAATGGCCCGAATGCAATACTCGCCCTTGAGCAGCTTTACAGCATGCGACAGCGTCTCCGGCGACTGATTTGTGGGATGGACGTTGTCGCCATTATGAACACCGTCGGTGCGTAGTGGTTGACGGAGTTGTTGCCAACTGGTGTCTGTCTGCGGATCCACTATGCACACCACATGATGCACCGTTTCGGGCACAGCATCCTCACCCTTGAGGTCTACCCAGGTGGGAAAGTGCATAAGGCGCTCGGCCATCTTCTTCACCTCAAAGGCATGTAAGGTGGCGGAGCAAACAACCATCTGCAGGCGGCACCCGTCACTGGTTATTTTTGGGATTTGCTTGTGCAGCCGCTCAATCAGATCCGTGTAGCCCTGCTTGAGCAGCGCATCCGCCTCGTCTAGCACAAAGAAGCGACAATGGGTGAGCTGCACAAAGCCGCTGTTGATGAGCTCCTCCAGTCGACCGGGTGTGCCAACCACAATGTGTATGCCCTTCTGCAGTTCCGCCTTCTGCTCCTCGAGACGCACGCCGCCAATGAGGAGCAGTGAACGCACATCGGGATGGCTCAGATGCAGCTTCAATTTCTCAATTTGATTATAGGTCTGCTCGGCCAGCTCGCGACTGGGTTCAATGATGATGGCTTGCGGTGCATTTGGCGCCGGCTTGCTGCCAGCTGGGTTAGCTGTGGGATTGGCCAGCGGATTGGGTGCAGTATGGGTTGGACCCGCCTGACACACAGCAACATAACCATTGCCGGGCGCATACTTAAAATCTGTTTTGCCAAAATTGAACAGCATCTCGGCATTCTTAAGGACCACAGCTGGATAGAAGGTGTCATTGCGTAGATTTTCGGGTATTTTGAAGGCAACGCCCAGAGATGTGCCGTTCTTGGTGAAGCTAACCTCCAGGCGCTGCAGGTCCAGCATACAGCCCACCACATCTGCCTTGCCGAAGGCATCGCCGTAATCATCAAACTGACGATTGGTTGACTTTTTGCCAGTACCGCCATAGCCGAATCCATAGCGACAAGTGCCCAAATCCAAATTGGCCATTTGCGTGGACCAGCCCACACGGCACAGGCCCTCATCCGTAACGATGGCTTCATAATAGAATTTCGCCTTGCCGTAGACGCCAGTTGTGGCTCGACATCCGTGCCATTCCTTAAACTCCCGCGACTGGCAGCGAAAGCCATCCGGAGTGACGGCCAATGCATTGCTGCGATCGAAAAAGGACATGGTCCAAGGGGCAACAGCTCCAGCAGTCTTAGCTCCGCCCTTACCTACCTTCCCCTCCTGCAAATCGCGTATTGTTTCCCACACAATTTGAATAATCGGCAGACAAAAGGCACCCGTTTTACCAGACCCAGTTTCGGCAGCCATTAGGACATCGCCTCCGCCTAGTATGAGTGGAATAGCCTCTGCCTGCACATCGGTGGGCAAACTGAAAACAAAACAACGCCCCATATATTATATATTATGCAAATTATATCTATGCATTTAGAAATAACTTACGTCCAGTCTAATTCATCGGTCGCTTTGCCAAGCTCTGGCAGCACACCAAACTCTGCAAAAGCGTTTATTAAATAAAATACAATGGAAAGTAACTTAAAAACTTGCCTTCAAAAGCAGTCATTGCTTATTTATATCCTCAAAATTAGTTTTAATTATTTCTGCAATTCGCCGGTGCAGAATTTTTACAAAAGTTTTTCGACTTCTCGATGCACACAGCTGCGTTCGCAGACAACTTTTGCTGGGAAATGCAATGTAAACTAAGTTTCTCGATTTCAATGTTAATATTTCAAATAGTAAATTGACTTATTTGAAATGCGGATTTTTACAATAATTGCGAGTCAGTTATTTATTCGGCTTCCATGGCAAATTTATCTCGAACGATATGCATAGAAACTATTCCGAAGAGTTGCCAAGTATAACAAAATTGTTGCGAATTTAAGTGTTGCATAACGACAGCATATCAACAGCTGTGATTTTCTGGCAATATGCAACACTTATATTTGTATACGCATTAATGCAGAGATTTTTTTTTATCAAATTATGGCAAATGTTTTGTTAAAGTGCTAATTAGTAATAGACATGTAAATTTTGGTATATAATTTAAAACAAACTCAAGTGTGAGTACTCACCCATTGTTAAACTGTTAGCAAATTGTGAGAACAGTATTATGTTTTGTTTGCAACACAGCAATTTGCTCGCTGGAAGGACAGGAGGAGGAAGAGGAGGATGTACTTTCCATTGGGCTGGCCCAAGCGCATCGGCCTGGCGCTGCCGGGGGAAGCGACTCACATTCGTCACATATCCTGTGATGCCGTCAAGATACTCGTTGCTGCTGTTGGCTCCGATTTTCTGGGCATTTGGTATGCAAATCCGCTGTTGCCAATTGCGTATTACTGCCGCAGCGCTGAATCTCTACAAGAATTTGGCAGTAATCATTTAATCATATGGAAACCCGACTCCAGGCAGCTGGCCGTGCTGACGGATGCGGGCGCTCTGCTGCTCTATCAACTTGACTTTGATGCCAATGGCAGTGGCATACTTATGCAGGTGGATCCACCAGCATTCAGTCTGAAACGCGATTCCGCGGAGCTTTTTATCAAGGAGAACATTCCCCGTTTGAGTCTGCGCGAGGTGCGCTGTGTCACCGTGGACTCTGTTATCTCCAATGTATGCTGCATAAGTCTGAGTGAAATGCTCTTGGCAACGGAATCGTGCGAACTGTTGCGACTGCAATGGTCCCAACTGGAGACGATCGACGTGGATCTGAAACCGCTGGCTGTAATCAAACTGCGCGACATTCCCTTCTATGTGCAGCAACAGCAGCAGCAGCCCGCTAAATATTTGCCCCCCATTGGCAACACGGCGTATGTGGCCTCGCTGGAATATTCCCCATTTATAGGCGGATGTGCGGCTGTGTTCAGTGATCAGCGTGCCGCATTCCTCATTGCGGATCATCTGCGTTTCGAGACTGCGCACATGCATGGCTGCTGGGTGCCGGATGTCTCTGATGCTAGTGTTTGCAGTGTGAATCACAAGTTTCGATTGCTTGCGTACGGGCAACAGAGCTCGGCGGTGGCTGTTTATGCCATCGATGATGCCACAGCTGGATTGGAGTATTCACATACGCTGATGCTGACGGAGAATGTGCTGCCTGGCAGCTTGGGCGCTGTCAATGAGCTCAAGTGGAGTCCAGATGGTTGTGTGCTCGCCGTGAGCTGGACAAATGGTGGCCTGTCGCTGTGGAGCACCTTTGGTGCCCTCTTGATGTCCACGATGAGCTGGGACTTTGGTTTGCATGTGGATCTGCTGAAGCGAAATCCATTGCAGCTGCGTCGCCTGGAGTGGTCCACCGAAGGGTATCAGCTGTTCATGACGTGCCGAGAGGGAGAGAACAACGTGCTCCAGCTGCAGTTTGTGAAGAGCGCATTGAGCATGAATCCCTGCATGAGCGCCCACCCGCACATTCTACTCCAGGGCGACGATTGCTTGTACATCAATCAGGGCGACAATTTGGAGCAGACCTATGGCAATGGCAATTGCACCTTTCCCAGCAGTTCGACTGCTCGAACCGATGACTGCGTAGAGCTGAAGCAGAGCCCGAATATGGGCAGCATTTTAACGGAGAGCAAATACTGGACATTGCTCCAACTACCACTCAACTATGCGGCCACTAATTGGCCCATACGCTATGCAGCCATTGATGCGGCTGGCTTACACATTGCGGTTGCCGGACGCACTGGCTTGGCGCACTATGCCATGCTCAGCAAGAAGTGGAAACTGTTTGGCAACGAGTCACAGGAGAAAGACTTTGTGGTGTCGGGTGGACTGCTCTGGTGGCAGGGCTTCATAGTCATGGGCTGCTATTCGCTGTTGGATCGCACGGATGAGCTGCGCTGCTATCCGGCCGAATGCAAGCTGGACAATCAATATGGACACAAGCTCCAGGTGCGAGCGCCCGTCATCAGTTTGAATACGTATCGAGATCAATTGATTGTCCTGACGGCGGATGGGATTGTCAGCCTATTTCGCATGCACAGACAGTCGGCGTACAGTATCAACGTGGAGTGTGCCTATGAGCTGGACGTGAAGAGCATCTGCATACATCCCGCTTGCATTGTTAGCTTAACAGTGACCAATTTGCGCAATGAGCTGAAGCCACAGCAACAACATGCGGAGGCGGAGACGATTGTGGTGAATGTTTGTGGACGCATTCTGATGATACAGCGGGAGGATGCTGCCCAGCAGGTGCCCAATACACTGCTGGCCACCTGTTTGGCAAGCTGCGTGGAATGTTTCTGGCTCTCCCACAATCTGGAGCACTGCGCCATGCGTGACTGCCTTTGGCTATATTCTGGAGCGCATGGGATGCGCGTCTGGCTGCCCATTCTACAGCAACGGTCGGAGCAGAGTGGTGCTCAGCAGCGTTTGCATAGCTTCATGTCCAAACGGATTATGTTGAGCTTCCCCCTAAAACTCTATCCACTTGTCATACTCTTCGACAATGTGATTGTGCTGGGTGTGGAGAACGAGAGCACCCTGTATACGAACGAGCCGAATTCACACTTTGCTTTGCCCTTCGCCTTAATGGAACGCAAATCGCAGGTTTATCTGCATAAGGTGTTGCGCCAGTTGATTAAACGCAACTTGGGCTACTCGGCATGGGAGATTGCGCAATCTTGCCGGAGTTTGCCCTACTTTCCACATGCCCTGGAGTTGCTGCTCCATGAAGTTCTGGAGGAGGAGGCCAGCAGCAAACAGCCCATACCCGATGCCCAGCTGCCGAGCATTTTGGATTTCATACGCGAGTTTCCCGTCTATCTGGAGACGATTGTGCAATGTGCGCGTAAAACTGAAATTGCACTCTGGCCCTATCTGTTCAGCATGGCCGGGAAGCCCAAGGAGTTGTTCCACCTGTGCCTGCAGGCAGAGCAACTGGAAACGGCGGCAAGTTATTTAATCATCATTCAGAATCTGGAGCCGTCGTCAGTTAGTAAACAACATGCGAATATGCTGCTCGATATCGCGCTGAACCAACGTAAATGGGAACTGGCTAAGGATCTGATCCGATTCCTCAAGGCCATCGATCCCAATGAGATTGATTCGCCACGGTGCTCGATGGTGTTGAATGTGAAAATTGCACCACCTCAACCCCAAACCCAGACGCAGGTCAATCAAAATGCGGATGTGTTCAATTTAGTGCTTGGACCGATAGCGACGCGAGAGCGCAGCTATTCCACCACCGTAACAAGCAATTTGCCCAAGGATAACAAGCAGCAACAAAGCGTGCCAGCCTCTGTAGAGCGAAGTGAGGCGCCCAGCGTGGGAGTGGGCAGCAACGTAGCCTCAGCGACTGTGGTTCGTCGCAAGTCGACCAAGGAACGGCAACAGCGGGAAATCTTCAACATTGATCTAATCCTGCAGCGACACGCACGTCAATTGCTGCAGCAGCACAAGCTGCTGGATTTGGGCTACATGTGCGCCTATCTTGACTTCCATTTGGTTAGCTGGCTAACGCAGGAATCGACAGCCACAACGAGGCTGGATAATTTTGCTACAGCACTGCAGGCTTTACATGCAGAACTCCAGCTGCCCAGTCCATTCCCTGCAGCGGGACGCGATGATTTTGCGGTGTTTCGCGGCACACACCGTCCAACTGGAGCCGCTGGTGGTGCTAGCTCGTCTCAAACCTCGGAGTCGGGTTACTTTAGTCTGGCCGCGCAACTGGAGTCACCACAGTTGCAGCCCTGCATCAAGGAGGAGGAGGAGCTGCAGCACAGCTCGCTGCCCACTCTAAAGAATCGCTCCAGTTCGCAGTTATCGTTCGATAACTTTCGCTATCGTCGCCTCTACTCGCTGCCAGCTTCGGACGATGACAACATCGATGTGGTTGCCTGTTATCTGAACGATAAATTGGCCATTAAGCTGCGCTATCTTCTTCAGCTCTTCATCGAGGCCAATTGCACGGACTATGCGCTCATGCTTTCCATTTTGCTGCAGGATGCGGCTTCGATATCACGCATTGTCAACGTTGTCATACGCAGCGAATCAGTGGGCACCTGCCGACGCATCGAGGCCGCCCTGAAGCAGCTGAGTCAGTGCACCTTTGACAATGGCGGGTCCATGTATCGCGGCTTTGTGATGACACTACAGCCACACATTTACCTGCTGGAGCAGTACATTCAGTCGGTGGGCGAGACGGCAGTGAACGATAGCATTGACGATAGCAATGAGTTGAGCGCCGATGCGGCATCCGTGCTGGAGAACGATCCATTGGATGGGTCCAACAATAACTTTGTGCCAAAATGCCAGCAGTTGCCCAACGGCAACCAGCGGTCGTCGGAGCAGCGTCTGACTCGACATGCCAGTCTCGAATCCAAATCGAAATCCAATGGTAATCCAGGCAATCCCTCCTCCACACAGTCGACGCCCACGCAACAGATGCAGCGTCGCGGCAGTCGAGAGGCGCCACGCGACGGTTGCCGGCTCATGTAATCGTCGTGTAATCACACAGAAATAGAACTCACTCAATGCATGTTCGTAGTAGTACAGACGCATACATTTGTATGTTGGTATATTTTTTAAGGAGGCCTGCGTGGATTTTTTGCATGTTGCTGTGTTCTTGTAATTGTTGAAATTTTGTTAATTGTTAATTGCCGAACTCAGAATGAAATGGACATCGATGAATAGAAAACGATTTCGTTGTAAGCTAATAATACTAGATACGTATTCGAAAATAATGGAATTCATAAGATAATAGATGAATTTTGCTGCAATATTTGTTAATTATAAAATGTACAACAAACTCTAAACTTAAATATACAAATATATATTTTTACTAATAAAATAACAAATAGACAAATTTATTCATTTTTATATATTTGGGTTATTATATGATCACATTATCGTTGAATGCACTTTGATGGAGCAGGTCCTTGGGCATTCTTTACAAATTTTTACCCACTTCCGTTCGCCCTGGGAGTGAAATTTTTAGTGTTTGGGTTCTTAGTTTACCACATAATATTTGAAAGCTATTCGATGGAGTAGGCCCTTCAGCAGCATGTTCTTTTTTCCTTGTTCCGTAAGGATTTGGCCGTCTTTGAGTCAGCTTTATAATCTTAGTCATATCCCTGAAAGTATGCAGCACTGCTCATAGCAGCTTTCGCCAAAAATTTATTTTTAAATTTTCATGAATTTTAACTTTAAAATTATTTATAATTTTTGAAAGAATATTATGCTTTTATTATTGTTAAGCTTATTCTTATATTAAGTATTATATTTTTGTTTAAATTTTACTTTAGCATAAGTTTTTACAATTTGTAAAAAATATATTGATAAGCAAATATAAATATATACAATAATAATGTAATTTTCAAACTGAATATAAAATAAGTTTCTAAACATATTTTTATATTTTTAATGTATTTTATGCAGCTGTTGTGTATATAATAATCAAATAATTAAACATTTTTCGGAAACTCAGTCGAAGTTAAGTCTTGTTTTTTCGATTTTCATTCGGGGTCCAACCTGTGTGAAGCTATAATGTAAGGATGCAGTTATCCCTTGCTCATACCTGAATATGCATATACCTTATATTGTTGGAGTTGCTATTTTTCCTTTAATTTTTATTAGTTCAATAACGAATTAATTTTTGTAAGTGGCAAGCAGTGACTGTTAGTGATTCATTACGTGCGCTGCTTGATTTGACGGTTACTCCGCATTGCAGGTGGATAGGATATTATTAGTAAGCATTGTTGTTCCTGCTTCTTATCCTGCTGCGTCTGTTGTGCATTTCCACTTTTCACTTTTTGAAGTTTGTGCAACGCAATTCGCGCAATTGCAAACTTTGACTGCAGCGGATTTTGCCCCGTTTGCTGCCAAGTACAGCAGCAGCAGCAGCAGCAGCAGCTTTCAATAAAATCGTCAACGTAAGTGCTTACAAAACGTAATCACTGTAATGTTACGACGAGGGGGCAGAATGAGAGGCGGTAACGAGCTGGAGGCCAACAACAATTGCAACAACAGCAACATCAGCACTGGCAGCGAACGTCATAGAACTTTTCAGCTCCTCTCAAACATCACAGCCCCTGCGGAGACTGATTGTGTGGGTATGTATGTATGTGTGAGTGTGTCTGTTTGTGTGTGTGTGTGTGCCTTCAAGTAGAAAAGCATTGGCGGCAAGAACGCAGAAATTCGTGTATTTCGCATCCGTTGTCGCCGACAACAACAGACTCTCATGCCGGGCTTCAATCTTGTTGCTCGCGTCGTTGTTGTTATTGTAAAAATAACTATTGACGCTTCAGCGAAGAGGCAGCCAAAGTTATAGTTGTGTGCAACGTCTGCATATGTACAATGCACACACACTGATGCACATAAATAAAAGCATCAACACCAGGCACACTGCTCAGCGGAAGTCGTCGCCGTCAAGAGCGCGGTCTGCAGAAATTGTTAAAAACTTTTACAAATTCCTTATATTGCGGACAACAGGAGCAGCCGCAGCAGCAGCAGCAGCAGCAACAACAATAACAACTGTAATAATGGCAACTACAACAGGATGTTGCGGGTCTGCCGCAGACAACAAAACCACACCAACAGCATCGGCATCAGCAACAACAACAACAAATATTACAGTGTAATCAACAACACCACATGCGACGACCGTTGGCAGCCATCGCCCAGAAAAGCCTGGAGCTGCGTCTACAGCTGAGTTCCTGGCACACCACTCAAGGGTTAGGCAACCAGCCACATCCTCAGACTTTGGCTTGCTGCTCCAGTTGCTGCTGTTGTTGTTGTTGTAGTTCTTGGTAACCACTGCAATGTAGTTGTTGTAGGTGTAGTTGTAACAACTTTCCCAAAAATATTTGAGCGCTGCGGTGCCTGATGAATTTGGAGTTGTCTTGGTGATTTTGATGAATGCCTTCAATATGCATATATGCTGGCATGTTTGCAAGCATGTGTGCATCTTACACAAAGCTGATCCTGAGTAATACTGCAGCTGGGAGCGACTACGACTTTCTGCAATTTTTGCAACCTATATGAATGACATGTAAACTTGTTGTGGCTGTAATAAAATTCCAGAGTTTTGTGTGCTTACAATAAAATTGCGCTTATTTGAGGATGAGCCTCCAGAACAGTCAACAGGCCTTTGTTATCGATAACAATACACACATACCTGCACAGATGTATGTAGTAGCTTGTTAGTCATCTACATTGAATATATGGGTAGGTTGGCTGTCAAAGAATATTAGAAATATAAGACTTGATTGGAGTTGACCCATCCAAACAATACGAACTTGATTTTGATTGACTTAAGGTGTTGATGATTTTAGAGAGTTTGATCCGAATATGCTGGCAAACAGAAACCATATACCATATATATATGGTTCCATTCCGATTTCATTTTTAATGATATCTTTAATAAATACTCAATATTTTATTTTATAAAAATTACTCTCATAATCATTTTGATAAAAATTGGTATCTTTTCCTGTTCATTTGCTAACTAGTCTATAATGCTTAAAGTTTACAAAAGTCACTCGTGTTGCTGTTTGCCAGACTTTGATTTAGAAAACCAAAAACAATTTCATTAGCATAGATTACGAGTCGTTCAGACAAAACAACGGACTTGCAATTCAAATGAACCCAAAAAAGAACGTTGTTGAGCAGGCGACCCCTTGTGAAGTGAAGTTCTAACCCCGCCAGCCACCTCACCATCCACATCCACCCTCCACCGATTGAAGTGCAGCTCAATGCACATAGCTTCAAAAACAGTTGCACCCCCAGTTGCTAGCTGGCAGTCTCCGGCATTTTGGGTGTAAAAATTTCTAAATTGTACATTCATTGCATTTGCATTTTACAAGTAAATCCCCAACTGCCAATCTAATGTATGTGTTGCAGTCCCGAACTTTTCGAATCTCTCTCTCTCTCTCTATCTTTTTCTTTCTCTCTCGCTTTCTCTCTAACTGTCTGTCTGTCTATTTGTTTGTAGCCAGCGAAGCGTCTAACCATTCGTCCAGCTGGCAGTAGCCGGAGCCTGGAGCACGGAGCACTGGGCTCATTCATGTCTATGTCGACGCTTTTGTGTAAAACACTGAAAACTCGGCACTTTTTTTTCGCTTTTATTTGCAACTTTGCTGCAACTTCCAAATTTCAGCCAACACAAGAAAAATAAACGACAAAAAACCAAAAAAAAAAAAAAACAGCATAATAAAAGCTCAAAATGCAGCCGTAACAACCCCGACATGACCCCGAAAAACAGCGACATAGAAAACTTTTGTCGAGAAATCACGGAATCAACTTGCCAGTGGGCAGAGTCCATTGGCAACTCGATGGCTGCTCTGGCTGGTACTCCGGCTGCAGCAGCAGCAGCAGCAACTGTTCCTGTTCATGCTCCTGATCCAGCTGCAGTTGCTGCTGCTGCTGATGCTGCTGCTCTGTTGTTGCTGCTCTGTTGTTGGACCTACATCGTTAGCTGCATTTGAAGTTGGTCTTCGCATCCACACTCTCGACTTGGTGCCCGACTTGCTTTCTGAGGGCATGAATAGATAAATACGCTGAGGCAACTACAGTAGGTGTTGGTGTTGCCCGTCTGCTTGTCTGCTTGGAAATTTGAAAACCGCAAAACTGCCCTGTGGGTGGACTTGCTGCTGTCTAGGTGTTCACTTGGGTCATTCTCTGCAGCCCTAGCTGTCGAATTTTATTTATTTCGCTAAGGCCAACAGCTCACAATAGAAACGTTAATGGCAATGCCGAGCTGAACACATGTGTGTGTGTGTGTGTATGTGTGTGTATGGATCGGGGCGTCGGTTACACAGTTTCCGTTTGCCTTGAGGCGTTGCGAAACTGACTAACATGGACCTGACCCGATAGAGCGACCACCTGGGCGCCAATCACAAAAGAATCGTTCAAGTTTTTGTCGGAGCAGCCATATGTGGATGTATGTAAATGTGTATGTGTATGTGTCTGTGTGTGTGTGTTGTTGCAGGCAAAGGTTGGGGCAGATGTTGTTTTTTCTCTTACTCCGACACTTGTGAGCTCTGAGTGTCATGTAAATGTTAATGCCAGTGCCCTATGCACCTTTAGCGTACCCCAGCTCCAGTTTCTGCTCAAAATCCCAAACTTTGCGTTTCACGTCCATCTGCATTTCCATCCCCAACCAAATGGGCAGCGGCAGCAGCAGCAGCAACAGCAAGCGGCATCCTTGCCAGAGTTTTATCACGTGTCAGCAACAGTATCGGGCTTTGAGTTCTTGTGTCACGCCCTCTCTTGCAGTGAGTGCCAGTGATGGGTGCGTGATTGTATGGATTGACATAACATATTTTCATAATAAGCACCGAAATTTGTATTTGAATCGATTTTTATTATTCTTATGAAGCACGCACAAATTTGTAATTAATTCGTTTATGTTTTAACAATTATCATCACATCGTAGCGCTGCTAAGCACCCAGTCATCGTGAATAATGCCAAGGCTCACGAGGCCATATCAGTGGGCTTGTGTGTATTGTGTGTGTGTGTGTGTGTGTGTGTGTGTATGGGGTGCACCGCTTGACGATGATTTTCATTGCCTACTTTTATGTGCCGGAAGTTTTCTTTGCCCGTCAGCTGCTGACTGACCCCTTGAACCGATACATTAGCAATCCAAAATCAGAGACAGAAACCAACCCAGGCGACAGATTGCTGGGCGAAAATACCTTAACGTAACAGCAACGTAAGAGAAGCAAAATCACGCGCAGCACAAGCAGCAGCAGTAGCAGTAGCAGGAGTAGGAGCAGGAGCAGGAGTAGCTCCACCTGCGATACCTTTTCTGTCATTGAGGTGCAAAGTTTACCTCATTAATTCATTAATCAATGTGTCTGCGCCTGTGCGTGTGCATGAACCTGCTGAGTGTATGTGTGTGTGTGGGTATCGGATGCGTAGATGGGTGTTAAGGTGTTGGGGTGTTTGAGGGTGTGAGTGAGGGCGTCTGCTTTGTTTTGGCACTTTTGGCGAGCAGCACCTGTAAATAATGGCCCTTTGTTCTACGCCTCAACGGAGGCGGGCAACGCTGCTGAGTTTTCTCTCTTGTTGCTGCTTACGTTTCGTTGCACACACAAAAAACAATGGGGCAAGTGGGCGGGAAGTGGACGGAAAAAAAAACAACTTGGGGGGAAAGGATCTCGTTGAGTTCCCATTTTGATGTGGACCCGGGACTGAGGCATGACTCGACGGCTTTCTGGCCCCGAAATATTTCAATGAAGATTTATGTGCCGGCTTCGCCAGCAACATTTCTTGCTTCTGCTCAATTTTTGGGCCAGCTGCTTCCGCTCGTGTTTTCGTCAATCATTACGGCAAGGAGCCAGCAGCTAGCTGCGAATTCGATTTCATGGCTTTTACACGCGCTTTGCAGTTTATGCAACTCACTTCCGCGCCAACCCCACAAAAAGAACTAAAAAGCCATTTACGCAATACAACAAGCCAAACTTAATTTCCTGCTGCGCCACCCAAGCCCAACCTCCGCCGTAAAAGCTACTGCCACGCTCATGACCCGCAGCATATACCACAGATCATTAAGTTCTCGAGCCAAAGAAAAAGAAAAGAAATAGCCAGCCCAGCTAGATATACTGCAATTTCGCTGCAACACCTGCAAACTGCTTAAGTTTCTGCCAAGCTAGTACAACAGTTATGACCATAGCGGCCATAACAGTGTCGCACCCCATCCCCGCCCCACACCACTCCCCCCCAACCAGGTAACGAACGTAGCATATTTGCCGTGACGTTGTAATCTGAAAGATTTCAAGTTGCTGCCAGTGCCGGTGTATGTAGTAAGTGCATAACACTTAAGCAACATTGAAAAGTGCCAGATGGGCACAGCCGACAGGAAATCATAATTGGGATCCTCTTTGACTTTGAGATCAATATACGATGTCGTATAAGAATTCTCCATTGAATTAAAGTCACATTTTAATTTAGATAATGAGAATAATGTATATGAATGAAATATTGAAGACATCGACAGCACAAGCCATTTATTGCCAAAGAAAAATAGAATCAGCCATTACAAATTATCGCTAAACGAAAGCAAACATATTTCTATATAAACAAATTAAGATTGAGAGCTTTGATTATCTTTGACATGAGATCCTTCGCAAACAAGAATATGCAAAGGTATGTATAATTCCAAGTTTAGGTACGTTATCAATTGATTGTGGATACGAGCATTAATTGATATTATATGTAAACAGCTCGACCCTGAGACACAATTTCAGTATGAGTAATATGATTGTCTTTATCAATTATCAAATTGAAATTCTTGTCGCCTGTCACTTATGGCATTCAACTTTGGGTAAATCAGGTATATGTGTATGTGTGCATGTGTGTGTGTGTGTTACTTAAAATCATTTATTGCGGAATTATGCATATTTTTATTACACTCGAGTTGCATAAATAAAGGCATTATTGCACTTTACGATGAGCAGCTGCCCCCGAGCAGCAACCAGCAACCAGTCATCTGCACCTGAACCTGGCCCTAAATGCAACGTGGCCCTAGCTCAATGGTAAGACTTCGTTGCAAGCTTCAGGTGATTTTTGCATGCCACACAAGTTCACACACATAATGTACATACATATGTGGCTCATCAGGAGAAGGCTTAGATTTTTGCATGCCTTGATTGTCTGTCGTCCTTTGCTGGGTATCCTTGGCATCTACGGATGCTGCTGCTGCTGCTGCACTTAAATGCCGCACATGTCTTGTGTCGAAAATTTCTGTCATTCAAAGTGTTTTGTGAGCATCTCCCACATGGTCTGATGTTTGCTGCTGTTTGCTTTGAAATTTAAATTTTTATGACTAAAATGGCAGTTGGCCATGGCCGTAAGTGCTGAAATTGGCTTTGCCCCTCTCAACAGTTGCCATTTGCCGTCTATAACAAATGCACAATTCAGCATTATTTGCGTTATAAACTGTGGAAATATGCTAAAATTGGTTTGGGGCCAGGTAAATGCCATAAAAGGGTTAATGGCCATAGAAATGCGAAACTTGTCAGCAGGTACTATTACATTTCTGTTCAGTTCTTTCCACACGTTTTCTATTTTTTTTTTTTTTTTGGTTGGGGGGGGGGGGGGGGGGGTGGGGCTAAAATTATTGAAATACTTGTTGGCGTTGTTTGCCTTTTTGGGTGTTTCTCTTGCATTCTTTCTTGTTAGGGGTGTGTGCTGAAAATTAATAGGCCTGACGTCGTCTGATGAAATTGCCACTCGAATTTGATGTGACAGCATTTTATTCTTTATTTTTATTGCTTTGTATAATTTCCCAAACGCCATTGACTTTTCCCCCTTTTTTTTCGTTTTTGCTTTTAGTAGTTTACAGAAGAAAAAAATGCGTAGCACGCTCTTGTGCTCAAATTATGCCAAGTGGTTGGGTAAGTTTCGAAGGTTGAAGTTGGTTGAATTGGATAGGTATCACATTCACATATCAATTTCCAGCTTAGCTTCATCATTGTCCATGTCACTTAGGTAAATGATTTGTGAGGCTTCAATATTTCTCCAAATAGGATAGCATTTGCGATTGACGAGTCAAGTAACAGAAGGATTTCGGGACTGCATCTATCGTAAAGAAATGCTGATGGCTTCAAATGCTTTTCAGAAAGTATTTAAAATTCGTTATCGAGCACTGCTCTGCTGAAAGCTATTTGCATTTTACATAAGTAAAAGGATAACTCATTATTAATATTCGTATCACTTTTCTAAATGCCATTTTAAATACCCCATTTAAATAAATTTGGTTTGCTTTTTGTTAGTCTAGCTAATCGTTTTCAATTTTTTAAAAGCCTTGTAACAAATGGTAAATATGCTAATTCCAGACTGTCTTTCAGAGAATGAAATTAGAATTAGACTCTTTACTCGTTGGGCTTACATAATTCAATAGTATATTAGAGAGAGTTTGCCCCAACTTTGTTGAACTACATTCTATGGATTTACAAGTTATAATTCCTTAAAAGCAATTATCTATCATATTGCTGCCAATTGCTGCTGTGATTGCATTCTTTTACTGGACATATGTATATTTATATATTCCTGTTTACCGTATTCTGGTATCTCTGACAATTTAAATGTATAATGGCGGATTATACTCAAATCACATCAATGCTGAGTGCGGGTGAGGCGGGAAAGGGAGATAACCATTCTTTGTGGCCATTTTGTGCGCTCAGCTCATTAAGCATACGCAGTATTGGCAAATTGCCATGGATATTCCTCATGTCCTCATTGCCATTTCTCTTGTTGTCCACATAATTTAATTTTAAAATTTGCAATTGAATGCCATTTTAAAATTGCTTAATGATCACAGCACATACACATATCGTACTCAGCGATACCTGCCACATTTATCACATGACTTCCCATAGTCCACCGCACCCTGACCGTCTACCTCCCACCCTCCAACGATTAAAATGTTGGCAAATTAAACGCTTTTTAAAATTAATGTATTTTTTTTATAATTTTTTTTATTCATGCTTTTTATTTTTGCAAATTTGTTTTGTTTTTGTTTTCATCTTTGCTGGGTTTCATTTATATTTTGTTCACATTTTGTTTGAGGGATTTTTTGCTTTTGTAATCGTTATGTATGTATATATACTATATATATATACGTAGTTGTAGAATTTGTGGTGTGTGTATGTCTGCTGTGTACTTGTTGTTGTTCCACGTAAAAATCATTGAAAATAATTTATTATGCAAATTATTATAAATGCATCAAAGTAATTTTACCATAACTGACAACTGCATAAAACTTAAACTGATTTCAAACAGCGCAAAACAACCGCAACAGGAACGGCATTAAAATTGACACACCAAACAAACAATCAAACAAACAAACAGGAAAGACAATGCCACTTTCCAGCTGTGTACTTTATGCACTCTCTCTTATTGTTTAAATAGCCTCTTTGAACAGTTGATGAACCCTTTTGTAAATACCTGTAGTACCTCAGTTATGCATGCTGTTTAATTTGTTAAAGTGGCCAATTAATGGGTGCATAAATTATTCGCTGCCCAAATGGCATTCTTTTGTTGGTTGGAAGTGAAAGTATTATTTGAATTATCTAGATATATGTATGTATATTGAAAATGCATGCAATATTTGAAAAGCAGCCATTATAGAATATGCAACTTCAATACAATGGAAATACTCTTATGCCCTGTTGAGCATTCATGTTAACTGAACTTTAGAGTAGTCGCCTCTTGCCGGATTATATTCGATTATGTTAAAACGCAGTCGAAGCTGCGCCTTCTGATATGGTATCTAAAGTGTTATCTACTCTACTCATAATAAAAATCCCCCGTTGGAAAGAAATGCTATTAATCAGGACATGATTGGATTGGCCGCCAGGCACTCAATGATGCTTTTTTCCCATTGTAATCTACTTGCAGGACTTCTGACAATACGATCGACGTATGAACAATTTCTATCTTCTGGCTTTCGTACTGGGACAGAGTGGTTCTCAGTAATGAGAACCCTTTAGCATCGTCATTAAGATGTTCTGGCTTTCACATTTTAAATTATATTCACCAGTCACGTATTCGTAACTGCGGATTGTAACTAATTAATGATGATCGCTCCATACTTGTTGACATAACAAAAAAAATAAATGATTCTTAAATGCGTTGCACATTTTGTGGCGAAATTTGAATACCCTGCCATACTCATTTTTGACTTTGGCTTTTGTTTTGCTTATTGTTTACTTAAAACTTTTGGCATTGTTTGCGCAGCCAACCACGCCCAGTGCCTTCGCCCACTTGGCACGCGCACACCATTTTTTATGCACCATGTGTTTGAGCTTTAATTGAATATAAATGTAAATTAATGATGCAAAAATAATTTTTGCTTCGAGGCTTTGCCGTTTTGGGTCCGCCTGTTGATGTTGTTGTTGTTTGTAAACATTTTCATATTGGCGGTGTTTGCAATGTTTTCAGTGTGTTTTTATTCAGCGATGGCAGTTAGCAGTTATACAATTAAATTGCATTCAACTAAATTTGCATAAATAAATAAGTACGCAATGCATTTATTCGTTGAAAGTTGAAGGGCAAAGTGGGCTGCATTGCTCGGGGCGTATATTAAACACAATTTTCAATTGGACTTAACAACGTTGTATGTGTGTAGTTAAACAGCAGAATGAACAAACAAGGTATACAATTAGGCAAGTGTGTGTGTCATTTTGTATTTGTAAAAATTGCTTAGCTGTTGCGGTTTAGTATATTACAAAAGGATTTAGTCATAACTTAAAGAGTCTGCTTCAGTTCGGGAACTCAGCACACAATCAAACAATGCAGTTTGCAATAGTTCATTTATGCTCTACGGCTTAATGGTGGAATGCTCGAACTGGCTGAAGGCAAATGGGCCATTTTTGACTGTTTTGAGGTTAGTTTGAGCATATGTTGAGGTTGCTTTATGGGCTGGAATTTTGGATCGAGGTACTGGGGGTGTTGTGTTTGTGGTAAGTGTGGTTCTCGCTGAGAGCTACGCGTTTTGTTATGGGTCGATTGAGGTTGGATGAGGTTAAGGTTGAGCTTAAGTTGAGGTTCTAGAAATATGAATAATGATTCGATTATAAGTGAGGTTACGTTTGTTAAAACTCAGATTGAAATGAATAGAGATGTGGGAAAATCAGAATAGTTACATAATAAGAAGTTGAAACACTATTTCAGTCGCTTCAGCCAGTTGCATTCAATCCATGGATGTGTCTACAGATGTGTCTTATGATCAAATGCCTTAAATGGTATTTTCTATTACGCTTTACTTTAGATTACGCTTTACTTTTAGTTACTTTAAGTGGCTGTCATTTGGTTTTTGAGCTACAAGTATTTTGTTTATTTTATTTTGAGTCTGCTTTGATTCGGGCTGTGGAGTACTCTCTCTTGCTGTGGGGGACACGCTCATCTATTTATATATGTATATACATATATATATATATATATATAAATATATATATGCTTTTACTATATATATATATGCATATATTGTATATGTATGTTTGTATTACATTTCATGCAGGAGCTATACACAAACACTGATGCTTATTTAATGCTATGATGTAGGTTTATGTATGTAGTTTGCTTTTTTTTATTTGTTTGATTGATTGATTTATGGTATGTATGCTCTTCATTATTTTTAATTTGCTCTGTTCGTCTCTGCATTTTTCTACGACTTCATCCTGCCTATTTGTTTCCATTTCTAATGACAATGCTACTACTATTTTGGTTTTGTTTCGTTCAATTTTGTTTTTCATCTACTAACGACACATTTAAATATTTGCAACTGCTCTACTTTAAAATAGTTTTAATTTTATCATATCATATGCCATTCTGTTACATTCCTCTTCACATACGCATTCGTACACTGAGCCAAAAGGCTGTCCCACCCAAAAAAGTATGCTACACTTTTCACTCGATCGCAAAACTATTTGCTATAGTAGAACTATTTTTTTTTTTCTTCATATGTTTCATTAACCTAACTGCTTCATTTAATGTTGCCTTTCTTTTTTTTTGTTTGTTTTGTTTAATTTTGATAGCTATGCGTTTGCTTTTTATTGCTTTTACTTTTACTTTTACGATTACGTGTACGTTTCATTTCATATATGTATTTATGTATATATTTTTGTTTAGTTCTCTATAGGCTTTTATTTTATTTTGTTTTACTTTTTATGGGGATGTTTTTTGCGCTTTTCTCAGGGATTTGTTACGTTTTTTTCTTTCTTTTTTTGAAAAAAATTAAGGTACACATTAAAAATAGTTAGGTTTTTGTTTTGTCGCTTTAGGTAGGTTGTGTTTTTTTTTTAGCTTTGTTTTGTTTTATTTTGTGAGGTTATTCATCTATGCGTTTTCAAAAATAAAAACTTTCAATTAGGGGCCTTAATGACATAGCACATAGTATGCAACTAACATGCTACGATGACTCTGTGTTTTGTGTTTAGTGTGCTTGTGTGTTTTGAGCCTTTGTGCTATTTTTACTACTGGCTGCTACCTGATAGCGGGTACTTGTACAATGAGTAGTTTTAACAGTAGCTGTGAGCTACAGACAAAGAATTTGTTGGCGTTGCCGCAACAAGGAAATTAAGAAGCGAAGGTTGCAATAAACGACCAGCTAATTGGGTGCATTTTAAAAAAAGTATTAGCTTCTCTGAATAAAGGCGAATGAACAATGCGAAATTTTGTTCTTTCACATTGGCGAACAGTTGCGGAAAACTAAATGGAAGCAGCAAAGATAGAGATATATATATATATATAGAGGGAGAGAGAGAGAGAGAGAGCAAGAGCAAAATTAAAGGCATCATTAAGATATTAAGCCGGCACAATTGCTATGTAAAGGAGTAAGAAATAATTGAAAAGAATTAAGACTTCTTTTTCAGCGCAAAGACAATGGTAAATAAGACAAATAGTTAAGAATGATTTGACTTAAGCTATAATTCTCAAAGAAGAGTTTGAGTTGAAACTTACTAATCAATTTAACTCTAATGAAAATTTAAAATAAATATTTGTATCGCACAGAATCGCTAGGAAATTAGCAGAAAGTTGGTTTAAATCTATTACTGAATTTGTGTGCATGTAATTCCCATGGAGATCTCCATTTTATACACACTTGAGCATGCAGCCATATCAAGCATAGGATTTTTAACACCTTTGACAGAAGTTAAACGTGAGTTGCCTCTTTGGCTTTCGAATCACTTTCTGAAAGGCTTCGGAAAAGCTGCTCGCTTAGCATATTTTCATAACAACAACACTTGCACAAATCCGTCTGCAAGTCTTCTTTTCCATTCCCATAGCACAAGCGCCAAAATGTTCGCTAAATGTTTGTGTGTGTGTGTAAGTTTGTTGCATTTAAAATGTATGCATTTTCCGTTTACTTTTTGTTTAGCTTGAGTTTTATACTTTTTTTTATGTTAGTTTCGCTTGTTTTGTTTTTTTTTTGTTTGTTATATATTTTTCAGTGTTTATGTAGTTTTTAAAACTATTTTCTGACTTTTTGTCGTAACTATCGCAAGTACATTTTCCAAAACCGTTTTTGTTTGCATTTAATTAAATTATATGATTACTTTTGCCTTTTTTTGTTGTCTTGTGTAGTGTAGATGTTGTCAGTTGTTGTGGTGGATTTTGTTTCTCATTGGAAAACCAAAACAAGTATTCAATCGGAAATGCTTTTATACTCTTGGGCATTTGAGGAGATGCCACTTTTTGAGCGACTTTAATTAATTGCCGACCGGATATTTTTTTCTATTTTAGCCCAAAGTTTAATTAAAATGACTGACAAAATGGTACAAAGGGAGCCAGGCTGCTATGGCAAAGAAAAAATAAAGAGTATAACCCAAAACTATGAATACCTTGCTTGTTGCTTTTTTATAGCTTGTTGGGATTTTTTCCTAATTAGACACACTCATTGTTGTCGTCATTGACGCTCTTTTACTGGGTCAAAGCTTTGTGGGTATTCAGTCAAAAGTATATGGATGGCGACTAAAAAGGGGTGTATGGGGTGTGGCAAAAAGTGCCTTACTCGACACCCATTATAAAGTTGCTCGTCAAGTGGCCTAAATGCACAAAAAATAAAAATAAAAAAGCGAAAACCTCAAACACGTTGCCCCATATATAAAGGCAACGCCCCTTGGCGCAGTCCTCGAGCCCTGCACAACAAACTTTACTTTTTTTTTGTATTTATAATTTCTAACAGGGCTAAAGTTTTTTTTTTTTTTTGTAGGTGTTTGTATCTATGTATGTGTTTGTGGAGTGTGGAGTGTACGCTTGTGGGTCTACGTTTGCGCAAATAGTTTTTAATTTGTGGCAAACTTTCCAACAGTTTGCGCAACATTTTCTTTACACGTTTTGTTAAATATGTTCGTTTTTTGATTGTTTCAACTTTGCTTTTGCCAACTTGTCACTAATCCATAGTTAATGCCAGTTAATAGCAGTTATCCTAAAAATATATACTATATATGATTTGTATATATATATATATACTTTATACTTTACTTATTTAGCAATCGCTCATTTTGCTTATGCTTGCCGTTTTGGTATAAAAATTGTATCTTTAGTTTGGGCTTTTTTTCTCATTTAATCGCTTTATGATTTGCTTTATTTATTTTCGTTTTCAGTTTTGTTTGTATTATTAATATTTTTATTTGCCATTGTATAAAATACTCACATTCACATTTACAACTACGAACCACGTAACTACTTATAGATGTATTTTATTGTATATATAGACTTTATATTAATAGTTATGTATGTGTATGTATATGTATATATAAATGTATTTATATGTATGCATGTATATCGTAATCGTATTTATGTATGTCTGTATGCACGTATGTATGTATATGGTATATTTTCACTACTTCCGAGCAGAACTTTACGGCCCTTAACTCACATCTAACTCATCGTGTACGCTGGCTAGAAGTCATATATATATAGTAGTTATCTCTATATACCTACACCTATGCCCAATCCAAGTACCTAATCACACACCCTGTATAATGCTTAGCTCCTCTCAATTGCGAAATATCCGACCAAAAACCGAGTTTTTTGCCTACAATTACGCATCAATTGCCTTACGAGTTGCCTTATTGAGTATAAAGTATTTACAACTTAATTTTAGCATACAATTAGTTACAGATAAGAGACAGAAAGAGATAGATCGACAGATAGATAGAGAGAGAGAGAGTGAGTGAGTGTGTGTTTATAAGTAGTTGAACGATATACATATAAAAAAGAGAGGGGAAAGTCAACACTTTGAGTGTAGAGCATTATGATTTGAGTTGAGTATAAATAGTAACTGAATATAACTTATTAGTAATACATATAAATTATATGCAGTTAAAGCGAGTACTTTTTTTATAGCCATAAATCAACAAAAATATACAGTGAGAACTAGGTCTAGGCAAACTGCGATAATTTAGGATGTTAATCATTGAAAATAAAATTACTTGAAATTCATTGCCAATATCGATAGCAGGATTAATAAATACAAATTTAGTAGTTGCCCATTTTTAGCATAGTTCTAAAATAAACTTAAATATATGTAGTTAAATACGAAATTCTTGAAATGATGGCCTAGGCAGAGCCAAAGTTTTTTATCTGTTTCCCACTACACTTTTCTCAACTATGTTAACTGAATGAAAAATTATTGATAGTTCAAACATCTTTATCATCATCACACGCGGTACAGAGTTTTTTTTGTTTTTTTTTTTTAATTTTTTATCTTTAGTCTTTTACGCCATTTCTCAATAAGACAAAGTAAAGTCGCAAGTCTTTCCAAACACCAACTAAATAAATGTGATACTTAGTTGTTTGTTTGCTCTTTTGTTATATATGGACGTATAATTTTATATGTGTATGTGTATGTAGTTTTCCTTTCTTTTTTTTCTCGTATTCGAACTTAGTTCCTTAGTTTGCGCGCACTACAAGTGACTAAACTTAACTGGGGTGTAAGTATTACTCATTATGTTTTATGTGTGTGTATGTGTTATGAGCTATGTACGAGTATGTTTATGGTTTAGTTTAGTTTAGTTCCCTATATCTATGCCATCATCTAACTCATTGCTTTTGCTCGAGTGGTTTACTGAATTTCTTCATTTACGATTGTGTCTTGCAATGCCCAACAAAAATCATCAGACGTTCAAGCTTTACATGCATAAGTCAGACCCTATATATAATAAAACTATTATGTAGAAGGAATGACTGCACTAGTATTTAGTTATATACGTAATCGTATTTCTCTATATATTTATGTATGTATATATATTCTCATTTTTATTTTTATTTATTTTTTTTTTTTGTATATCATATAACGACAACAACAACTAATTATTGCTTTTCGGTTTTTAAAATGCGGTACGCGATTAATTTTTATATTTTCTGTTTGTTTTTCTTTTCCCCTTTTTTGTTATCATTTCTCATTTTGCTTAAGTTACCTTAGAGAAAAAATCATTAATAATTTACTAAATGTTAGAACAAAAATAACAAAAAACTTAAGGGACATGGCATAAATAAACAGGGAGAAACAGCAGAAGACTGGTTTTCATTTGTCTGGGGGTAGAACTTATTATGAATAATTAATAGTACTGCAATTTTTTTTATCATTTTTTTCTCGTTTTTTTTTTGTTTTTTGTTATTGTGTTTTCCTATGCTTTGCTTCTTGTTGTTGTCTGTACTTGTGTTGTGGTAGGATTAAGAGCTGTCATTTATAGTTAAAGAGTTGTAGTTGCCTTCTTTTCTTGTTTTTTTTTGTTGTTTTTTTTCATTTTGTTTGTTTTTTGCTTTAAGTATTTATATAGTGTAGTTAGACGGTGGTGCCTGTGATGCTGCTGCTGCTTCGCTCTGCTGTGCCATTGTATGCGACTATTGCTGCTCCTGCTTCTGCCACTGCTCACGTCCTGAGCAGCAGAAGCAGCCAAAAGGATGAGGCGCTCAGCCACAGCCACAGCAGACAGCTGGTCAGCTGGCCACAATTGGTCCTGGTGGCACTGCTCGATGCACCCCCGTGTCCGTCAGTCGCCGAGCTGCGACTACTGCGCGCCGCTCCCTCGATGATGTTGTTGTTGTCTAGCTCGTGGAGCACCGGCAACTCACTGAGATCCGACGCCGGCGAGGTGCGCTCCGTGACGGGCGCAAAGAGTCGCTTGGGCTTGCAGCGCTTGTGCTTCTTGTAGGTTTTGGTCACATTTATGCTGTAGCCTTCGAGGAACTCGGAGCCCTGCAAAAGGAAATGGATAAACATTAGCGCTTGCTTTAGGTCTGCATTCAATAAATTACAACATTAATTAAATTTTTTGCAAGACCCTCCCTCCAACTACTATTAAACAGAAAAGCAGAATGCGAGACAGAGAGAGAGAGAGAGAGACAGAAAGAAGAAGAAGCGCAAAAAATTTTAAAAAACCTTATTTATGTGAGCAGAAAATGGAAAACTTTTCTTGACTTATCTTGTATATTGTGTTCAAGTTAAGTTACCTTTTATTTAAGGAATATTTTTACTTTGTATTAATTATGTAAAATGAACAAAAAAATATATATATCTAAATTTGAGTAAAAATAAAACTCTCGAGCAAGAACTTAGCTCCTTTATAGAACAGGATACAAAATTAGCATTTCTTGCAAACATTCCAACAATTTTGTGAGCTGCCCAAAAAGTTAAAGATTCAAACGAGCTTATATATATATGTATGTGGCACATTATTATATGCAACCATATCGCTTAGGTTTCGCCTCTTTTATATTATTATTGTATATTTACATTTACATGGAAATATACGAATTTCAAATGATATTATGCCGCTGATATAGACATTTGCCTACACCAGACGATTGCCATGATTAAACATACTTTATGCCTTCGCGTCTAGGATCTACCCTCGAGGGCGCAAATCCACAGCAACACCTACACACACACATACACACACACACCAACAAATTCCAAGCACAATAAGAATACAATGAAGCCATCAGATTTGTCGTTTTCCACTCTCCACCAGCTCCAGCTCGAGCGCCAAAATTTTGCCTTTTAATTACGCTGCATAAATTTGTGTTTATAAATAGGCAATGGCAATGGTCTCTGCGCCGAGCAGGACTGGTCCGTTTGTTCCCCTCCACCCCACTCCCCGCCAGACCACACCCACACCGTTCCGAACCACCTCGGTTCGTTTTGTGCTGTGTGGTTCGAGGCTTTGGATTCAATTCTGGATTTTGGTGCGAGTTCGCCATCTTTCCGGGCTGTGGTCAAATATTTTATGGCAGCCAAAAAATCTAAATCTACTGAATGTCTGCATTTTGCTATGGGGGGCGTGGCACAACGCTGTGGGCGTGAGAGACTTCATAACGAGTGTTTACTAATAATATTATGCAAATCGAGCGACGGGCTCAACGTTGAAATCAGGAGCTGGCGGTTCGTTTGTTTGCTGTGGATGTTGATGTTGTTGTCGCCGTTGCCGTTGCTGTTGTTATTGCTGTTGTTGCTGTTGAATTTTTCAAAAGGCATTTTGTAGAACGTTTTACGCTGCCCACCCACACCCAAATCTGCCACCTCCACACAATCATAAAAAAGAACGAAAATACTTGACAGACATTTGCAGGTGTGTTTGGACAGTTTATATTTTGTGGGTATGCGTGCGGCTGGGTTTATATATTTATGTGTGTGTGTGTGTGTGTGTGTGTGTGCGTGTGTGTGTATTTTATAGGTGTTTTGGGGTTGAGAAGTGCCTTCTTGTTGTTATTGTTGCCACTGACAGCGACAGGCATTGTAATTGAAAAGGAATGTAAGGTTGTGCTTACGGGGGCAACAAATTTATAAAATGTGCATAAATTTAAAAGCCTTAATTGTTCTGCTGGGCTGTGACTGTGATTTAAGCCACCTATATATGTATATACCATATATACATATATATACAATAGATTCCTTTCGGATTTTGACATGCTAATTAGCTTTGGGGCGTCGCTGATTTGGGCGCTGGTCATTTGAAATCTCCCTCTGGCATTTCCAAAGTAAGCCGCAACTTTTTATTTATGGTAATTAATGTTGCCCGTCAATGTTTGGTTTCAAGCAGGTGTAACTTTGAAGTGGGTACCGTGTTGCATACAAGCGTGTGTGTGAGTGTGTAATCCCTTTTGGTTCAGAAATGATTTAATCTAGTTCCTAATAAAGCCTCAAGTGTTTTAGTAGGCTTAAAAAATAATCTACAGTCGAATCGAAGGATTAGTTAGGACTTTCAAGTGTGTTACGAATATAAATATTTAATTTTTATACATTTTAGAAATTTTACTTAAAGTTGAACTAGAAATTAAAGTTAAAAATGTAGTTTAGCTGTGGGAAGAGACTTTAATAACAAATTGCACAGCTCTGCTCACATTAACTGATCAGTTTTTGGCCTATTATCGAAATCTATAAGAAGGAAAGCTTTAAGTTTCCACAAAAAACTAGTATCTTTATATATTAACTTTTTAAGCAAGCGTAAGTGAATTGGTTAAGCTTAGCCATTTATTTTAAATTATAAAATAAATTGAATTTTGCTTTTTTCCCAACTTTCTGGTTATTCCACAATCTGTAAGTAGGCCTTCCAGCCCATCGACTTTGAAAGCGTCTATTTAAAACTAATCTGTGATTTCTTTGTCTACTCTTCGGAGATTTATTATTTTTTTTTTCTTCTATTTTTTTTGCTACTCTTTGACCCGTTTTTATATATATATATATGATTTTTTGTCCTGTTAAGGTGCCTTGTATATTTTTACGGTACATTTAGCGCCATTTACCTTTCAATCTGCAGCTGGTTCATGAGCATGTTTGCTCATCATTTGCCCGGGCTAAAACTATTTTGTCAGCTGGGTTGAATCTAGTTTTTTGAGCTATATTTTATGCACACACTCTCGGCTCACTGCTAATTTGGCCGCTGCGAGGGCTTATAAATTCAGTGGGCATGTCACTGAAGCAAGCGGATGCCTCAAGGCAGCCTCAATGAATTATTGCCCTGGCCGATGAAGGAGGAAAAAAAAATAAATAAAGCGAGCGAGAGCGGTGAGGGCAGAGAGGAAAGCAAGCCGAGCTGGAAATGGCCAACAACATTTAACGCAATAGAATGGAAAATCGATGACAATTCAAGCGTTGATAATTTTCCTACCCACCAGCCAGCCGGTGGCATAAAAAAATGGCAACAATTCCTAACTTAAGCAATTTCCTACAATTTTCCAGCGACTCGAATCATGGTCATATGGGAGCATTCATTCAGTGACTCAGTCAGTCAGTCAGGCATTCAAGCAGTTGGTCTGTTGGCCTGTTGGTCGCTGAATCCATTGGACGTGAATTAGTGTGGCTGACTGGCAGCTGGCTAGTGACTTGGTTTTAGTGTGTGACCCATTAGAATGATCGTTGTCGAAGTTGTACGTGCGCCGTCTGATATATGTGACCCGGTTGGGGTCTGCTCGGCTCGAGCCGCGTCTGGCCCGTAAAGTGGCGCTAACAAACTCGAATGTAGCCCATTGCCAACCAGTCAACCAACCAACTAGTGAGCCAACCCAACAGCCACCCAGGCAGCCAGGCAGACTGCAACTGCAATTGATTGCACTTTATAACGTGCGGTTTCCGGTAGACATTACTCGCTTTGCTGCAGCCGCATTATCCGGGCACTCAGAGAGAGAAAGAGAGAGACAGATAGAGATAGAGAGAGAGAGAGAGACAGAGTAAGGGGTTAGTGGAAGCGGGAGGGGGATGGCCAAACTGCTGGGCTTGGATGCCCCTAATGTCTTTTGCCCGTACTCCTCACGATGAATAAATGAGCACTTGCCTGGGACCTGTGTGTGGGTCGCTGGCACCCAAGCCAAATGGCAGCAAGAAAAATTATCCCAGATATTGTCTAGTAATTTAGCTGATTAAGCTGATGGATGTAAAGCAGAGAGAGCAGAGCAATGTTGCCAGCGATCAGAGAGGGCAGATAAAGTGGAGTTGACAAGAAAAGGGTTAATGCGATTTCGACTGTGACAGCAGCCGGCGATGGTCATCCTTTCGATCTGACAACTAACTTGGCAAAGCAGAAACGCTTTTTGGTCATCAACTATAAAATGTTAAATGTATTACCGACGATTTGGCATGGAAGCAAAACCATATGGACTTCAATTGCTTCTCTGATGGAGCAACATTTTGAAAGTTATTAAGCTCGTTATTCACTTAATTGAAGTTGTCAACCAGACTTAAAAGCTAAAATATATAATTGGCATATCCTTATATTGTATATATATATATATACATATATAAAAGAGTATCTTTGGTTTCGCATTGCTTCTAATGCAGCTGCTACATAATTTCTTTTGTCGTCTCTCTGTCTTGTTATTTGTGACTTTCACTTGGTTAGATTTAATGTTTCGATAAATCGAAGTTGCTTACTCACCGGCACCACATGATTCTTGGCTCCCCAGCAGATGGGCTTAAAGCTGCCTTTGCGTGTGGCCTCTTGAAATTCGCCAAATTGATTTTCCCAATCGTAGGATATCAGACGTGCCTCCAAAGTCATGCCAGCCAATTCGGGCGGTGATGAAATCAGCACGGGATTTGAGTCGCTGCAAAGAAAACCGAAAGATACACAGAGAGAGTGAGTGAGTGAGTGTGAGAGAGAGAGAGAGAGAGGAGCAAAATAACATTATTAACTTTATTATTATTGTCAACTTTGATTAGGACTTAAAATTTATTACAGCCCCCCCAAAAAGGCGCTTTGCCAGCAGATTTTTGAGTTCTCCTCAACGCCGTCGACGAGGGTTGCTGGTAAGTTGGTAAGTCGGTGCAGATTTGCGCGGGATTTTCGATTGCCGAGGGAGGTGCAGAATGGTGGGGAGATGAGGTCACAGCAAGACGGTCGGCAGAAACTTGAGCTAATTAATCTTTTAGATTTTCATTTGTGACGCGTCAAATACGTTACTTTTTTGGTATACCAAGGGTGATGCGGCCAAACGAAATAAAAACCGCATTCGTATAACGAAGAAGGGGCAGGCAGAAGACCAGAGCACCAGTGCCAGTGCCAGTGCCAGGAAAAGCAGCAGGCACACAAAAACCCCAACAAATGGGCCAGAAGTGTAAAACCTCAAAGCAGTTGGCTTGCTGCGGCAATCAGTGGCGTTGTGGGATTCGTTTTGCAGGGAAAAAAATGTTTACACAAGTTGCAATGAGTAATGAGTTGGCTTAGAATTTTAAAAATATGTTTGATGGTTTTTTGGCTTTAGGGAATTTGGTTATATTCCTTAGCAACCCTCAAAAATAACTTTGTTTACTCCATTCATTAGCGTCATCTTTCATAACTATTATAAATGTTATGTTTGCGGATTTATTAAAACATTTTTCGTGTTTTTGTTTATCTTCAGGACCGAAGCCATTTTTCGTGTATTTAGTTTTTATGTGTGGCAGTCAAAACGAAATTATTCTTATTTCTGAAACAAATCTGCTCCCTTTTCCTTATTCTGTTCTTCTTCTTCAAGTTGGTGACATCGATCGACATCGTTGCAGTTTTAGTATTGCATCACAAGTAGCCAGTTACATGCCCTGCTGCACATTTAAGTAGCTCTCGCTATGATTTTGAATATATTCCTTACATTTGGCTGATTAAACTTTCGTTTGTAAAATTACGTTGGCTTAAATTGTGCTTTAAACCAAGTTTAACTAACAGATGATTACTTTTCCTACTCAAATCTGCCATTTGAGTTTAAGCTTCACTTTTATTTTGAATCGTTAAATGGAACTGAACGCAGTGTTCGCTTTTGGACTTTTGCAGTTGTGTAGTTTTTGCATTGATTCGCTTGCCCTTTTGCTGGCAGCTACGCCACTGCATCTTTCGCGCAATATAAATTCCTTATACATTCATTTCATTCATTTCATTTTATTCATACCCTTCATTCATTCATTTCGCTTCGTTTCGTTTCGTTAGCGCGCTCTTTGAGTGCCCCGCAATCCCCTCCGCCACCTTCCCCTGTTATATACATATATTTCGTCTCGTCCGCCCTTACAATTAGGCTAATTAATTTTGTTCTTTGGCTGGCATTACGAAAAATGTTGCTTTAATTTTCTAGCACACCCACACAGCAGCAGGAGCAACAACAACAACAAAAATATCATCAGCCAACGCACATTTTCTTTGTTGCTGGTTTTGACTGCTTCCTGTTCCTGTGTTTCAGCTGTGTGTGTGGCAGAATCCTTTGCAAGCCGCAAACAAATCTCTTTTAATTAATTTATGATTCCACTCAATCCGCATCGAGGGTTGTATGATATCACAGGGACAGACAGCTCTCTCAGTGCGGGTTCGGGTTCGCGTTGGGTTGGGGTAAGTGGCTGCTGCTGCTGCTGCTGCTGTTGCTGCAGCGAATGAGAGCCGCAACAATTTGCGGTTGGCAACACGAAAAATATTAATGTCTGCGGATTGATTGCAACCCCAAAGCTGCAGTCGCACCACAGAAATACCACCCACATAACTAAAAACTGGCCACTTGTTCGAATCCCGAGTGCCGACTGTGCCGTAAGAGTGTCTGTGTTTAAGAGTGTGTGTGTCGGTGTGTGTGGTCCAGTTCATTGTGTACGTAATAATAATATATATAAAATAATAAATTGCATTTATCCATATGTTCAGAGCACGGTTTGTGGCCAGCGTTCTGTGTGTGCGCCCGTGTTCCGTGTCCTGCGTCCTGTTTCCTGTAACTTGCATGCATTCGTGTATCTTTTGACATGAATCCGATTCCCCTTTCCCCGTTTCGCTTAACCCCCGCCCCGCCCCGCCCCGTCCGATGCTGTTTGTTCGGTGTTTGCGGTTTATTGAGCGAACCGTAGCGTCGCTCAACGCGCTACTAATATATCCGGGCACCGCTTAACCGTAACCGCCCCTCCTATCCCATCCCCCACCTAAAAGCCGTAACACCCCCCTGCCGTAATAAATATATATGCAGTGGAAACGCACACAGCTGTTACTAATGTTAAAAGGCACTGCCAGAACATAGATTATACTGATCCCTGTGCACTGTGGACCCCGTCCCTTCCCAGTCCACTTGGTATTCCACAGCCGCCTCATCAATCGGTGGCCGTTTCAGTCTTATGGCTGTTGACTTCATTGGCACTCAGTATAATTAAAATTATGAGCCAGCAGCAGCAGCAGCAGCAACAGGACAAAAGCTGTGACTCCACTTTGGTTTGCCATTGTTGATTATAAAATCCAATAGCCCCGCACCACACACATCACACTACACACATGTGCGCAGTGCGCACCACCCGAAAATGCATTCCTGGATAGGGTGGTCACAGATGGCCCTGCAGGGCATAGGTTCTAACAAAAGGCAACTAGCAACGGAAAACGGCAACTGCAACTGCAACTGCTACTGCAACTGCTACTGCAACTGCAACTGCAATGCGATTTTCAATGGGTTTATTTATGTAGCGTTATGACAGCACCGATTTTCCCACTGTGTGTACTTGAGTGTGTGTGTGTGTGTGCGTGTGCGTGTGTGTGTGTGCTTGGGTGCATTTATGGTGCCTATATGTATGGGCGAAATTCAATTTTGAACTGGCATTGCAATTGCAATTGGCAGAACTGCAAAAGGCAATGGCCATGTTGATGACAAATGAAAACTAAAATTGCCCAAATAGCCAACTGCCATTGGTCAAAAAGGAAAACGTCAGCTACCACTTGCTTATATGTATGTGCATGCATATGAATAGCTGGTTTGGTCTTTACCATTAGCTCTATGCTGATAGCATTATACAAGATAATTTGGAGTATTTGAAAAATAACTTTAAATAACAAATGTTGCAAAAAATAACATTGAACGTGGCAAAAGGCAAAGGGCATGTTTGCCAAAAATTCGTTAAGAGTAATTGATGTGCGCAAAAACTAACTACGGGTTATAAATGCAAGACACGTGCTGTCAAGCTACTTGATTTCCTTTTCCGTTTGCAGATGAAAAGTCAGAGAAAAATGGCGAAGAACAAAAGAGAAACTCATCAATCGATGGACATTGATTGTGTAATGAATGAAAAGAAAATGTAAAACAAGAAGTCATCAAGCAATAAAGGATATCAAACAGGATATCGAGTCCTTAATGAGCCTCGCCTTGGAAATGAAAGGTAAAACAACTCGAGCATTTAAAAATTGCGATACCTTTATCAGTTCGAGGGTCTGAAACAATTAACAAACAACAGAAACAACGGCATAATGAGACCAATTTCGGCACAGAGAGAGAAAGCGTAAAGAGAGAACTTGATCAATTACTTTGATTTTAATGTTGGGTAATTAAGAAACGAGTCCCCCACACAAACACAGACACAGACACAAACACACACACACACACACCCAGAGAGAGAAAGACGCACACATGAGCATACAATGAAAATTAATTTCGTTGGCATGGCCAGTGCGTAAATTGTGAAAACCACTATCACATTATTTTTGGGCGAATAAAAAAGTGACGGGGCAACAAAATCCCAGACGATAACGTAAATTAAGCCAATAACTGTTGTGTGCGTGTATGAGTGTGTGTGTGCGTGTGTATGAGTGTGTGTGTGATCAATGAAGTTCCACCGGATGCTGGCTGCACTGGTTGTCATTCCACTTTACAACAACAGCAATAACAGGATTCTCATGCGAGTGCCTGCATTATGCTTCAAGGCCCGGGGTCTCTCCGTGCAGGCTCCAACACCAACGCAAGCTAACGACTCCAACCAGTTTTGCATGAGGTTGACGATGACGATGTCCATGCCGATGAGTCCTGGCCGGGCATGGGCTGTACTGACTGTCCTCTGCTATTTCCCATAACTTCAGCCAGTTTGAGCTGCCTGGCTCGTTAGTGTGCGGTGCGCTGGTCAATTGAGCCACAGTTGAAATGCAAACAATTTTTGGATATACAAGCACACAGACAGGACCCTCAATCGACTTGAGCTCATCACTAGTCGCAAAATCCGTGCGTATCGAATTAAATTGAAATTCGAGCGTAATAAGCAAGTCGTTAAGAGCAGTCTAGTATTTTGAGTAGGTTGCAGGTTGTCTTGTCAAGAAGCGCATAATTACATTAGTTGCGGACCTCGTTGCACCGCATTCATGTTTCGCTTATCATTACTTGCCGGACAAGGGGACAAAATTGCGCATCAAAGGAAACCGTAAGCTGCATACCAAATACCGTATTATGGTTGTAATCCAACCGGAACGTTATAATTCCACAAGCCTCAAATAATACAGTTCAATTTTGCGCAATGCTTACAATTTGCCTATCTATCAAATACACTTTACAGCACATCCTGTATATTGTATCTCTAGTCTTCATTGCTTCCTTATAATTCAACAAAGTGCTGCCTAAAACTCTATTTGATTTTAATTTCACAGCTTGGGCAATCAGTTGGTTGAGCTCTAAAAACCTAATTGTAATCCAGCTATATAGCGTTCAGTCTATTGTGGCGTTGTCTAGTTTTTGTCATTGTTTAATTAAACTTGAAGCGCACACTCGGTTTTGTGGTCAATCTACAATCAGACGCCACCCCCAATTTCGGATCCGTCATCCCGCCTTCTCGTCATCCCCCTGTTCTTCTTGCTCATTGGATTGCAGTTGAAAAACAACTATGGCAATTTCATTCTGCTGTTGTTGTTGTTGTTGTTGTTGTCGTTGCACCGCTGGGCTTTCATTATGAATTTTAATCCGCATATCGCATTCGCACTTTCAGTTCAGGCCCGGTTTGCAGGTCCAGACACCCCCGCACCTGAACCGAACCGAACCGACCCGAACCATTAAGCGGTACAAAATTGCAGCAACCATAATAACTGACCAGAAACAGTAACAATAATAACAACAAGCAGTGCCCTGCAAGCATTCATGCCATTGTATAAGCCAAACAACAACAACAACAAGTTGCAGGACGAGAGCCATAACGACAGACAATTGCAAATGACTTTATCAATTCATGTCGATTTTCGGTACACACAGTTCACTGTGTGTGTGTGAGTGTGTGTGCATGGGTCGTGTGCATGGGCATTGTATGGCGGTGTCGGGACATAAAGCCAGTGGATGCCTTCGCCTCACAATCACTTACAACAAAACAGCAAACAATGACGACAACAACAACCAGCAACCAGCAAATACGCAGAGAATTCGAGTGCTGAGAAAGGCAAAGAAAGGCGCTGAAATGCGCCTCAAATATGCACATTCATACATATCTGATGTGCCTCGCTTGCGAGAGATGATCTAATGCGACTGGGCTTTAAATGATTTAACGGGCAAACATTAAAGTGGCTTGAAAGACCTTTTGAAACTCAAACTTCAGTCTGCTGATATCAGTTATTAGATTAGAGATTGCATAAGGGATGTGATAATAATATTGGGTCTCATTTAAAGAATTACTAAGCATATTTTATTTGCTTCACCTGCAAGTTCTCATTTATCTATTTATGACTGTCAACAGCTTTCTTTTCTTTCTTTTTTTTATAACTTATAAATATTTACAATCTATACAATTAGGGAATTTTTTATTGATGTTGCATGAGTTCTTAGAGTGCATGCTTGAATTGCTGGAATATTTTAGCCAGTTATTTTTGAATTGAATTTGAGACATTGATTTGTGAGCTTTAAGCAAATCTTCAATTAATTGCTTTTTAAGCCGTTTGAGTTTGACTTTATTTATTTAGCATTAACATTCAGACCATGCCCCAAGTGAGAAACCAATCAAATCATCAGGACGAGAGCTCCAGCAACACTTTGGTCCTTTAGACTCATAACTCATTTAGGTTGCCATGTTTCCGTTTTTACCTTCACTGGTGCCCTAATCTATTTATGCCGTTTACTTTGATTTGCGCAATGAAGCGAAGGAACGAAGGTATATAAAAATATTTAGGGGTGGCATAGAAAATTATCTTTGATTTGGACTTGACCGCGTCGGTCTTGTGTCAATAGGAAGTGATTAATAGAGCGTGCCCTCTGAGCAGGCAACCCTCCGGATTCTCCACCTAATGCACATCAATTCAAAATGAATCTCAAAGCTGACATTCAGGTTTAATTTCGACTAATTTTCAGCGAATGCTTTAATACAATATTTATGGGGGCCTCCCTCGAGATGATTATGCCCGACCGCATTTGAATGGATGGCAAAGCTATTCAGGAGTCAAGGGCTGGCAGGAGCGTATCCGGATTGGATCTAAACAGATGAGCTGGCGAACTGACGAGCTCTCGGAGTGACGACCTGACGAACTAACTGAATTGTAGCCATGTGGTCTGTTTACTTAGCACTTTGCGCTTAATAGAAATCAATATTTTCTAAATAAAGCGTCGGTTGTCGGTCGGAGGTTGCGGCATAGGTAGAATTCACTTGGATGCCACTCAGCCATGTCTCGTAATTTATTTTTGCACATTTACAATTAGAGAGCGCAGTGCAGAGGAGCAGTTTATTTTCCAATTGTTTGTTGGGCAAATACTTGAGACCGAGTAATACACCCGATGGATGCCAGGCCCTTCAGCTCTCTCTCTCTCACTCTATTTCTCTCGCTCTCTCCCTTCCTCTTCACAGGTCGGGTGGTTGTGCCAACTTAGAGTTCGTTAGGTGATTTGGTTATGCAACAACATCATTAAATCACCAATTACCTTAGTCAACAGAGGAATAAACTGAATTTCCTTATACACAATGCCCAACGTCAAGTAGATGCAGAAAGCATTGTACAATGGGACAAAATGTAATATGCACTGCTTAAATTGTTTTTTTTTTGTTGTTTCAAATGTAAAAATAAATTGCATTTCGCTAATCATATATATCATCAATACCTATATCAAAAATACGTTTCAGCTTCGATTGCATTTTTTGAACCCTTTTAAATGCCAATTTTCATTTGGCTTGGCCTGTCATTCGATATTCGTGCCCATTGTGGCAAAAGATTTCGACTTCGACGGACGACTTAAAATAAAATCCGCCATATACTACGTATATGTATTTGTCTATAGGTATATATATAATCTATATAGTACAAGTGGGAGGGGGGTGGGGACTTACGTTGCGAGTTGTTCGATGCCGAGGGAATGCAGCACTGTGGGCAGACTGGGTAGTGAGTGGCACGTTGTCAGTTTCTTTTGGCGTGGATAGTAAAGTGTCAGCACGGTGCAGCTTTCTTCCTTCATTGTGAGTCCACCTGCAAATAGGGAGAGTGGGAGAGAAAGCATAAGAAACGCATAAGAAGTGCAACAGCGGAAACAACAAAAAACAAAATCAACAAACAGTATAAACAAAAAATATTGCAATAAAGGAATAAAAATATCGTACGGCTGACAACACACAGAAAATGCAAAAATACAGCACGGAACTCTGGGCGACAGTCACCAGCGAGGACAATTTCCTGGCTGGCTGGCTGGCCAGGTAAGTCTCAATCCCCTCGCCCTCCCCTCTCCCGCTCCTTGCTCATTGCGATAGCTCACTGACTCACTGGCTATGAACAAAAGACAAAATTAAGCGTTCGTTGGCTGTAAAGCAGCAGGCGCCATCATAATAATATTCCACAAGACGAAATTGATGGAAGCAGGCTGAAGGATGCAGAATACAGGATGCATGGACCAGAAGCTGGAGCTGGAGCTGGAGCGAAGCAGCAGAAGCAGCAGAAGCTTGAGCATCGGCATTGCAATCGACATTGCCATCACCATCACCATCTCCATCACCACCGACATCAACATCAACATCATCTTCCTTATCCCAATCCCCATTGTCATCGTCATCATCATTGCTTTATTTGAGTTGGAAGCTTTATGTTTTCGACTCATACGGCTGACTGCCTGTTTTACTGCTCTGCTCGGCTCGCGGCATTCGTCTGCTCGGACTGTGTCTCTCTCGACACACATATATATCAGTGTGCTCCGGCTCCCTTTAGTGGAAAGTCGTTAGGCATGGTCTATTACGATTGTGTCTCCACAGAGTTGCACTAAATTGTTGCCGCTGCGTTCATTCACTTAGTCTAGATTGTAGATTGTGTGCTGAATTTGTGCAGCTGGCAACAAACTTCTTGCAAATTTACGATTCATGTGTTCTCTACACTATGATTTTCCGTACGGAGTATTCGCCACGCTCGCTAAGAATGACCAACTAGGCAACAAATGGCCAACTGTAGAGTAGTGGTGAAACTTGATGATATTTTCGTAATTTTAATTATTTTATATTTAGTTTTATTCTTTCTTTTTCACATATTTCATTTTTTTATATTTGAATAATAAAGTATTTAATTTTTGCACCATAATGGTAAGTTTCAACTGCCGATTGTTTAAATATTAATTATTTAACAATTTTCTTTTAGCTCAGGTGACTTTTAATAATAGTACGAGACTTCCGAATCTTGATTAAGAAAAGTACATTTCGCTTCTTTTGTGATCGACACATCCTTTGTTGTCCTGCTTCGCAAATTGCATTCTACAGCATGTGTCCTTTAGACGATGCACTAATACCCTGCTTGCTTCACTCTCATCTGACTGTCACATTGTCCACTTTGCTGGAGAGACTTGTACAGTTGTCAGCCCAACCCACCCACACTGCTCCAGTGTTCATCTCAACATCCACACTGTAATAGGGTTGAGGACGACGTTCGCACCCAGCCCGCTTAACACCTGGCTGTTTCGTGCTAAGTGAAATGTTTCAATGTCTTGGTTTATATATTTTACAATGAGGTCGTCAGCGCCGTTTCCATTACAGCCCGCTTCTGCACTAGCCTGCTTCTGGTCCTGCTCCTGCTCTTATCCCTGTCCATTTCCCCCTCCCCGTGCCTGCTACGGCTGCTTTTTCTTCTCCTCCAGCTTGGCAGGCGGCTGTCGTGTGCTTCATTTTTGTTTCACCGTCTGACGGTGCCTGGTTCTGGTTTTGGTTCTGTTTCTGTTTCAGTTTCAGTTTGTGGTATTGCACTTGGTCCCTTTACTGCTTACTGCTTACTGCATACTGCTTCTCTTTCTTCTTCTTCTTCTTCTGGCTGTCGCATATCGTTTGGGCTGATTTAAATGTGTCATAACGAAGACTCGCCTGTTTGTCCCGACGAGGGGTGGGGAAACAACGGGTAAGCATTGAAAATTTTTGCACTTTTCCGCACGACAATGGCTGCTTGCAATTTTTATTTACCCTGCCCATATATCTTAGTGCTCCCTCAAGCGGAAACGTGGGCGGGGAAAATGGGTTGCTCGGCTGCTTGGCTTTGTAGCACTTACCCAGTGTAATTGCCTTTCGTGACGAACTGTCATAAATGCATTCGGCGATGAGTCTATCGCCGGGCATGGAATGCACCGACTGTGGCAAACGTCGAAAGTCCTGATAGGCTACATCTATATTGCTGTCGTGTGCAATTGGCGGAAGCTCCTCGGTTTGTCGTATCTGCAAAAGTTAGTTTGCTCATTAGCATTGGCTTTAGCTTTGACTCTAGCTGGTCGCTATCGTCGCTCGTCGCTCGTCGCTCAATACGCAGAGCGTTGTCCCATGCAAATAGAAGAGCACTCACCTGGCGCAGCTTAACCTCCTTGCCGATTTGATGTGTGCGCATCATGACCGCAAAAATGTTGATGCCCGGTGCGGGGAAGGCATACCCGGTGCAGTCCTCAATGCACTGGCCCTCGGATATCACGCGCTTCTGTCCCGGCGGTATAATGTGGCGCCAGTTGGGATCCATGCCTGTAAATGTTGAGAGAGCGTGTGTTGAATGCTTTTAATTAAGTCTCCGTCAAAGACACTGGCAGTTAGCATGTCATGCACAATCCCCTACAAATTCGATCCCCTCGAGCCACATCCACTCTCCACTTTGCCAGCTATCACTGGCACTCTACTTATTCAGCTTTGAACGTTGATTTTTAATTCGATTTGTCGCAAAACGTGTAATTACATTTTAATTGCTGCTTTTGATGTTTGTTAACAACTTTGTCAGTGCAACGTAGACAAAAAAAAAACTGGCCGAGGTTGTCTCCCACCGTATATACATATATCAATTAGGAATCTTTTTAGTCTTTTAGCAATTTGTTTGGCAATCACATTATTTTCTGTGAGTGTGTGCGTGTGTGTGTCTTAGCTGAGTTTGGTGTGTGCCGCGCTCCTCGTGTTGTCTCAATTAGTTAAATGTTGCGGAATATTGTTCATTCGACGCGTTGGCTGTCGTCCTTCTCATCAGTATACGGAATTAAGTAATCCGTGTCGCCGGTCGGCGTTGTTGAAAAAATATTTGAAATTCATGTGTGCCACATATTTTTATTTACCACTGTTTGGCATTTCAATTGTGTTGTGCGTGTTTGGGTGTGTGTGTGTGTGTATGGGGGGGGGGGGGGGGAAATACTGCTGTGAGTATGCCAATCAAAATACTCGCGGAAAATGCTTGGCATTGCTGGATACGAAAACCTCTTTTACTAAGAGCCCCCACTTGGCAATTGATTTTTATTGTAAATCCGCGCGAGCGTCCTTCTGGTATTATTTTTTTTTTTCTCTGTATTTTTAAAGCCTTTTTACAGTAAAAGAATTGCATGTGTCTGTGTTTATAGCTTAGTCATGCTCGGTTAGCAACATTTGATAGAAAACATTGGGAACGACATACAAGTTGATTGGATTGCAGCTAGAGTACCTAGTGAGTAAGTACAATTTTAATGGAATCAAAGTGATTTCTGTCTCTACGTGTATTTGTAACTAATGGTCGCATAGAGCACATAAAATATGATATCGATAATTATACTTGATAGTTGGTTATCAGGCATAAATTACCAAATAATCAGAATGCAATTTTTGCATTATTATTGCTTAAAAACAAATATTTCATTTGAAATTATCAGAAATTGATTGCAATCTGTGCTTAAGCCCCATACATATTCAGCATATTTTAATTAAAATGCTTAGGCGTTATCTAACAATTTCGGAATGTATCAAATGTGATTTAGTTCCAATATAAGTCAAAGCCGAAACGCTAATCTAATTGTCCAATAAAATACAAATGTGGAGCTAACAAAGTCAAATGGAACTTTTGCAGCAGGTGCGCGTGTTTGTGACACAAATTGCCATTTAAAATAATTAGAAAAGTTGCTCGTTTCAATTTTTGATACAGTCACTGGCATAGCCGTGATGCAACGAGTTGTTGCTGCCACTGCTGCCGCTGCTGCTGCTGCTGCTGCTGTTGACAACGTGGCAGCGTTGCAAGGCAATTGCCAAAATTACCTCCCGACCCACTCGTCGCTTCCGCTATGCAGTCCTGTGTGTTCGCATGTTAAATATCGATTTGAAAAATATGCAGTTATGAATTGTGCCATGGCTCACAGTGTTGTCTGGCCAAATCAAATAGAAATTGAGCCAGTATGGCAAGCAGTAAGCCCTCGTTGCCAAAACATCCAACCTCCAATAACCCATCTCAAATTCAACTCTCACTCGTTGCGTCGATTTGGCCAATATTGAATTTGATTTAATGAATGGAAATTGGCAAAAGCATCGGAAGAGCGATAGCGAATAGCGCTGACAGTAATTTATGTACCGGAGTGTTATTGAAATCTTTTTCGATTTCATTTCATCAACTTGTTCAAATTGGCATTTTCAAAGTCCAATTTTTTAAGTAAAATTTTCAGTTAACATAGTAGTCAGCATAAATCAATGGGTTGCAAAACTCAACTGTTCGTCATATTTATATTATTAAAATAATTATGGAATTCACTCACAGAACTTATTAATTCTGTATTTTATTAGTCTATTTTTTAATGCGGTTTTATTCATTTCTTATTCTCAAATAAAATTGTTGATTAATTTAAATAAATCTCAAAAGGAAGATTAAGCAAATTGAATTATTCTGATAAAGATTTCTGAGTTGAGCACAGAACAATAGATTTTAATTTTATGGCGTTTTTCAGAATCACTCTCAATCACAGCTTAACGACCATCTGGTGGACAGGGTTGTGCGCTTTAACTTAACAAAATTTGATAAATGCACATGAATTGCAATTTGGAATTAAATTGATGATTTTGCCCTCAGCATGCGCTTCGGCAATATTTGCTAGATACTGTTTTATCCGAACTTCTCCACCTCCTCCTCCTCCTCCTTGTGGCACGTTGATTGATTTTGTTCTATGACATTTTATAAAATGACCAACAGAAGATAAAACGCGGGAGTTTTATAAGCCAACATGCCACAGTTAAAATTCGTATTCGTGATTGAAAATTGATTTCAACAACACGATGATGACGCTAATGATGATCATTATAAAAAAACGCTGAGCACAATTTAAATACAGCAATGACATATGAAAATTAATAGAAACAATATTCAGGGCAAATGTGCATTGTGAATTTGTATAAAATGCTCAAATTGATAAAAACGTGTTTCATTTAGTAAACGGCATGAAAAATTTAACTTTCCAACTGATATGAATTCTGTACAAATTCAGACTTGCATTTGCCCAATTTAAAGCAGACTAGAATAATGGGTTCATGTTGTAACTATTGGAATGTGCGATGCATGCTCGCAGAAGTTTCTTGTCAATTTGTCGAGCATTTATCTTTTTCGATCATATATGTATGTTCTGCTCGGCTTAACAAGCTCCCCGGCGCATTGACAACAGTCTGCGCTCTGGCTCCAATCATCCCCTATCTCCAAGGTGCCATAAAAAATTCGCCAAGCCGCAGCAACATTAATCAAAGCTGCGTTGCATACACCAGAGCGCTATATCAATAACCAATTAACTTGAAATTAAATTTTGCCACACGGACGAGAGGGCGACCCAGAGGAGACGCACAGATCCCCGTGCAGAGAGACAGACAGACAGACAGACAGACAGTCGTACGGGAAGCATAGCAATTTCGCAGCTACTTACGCGTGTGGGTCGAGTCGCCATGGCTTGTCCTCCGCTCCCCGTAAAAAAAAACAAACGTAATTCAATTTATAGCAAGCCTGCAAAATGTAGCAAACGTTTATATATATACATATGTATATATATATGTATCTTTTTAATTTTATATATCAAACGTAGATATGTATTTTGTGCGTTTGTGGATATTTTTATTTATTGACTTGCGTGTTGTGGTATGCGTTAAATTCCAATTAAATATTTCAATAGCATTGCCAATGCTGCAGAACTGGGAAAGCCCGAGACCACAGACAGAAGCTAGTGGTGCTTGCTTCAAGGATTGCAAGACACGTCCCTAAAATTCTTATATATATATATATGACGTACGTATATATAAGCCCCATTTTCATCACTTATTCTTTTTTTTTGCTGTATTTTATTTTTGTAGCGCTTGTTCGCTTCCGAAAATTGCACTGTATCAGAATGTATTAATCTACTTCTGTGCCGTAATACTCCGGAAGTTTTGGCAACACCTACTCAAAAAGCATCGAAAAAACGTGCGGGCAGCGGGCGGGTGGCAATGGTGCCCGATACCTTCTTCCTGTATGGCTTATTCCCCCACTCCCCATCCGCAGTCCCAACTGTGTTGGCCATGTCTCTGTGCGGTTGTAACAAAGTTATATTGGTTTGCGTGACTATGAACAAAAGTAAAATAACAATTACAGCAACAAAAGCAACAAAAACACAGCGGCCACAGGGTCCGCCTCCAGAACCGTAGTCTGGTGGCCACAAGCAAACACAAAAACCAAAACGAAGCAACCAAAAGCCGAACAACAACAAAAATAACAATAAGAAATAGATGCAGAGGTGGGAGTAGAACCCAAAAAGGAATCCAAAAAAAAAAAAAAACGAAGAAACAAACACAAAAATAGAAAACAAATTGTAAAGTGAAATTAGTATTTTAGTTATCCTGTGCGCAGGCATAGCAATATGTATATGGAAGTGAAACTTGAAAATTTGTTTAGCTCCTGCAGCACAGACCCACAGCAGGTGGGTTGTCGGGGTTGTTTAGGACCCTAGTTGTACAACACACCTACTTAAAAAGCCCTCAAGCTGGTTGAACACACGAATAATGCCGTAAGCAACCATGCTTAAGCGTGGTTGGCTCAGGAAGTTAGTAAAAATATGGAAACTCACGAGAAATACATATATTTATAAGTAGAAATGCAACTTGAAAGCTCTTTGGTATCTTACATGATTTTAGCACAATCGAATTCGAAGCCATTTTATATTTCAATGTACACTGCATTAGTCGACAGTCTAGAGACTATTAAGCAAATTTTCATGCTAGCTCAAACACACACTTTTATTATTTCAAATCTATTTAATTGGTAACTGGAACTCTCTTTCAATACCTGTATTTTCTCTGTTTCAGTTAGTTTCAAAATGTCTTTATTCGACATATAAATATACTTAATTACTATACAAATATATTTGCTTTATAGCGAATAGACGCAAATATTTTCCGCCCTTAGGCCAGCTAAATAAATAATCGAAATGTGGAAAACCACAAAGTTTTAGACTGACTGAATTGCCATTAGTAATTTATTAATTTGCTTTATGCGTGCTGTTCATGATAAATAATGCAAACATGAAATCGCTGAACAAATTGTTTGTCTGTCTTTTATTTATATTTTTTTTTGTAATTTGTTAGTCTGGTTTGCACCCTAAGAGACGCTCCTGATAAGCAATTAAATATATATTTCTATTGTGTACAGAATTGTGAATACAGTCTGGGACCATAGTCAATGTATAGAGCTTTTGTTTCAACTGTTCCGCCAGGACACACCTTTAACCACGAAACACACACACACACACACACACATTGATACAAACCCATACACATACAGATAAACTCATAAGCTTTTGTTTTACTAGCCACCAATGCAGACCGCTGTAACTGCCAGCTCTCCGCATCCAACTGAACAACTCCCAGGGTCGTTTTTGGACTCGGCAATCTCATAAATTGCATGACATGAGTTGCATATATGAAAGCTTGCAGCGCATAAAATATACGCTCACACACAGACACACACACACACACACAGCGTCGACTGCATTTGGCACACACACACACACACACACACACACAATGTGTGTATACATCTATTTGGTATGTTGGTGATGGTGACCCAAACTTACCGATTGACAATATGCCAGCGTCATTTGGTCGCAGCACGTGCGTAAAGTAGATTTTCAAACCCGAATTATCCGCCATTTGTCTGGCATGCAATTGGGCAAAGTCCGGCTTCAAATTGTTGTAATGGGTCTCCATTAAATAATATTTGGCCTGTCGCGACTCAATCGGGTAGCCAGCTTCATGTGGATATGTAAAGCCCTGCAAAATACAAACGACACATTATGAAAAACAAAAGAACTCCGAAAACACAAACCAAAATATAAGCAGAACCTTCGAGTGTTGTTCGTATACAACACACCCAACCCATTTGTATGCATGTATGTTTGCATGAGTATATGTATTTGTATTTATATAAGGCTGGCAAATGAAGGACGGAAGTTGATGCCATGGTCATGTGCAATTTAAATTCGCAGCAAGAGCGGCAACAGCAGCCGCCATTCAATTGCATTGCATTGCATTGCATTGCATTGCAGTGGCACTGCACTCTGCCCCTTGGGCGCCCCAAATACGGCAACACATGGGCACACGGGCACATGGGCACTGCATTATGGGGCGCCTGTGATGAAATTATGAAAAGCACGACAAAAAAAAAAGTGCAATTCAAAAGGGCAGAAGGCCAAGCCATTTCTTTATGTAAATGCCCTTTGCAGCAAACTGAGTACTTAAACTTAATAGATATGCTTGTCAAAGGATCTATTCGCTTGCTGCTATTGTTCAACAGAATAGACTGCTAATCAAATTTGAACACTTGCCCAAAATCAAAGACCATGGCGATATCTTGGGTAAGATTTAAGTCTACTAAAAGAAAATGTCCTCAATTAATTGTGCATTAAGAAAACTTTCAATTTCCTGAAACTATATAACTAATAAATGTGTTTAATCCTTGACTTGAGTCTCATTACAATCTTTAGCTCTTTAGATGACTATTTTTCTAGCGCTAGCATTATTTTTTTAATACAAATAAAAACTTTCTTCTTAACATTATTTATCATTAAAAAATATAGTAATATTAAGATACTTTGAAGAGTTTGAAAAAACTTGAAGAGTTTTAGACTTGACTACTGAGCTAATTTCACTAAATACTTTGTTAGCTTGAACTGCTGTACAATTTGTGCAATCCTGAGATTCTATATACATATATTGAATGTTACAGCATTTGAATGAATTTATACTCATCTAATCAGCATTTCTGCAAGAGTATTTCAAATTTCATACTCTACATTCAATGCATTCGTGTATTTTGTGTTGAAAGGAAGCATTTGCGAAGGTTAAATTAATATTGCATGGTTATGGCTCTGAAGCTGATGGGTGGCAGGATGGGCAGGATGGGTGGGTGGTATGGGTGTGAGTTCGAGTTCAGCAGAGTTAAGCTGAGCTGAGCTGAGTTGAGTTAAGTGCAGTTGAATCAGATGCTTGCTTACCTCACTGCCCCGCGACCAGGAGGCAACAATGGCATTGCATGCCAGCGGTATGGAACGGGCGCCCATGCACTGTCTGCCCTGTTCGCGTGCCAGCTCCTCCAGCTCCGAGTGCGAGCCCTGGCACTCGTGGAGCGTTATGTGCTGCAAGTAGTGTACGCTGGACGATGAATCATAAATCGGCTCGTACTGTTGGTCCCATGAAAAGAAAATGAACACATCCACAGTGAGAGAGTGAAGGAGTCAGTGAGTGAGTGAGTGAGTGAGTCAGCCAGCAGTAGAGACAGAGATAAATAAATTTTTAATATTTCAATTTGGTTATGCCGAGGCAAAGGACACAGAAAAACGAAAACGAAACGAAACGAAAATGGAATGCAGCGAAGAACTGCGCTCTTGGCCTCAATTATGCATGGCATATAAGTAATAACGTTTAGCAATGGCCACCAGATATTTCTTACCCGGATGAGATGATGCTTGCGATTGATATCCTCCAGCTTGAACATCTTGCACCAAAAGAGTGGCGTATCGCCCGCAGGCAGCTCCACGTCCTCATTGCGCAATTCCAGCACACGAACGCGCTCATCATGCGGCGTTGGCAACTGCAGCTGGGCCCGTTGCATCAGCACCATCGGTCGGTAAGGACGAAAGGCTTGCCCCGGATCGGGCAGCGTGCCGGGACGCACTGAGCCGTGCGGTGGATCCTGTGCGTGATACATGTACAGCAGGCGCATCGTGTCGTTCTGTACAAAAAAGAACACAAAAAAGAAGAAAGAATGAGAATCAGAATGGGAAAAAGAGTGGTAGAGAGCATGGATAATGAAGAGTTGAAAAATGTGTAAAAAATTAGTACCCAAAGGTGTGTGTGTGTTGCCTTTTTTTTTTTAATGGGAGTTGCAATAAATGGCGTTATAATAGCACTGCCTGGAAGCAACAACAGCAATAATGTCGCTGCTGACGTGTACACGGATGGACTGTCTGGAACTGGGGGCTATGTTTCAGCCATGAGGGAAGCTGCCCAACGAAATTAAGTAAAAGTTAAAAAAGGCAACAAAAAAAGGGAAAAAAGTGAAGAGAGGTGCGCACGAGCTGAGTAACGGAAGGAAACGGAAGTCGCCTTGCGGCCTTTGGCAACTGGGCACAGGTGTTGTTTGTTCAGTTGCAGTTCACTTTGCTGTTTCGTGCCACATGCCTCAATGTACGTACATGGTACTTGGCCCGACTTGTAAGTACATAATTGTAAATAGAGGGCGCTAGACAGGCAGATTCAAAGGGCACTCTTCAAAGGGCTCCTTAATTATTAGATAGCAGACAGTGATAAAATGAGTACAAGTATTGCTTAAGAGAAAATGTGATTCCCATTTGAAATTTTGTGTGTAACTAGATGGTAAAGGAATAAGAAGCATGCTTCCTAAGCAGGTTTGACACATTTAGCATTTTACTATAAAGTAGATCTATGAATGTTATACTTTCAAATAGTTAAAAGTTTGCTTTTCTCTTAGAACGTTGTCAATGTTCTAAAAATACAACAAGTTAAATGTAGTGCAGACAACGTTGCCACATTTAACAAATTGCTAAATTTAATTGCCGTAATTGAGTCCAGTTTACAAGTTCTATCTGAATAATTCAGATGGCATTTTAAGTAAGCTTAAGCTCAGCCAACTAATAGTAATGCTCTCAACTTAATTGCTCGACAGTTTGAATTGCATTGGAGCTGCAACGTTGCCGAACTTCACACAAGAATTGCTTCGTTGTTGACTGTACTTAAACATTTACCAAAATTTTGCAGTTACACTTAAATGTTTTTTTTTTTGTTTTCATTCGTCTTGCCCACACCACAAATCCAGACAAGGACTCGTTCGGTTCGCCAATATACATCTTAGCTTCAAGACAGCTTTTACAGGTCTAGTGCGCCCATCACTCATACACATACACATACACATACACATACACACACACACACACATACACATATTGTTTGGCGTGTTGTGGCCATTTCTTTTGTATTATGTATGTCTGTGGCTTGGATGTATATTTCATTTGCCACGTAGTTTTAATTGGTAAACCCAAATTAAAGCTTTCATTAAAGAATCACAACACGACGGACGAGGGACGACGGATGACGGACGACACGTTGGGCGAAAATGTGCCCACGACCGAGAGGTACTACTGTATACAGTGTGGTCTCTGCACACCACGCCTCCTTGCACTGTTTGTACTTGACTCGTATGCCTCGGGGGCTTTTGGAAGCCAACAGTCAGCTGTCATTGTGTGCATGTCATGGGCACGTGTGTTGGTCTCTCTCTGAGTGTGTGTGTGTGTGTGTGAAGCGACACAACAGCAACACCAATAATAACAACACATGTAGCAAGCATGGCAGCGCCACAGAGAGGGTGCTGGGATGTAGGGGATGTTGTTAAAAAAAAAATAGATATAAAAAAAGTCTGCAACCCGGTCAGGGCATCCATTTGAATTCATTGTGGCAAAGTGCCCATTGTAGCTGTTAAGTGGAACTGTAGAGCACCATGTTCGACAATTGACGGCCAGGGCAGCCGGGGCCATGCCCAGGACAGCGGCAACGAACAACGAACAACAACAAACAGCTACAACGACGAATCCTTGTCTACTTGTTCATTTTGCCAGCAACGTGGAGACAATACTTTAATTAACAATTCCCATCCCCCTCATCCATTCCCATGCCCTTCTTTTGGGCTTACCGCCCCCGACTTATTCAGTCTGCAAAAAACCTGTACAAATGACTCGGTTGCCCGCTGTCCTGGCAAACACTGCGGGCGGCTGCGGCAAACGCGCTAACCGGCCGGCAATCGCCAGCCAGCCAGCCAGGCAACAACAACAGCCAAATAGCAACAATAATAATAACAACAACAACAGCCCTTTTGGGGGGTAGCAGTTTTAAAACATTTGCCGTGCGACAGGCGCAGCACAAAAGTCATTAACGTGGCTACTGCGCTGCTGGACATGGCCCAGTTGTAAAAACATGACCACTGTGAAAAAAACTCAGCAGTCATTCAGTATCTAAAAAGTATATCGCAGGTGTATGCCGAATGTGAAATGCCCTTTAATGGTTGACAGAAAGTTTTCATCTAAAATTCCGAGCTTAAAACTACTTTCGAAAGTGTTGCATCTAATTAACACCTGTTAAAACTCCAAAGCAAGTTGCATACAATTATTGAAGACAAACTTTAATGGATTTGGAGGTAAATTGGTTAAAAAAAAGCCATTTAAAGAGATTTAATTTTAATTCAAGCCATTAGCTGGAAGCGACTAACCACTTTTTAATAAGAAGTAGTTACGTTCCCGATCAAAACTGCTTCTATTTAAATTTCACGGTTTAATGAGTTGAATAATATTTTACAAATTGTTGGGTAGTCAGTTATGCCAAACAACACCAAGCAATGTCAAAAGACTTTTAGTGCTTAAGGGTATCCGCACGTAGAAACAAAGTGTGAAAAATCCTGAGACGAACGTGCACGCATAACACAGACAACAGTTACGACAACAACAAGAACAACATCAACTGTGTGTCTGCAACTAAAATGAAATGAAATGCTTCAGCAAGGATTACAACCAAAAATTAATGAAAGCAAACCGGCTACAGTCATTTGCTGTGTGGTCAACGCTCGGGCAGGGACTTAATTGCCAAAGACTATGGACGAAGGATGTTGTGCGAACTGTGTGTGTGAGAAGTATAACTACATGACCACTACAGGAAAGAGGACTACAGGTGGCATGCACCTTGGTGTCTCTTGGCTAATTGTAAAATACGCCACACAGCACAAGGGCTCATTAGAGCTCGTGGTTACGGGCCAAAAAACTTGCAAGGATTGCAGATGAACGCTTGACTGGCTGGCAATGAAATTGTGGTCTGGAGTGTCGGCTTAAGTGCACTCAAATGTCGCTTAACCATTTTTTGATGTTAAAAAGTTAGGCGGCCTTTCCCCGAGCTGTCAGCCGTAACACTAGAAAAGCTTAGTTATTATTCTGTATCCGATCGGAAATCTCGAAAATAAAATGCTCGCTCATATTCGGGCATCGGCAATAACGCGTCTCGACGGTCCTGGCAATTACAAGGACTGGAGCCACAAGGTGGAGCTGCATATGCGTGTTCACAAAATGTGGCCAGCGGTTCTATCAACTCCGAGGCCAATCGAAACGGTTGTGGATCAGGGGAATGATAGTAACACATTTGTTGCAGCTCGCAAGCGCATTTACATTCAATGTGCCGATACATTGGTAAGTGCAGTCACCTGGGTAGCAATGGGAATTAATCTAATCGAATATTTCGCAGAATCGCCGTGTAAAATTATTTCTAGGTAGCATCATAGATCCGCAGATTATGCCACATAACTATCTCGAATGGAGTTTACCGCACATTTGGTTCGAATTGAAACGAAAATTTGGCAATCTAAAGTTACGTAAGAAAAGAAAATTGAAGATGCAACAACTAAAAAAGGTTTCGAAATTTAAGTTCCCCGAAAATTAAAGACAAAAACTGAGAGAGAGAGCAATCGGTAGAGGAATCAATCATAATTACATGTATTTATTTTCTTTCTGTTTTTGAACTATTTTAAATTTGATAAAATACATATCGGTTATATTTGGTGCAAACCAATCATTATTGAAGGCTTAGCTTTGATCTATTAACTTAACGCTAACACGACTCAAAAATACACAAGACTTCTTCGTATACACTCACACACACACACACACACGTATCCGCACACACCTGATGCTGCTCTAAAAGTTTAAGAGCCATTACTATTGTGGTTGTTGCTGCAGTTACCATTGCATTGTTCTTTCTCGCATATAGCTCTCTTTGGCTGCTGTGGAGTTGAGTTGAGTTCAGTTGAGTTTTTGTATTGTTGCCACTTGCGTTTTGCCATCTCAACGCGTTTTAATAATGGTCCAATTGTCCCAGTAGCGAACGTAACGAAACAAAATAAACGCCAAGTTGGCGTTGCTAATGGATAATGGTCAAGTGGTCAAGTTGAACCGTGTTTTGGCCCCCTGCCCGGTCAGATCCAACAACTTGCTCCTTGTCCAGCTTGTATAATGTGCACGTAATTGAAATGCATTTACAATTGAATTATAAATAGAACAAAATACATACATATGTGTGTGTTGTACGAATATTCGCACTTGTGCTGTTCTTGCTGTTGGTTGCAGGAAAGAAGAAGTTGGAGGTGGTTTATATCCCGCTGCCGCCCCAGCTTTGTCGACCGATAAAAGCAACGACTCGCTTTGTTAAAGTTTCAGCAGCAGCTGAGCTTGCAACCGGCAACTGGCAACTGGAGGGTGCTTTTAGCAGCAAAGTTGCAATCAAATCAAACATTCCCCAGAAGCATTTCAAGAGGTGTCTTTGTCGGTGTGCATCAGCATCAGCAGCAGCAGCAGCAGCAGCAGCAGCAGCAGCAGGTTGCCATGGTCACGTCCAACATTTGAGATTCTCTGTTTCGCTCTTCTTGTTTCTGAGTTGGTTTTTGATTCCTCTGCGGAGGCCTTGCCATTTCAATCATCAATGGGTTTCGTGTGCTGCTGCAATGTCTGTGGCCAACAACTTTCTGGCAGCTGATTTCAATAACTAATATGCAAAGTGGCAGATTGACAATACCACGCCTGCCCCGAGGTGCTAAACGTGCTCATTCCACCACTTGCCCACTACTCCTCTGCCCACGATGATAAGTTTTTGTTGTGCTCTAATTGCCGTGTCAGACTCTGTTTTGATTGCAGCAGTCAGGAGCATGCTGAAGCTGCCCCTTTGTTGACAGGCTTTTCATAAGCAACTAGCAGACAAACACACACACATTCACACACATTCACACGCACTCACACACACTCACACCCACAAACCGCACATGGCAGGTGTGTGTGCTAAACTCTCTGACTAATCGCTTGGTCTGTGTCCAAGTTCACATTTAGCTTTAATTCCGTTGTGTGACTTAATGATTTTTGTTGCACACAACTGAATCGTTTTAACTAATGTGTATTTTGTGCGTGTGTGCTGGGTGTGTGTGTGTGTGTACTGAGTGTACAATTGACATTAAGTGAATTTATTTATGGCAACTACAGATGCGATTAAGTTCGCAATTTAATTCGAATTTCTTAACGACATATTGTTGCCACAATGTTTCGATTTATATTGAGACAAATATTTAAACTCTCAATTATGAACTGGCCATTATTCAAATCAAAATTAAGCTAAGTTACTAACTACTTTCTAATGCTGTGAAGCTTTATTTTAGGAATGTTCCTCTTCGTCTTCGTATATATTTTATGAACAGAGTCGATATAACCTTCTTAAAGAACAAAGTTATAAAGTACTTAAAATCGTAATATCATCAAAAAATGTTTTTATAAATATTTATCAGAATTCATAACTTTGATTCAGGTTAATTCTTCAATAAACGTAAAGCCCATAAAAAAAAAGCATCTCAAAAGAATTGCTTTAAGTGACGAAGTCTGCCTCCAAAAATGCTTTTATTGCCAGCTGGCAACGATTTTACCGCTAACTGCTTCCTTAATTACCATTCACAATTGCCACTTCTACCATTTAGAATGTTTCTTTTTTTCTTTTTTTTATATAGATATGCCTTCAAAAGGCGTTTATTTTTGGTGCTTTGTGTGAGCTTTTCTGTTCATCGCTTTGAAGATTGGCAACCAAAAAAGTATGCAACAGAATGTATATTGCATGCTGCTTAAAAGCCTTCCACAAATGCCACATCTCACACACGCACACACACACACAGGCACACACAGAATAAGTCAAACACTCACATGGCCATTAACCCAGGCATTGCAGCTGGATTTAAGCCTTACTCACTAGTCGGCACCACTTGGCGCTGCCATCGCTGGCAACCAAACAAAAATGCGCATAATTCCCGCTAAAAGTTTGATCCGCCGGACAAACTTTGGAGCTGGTGCTGCCAGTCGGGCCAGGGACTAAATGTTTCCTACTATACCATGACCAGTGCCAGAACCGTTGCCATTACCAGTGCCAGTGCTATCGCCATCGTTCTCGTCATCGTGTATTTGTCAAGCAAATGGAATAACCATTGCGATTGCAAAAACGTCAAAACCAAACAAAAATGTTATTTGCCGCTTTGCCCAAAAATCAAGTACACAGCCAAACAACCAAATAACCAAAAACAGGCAAACGCCAGAATGCTGCATGTGTAGTCCGGACCCAAAAAGTGGTCGCCGCCCAGGTTCCAGAGCTTCCTCTGATGTCCATGACGTCCATTGTGTGTGATTGAGCTGCTGCGGGTCCTGGCAACGGCGATGGCAACGGCAACAGCAACAGCTCGCCTAGTCGCTTTATTAAAGCTAAAACCTGCATTGTCCCATTTTACACATGAGTTGTGCGTTGCGAGTTGCGAGTTGCAAGTTGCAAGTTGCCTCCACTTCTCTATAAACAAATGTAAACTGGCAGAGATTCACATGAGCTCCACGGTAACAGGCAATCGAAATAGCCAGAGCTTAAAATGCTCTACACCAGCATTGGATGATGTGAACTGCACAAATTGTATGTTGTTCAATTTGAGTTTGTGATATGTTAAATTAAAACAGTGAAATGATTATACTGATTATTGTGTTTAGTTATTTGAGACATGGATCAAAGAAAGACACTTTCAGCAACAAACTTGTATTATGTAGCATAAATCTTGTTCTTATATTAGAACTTTAAATCACACACAAATAAGTCTGGCAATTCCTTTTGACAACAATGGAAAGCAGATAACATTTTACTTGTTATTACCAATTTTATTTAAATTTACTATTTGCATATATTTCTCTCCCTTTAAGGAATGCCAGGCATAATCTTTTCTCCTACACAATCTGTGTAATAATTTAGATTGAAGAGCATTTGTACTGCGACTTTTTGGCAGAATTAGACAATTGCTCTTGCTGCTCTTCAGTTTTGGGCTGTGATTTTCGCCTTTCGCGCTCAAAGCTTGCTCGATGTGTGTGCTCGGGTGTGTGCGTGTGTGTGTGTTTTTTGGTGTTGATGCTGCTACTGCTGCTGTTGTGGGCACTTGAAGTGCATGTGAACCGAATGCCAGTCCAAAAAAAAAAGAAGAGAAATAAAGCAAAACGCTGACAACACCAAAGCTGAACGCAACGAGAACGTTTCTTCTAATGCCCTAAAGCGACAAATATTGCTAGAGCAGAGCAGAGACAGAGAGAAAGAGAAAGAGAGAGGGAGAGAGGGAGAGAGAGGAAGGAAGAGAGAATTTAAGTGGAAGCGTGATGGTTTGGGTAAAAGAACTGCAATACAAAACTCGGTTAGGGATTTAACAGCCAAAGTAATGCAAGGACAAACAAAGGCAACCACTGAGAGAGAACCAGCCATGAGCCAAGAGGAGCAGCAGCAGCAGTACCTTATTGCTGGATGGGGCCGTTAGTATTTTTGGTCATTTTTCAGTCAGTTGAGTGTTGCTCTATGGCTTGCTGCTATTGTTATTGTTATTCTTGTGTATTTTGGCCATAAATAACGAGCCGAGCTTGCCAGCTGGATTACCCCTCAGCATTTGTACGTATATGTCAAATGCAACAGGCCAACGTTTATATAAAAAAAGGCAAAAACATAAAAATCCCAAATGAAGTGGAAGTAAAGTCTAAAATCTGCACATCTTTCGGACGAATGTAATTAACCATTTTCTACCACTCAGTGCTGTGTGACAGCAACAGTGCAACAATCAAAGGCAACAGCAACAACAGAAATGGTGGAAAAACCACAGACATCCTACGGTACAACATTGTTAGAACCCCAACAGAGCGGAGCTGTAAAAGCAATTTGTTTATACAACTATTGGACAGCACCATAAGGTGTGCGAATAGTTGGCAACCTGCAGTTATTTTATTATTATTTATGGTTAAATGGTGCAATATTTCTACATACAAGCCAAATACACTTGACCCGTGAAAACTAACTAACGTTTATTAAATTCATTTTGTAGAATTTTTTTATTTGTGAATAGCTTTTCATGCCGCGCCAGTGACCGAAAAAACCACAAAGCTCGAACAACTAAGCAACTAAACACACACAAACACACACACGCAAGGGGTAAATGGAAAAGTGGTGGGAGTGGGGGGAGCAGGTTTTCTGATATGCACATACACACACAGACACAAAGTAACCGCAAAAAAGTGGTCAGTTGGCCAAAAACTAAACGAAATGTAATAAAGCAACGGATATGCCAGTTTGCCTGAACTCTGCAGAGGGCGTCAAGTCGGCAAGGGGCGAAGGGAATTGGGAGAGATAAAGACCCACCGAGCATTGCAGATAGATGGAATAACTCTTGGTGAACAACACAATAAATGAATATGAATGAGGCAAGAAGGTTTGTACTTTTGCCAGCAAGGTGCAATTAAACTCGCAAAATATTCAAGGAAGTTATATATGTGTGGATTTCAACTGAATCGATAAGCTTATTTGCCATTAAGTACTCGGTCATAAATTATTGACTAAATGCAATTTGCCTTAATCAAAATCAGTAACATTAACTAAAACAAAAAAACTGAAGCTTTTATATAGATTATGCACTGCAAGAATTTTAAATTGAAAAACGGTGTGGAAACACATGCTCCACTTGCTGACTGAAGTTCAAATGGGCTTCAAGGACTTGAAAGGATTCAAACACTAACCCAAAAACACTTATTGTTGTGGCTCGAAATCCACTTTGCTTTCGGCCTGTTAAATGCCATTATTTTCTTCTTTCAGTTTGATTTTTTCCAGTAAGAGAAGTTAAAAGGATTTTCCTTCTCCTCAGCCACAGCCAAATTTAAATCAATTTAAATTAAAGTTTGTTGCATACTTTTTTGGCTCACGTTTTATGTTGGTTTCAACGAGTTTTTTATTTGTTGCAGCACTATTAAATTTTTAAGTGCCAAGCGGAGACCACAAGAGCCACAAATACCACACAAGCAACCACCACCCATCAGTTCCCCTTCCTTTCCTGCCCTGCAAGCCAGCCCTCCATTTCTTGCACCCCTCTCCGTCTGTCTCTCCACTAATAATTCATTATAAAAGTCAGTGCTTTGGTTTGGTTTTTGCGTTTTGCTGTGACGCGAATTTCGCCTTAATACTCACTCCCCCCTCTTACTGTCGCCTTCGACTTCCTTCTGCAAGTTTCGAGCTTATGTCGTGACAAACTGCACACATATGTGTGTGACCGTTATATATGTGTGTGCTTAGCATGTGTGAGAGTGAGTGTGTGAGTTGTTTGTGCTCATGTTTATGGCACAAAAGTCAAAAAAAGAAATAAGCAGTTCCTTGCATATGTTCCCTTAATCCAATTCACTCTAGTTGCAACTTGCCTCAAGCGATGTTTTGTATTGAATCGCTTTTGTTTCTTGAGTCTCATTAATATTTAAACAAATAAAATGAACGGATTTTGCAAATTAGAAAGAAAGAGATTAACTCTATTTTCTTTAAACAATTAATTAATTTAATTAAATTATCTGAAGTGCATTTATTGTTTTCTTAGTTAATCATCGACTTTAGTTTTATACAACACAAAAGTGTCGAAGTCAAGTTGACATTAACTTAATTTATTGTTTAAAGTTCCAAAATCTTTTTACTTTAACTAGTTTTCTGGTTTTCTTCTTTTTTCTACTAGAGAAAAGGTTTTCGGGAACTCGCTGCACCTTCTGTAGGCATTGGCTCTGGCTGAGGGCTCTACCCTCTTGTAAGTGTTGAAAATTACTGTCGACTTGACTTGTTGCCTTTTTGTTTTGCCAGCTTGCAATGCCAACTACAGCAACTGTAACAACAACAATAACAATTACGGTCTTTGTATATACACATGTTTGTATGTACGGGATGTGAGTGTACTGAAAGTTATTATGGGTTCCCGGGCACAGACCCAGACCCATACCCAAAGGCCCATTAATGGGCAAAATTACTGTTTACAAGTGAAGCAAGCAGCGAGCTCCACTCGCAAAGAACCTCCACTACCACCAACAGTTTGGAGTGCAAGTTTCGTGTTAAAATAATAAACACATTGCAAAATTGTAGCAGCATGTGTAGCAGCAAGCACACTGCATAATTCCATTAGTGAGCTACATGCATAAGTCAAAGCTCCCAACTCCGCACTTCATGCCATAAACTATAAGCTATTTTAAAAGCAATCTTTTTCAACGTACCTAAATAAAAATATTATTTAAACATATTTTTTTTTGGAGAGTGGGAAGGGAGAGGCATGTTGAGGCAGCATTTTTCTACAGTGTATGTTCGCAACTAAACTCAAAACGTTACTCTAATATGTACATATTACATGTGCTGATACAGGGTATCAATTAGTCGCGCTCTCTTTTCAGCAGCGTATTATTAATTTGTTTTTCTCCTTTTATTTTTTTCCTGCATTTAAAATAGCCAGACAGAGAAATGCCGTGGCAAGTTTAGGGAATTACTACAACAACAGAAAGTGCGGCACAATATGAAATTATTCTAATGACAATTAGTGTTGATTGTCACTTACGGGCCTGGAATGTTGTACGTGTTCATTGTAATTTGCAATGCTTATAGAAAATTTGCATTTAAAATTAGTTCTTTCTTGTTGTTGATGTTGTTCAATTTTGTTGCTTTTGTTTTGGTAATTGCAAATTTTAATGTGAATTTAGCCTAAGCAAATAATAACATGAAAGTCGTGGACAAACTGGCCGCATTAATGCATTAATTGTAATTACTTAATTATTCGCATAAATCAAAGTTTTGTTCGAGCATCCAAAGACACTCAACATTAATTTTAATGCAAAAGGACATTTCTCTCATTTATTGAAATGGCACTCAAAAAGTTTTTCACGGCGCCCGATTTACGAATGTATGGATGGATAGATGGATGGATGGATGGATGAGATATCTTTGTGTTAATGACAATTTTATGTAGCTCGTCAAGTTCTCATTTTGTGTTTTATGAGTGGACCAATTTCAATACTAAGGGCTATACAGATTTTAATGATTAGCTGGAGATGACAATTAAAATCCAAAAGATTTAATTAAATCACAGCGGAATGTGTCCATTGCTTGAGATATAAATTCAATTGAATTTATTAACAATAATGACCCATTTATTAAAGAGTATTCAAGCTGAAAGACAACAAAAAACATAGAGACTATTTCAGTTTAAGATAATTTGACTTCTTCAATAACAGAAATCATAAAAATAACATAAGGGAAACAGCTAAAATTAGATAAATTGAAATCACAAAAGAGACCATCTAATATACCCATTTCCGACGTTTTCTGTCTCTCTCTCTCTCCCTCGTTGTGGTAACTTTCATATTTCTTTTTTTGTGGTATTCTCATGTAAAGTGCTTCCGTCAAGTGGCGTAAGACAAACTCTGGAAATGACTCGCCGCCCCGTCGCATAAAGTGGGCGGTTGGTTACATTAGGCAAGACCACGAAATCTGAACGCAAGAATCAAATTGAAATGACGCACTTAATGGCATTTATGGTTTATGCGCATTTTATTATAATGCGACTTCGATTCTCTCTGCCTGTCTGCAATTTACCAAAAGTTTGCTGCCGCTTTTGGCCATTTCATTTCACGGCCAGAGGCATGGACCGAGACAAGGGATGACCAACTGCCGCGAACTGCACTCACCCTTCCTTCGCACGACTCCTTTTGGCCAATTGGTAATTTTGTTATTAGTCACGCTCTTTGCGCTTCATTAATGTTCATTACACACAAACGAACCCACATCGATTGATATTTCTCATCGTATGGCGGTTTCCAATGGCTCTTTTATATATACACACATTTTTTTTCGCTCGAATTGTGGTTGACATTTTTGCGGTGTGCAGTAAACGCGTTTTATTTAGCTTGCTGGCAGTTTTTATTTATTATTTTTATTTATTTATTTACGTACATATATGGCCAAAGGGGTTGCCCGTCTGATATATTTAATTATAAAAATAAGCAAACACACACGAATATATTTATTTAGTATGTATATACCACGCATACATATGTATGCATATAGCATGAAGGAAGGCAAACTTTGAACTTTTGGGTAACGCGTCACATATGCTAGGGGCAAGTTCGTGGGGTTGCCCGGCATATAAAAGAAATAAGAAAATGAAATTTATTGACGTTACTTTGTGCACGCTTAATTGAGCATTGGCAACTTGAAAGGTTGATCGACTGAGCCACTGAAAAACCATTTTTTATGACCTTCGTAGGCTTGAAGAGCACAAATATATAACGGAAATTCTCGGTACGGAGTTATTTAAATAGGCATTTCATTATACGCCTAAACAGCTGGAAATTCTGTTTGCCGGCTGTTTGGGAACGAGTGTATTAAAAATGCAGGAACTTTTTAGTTTCCTTTACTTTTCAATCGAGCTGCTGTTGTTGTGCTGTTGTGTATTTGCTCGGCATTACTTTGGGTTAATTTGGTTATCTAATATAAAATTGAACGAGCCCAAGGGGTTACCAAAGGGGGTGGCGGCCGCTGTGGGTTGATTATGCCACTTGAGCTGCTTAGGTTAAGACCATATGGTTGGCTTCAGTGCGCTTTGAAGTGGCATGGAAAATATGATAAGCATATTAATATTTTTCCTTTTTTCTTTTGTGGGATGATAAAACTTTGATTGAAAAATTTTAAAAAAAACTGTGTAGCACTGAAAATGGGATAAGCTGGAGAAAAATTTTGCTAAAGAGCTGAATAATGGAAAGTGCTAGAGTGCAAAAGTATGCTATAGACAGCGGATTTGGCAAAAAACCAAAAAATGTAAACAACAAACTGCTTAGGCAAATTTGCTTACATATATTTCTATATATACATATATGTTATTATGTTTATGTTTTTCACTGAACTAGGTCAGAGAAGAACTTAAAATAGAGTATCAAATATATCTTCAGCTATAAGAGTACGAAAATTAATAAAGTTCGGTTTGAATTTTAGCAATATGCAAATTTTATACTTATGCAATATCAGTCGCTTGTTTGTTAAGCAAACAATCAGTGTTAATGCTCGGCTGTGAGCATCAATGTGATATTTTTGTTATTACAGCACTTGAAATGCTCAAATGCTTGATTGATTTAATTTGTTTTCCTTGCCCCACAAATTGTTGACACCCATGCCCATGCCCTGCATTTCGCATTTTATTTGCACAATTGCTGCTCATTAAGCTCGGTTAAAATCCAAACACTTAATAAATTTCTAAGTGCACTGCAAATTATTCACCGCTTCACCGGACCGCAGAACCCTTCATAAAAAAAAAACCAACTCTCATCAACTGCAGGGCGCACCTGCAATCGCTCGCTCGGCATACAATACATTATTAATTTAACTACCCCCAACTAACTGTAATGCCCTGGCCTGCACTCTGCGTCCCAATCCCCCTTCCAGAACCAACACCAACACGCACAACAAATGGCACTTAATTTGCCAAATGGCTGCGACCCCCTTAAGCCAACCCTCGACCCATTTGGTTTTTTTTTGTTTCGAAAGGCAATTTTTAGTTGTTTTTTGTGGGTGTTGCACAAATATTAAGCGCGCGAATGGACAAAGATGCAAAATACCTTGACTGGAAAATTTGTGCAAATGCAAAGTCAAAGTAAACGAACGGAAGTAAAGTAATGCGAAATAAAGCACAAATGCAAAGCAAAGCGAAACAGGGCAAAGTGAAACAAATATAACAAACCAAACTGCCAACTTTGTGGAAAACTTAAGTGAACTGAAAGGCTGGCCAGCAAGAAAATTCATTAAAACTTTGCATTGTGTTGCACAAAAACGACCAACAACAACAACAGCAACAAAATGCTAAGAACTAGTCCCGTTGCGAACTAATTTGTCTGGCGATTCAGTAAAGATTTGGCAACCAAGTACTCCTTTGGCCAAATGGTAGGCTGTTGATGACGCGACAAAACCCAATTAATACGCCAGACAAATAAAATGGTCAACAGACAAGTCGCAAGAACCGTTTAGATACAGTAATAACCAAATGTGTCCACACACGCACACACACACACAGACAAAACAAACACACACGCGACTGTGCATAATTTGTTCTTTCTTTCTATTTTTGGGTGTTTTGCTGGGCACCACATCTAAGTATGTCTTAATATATGTATATGGTATCTCGGGATTGACTGGCGTCTCTGTCGCCATGACTGTCTGTGCGAGAATGTGCGACAGTGCGTGTGTGTGTGTGTGAGTGTGTGTGCTGAGTATTTGTGTTTGTGTGTGGTGGTGGTGCTTGTTTGCTTAAGTTAACCAGAAAGTTTTCTTTAAGATTTACGCTTAAGTTTTACGTGATAAAACTTTTATCCCTATGACTTCTTCTTTCGGATGATGCTGCCAAATTCGAGGAGTGATACGATTTTTGTCTAACACTCGAAGTCCGCGTGAATTGACAGTGGTGTAGATATGGGGTTCATTTGATAAACGTTTGCTGGCAATGACTGCATTTAGTTTGAATAATCTTTGGGATTTCGCTTGATCAATTTTGATATATTGTTTTAGATTGTTGTTAACTTTTCCTGTTACAGACATTTTATCAGAATTTTATCGTAGATACGCCAATAGGCATTTCCTCTCATATAATGATGTTATATATAAATAAATAGTACTACATAGCAATAACATAACATGCCAATAGCAAATGGAGACTAAACAATTCCCCCCTTTGGAGTCGCACCCCTGCATTAATATGTGCACAATTTGTGTTGATATTTGCTTAGAGATTTTGCGCCAACTTGTACAACTACTCGTGCTAGTCATCTTGTGTAGTTATTTGCTTCAGCTCCTCCCTTGCGTAATGTATAGCCTCCAGCCAAGTTGGGAGTAAATACGTGACGCTGTTTACTCCCCTCAGGAATCACTTTAGTATTTTGATGGCAGCGCTTATATCATCAGTCCAAAACTCAAGGCATACGAAACTTTTTATTAACATAAATTATGACGCACACACACATATGTAAACAGACACACTCACACACAGGAACACACACACACACTCTCCTCAAGTATAGAGTCAATACTTAGTGCGCAAGTGAGTGCATAAATTTCACTTGGCACAAACTTTGGCCAATATATCTATTAAACGTCGACGGTGCTTACCGTTATGGCGATGTCATGGCTGGCATCGCATGTGTCCAACTTGCGGCGAAAGCGGAGGACGGTGTGTGTGGCATTCTCGTAGCCCAGCATCAGCATGTAGTCCTGCGAAGGGTCGACAACGGGCTCAGTGTCGCCATCGCGTGTGACGTGTCGATCCTGTAAACGAAATAAAAATTGTGTATAAGTGGGTTTCATTTTTGGTTATTAATTGGAATGAAAAATTTACGGAAATATTTAATTTGCAGCATACTTTTGAGCTCAGTGTGCCCCAACACCCCCATCCCCACACGTCCCCCAAACTCAATGTGTGTGTATAAAAGGCTTGCGGGCATATTTTCATGTCATTTAACAAAATATACAGAATTTCTGCTTGTTGTTGTTGTTGCTCGCTTTTTGGAGTCACACAACACACAGACACACACACACACACACACACTCTGAACCAAAAGCTTCCAACTTGTGTGCATAACTCGCACGCAGCATCTGTGCAATGCGTTTCTCATTCTTCTTCTACCCTGTACTCGAAGAGTGTGCGCAAAAGGGGATATGCGATGATGGAAGAATAATATGCAAAACAGATACATTTCATTCCTTGGTACTGGGCATCTTATAGTCATTGCTCAGCTGTAACAACTTTAGTTATTCTTTCATATTTCTTATATATTTTTTATACCAATTTAAATTTTATCAAAGTTTCCGAGACGATCTTATACTCGGATAGGACGAGTCTTTCTTACATGCTCGCTACCTATGTATCTCTCTTTCTCTGTATTTTGACAGTTTTACCAAGTTTAATTAGAGTAGTTGTCCCATCTCCACTGAAAGAAAATCTTCTTTTTTTTGTTTAAAAAGAAAACATGCACTCACTAAAGTTTTCTTTTTTTTGTACTGTTTTGACTTGTTCGATTATTTTCCACATGTTGGCGAGGCCTCGACACAGACGCCAGATGAGCTCTGAGTTGTGAGTGTAGGTGTGTGTGTGTGAGTGTGTGTGGGTAAGGACGATGTAAATTCTCATACACATACAAAGGTACTCACAAATACATATGCATGTTTGCGTATATATATTTACAGACCACTGTTGAAAATATTTTGGGACTCGCTGCCTTTCCGTTTGGTGGGGTTGTAGCGTGTTGAGAGAAAGAGAGAGAGGGTGAAAGGGGGGCGGGGCGGGTGGTGTTGGGGCATGTACTGTGATTGTTGTTGGTCGGTTGCTTCGCATATTGGCAGTTGACTGCAAATGGGCGTTATGTTTGCTATGCTTATAGCACATCCTTGCGCCGGGACCACTTGTGTGTTGTTTTTTATTTTTCGGTATGGCAACAATTTTTTGATGATGTTGCAAAAGTCGAAAGACCTCTCACCTACCACACTCAGCCTGGTAATTGAAGCTGATGGAATTTTTGAGTAGTTTCCTATGTAGAAATTTGAAATTTTTATTGATTTAATTATTTGTTGTCGTTTGCCATTGGTTAGATTGAAATCAAAGGCTTTCAGCACTTAATGCAGTTGCACGCCTAAATAAATACATATACAAACGTATGTATGCATATAGATGGAGTTTTGTTTCAGTTTTTATTGCATTTACTGTGTTGGCTTTCTTTTACTGTGGTTTGTGGCTTTCAGGACTCATGTAGCACTAATTGAATGAGCTGCTGCTGCTGCTGCTGCTGCTTCAGCATATATTGGAATAAATTGTGAATATTGGCAGGTTGTGGCATTTGAGTGCCTACACAGATGAAGTTATCATGGCAAAAGGCTTAAATTCATGTGGCATGCAAATTGTTAATATTGATTTTTGTTTAAGATATTAGATTTGATAAAAAATACATTTAGCTATAGTTCCCTAACAGGTTTGCAAATAGTATTTTTAAAGCGTCTTAAGTAGATCGAACAAAGTTCAAGCATTGGAGCGAAAATTGCTGGTATGAATTTTAACTATCTTATCTCATAAATTCCACACGCTTCAAGCTTTTATGTGCTCTCAAAACTTAAGCTATAATGAGTTATCCTTAGCTGCTGCTGCTTCTGCTTCTGCTTTTATATCCCTTTTTGCTGCTCATGTGAACTTTTTCCATTTACCAGCCACTTCAACCTGGCTAATGCCCATAATTAATATTGAATAGCGTGCTCCAACATTAGATAATCTTATCGCAGCTGCTGGTTGGTCAGTTTGTCCCCACACACGCACACACACTTGATTTATATTGGTTAATGCTTTGCCATCCTTCATCGCTATCTCACACACACAAAATTCATTTTAAGAGCATTTATCTGTGCACTTAAGCAGCAATGTTCCGTTTCCCAGGCTTCTGCTGCTCACTTGCTCCCCTTTATCCAGCCAAACAACTGACACATTGCCCAACATTATGGAGTGAAACTTTTCTGTTCACAGCTCGCAGCATTTCCATCATCTAATTACAGCTGAAATTTTCACACACCTGAGGCTGTTGCAATTAATTTGCCCCAATTTATATCATCATAGCACAACTCGCAGCCGCTACCCACCCGCCCGCACACCATCACCACCCCTTGCGTTGCGTGTTGTGTTGCCCACAATTACATGCCAGCATTTCATTAATCATATCGCACGCTGCGCCATTTAGCTGGCTAATTAAAAGTTTGCACAAAACATTTAACATAAATTCTAGCGAATTTATATACATATGGTGTGTGTGTATATGTGTATATACATATATATTTGCTATCTATGCGAAAGATAGACCTTTTCGAACTCTCTGTCATTCTGAGTGTCTGTCTGTCTGCCAGACTGTTTTCTGCAATCTGCAAACGCATAATTCAAGATCTGTAACGCGCAGTTCCGCTCCCGTTCCCGATCCCCATTCTTGTGCCCGTTGCTGTTTTGCACAGTTTCCCTTTTAATTTTACATTATCTACCGCTACACACACACACACACATACACACACACACACACGCAAATTCGCCTACCTTGACATGTTTCTCGCTTATCGCAGCAGCAGCCAAAAGTCGCGTATACGTCGAGTTTGCCGAGAGAATTGTAAGCACTGCGAGCGGTGACGGAAATTAAAAATACGCGCTGCAATGTTGCAAGCACCCAAACGACGTTATCAAAATCTGCGTGTGCGTGGGCGTGGCATGGTCGTGGGCGTACCCAAGGTTGAAGGGAAAGGAAGTGTGTTTTGCCTGCAGGTTACACATTGTGGGGTAATTATGCAAAAGGAAGTCGCATAAATTTGCAATATTCTCAGCTGCTGCTGCTGCTGCTGCTGCTCTCTTGTGCTTGAAAAATGTTTCAAATGCCAACGACGTTTTAACTGCTCACAACTTTTTATGCGTGCAACTTAAATGTCGTCAATTCCGTCTTTAAAACTCTTTCCTAGTGCGGGTAACCGCACTATTCTCATTAAGTTTGCCATTCAGCAGAGCTTTAGCGGATGAAGTTGAAAATTTAATGAGAATTTTCAGGTCAAGTTATCTTTAGACTCCTAAGAAATGATAAAAGACCAAGCCAACCTTACTAGACAGAGATCAAATTACTAAATCGAAATTGTTAAATATACTTTTTTTTTTATGGTCTATTAAAAGTTACTGTTAGAGTATGAAAACTTCGGTCAATTATTTGGCAACTCGCTGCCAACTTTTCATTCATTTGAAGTTGCATGCCAAGACTTTGCAATGCGTGGGCAGCAGAAGCATTTTATTGGTAAAGAGGGGGGGGGGGGGGGGGTGGGGAGGTCTTGGGTACTTGGTCCTGTTGGGAGTTCTGTTCAGTTTCGTGGTCGTCGGTGTCAACGCACACGTTTTTTTAATTGCTGAAATTTTATCACACCTTCATGGCTGGCAGGACTCGTAAATTGTAATCCTTGTGCGCTCTTCGAGCTTCTGCTTGAGCAGCGATGACGTCGTCGTCGTTTTTTTCCTTTTCGCTTCTTTGCCCTGGTTGTGCCCTTCTGTGCTCGATGTTGTCATTAACGTCGCTGCCTCTTAAGCATTTAATGGCCTTGTCAAGACTTTAATGCCCTTTAGCTGCCGCCCCTAATATGTGAAGTGGCAGGGGCGGCTCAGTAGTAGAAAAAAGAGTGTAAACTGTAGAGTGACAGTGAGTGTGTGTGTGGAGAAATCAATAAAAGCAACGGCAAATTAAGCACCTTTTCGCTGCTTTCTGAAATAAGCAGCCGCAACGAGAATTTAATAGGATTATGCAACATTGACGTTGCGAGCAAGGCGAAAACAAACTTATGCAAATCCCCACCCCGCAACCCACTCACAAAATACTTGGCCGTGAACCCTTTTGGCATCACAACATGCTCCTAATTGTGCTGATTTTCACATTATGAAAACTTTTGACACACTCACACACACACACACATATATATATATATATATATATATATATGTATTGTAAATAAGCCGCCCATCATCAGCAGCATAAAGTGGCAGTCCCAAGTTTTGTTACGCCAAAAACAAACTTTAGCAATTTATGATAATTCAACGTCAGCTGGGACAGTTCAGTGTTCAACGTACAGTGTACTCGTGAAGTGCTCGAGTATATCGAGAGTGAGTGCAGGCGAATCAGGCCCATGACTTGGATGCTGCTAATGTAAGCTGGCAGGCTGGCTGGCAGGCAGGCAGGCAGTCAACCATCAACAACAACTGACAGCTGGCTAGCAGCGAAAAGCTCAAGCGATTCAAGTAAGAGCGTGTAACCAGTGGGGAGAGGGGAGGCAGGGACGGAGTCTTAAAATATGCTCGCAGCACACATTAAACTTATTGCCTCCACAACATAACCCCTTGGCCCAGCCCCTAGCCAAACATCTATAGATAAACACTAACTCACAAACACACACACACACACACACACACACATGCACATGCATACATGAGTGCCCAGTCTTGTTACATGTTCAGATTTAGCATTATAAACAAATGCATACAGCAAAAGGGTTGGTTGCTCATAGCACACAAATATCAAAATGCTAGCCATCTATCTATCTATCCATATACACCACATATATGTATATATATATATATATATATATATATATAAATATGAGGAATATATGCTAAACATTGCAGTGGGTTGGATGTCGAGTTATTGTCATGTGTGCGAAGCTCAACTGCAGTAAAAGCAGAAGCAGCAGCAGCTGAAGTTTTGAGAAAGGTTCTCGAAAAGCTGTCCGACAGCTTTGATTTATATGTAGTGAGCTCTTAGGGTCTTGGCCACAGCCGAGAGCAAAACTGAAAAGTTCCTGGAAGCGAGCAGGTGAGCGTAGGCAGACAATAGATTAGATGGAAAAAGAAAACCATACGACTAGCGAGTTTTCATGAAAATATCAATGGAATTTTTCTGACTAAAAACCATTTGTTATAAAACATAATAATATCCATTTATTTTTTAAATAGGTGTAAATTTACAGTTGCTTTGCTGTGTTGCTAACGCTTGCTAATTTGGAGCCTATTCGTCTCATATTGCTCTAAATTTCCTAAACCTTTTATTCGCAAGCTACTGATTACAATCCCCACTTGGGCACTTTCGCAACGACCCTCTCTCACTTACTCACTCCCACATTGACTCTCTCCATCTCTGTCTGACATCTATTGCCAGATTGGCAGTGCCAAAATCTTGTGCAACTTTTCCGTAGCAAGTTGGTAGCATTGTAAATTGTTTTCCTGCGCCTTGGGCTATCTTTCTGTCTGTCTGTCTGTCTGACCGTCAGTCTGTCTGTCTCTCTGTCTGTTCGTCTGCTCTGGCGTCCTATGCAGCATTTGATGCATGTTAAAAGCGCTGTGTGCTGTACGCTACTCAGCTACTCAGCTACTTGGTGTGTGTCTGTTTGGGTTAGGAATCGAGGGCAGCCGCTTTTGATGCCTCATGTACATTTAATTACTTACACGCCATGTTGCCAGGGCGGTCGCCGAGAGAGCGCCGCCAACGGGCAAAGTCATCAAGACAGACACCCCCGTCCGAGTTCGAGTCAAGCCCAAAGTTGAGCACCCTACCTAAACATCCTAAAACACAAATCGAAATCTCGCTGCAAGTGCAATGTCTGCGATGATGTTATTGGGTTTGGCAGGCCTTCGACATGAGTTTGTGGAAATTATCGCTGCAAGCGACTATATCAATTAATATAGTTAAAGTGCCTTTCAGACTTGCCTCGGCTCAGCTGCTGCCTGCAGTTTGCCCAAATTAAATCGTTTGAGCTACTTTCAGGGCAGTCTATTTGTTATCTTGCCTGACTGCCTGCATGTCTGTCTATCTGCTTGGCCTGTCTGTCTGTCTGCCTCATCTTCGAGTTTGTTCCAGGTTGTGTTTGCCAGGCCCAATGCTATATGCTCTCTTGGTATATATAAAATAGCAGGCGCTGCAAATTGCTCGTTAATATTTGATGAATGCAAACAGCAACAAATTGTGCAAGGCAATGCATTAAGTTTCAGTTTGCTGAATGCTCAACTAATATATATTGTGCCATTATATTTGCTCAACTCCTTGCACATTAGTAAACATAAATACTAAATGTTTTATTTAGAATAGGTGATATACTCGCACATGTTTGATTTGGATATTAGTTGAAGATTTTTGCCATTTTACCTGAGGTATTAATCTCAAACAAAAATGCCAGCAGATACTTTGATTGATTGCCGTACAACAAGTTTTTGTTAGAGCCTATAAATTTCAAACTTGAACAATGTCCCATCCATGTTGCTGATATTTAATGCAAGGGATATTTAATTGAAACTGTTCAGCATAATATGACAACGATGTTGAATGGAATTGAAATTCCATAAATTAATCAACAAAATATGGCCTTTCTACTTATCTCCTTGCAGAATGCATTGGTGCATTAAGCTTTTAACAAGTCAGGCACAAAAAGTGGCCCATTAAAATGATTGCAAATATGTATATTAATATTTGCAATATTAATTTACATATATACAATCATATTTTTTCCCTTTTGTATATATGTATATATATATTTATTGTAAAGTAGGTGCAGTGCAGCGCAAACAATCAAAGTAGCTGGTAGCAACAAAAAATGTGGCATCCGGATTAATGGAAATTTACAGTGTTACCTGCTGGCAGCGAACCAATTATTATTACGTTAAGAAGAGTAAATGAAGCAAGAATCACTTCAAATTAAAATATCCAATTTAATTTGTTTGCTCTTTTCGTTTAGTTCAAATTAAATAAATATAAATCCAAATGGAATATTTTAAGCAAACCTTATCGCAGTTTTATTCAAATGCAGCACTGTTATTCATCTGTCTGTATTGCTGTATCCCAGCGGTGCTTAGACCGCAATCTCAGCCATTTACCCCTGGGAGATCTAAGGGCTGCCCCATTTGCATTAAATACATTTTTGGGCTGCTCGAGTGAACCCTTTGAGCAATTTGGCTCTCTCATCCTGTCTCGTTTCTCTATGTTGGTCGTTCACTCAATTAATGTCATGTAAGCAACCCACTTAGCTGGTCCCCACTGTAACTCGTGCATCATCAAAACTGACTGCCAAACACACACACACACACACACACACACACACAAACGCATATCAAAAGGCAGGCAAATTCAATTAACAAACTTTGCACGTCACTCAAAAATTAACTCCGAAGCGTTGAGGCGTCATTTCACCCCGCTCTACTTAACAACGCAACCACCCAAAACCCCACCCACCCCTGGTTCTGTTGACAAATACCACAAAAAAAGACGAAAAAAATAAATAAATTGAAATGAAATAAAAGACATGATGACAAAGAAATGAGCCACTATTTTATATCACTTTCAATTGTCCAGCGAGTGACGCCCAAGTGTTGATGTTGCTCCTACTGCTGCTACTGCTGGCGGCCACGCCCCACTTTGGGGAGAACGCCCCCAGAGCGACGCAGAGCGCAACCCAGCGCATTATATAATAATGCGTTTTCATAATAAAATAAAATTATAAAAAGACGAAAAATTGTATTTGTCATATTGTTAAGCTGACTAGCTGTCAGTTTTTTTGTTGGTTGCTGCTGATGCTGATTTCTCATTTCTGATGTTGACGTTGGATTTGAGTTTGTGTTTGTGTTTGGGTTTGGGTTTGGCTGCGGGTGTCGTTTTCATTATGAATGTGTCTGCTTCTGCTTGTATACATATGTGTGTATATTGAGAGCACTTTTTAAATGCGATGTGTAACGGCTGCCATTGAAATCTGTTGAATGTAACACAAACATACATCTGAGAGACCCGAAACTAAAAGCAAATTCAAATAAATTTTAAATCCCCCTGTGCATTTTTAGCGACAGTCGAACTCATCCTCCTCGATTGTGTGTGTGTGTCTGTGTATGTTTGACTGGCTACGTGTCGTTTAGCATAAAGGCAAAATGCGATAGGCAAAGTGAGCGCCGGCTGGGCCAAGGGATGAGGGGGTGAGTGCTGAGGGCTGTGCGCCCTTAAGGGCTGCATTTATGACACTCCATTTGTCAAGCGAATGAACGGCGCTCCGGATAAAATGAAAGTGTGCAGAAACTGAAGGTTTGGAATACGCAATTCGGTTTTTGGAGTTGAAACTGCGATTGGGATTGGGCTTGGGTCTGTGCTTGGGTTACTCACTGACAGATAGACAGACGCACAGACGAACCGACTGACAGATCGTCAGACAGGGTTCTGAATCTGTTTGACTGAGTGCGCAATTCAATTGCTTTGATTCTACTTTTCGTTTTTTTTCTCTGGTTTTGGTATTTGTTTTTGGCCAAATCCAAAACAGCTGACAGCACGGAATGAGAGATTGACAAACCACGCCGAAAAGTGTTTTGTTAAATTTTCTGTTTGGCATTGCTGACATTGACGTTTATTAAGCGTTTTTGACACTTATGCCGCAGCGTTATCTGTCTGCCACATCCCTCCACCCGCTAACCACCACCACCACTACCACTCAACCACTCAATGTCAGATGCAGCAGTGCAGACGCGCCATCAACGTCTGTATTTTAAAAGTGTTTGGCATTAATGTTTGTGCGAAATTATTCTAATGAGCTGTTCGAGGTTGCTCAGCTCTTCTTGTTGCTTGTGTGAGCGACCCAGTCAAATTTCCAATACATGTATGTATAAGCGCAACACCCGCATTTTCGGTCGCATAGCAGCTGCTCCTTTATTTGGTTTTTTTTTTTTATTTTTTGGCTTTTGTTCCGGCAATTTGATAAACTGTCAAATTCGAGCGATACCAGTTCAGTTGAGTTCTCTTCAAGCGCAAAGCCGAAGGCAACAACAAGGACACGAGCACATATGGGAATGTCAGTTATATGATGTGCTCTCAGCTTGTGCAGGCGACAAAAGAAATACGCAAAATTCGAAGTCAACATTTGGGCACTTACATAACTTACTTATATAAGTAAGTAGGAATATTTGAAAATTTATGAAATGCCTGTTATTATTTTAATTGGAGTGAAATATGTTGTAAATGTTGTATAGAATACAATGTAATCTAACATTTGATAGCTTTGTTCATTTACTAAAAAATGTCCAATGAGGTTTGACATTGAAATGCTTGTCGCCTGTTGCACACACAAGCACACATACGCAAATTACGCACGAGCTCACGTCTTTTTTATAGCATACTTTTGCGAGTAGAATTGCGCATAAAAAAAATGTTTATTTCAAAGCAAGACACAAATCCTTTGCCTAATTACTTGTCTGGCTTTGGGCTTTGTGCAAAGAGAAACTCGTTTCATTTTGTCATTTTTTTGCTCGTTGTTGGCAATTTCCGCATGCCGTTGCTGCCTCCATCCGTTTGCCCCACCCGCGGCCACTTTCTATTATTAAGGCTATAAATCCATGATCGCTTTGATACGAGTTGGCCCTTTTTATTTCATTTTTATAAATGCCCAAACGTGCGCCGCCCCTCTGTCCTCAGTGTGCTCCAATTTCAAGGCAAATTTACGCAGCCTGCCTGCCTCCTGCCTGCCTCCTGCCCGTGAAAGCAAAAAGACGCAAAAAAAATACAAACATATATACATATACTTTACGTAGTCAGATAAAAAATGTAAATATCATTGTTTTGCGTCATAGTACAGAGGGGTCGGCTGGGAGGGGTTGGGGGCTTAAAGATGTTTTTGAACTTGGTGCAAAAAAGGTTAACAACGACATTTGCCATTGTTTCGCCTTGACATACAACCCTCGAGTGCTGGCGGCTCTCTGCCAGCACGTTCATTTCATTTCTTTCCCTGATTTTGGACAAGTTCCTGCTGCAGAAAGGTTCGACTCCAACCGACCGACATCCCCAACGAAAAATATGCCCCAGGGAATGAACACCTTATCGCAACTTATTGCATCCGCCGGCAACAATTTGGAGACGGCCTTGTTGCTCTCTCTCTCTCTCTCTCTTTCCTTGTGTGTGTGTGTGTGTGTGTTATGCGAGTCTTCCCCCCTTTTTTTTGTCGTTGGACAATTCCGTTTTACACACAGACACACACTCAGTTTTGTGTTGTTGTTGTGCCCTGCGGCGTCTGCGAAAAACGTTTTAATTACATTTGTATGTTAAAACTCCAATTGTCGCCCCAAACGCTTTTGAACTTTAACAGGGATGTGTAAGTGTGTTCGTGTCTACGTGTGTCTGCTGTGTGTGTGTGTGTGTGTGTGTGTGTGTGTAAGTGGGTGCGTAGTTGTATTTGAGTGTTTGAGCCGACGGTTGAGAATATAACTAGATTGCTACATAAGATGTTTTTGATGTAGGTAAAAAGGCAATTTAATATTGTCGGTTGTGTTTCTTGTTTGGGAGGCGGTTTGTTTAGCTCGTCAACAATTTAATTTAACTAAGCTGTCAAATCAAAATCAAAAGCTCGAGAGCAAGCAAAATTAACCAAGCGCTTAAAGTCAGCATCAGAGTCTCACAAATGTTGCAAGCAGTCCTCGAAAGTTCTTGGCAAATGCTGTCAGCTAAAGCGGCTAACACTTGTGTGTGTCAATTTTATTTGAAGAAAATACAAACACAAACAAGAGGGAAGAGCAAGAGGACGAGGAAAAGAGACACAGAGAGAGAGAGAGAGAGAGAGAGCGGCGAATGAGTGGCTTGTTGCTATTTGTTGAGCGCCTGATTACTGCCAGGACATCCCTGGCAGGCAGTCGCCCTTTTAGTGCCAAGTGTTATCGGTAAACAAATAAAAAAGAATAAAGGAGCTGGAGCTGCACACACATAAGCACGCTCAAGCACACACACACACACACATGCACGCCATATTTGTTAACTGTATGTTTGCTTTGAGTATAATTTTCCAGCCACACACACACACACACATGCATATGTATTCTCATTCCATTTGGTCTATTGTTCGCATCAATTCCCCAATCTTAATTCACTCAAATTCGATTATTGCTCGTGCACTTTGGGCTCTCTGCGGAGCGGGAGGTGGTGAGGTGCTGAGGGGGAAGGAACCGGGAGTGGGTGTTTCCACTCTCACCTATTCTATTTTATTTTCAGGCAGGGTCTCTTGTTGAGGTTAAAATAAACTTTCGAAAAGGCTAAGAAGTCATTTATTTTTACGTTTAAATTGCAAAAGCAACAAATGTAAAAAGGAAAGCACACACATACACACACACACACACACACACTTGTACGCCCATAAAAAAAACACACACACACACAGCAAATGGCAAAAAAGTAGCAACAATCAAGGAATAACAACAGCAATGCAAGCAACGAGAAATGGCTGCGAATGAAAGCTGTGTGCCAATTAAAGACGCTTTTGGCATGCTCTACGGTTGAGTAAGCAGAGGAATTATAATTGGAAAATGGGGAATTGAGACGAAAAGCAATTGAAAACGAGAGAGTATTGAATGCAGCTTAAATATGGTTATAGTTTGGCAAGTGTTTAAAAAATGCCCAACTCATCAAATTAAAACGAAGATCGGACAATGTTTAATCAGATCTTTTGTGTACATCTTTTAATTCTTTTGCAGTAAATATAGATATTGAAGCGAATAAAAGCAGTTTCTCGTGATAAAATTCTAGAGTAATTGTCTTTAATTAAAATCGAAAATTGAACGAGTTGTTTAAATGAGTTGAGTGAGCAGCGAACCTTAGCGAGACAGTTTAATGTGACCCGCATGAAACACGATGATTTTTCTTGACTTAAGACAAAATTTAGACAAAGCAAAGGCTATGCACATAAACAATTTCAGTCTAGTCCAAAGTGCCGCAAAGTGTTATCTCGGCCATCTGCATAATTTGCAGCAAAACACTCTTGAGACATGGACAACTGGCTGAATGAGTAGCAACCCCTAACTGCACAAGCGAGTGAGTGAGAGAGAGAGAGAGAGAGAGCAATAGATACACTCGCACGTATCCAAAACAATTGCTTTACCTGCCAAACAACTCATTGCTAGATTAACTCAATTGCCTCAAATTGTAGCGCACATGGCGCACCCCCAAACATGAAGCTTACGGGAGGGGAGAGAGCAAAAATAAAAAACAAACAACAACAGCAATCCAATACCAATCCAATACTCCCAAAACGGAACGAAACGAAACGCGCCACTCAAGTGTTTTGTGTTGTATCTTTTTAAATTTTACTTTTGGGCAATCGGGTGTCCAATGTAGCCCAGTATAAAAGACCAATGAGTTTGACTGGCTGGATTCGGTTCGGGTTGGTTTGGTTTGGTATGGTTTGGTTCGGTTTGTTTCGGTTTGGTTTGCCTGCTTTTTGGCTGTTATTTCCAGCTGAGTCACGCCGCCACTGAAACGTTTGGACGATATAGCGCCCCCAGCTCACCTTGATGCGGGCAACACTCTCCCATCACCATCACCAACCTCACACACCCCAAACACTCACACTAGTCCTGTCCATTGCCCATGCCAAAAGCATACGCGCCTGTGGAGAGCAATAAAATAAAAATTGAAAACACAAAGGATTTATAGCTTCAATAGGTTTTCAAGGAGCTACCAAGTTCAGCACAATTGTTTGTGCCCACAGCACCTTTTCGCTTAGGTTTAGTGGTAACTGTTGCTGGGCGGGAAAGGTGGGCCGGGGAGTGGGAGCGGCTGGAACGAATGGGTTTTGTCTGCTACACTGAAAACAATAATATTTGTAGTCCATCGAACCGACGAGAGAGATATATGTATAGTAAATCAGACATTGCATTGTTTATGTGTGGGTGCGCCACAGATTTTACTCTACTGATTATTTCTTTGCCTTTGCCGTTTGTGCTGCTTTCTCTCTCTCTCTCTCTTTCTATCTCTCTGTCTCTGGCGAGCTCTCACTCTTTGTCATTGTTGATTGGGATCTGTGTATATGTTTGTGTTTTTTACACTGATTGGTGTATTTCCCGTTCGGCTTTGACGCGCCTTGAGCCATGTGGCTTTGGGATTGCGTTCTTTTTCGCAAGCTGCGGCTTTTTACCTTTAGCACATGCAAAACAAAAAGGCTTGCAAATTGAGTTTTGTGGGCGGCATTTTTGGGTACGAATGAGGATGTTGAATATCCTTTACACCCTCCCCCACTCCCATCATCCTCAAAAAAGGTGTAAATAAATGCGCTGGGAATTCGTCAGGCAGCAAGCAGCTAACTTTTCGCCTTTAATGAGACGGAAACAAACTTTTTAAGCTCACAAAAAGTAGCAAAAAAAAAAAACAACAAAAGTAAATGACAAAGCTGCTTTGACTTTGACTTTGACTGGATTTCAAAAAATTCTCTCGCTCTCGCTGGCCCCCCTCCGGTATCTCTCTCTCTCCTTTCGCTCTGTGTGCTTTCTTTCCCTTTTGGTTTGCTGTTTGGCGAACTCAAGTGCAAGAACAATATAAAGTTCTGCCCGTTGTTGGTAAAATAAAAATGAAATTACTTTAAATTTGTCACAATAAGCTACCGCAACGCTTTCTAGCAAGCTCTCAAGCATTTGGCTAGCAAGCTCTCAAGCATTTGGCTAGCAACCATATTCCATAATATTTACAATGCTGTCTTCTTTATACACTTACTGAGTGTATTCTGATATTGTGATCAAATATGTAACACATTTTCGACACATCGGCAAAGTTAAGCAAAGCATATTACATACAAATTTTGAATGTATTCTGACTTGACATACTTTTGAATTTATAGCAAAAATATGGTCATAAAGGGTATTGATGGTTTGTCATTCCATAGACAGCAATTTGTTCTTCATATTTTTTATATTAAAATTGTTTCAAATTGCGGTCGTTCGGTTAGTCGCGGATAGCGGGGAGGGAACGGGGACGGGCAGGTTACCTAGTTCCTTCTAATAGCACAACAAAAAGCACACTAATGGACCATATTGTGCGTTGTGCTTGTTTTCCACCATTTTTTTCCTCTTCTTCTCTGGCCTGCGTCATTTTTATTGCGAATTTAGGCATCATTAGTTACGGTTTTTTAATAAAATACAAACAGCAAGTACCAAATATTAGATATACCCCACATATTATGGTTATTGTTGCTGCTGCTGCTGATGCTGCTCGCTCGCCTAAAAGTTTGATTTGTGAACATGAAGCGATATAAGTGCGCCTTTGGGTGCCATTGTGCTTGGACTCTCTTTGTGGTCAAGCTTTGTGAACTGGCTTGGCTTTAAGTGCCTCGAGCAACAAAAAAATACTTTGTAAAGTTATACAATTTGCTGAACAATGTATTAGCAAGAAGTTTTTGGAAATGATTTCTGCGTTTTTGAATTGCATCCAATGCCCACATATATTTATGTATTGTATAAATACATTTATTGAAATTCCCAAGCAGATGAAAAAACTACGCAAAAAGAAAATTCATTGAAGCAAATCCCCGAAAAGTCAAGAGTTGGGCCAGTTGAATTGAAAATGGTATATAAATGCGCAGAGTTAATAGAAATTCAAGCTAAATAAATGTTTTTAATAATTTACAGAGCTTAAAGATTATGCCTTTACTTAAGAAATTGTAAATATGAAGTGAAAATAGAATTTTTAATGCCATAATTATTATTATTGGTTTATTTAGACCAATCGGAGATATGTATTTACCGCATTCTTGAAAATGATTTATGTGGCCTTTTAATTTGCTAATTCCTACTTAAAATATCTCACAAGAAATGAGTAATATTTTATGCACTGTGGTACAAATCATCTGCTGTGGTATTTAAGCTACTTGTGCTAATGACCTTTAGCGCATTTGGCCTTAATCAAGACTGTGTGGTGTCTGCGAGCTATATGCCATTAAATGCACATAGCTGAGAGGCTTTACGAAAATAAAAAATAAAAAATATAAATGCCGCACCCTTCGGTGTGAAGAAACTCCTAAGCAAAGTTAATGCCCAACAAACTGCACTTGTCTCGAGTCTCGACGCTCAGCTTGCGAGGCAGCTAACCTGGTTACTGGGTACCGGGTGTCGGGTATTGGGCATTGGGCATTGGGTAGTGGGTAACCGAGTTCACAACAGAGCTCTGTCACATTTTTTAAATGCGCGGAGAGCCACAGAAGCCACGAACACTTTAACACCTACCTAAAACTCCAACTGCTGAATGCCGCCGACTGCCGACTGTCGACTGTTGAGCGGCAATCATTTTTCATGCTAAGCTCCAACGTCAACCGTTTGGTTTATGGCCTTAATCCTTTTCTACATAAATGAAATGACGGCAAAGTCCAGCCCAGCCCAGCCCAGCCCAGCTCAGCACAGACCAGGCAAGACCAGAGCAGCATCAGACCCAGTCCAGGGCAAAATGCGGCAAATGCCGCGCATTTCATCATTAGTCAGCGGCCATTAATGCCCGGGCAGGCAGCCAGTCAGCTACTGGGGGATTGAGGATTTAGAATTGAAACTGGGAGTGGGACGAACTCGCATCTACTCGCATATTGACGCGTGCAGTGGCCTACGCATCATATAAATATATATATGTAGATATATAAACTACACAAGTGCTCGACGTACTGACAGTCAACTATCTATATATATACATATGTATATATGTATGTATATGTATGTATTTTCATATATTAATCAAGAGGCCTGCCGGGCTGACTAAGTACCCAGGAAATGCCAAGGTTGTTGCACTCCAACTCCAGCGTCCAGTGGCTTTTAATTAACACACAGGCCAGACGGCAGGGGATCCCATGCCATCATCATCATCATCATCAACAGCCTCATCATCGTCATTATCATCACCATCATCATTGGCATTAAAAGAATATTTATATTTTTCTTTTGACGCCAACCGAGTGCCGCAGCTATTTTCAAATCAATTCCATGCAGTTTTTAATATACATACATGTATAAGCGACAGCTACACATGGTCGGTCCAAGACTCGATGACTAGATGACTGTGGCTACCCTTTCCAATTTCTCGAAATGATGTCATGCTGTTTTCTCGACACACACACACACTCACATCAGCGAAATCCGCTCGAGGCATAAATGTGCACAGCGGGCGGCTGTTTAGCGCTTAATTAATGATGAATATTAAAATTGCCGCATGTACATACATGCATACGTATATATCAGTGTGTATGTATACTCGTTAAATGGGTATTCTAATTGCAATGTTGCAACACGCACTTTGAGCGCGACGCGGGGAGCGATTGTCGTTGCAACCGCCTCCAACAACATTCGCCAATTTTCTACATTTCTTCTCGTCTCTTTTTATATTATTTTTTTTTTTGGTGTGTGTGCCATTAAAGTTGCTTACTTTATTTTGGTATGATGTTGTTTTTTGCGCACAGGCCTTTGAGAATCTATACATAAATATGCTTTCACGCAGCTTCAAGAGATATCAGATTGTTTTTTATTTTTGCTTGGCTGACGTTGCTGTTGCTTGTTTGTTGCCGGAGCAGAGCACCGTTAGTGCCACAGAGTGGTATCAGATGCAGATGTTGCAGTCGCCACAAAGTTGCGGTGCTCTCGATTGTGTTGAGGGTATTATGATAGCATGATAACACTTGCATCTTAAGTTCACTCTTGAACATTTTATGAGCAGCATATAGGTCTTAAAGTGTTCCATTAAAGTGTGTTGGGCTTTTTACACATCCGTTTATAAATATGTAGATATGTAAATATAAATGTAATAATCTCTAAAAATCGCTTTAAATTCAGCAAAAAATTCGTTGTTATTCAAAGTAGATGCTGTAATTTGTTGTGTTTATTTTTTCTGTCAGGCTACGCAATCATTTTGTACGTGGACAGCTGGCAAGAGTATTTGGCTCTTGTCTGGGGCTTAGATATCACTTGTTCTTGTCTTATAATCAAAATGTGATTAGCATGGCACCCAGAAACAGCAGAAGCAACAACAACAGCAACAACAACAACAACAATGTGACAACAACAAAAGCCTGGGAAGAAATGCACAGTAAGGAATAAAAAAAAAAAAAACAAAGCAAAACAGCTAACATACAAACACACTTAACGTGTAAACATGGCTAAAAGAGCGTTGACCATATTCGGGACGCTGCTTGTGTTGCACTTTGTTGTTGTTCTTGTTTTTTTTTTCTTGTTGACGTCGTACGCAGCACACCAGAGAGACGACGACGACGACAACAGGTACAACGAACAAACGACAACAACAGCAGCAACAACAAGAACAACAACAACAACAAACGGTACACGTTAATATGACTAGCGTAATTCTGAGAGTGGAACTTGAGACTGGGAGACCTGAAGATGCTGCACAATGCGAGAAACCGGTTTGCTTGCTCATTGTGGGTCTGCCATACGACATTATCAATATAATCAACAGGCAGTGCAGTGGACCTCCGCACGCACCCTGCTCACCCCTCGCCATCCACCCTCTTGCTGTTTGCCAGCTTCAACTGTTTTGCTTCTAAGCCTTTTCAACGCTCATAAATTGTTCGAGTGGCGCAAAAAAATATTTTGCAAACGCAATGCGAGGCATGCATGCATGCGACTTGGCCTCACTTGAAAAGAAAGTATTGACAGAAGCGGCAGGCGGCAAGTGGCAGGAAGCAGGAGGCAGGCGGCTGAGCAACGAAGAAAATCGTTCGCATACGGCAAACGGTACTTTTTGCAATTATCATCGTTGTCTTTGGCTGAACGGGAAGATGCTGCTGCTGCTGCTTAAGTAAATATGCGCACTTGGCATTGTACCGCAGACTCTGAAGGCAACTTGGAGAGACTTGGCAAGACAACGCACTAATAGCACCAGTACCCACCCCTTCACCATTTCCCCGTTGTGGCATGCTGCGTCCTCCTTTTCGGGTTGCATGTGCCATGAGCAGCAACTGGAGACTGTGGCCGCTGTGGCGGCTGTTCTGCGGTCTGAGGCTGAGGTTTTGCGTTATGGCCATGGCCATGTGTAATAGATTATCAAAATGCCAGGCCCATAGACACGATGCCAACGGTTTATGTCACATGACTGTAATGAAATTAAATTTCTCTCACACACACATACATACACAAAGTCAACTTCAGGCTTGAAGACAAGTTATTAAACTTTGGCTTGACGTTCTCGTCGTCCAAACTAACTGCGATAATTTTAAAAGTCAACGTTGCAGCATCCAAAACCATCATCTACGCAAGATTGTGCATCAAGTGTGCATATTTACTTCCTGTAATTGAGCATTTATAGCTTTTATGGCCTAACGGATTTAGCCAAGACAGGCAGGCAGGCAGGCAGACAGCCAGACATGCTAGTGCAGGCTGGTTGGCTGGCTGGCTGGTTGGTTGGTTGGGTGGTTGGTTGGCTGGTTGGCAACTCCTTCTAGGCCCCGACTGGGAAATTGTTTTGTCTTTGGCTTTAATGCATCGTTGGCAAATGAAAGTTTGAGCTTAAGCCATGGTTAAGTGAGGACGCTTAAGCCTATTGATTATAAAGTTTATGCATAAATTACAAATTGATTTAGCAGTTAATTGATCAGCACTGACGACATTGCCAATTGATTTGGCCAGTACAGTTAACTAAATTGATAAGTAAAAGCTTCGTTGAACAGTTAGTTGCATATGCATAAATAATGGCATTAAATGTGTCAATATTCCAATGGGAGCTTTGCCTGCTTGCGAAAACTATTTTCTGATTTATGGGCTGGGAATTGAATACGTTCTGCGTTTATGTGCTTCTTTGGCAATAATTATAATGTTAATTAAGACTTTATCGCCACTAAATGAGTCAGCATTATTATAATAAGTAAGACTTTTGTAAATCAATATAGATTTCAGAGCTGTAACTAGTAATATTTGATACTTTATGAATTAAAACACAAAAAAACCAAGTTTGTTACATTTATTATTTTCTACTCAATTACATATCCATCAATTACCTATCAATGTGGACAATTTGTATGACTTGGCTTTGTCTATTAAACGTTTGCTATTGTGCCATCAAGATGCCAAAGTAAGCTGTCAATTGTTTACACCTCCCCAGTTGCCTAATCCGATGCCCATTGTATTTTCAAGCACGTTAAACAATTTGTTAGTCTTGCGTCATTTCTTTATTTTATTTTTTTTCTTTGCCAGCGTATCAACATTTTACATTGTACTTATATTGTAGTGCGTATGTATAATATATAAGTGCCTAGTTCAATGCATATACGCATTCATAAGTATAATATGTTCCTAAACTAAGCCCCCGACTTCACAACAGCCCCAAAGACGCGTAAACACAATTGAGGCAATTTGCTCTCTCTCTCTTTCTCTCTCTGTATGCTGCCTTGTTCTCATTCTCATACCATTTCCGAACAATTTATGTAATAAAAGACCTCGGGGTCTAGGCAAAGGCTCAAGTCAACAAATAAACAGCATAAAATTTAATAACAAAATGTTTAGGTACTCTATAGGAAATGAACGAAAAATTTAACTATTATTTATTCGCTGGGCACTTAATGCGCAGTCACTGAAATTTGTGGGAGGGATTTGGAAATGAGAATGGGAATGGGAATGGGAACTCATCTATATAATTTGCCCGAATGTATTTATGATTTATTAAGTGTGTGCGTAGGCGGTATGTGTGTGTGTTTGTGTATATGTGTGCTTGTGTGTGTGTGGGTTATATGTTTGTGTGTGCGTGTCTACAACTACAAATAGTGTTTGGGGAACAATAGAAAAATGGATGGCCATTGAGAGCGAGCTCAATGCTCAGCACGCGAATCGTTTCATCGCTTAATAGACAGTTACAGATACAGATACTTTTGTGCTTATGTACTTGTGTGTGTGAGTGTGTGTGTGTGTGTATGTGTGTGAAACACGCACCCAACAGCAGCAGCAGCAATGGCAACAACAGCAACAGCAAATTGGATAATGTCTATAAAAACTAATTGAATTCTAAGCGCTCAGCACGCTATTCGCATTCTTCAACCAACAGCTGTGAGAAAGTAACGTAGAAAGTAAGAAGAAAAAAGCGAAAAAAAATAAATAAATAAAATAGAATCCCCCGAACAACTATAATAAAAAAGAACTCGTCTCAAGTGATGACATGCAAGCTGTTGTTTTGCGTTGTGTGTGAAGTGTGTGTGGGCAGCAGTTGTTGTGTATTGTATGTAATGTAAAAAAAAAAACACACTCTCACACAACGAATAATAAAAAAGAAAAAAAAACCCATTTCACACAAATTTACGTCGAGTACCAAAAACTGAACACTCAGAAACAAAAAGCTCATTACTCATATGCCAATCAAGAGGTCCGAATGCGAACCCAAGCCCAAACCCCAAGCCTAAGATACAAGCCGCAATGCTCACCAGTTGACCCCAAAGATGTTGTCGATGCTTTGGCGTTGGCATAATTAATCATTCACTTATAATTAACAACGCAGTGCGTCCAAATAGAACAACTGGCTAATGTTAATGTATCTGTTAGATACACGACCACTCAAAGCAACAATAACAACATCGTGCCACGGCCATGCAAAAGTTCAAAATGTTTCCCGAAATGCTTTTTCAATATTTTGCTGTGGTTGTTGAGAGCTCAGCAGGAGCAAATTTAATTGGACAATAGGCCTAATGACTTAGAACTTCCAATAGTAAAATCAATACGTGAAACAAATCGATTAGCTTTGTGAGGAAATTATAATTTCAATTTGAATTTGCCAAATATCAACTTTTTTAATGATATGACTTTGACCATGCCCACATGCCGAGAATTTTACAATTAATTCCGTGTTGAAAACACGATTTTAACTTTGAACGTTGGATTAATCTGGAGGCTAAACCATGATCAAAAAGCCGTGGCTTTTCAAAATCGGATCAGTTTTGACAAAGATGCGTTGAGAAATCTTGACCTATGCCGATTTTTGGGATACTATTTTGACCTAAGATTACGTTTTGAACTTTGCATGTAGGATTGATTCATGGTCAAATGGCTGTTGCTTTTGAAAATCGGGTCAGTTTTCACAAAGTTATGGCGTTGGGAAACTTGGAAACAATCCCAAGTGGTTTGTTTTTCTTTAGTATAATAAACCATGAGCAGTTGCGCATCGGTGCGCTCTTTGATGCTTTGGTTTTGAGCTGTTGTTTTATTTTGCGCTGCGCAAACACTTGAAAATATGATAGACAGGTGGTCGGTGATATGGTTAGTGAGTTGATTCGCAACCCAACCCAACCAAACTTAACCCACTCTACAGCAAAGCAACCCAACCCAACCTATGGCAAGGCAGTCAGCTAGCCAGCCAGTCATTCAGTTGAGGTTGAGGTTGAGGTTGAGTGATGTACTGCGCTGGAACGCGGAACGCGACGCAGACATCGACATCGATGGTCATTAGCGAAAGATGACGACGATGGAGATGGTGCTGACGAAGGCGATGGCGATGGGGATGGCATTGGTTGATGTTGCGTACTCGTAATTCTTCTATAATGGATCTGTTATCTCTCAGTGCCTAATGGGTTAGCTTACAGCCAAAGGGGCCAAAGCTTTTTTAGTGAGTGTGTGCAGAGAAGGGGTTAGGGGAGGGCAGTGCTGCGAGGCTAAAATGACTGACAGCTCTTGTTGGTTGGTTTGCCTCTGCCAAAGCATACTTAAAACTTGAAATTAAATAATTAGTCGTTGGCTAAGTTTTTTAGCAGCGCTGTGTGTAGTGTAATGACCTTTTAAGTACTTTTAAGATACTAATCGCCTGATTCTCTAGCTAATGGCTTGTTGTGGCTTGTCTTTTTATGTTTTTTGTGAGTGTGCTGCGAGGGGAAGGGACGTGGGGGGCTTCTTGTACTTTTGTTGTAGTGAAACGAGAGTGCAACAAAGTCGCCACTTGGATGGCACTAATTAACGTCACAGCGTTGGTTTGGGGCCACAGAGCGTTAAAAACCATTTTCGTAAAGTTTCTCAGATGCGTATTAATTAAAATTTTGATAAGCGCCAGCCTCCGCCGTTGCCGCCCTCCTACCTCACCCTCTCCTCTCTAATAAAAACTTGAAAATAAATTACACGAATTTGTATTTTTATAATATGTATGTCGTTGTTGTTGTTGTTGTTGTGTCGGTTTTTTTTGGACTCCTCTTTTAGGTGTGGCGCTTTTGTCGGTTGCCGCGTCGGCTGCTTATCGCAAAAGTATCTACAAATAATGGACGACTAATAGGCATCATTCCCCCTTTACCCCCCGGCCAAAATCGCTACTTGAGGGCCTCGACTATTATGTCAGCCTTTAAAACGGGCGCTTGGCGGACATTTAGCAGCTGCTTGTTTTAAGCTGTGGGTGAAAGTGGCGCCCATGGAATGTCTAGAATGGTTAAACTCTGATATATTGAGTTACACGCTCGAAACTTTTGATAGCTGCTTGGCAAAGTCAAAAGCAGCTGAGAAACTCGTGAGAAATAGTAGTATGCAAGCGCATTTTGGATACTGTTACTTAACTAACTTTCTTAAACGTTTCAGGCGATTAAATTAAAATCTAAATACATTTTAGTATATTATAATAATATAATTCCACACACATTTTAAATTCAAATTCCTTACTTTAAACTATTCTACAGCGTTAAGTGAAAGCATTTTAATTTAATAAATAAATTTCGTTCAATGTCTATACTGCAGAAATTCTAAAATATTATGAATTCCGCACAAGATACCAACTTCATTAAATTGCTGTTTTTCAAACATTCAAACCATGTCATGGCATGCGAAAATATGATGAAATGCCTGAAAATGTTCTCAACGCATAATTACCACACCACACATTGTTTGATGGGAACTATGCCAATGCCCACTTTTTCGGGTGGTGTACTATGGATACTGCTGCTGTGAGTGCTTCTCATATCATTTACCCTAGGGCCCACTTTGTGCTCCGGCTCTTTAAGATCATTCAAAAATTACACAAAATTCTCGCCAGAATATATATATTACATGTTGTGTGTGTATCGTTTACTTGGAAATGCTAAATTAAAATGAAAATAGAAAATTACAGAAATGTCAGCACTGCTTGCCAATAGAAATTATTGCTGGAATACCATACACCCATCAAATGGTCATCAGAAAATTGTGGAGATGTGTGTGACAAACATGCTGCAAGATGTTGTTAACAATATTCCACTTTTTGTTATATTATTGATCAGCAGCAATAGCTTATTCAAGCATAATTAAATGATTAGTATTAAGTGCTATAAACTCCAGCATATTTAGCAAATATGCGGGGTATTTCTTAGGCGAATATTTTCAACTCGTTCAAGTCAGTTAGCTGTGTTTTTTTTGGGTGAATGTCTCTTTGGTAGTCGATATTTTAAATTGCTTTTCCGAAATTGGCCAATTAACGCGAAAACGAGTTCTGCAAATGAAAATTGAACTGCTGGGGCAATACATATTCAATATTGATGCCATAATCCAACAATTGAAAGTAATTGAGCATTAGACAATTGTGAGCATTGAATAGATGCGCACACCCTCATATTTATATACATATATATATATATATTTATAAATACATATTAAATATATATTTATATAAAGAGAAGTGGCTCTGTGGCTCGGGGGAAACATTTGATACGACTTTGATTCGTAGCTTTTACTTACACTTCAACACTTAATTATTATATTAATGGGCATATCTATTTTAGCTCTAATTAACCTTTGACACATTGTGTGGTCACCAAGCGTGGCATTTTGACAAATCAGCAAGCTTACACACAAAAGCAACAAAGGTGATAGTTAAATAGGGGCAGCTATAGTATTGTATAATATTGCATACTACTCCAGGGGAGGCGGTCCAAAAAGGCCGTCTGACTGGCAAACAGACAGACAGACAGTCACGACTCGTTATACCTTGCCATTGCTTGTGGGTGGGTGTGCGTGTGTGTGCGTGTGTGTGCGTGTGTGTGTGTGCAATTTGAAGCGACTCGCAATTACCAACGACACGTCAAGATGTGAAATTAACACCGTCACACAAAACTCAGAGACTGACTGACAGACAGACGCAGTGAGCGGGCGTATGGAGGGTTGGCAGACAAGCACACAGACAGACAGTCAGACAGACATTCACATATATTAATGTATCTGGTATTTAACATTCAATAACAATAACATTGTGTGTGTCTGTGTGTGTGTAAGTGTAGTTGACGTTGTTACCTCGAAAATCATTAAATCACACACACACACAAAAAACAGCAACAAAAAAAAACAGAAAAGAAAAGAAAAGCGTCTGCCTCAAAGTTTCTGTTTGTGTCAGCGCCACAATTGGCTGCCCATCCGCCGCTTGCCACCCACATTGGGGCGCCGCCACACGCATATCCTGCTAGGTGGCAGCAACAACAACGACACACTCGTCTCACACACACAAACACAAACAGTAACCCACAATTGAAGGCAGCAGAGAGCTACGCAACCACAGCACGCAATACTCGCATTTCATTAGACACTTTGCAGTGACGACTCCTATTACTCTTGCCGAGCACCGCTGGAGCTGGAGCTGGAGGTGGAGTTGGTGCAGGAACAATAACAATGCCTAGTGACGTCGATGTTATACAGCTGAAGGCGTTCCCCAAAAGCAAAGAAAAAAGAATACAGTACATAAGACCACCATTTACGACAATGGCCATAGGTCTATGCGTTGCCTAGAATCTACTCCGCAATGGCTGGACTCAGGAACGGATTTCAATTGTAAGAGTCGCCCAAAGTATCGTGCTAATAGTCGTGCATTACATTCGTTAATTAATTATTTAACAGAATTATAAGGTAGTTATGAAACGCTGTAATTATTAATGCGAACCCGGCATTTGCTTAAATAATTAAGTGTCTTTTCACAGGAAACGACACACCTTCGACTAACTTTCAAGGATTATCGACTTTGTCAACTACAATTGTCTGTTATTAATTGATTTTATTCTAACTAAACGAACTAATTGTTAATGAAAGTAAAAGAAGTGAGCAATTATAATTGATAAATTGTCTGACTTAAGCAAGTTGTAACACGCTGAGTATTAATCAGGTACTTTAAAGCTATATATCTTCCTAAAAGATTACCTAATCATTCCGTTTAACAAGTGTACTGTTAATGTATTGCTGGGTTCTGTGGATCACCTACATTCGTTTGCGTAGAACACACGCATTGGCCAGGGAGCTGGAGCACATTCAAATAAAAACCCGTCAAGTTCTTACAAATGAGCCTGTCATTATTCATATGCCGCGCCGCCGCAAAGGACCTACAACGCAGCCAGGACTTGGCACATATTTTGCGCTCCTTTCTCTGAGGAACTTGCCTCCACTATGTTTTTTTTTTTTTTTTTTTTGCGTATTTCTGCCACCCAACAAATTAATTACTAACCAACTTGAGTGGTAAAATGCTTTTCTTGTTTAGCTAACAATTTCTTGTCGTTCTTGGGTGGTTTTTTGTGTTGTTTCTGTTTTTCGCCTGTGCATATATTTATTTTTAAATATTATTTATCAAAATGTTTGCCTTGAAGACTTGAAAATAAATTGCATGAGATTAGGGTGACAACTTTTCATTTGGCTGGCTGCCTTAATTTCCGGCCGCACGCATTGGAAAATGAAAATGTAACCCGACAAAGTGAAAAATGGTTGACCATAGACTGGGTGTGGGTTGTATTTGAGGGGTCTACTGCAAGGCAATTTGAGTAAGTTTTTTCCTTTCTTTATCTCTTTTTCTTTTGTGTGTGTTATCACTCACCTGAAAATATGTTTGACCCTTGTCTACCCAACCGATGGCCATATCTGCTCCAGCCAGATTCCCATCGGGCGAGAATCCAAAGCCGACATAACCTAATGTACGTGCTTGTATTTCAAATGTTATATCCTGATTAATGATTTGCCATAGTATGCGAAAATCCTCATTCAAATCGATGGCATGATCCCAAACGGGCGTCGCCTGCGCTCCGTCTGTTGTTGCCGCTGTGTTGTTGGTGCTGTTGCTGTTGTTGCTGTTGTTGCTGCTGCTGTTGTTACTGCGACTGGTCAACTTGCTGGCTGCCTGGGCCGTGGCCAGCAGCAAGAGCAACAAACACACTGAGCTGAACGTGTGGCAGGATATAAAACATGTGATTAACGATGACCGCCTTGAACTTGAATGCGTGCCAACTCGTGTTGCTCTTGTGCAGCTTCGGACTGCTGTCGTTTGTTTTGTTGTTTTTGCTGTTGCTCTTGCTGTTGCTGTCTGCCTCATTTTGTGCGCCATTTTGTGCGGAGTTTTGTTAGCTGCTTGGCTTTAGCAAATAGTAGTTGTTGTTGTTGTTCTTCTTGTTGCCGGCGATTGCGCGTACGACATTTATTAGTTTGAAAATCACTGAAACGTAATTACGCACGGCAGCAACTGCTTAGCTTTTGTATCTGTTGCTGGTTGCTGGTGGATGCTGCTGCTACTTTTTCTGTTTTCTTTGGTGCTATCACAGTTTCGATTATTTAGTAATGATAATAATGGCCACGCAGTTTTACTTTCATTCAAAGCTTAAGCTACTGCTGCTTCCTGTTTCCTGATTTGTTGCTGCTGTTACTTGTCTGCTCATTAGTTGCGCTTGTCACAAAGTAACGCAGCTGCTGCTGCTGCTGCTGCTATTGCTGTTGCTGTTACTTCTGTTGGAGTCTGGCGGATGTGGACGACCCTCTGTAAATAGACGACAAGTGAAGGAAAGAAAAATTATATAATTGCCATAATTTGTTGTCGAGCTATAATAGCATAAGAGATGCAGCTCGCTGCTCACTCCTATAGCTTTCGTGCTGCAATGTTTAAATGCATATAATTACATAAATTATGAACCGGTATCTATAAGATTGTACAACACAGTTGACGTCTCAGGTTACTTGAAATGCAACTTTTTGAACATTATGTACAACAACAGGTCTGGCAGTTCGTCAACATATTCTGAAGCTTTAATTAGCCTGGTCACGCAGTTTCCCCAAGAAGTTTCTCAAGATGACTGACAGAGCACATCAAGCTATGGGTGTAATTCAAGGAGGGAAACTGATGGTTAAGCCACCAGCGACAAGCAGAGGAAACTGAACGAGAACATGTGAGCAAAATTACAAAAAAGAAAATCGCTGTTTAAATTTGAATGAGTAGCAAATATAGTTGAATTGCAGATTTTTCCATCATGTATATAAACAAGATATTACATTTGAGCATAATAAAGTCAACACAGAAAATGACGTAGTAGTAGTTGTAGCAAATCAGATAACTAAATTGAGCATAACTTAAATGGAAATCAAATGCTATCTTGCGGCTTATTACTCATGGCTAGACATTTGGGCCGCTATCAAAGACGCCATCAATTTATGTAAATATATCGAAGATCTTCCGCTTAGCAATCCATTGACGTTACTCATAGGCAAAGTTCCCACAAAGCAATTGACTCACTCCTCTTGCAAATGAGTGAATGACTAACTCAGTCACATCTTTTGCAGAGCCGACTAATAAAAATAAAAGCCAAACCAGTTCCTGGGTTTCACTTGAGCGACACTTGAAGTGTACGTTGAGTTTTGAGTCTTACCCTCCGCCCGACTCTAGTATCATTATGCCCTTGTCTCACACGCAATTAGTGCGTCGGTCAAAGCAAATCGAAGATAATTACAGCTTGTCATAATTTTATTGAAGAAGGTCGCCCAACGGAACTCGACTCGAGGGTCCAAACGGAGAGGTGGCATCGGCGCCCAGATAGCATTGCGATTTATTGTATTAAATGGCTGTGGCTGACCCACAGACCATGGTAGCCAAAATGTCTAAACGGGAGCTGGGTCTTGGGAGACGGGAGCCGATTACGGGTCTGTATACGGGCGCATATTTGGCGTGCGGTTACATTAGATTACAAGCCCAAAGAGGGCGATGGACTGACAACGCCTCCAGTTTCAAAGTTCTTCCCCCCTTCGGGCTCCAATCCATTTATATCTTTAGTGTGGAGCCCAGCGTGGTCGACGTTCAGTTAAATGTCAAACACGCGGCAATTTGTTATAAATAGCGCACTTCCGGCCTTAGATACACAGAGCACTTTAGGGGATCTGCGACGGACTGTATTTGCACCAATTTTAAGCGCTTAGTCGCGTGTTGATGTTGGAGTTGAGAAAGGTCAACAAACGTAAGCGCACACAGAGAAATGAAATGAGAAAAACGAGCCAAGACAGTAAAGTGAAAAGCTAATCTACCGACAAGTCGAAAATTTGATGCCCTTAAGGGAATTAGTCCACGGCGGAGGACACACCCTAAAAATAGAAGAGAGAATTGACTCAGCACTCGACAGCTCAACGAGGAAACGGATCAAAGCCAAATGCAGAGTAGATGAGATTGTATTTTATGCTATATAAATAGTGTTTTAGATAAGCTTTTCTAAGGAATTGAATTACTCTTGTTATTATGGTAATAACTTTGTGCAGATGTTGACGATAAGACAGCAAGCCAAAGAAGATATGAGTTGATCAATTAACGCAATTAGAAAACTGTTTCGATCATTTTTAGGACTGAAATCTAATTTACATATATACATACATAATGTTATAAATTGAATTATATATATATTTAATATAGATAAAAAACTTCCACACTTTAAATAAGTTAAAGTGTTAAGGTCTGCATAGAAACTTTCAAAACTGGCTCAGTTAAGCACTGAGCAAAAGCGCTTCCATTTGCAAAGTTCTTCTTTCGCCTAGATAGAGCCATTTTGTTACAGTTAAATTTAACAATTTAGTGCTTACTTCTACAATCTGTTATATGCCAGTACTTCCATTAATGCATTCCTAACCTAATGACAAACTTATTATGCCCGCTGTTATCAAAAATGTATCCAAAAGATACACAACAATAAGCTTGATGGGGCACTCTGGGTTTACAAGTTGTTGTTGCTGGTGCTGCTGCTTAAGTTGTTGTTGCTGTTTTTGTTGCTGCTGCGGCTGTTGTAAATGTTGTAGATGGCGCTGAGTGACGGCCGGCAACGTTAAATGACGTTGATTATAATTATGCGGACTTGTACTTTGTACTACAGAGCTGTCTGATGGGCCACAGGGCTGCCTTGCAGCCAGACTACGAATGCTCATTGTTGTTGCTGCTGTTGTTGTTTGTTATTATTATTGCTGTCGTCATCATTATCATCATCATCGCCATCCGTATCCCATCCAGAACGTCGTCATCGTCAGGCGCCTGTCGTCATTGGCATTGTGCAGCCGGCGCTGCTGATGTTTCTGTTGCTGTTGCTTTTGCTTTTGCTTTTGCTGCTGTTGATGGGCGGGCAGATGAATGATGTCGCTTAAATACAGACCGTAGCCGAGGCCGAGGCCAATCGTCGATTGTCGTTCTTGTGCTGCTGCTGCTGCTGCTGCTGATGTTGCTGTCGCTGACAATAAGAAGGAGCAACACAACAACAACAACTGAGACAGCAACAGCAGCCGTAAAATTCAAGCCAATTTAGCTGGCGGGGCTGGTCCGGCAGGTTCTTCTGGCCATAATCGAGCGCTGGGTCTGCACAGCATGCTGTTTTTGTTATTGTCGTTACTCAGACGACATTCATAAGTACGAGTATAATATTATTACTTGGAGAATTAACTACACTCTTTTTTCGTTGTCGATGTGGTTGTTTCTTTTTTCTTACTCTTGCCAAGGAAAACTCAAGCCTGGAAACTGGTTGGATTGGCCTGGTCGCCTGACTCTGCACTGACTCACAGCTAAAAGGCACGAAATGGCTTCCGTAGACACACATTAGTCGCTTTTACACAAAACGAAGTTGTCCGTCCATGGACAATGATGGAGCAAGCAAAAAGATGCACTCAATGGGCATAAAAGCGTTCCAAGCGGCACAAGAAAAAATCCAACAAAAAAAAGTAAATAAATAAGAAAAAAAAATAAGGAAAAAAGAACAGAAGCTGCGGCGCAAGTAATAACAAAATGCTGAATACAAGTCAAAGACTTTGTCCATGGCTTTCATCATTGCACGATTTGTTGGAAATGTCGGCAATGAAAGAGCTGCCGGTGCAGTGGCTGGACAAGTGGACAAGTGGACCTGACTGGCTCTGACTGGTTCTGACTCTGAATGTCTCTGGCTTCGACTGCGGGCAATGCCAAAGACAACGACAACGACATTGATGAGGATGTTTTGTGGCCGAACAGTGTGGCAAATTCAATGTGGGTTAAAAAGAGTTGTGCGCAATAAGTTTGCAGCTCAATCAATAAAATGATAAATGATTAACCATGAATACTTTGCTTTATTATTATCTTTATTTGGCTACCTACTTTTATTCATCACCAAGCTAATCACAATTCTTAATACCTCCATTTGTGGCTAATTGCTTTTTATGCCACCTTCACCTTTACTCTCTCTCTCTCTCTCTCGCTTTACTCAGCAAAATTCCCATGTACAGTTTAGATGCCTTTCACATTTTCATAGGCCAAACGCCTCAACCTCGTAAATATAATGTGTTCAAGCCTAATATTTGCAATGCCAATCCCAACTGGTAATTAGCCATTCCGATTTCTTAACGAACTTTCATTTTTCATGTACAGGGTTTACACGAAAAATTCGCTAAGGCAGGCATCATAAAATTTAGTTAAATATTTTCACAAATTTGTATTTTCCTTAATAGCTCCACGGAGTATCTGAATGTCAGGCACACATGGAAGAAGAGCCTTACTTATGGTTTACCCACTGTGCATTTGGCAATTTTCTTGCTGTCGGCACTAACTCAAGAACCTCGGTCCGGTGCAATCTGCAACCGCAATATATGTTTTCATTTAGCTGCTACAAGCAGCAAGCGACCAAGTGCGAGACAGCTACCGGACTACAGAGAGCAATAGCAACAGCATCATCGGATCGCTTCGGCTTTGCCCACTTGAAGATGCTTCATCATGCTGCATGTAATGCGTTTTAGCGACGAGCAAGTCGGGGATCGGTGCGGCATGCAGCTTTATTACAAATGTACAGGCAGCGTGTATGACATGTATGTAAGTTGCCTGTGAATCTGTAGCTCTCTGTACCTCTATGTTGCACTCAAGTTTACCCACCCAGTTGCACAACTAACAAATCGATTGCATTGATAAACATGAAATTATTTATTCTTTCACATAACACATATGATAGATAACGTGAATTATTACAGCTAAATTGAAGGTTTCATTCGGTTAATTCCATCTGTGCGAAGTACATTGGCCATGACTGAGCTCATGTGCAGGTCCCACTGGGTATTCTCAGAATCATTCATGTGCCTCTGTGTGTGTGAAGTTGTGCGGTTGTCACTGCACCTGTCATCCTGTGGCAATGCCACAAAAAAAAAAATAAAAAAATTGCTCAAGCAGCAAGAAAATTATTATTTATCGACGTTGGACGCAGCTAAAGTTGGAGTTTAAGTGGAAGCTGGAAATGAAGCTGAGGCTGGAGCTGGAGCTCGTCCTCGGCCTCGGTCTGAGTTATGTGCACTTTTGTATGTATTTGTGTATCTGTGTATACTTGTATATATATATATATATATATATATATGAAGGCCGCCACTAATTACTGCACATCATTTGCTTACTCGAGTGCCTGCAACTGAAGCTACTACACAGATTTAATTGAGTATAAAAAAAAATTGACTAATTAGACTGAGTCCAAGGCACTTGGCCGCAAGCTAAAAGAGCCTAAGAGTTAGCCATAAAAACAAGTCTGACTGACTGGCTGGCTGGCTGACTGGCTGGCTGGCAAACTGTGCTCATTTATTAAGGCCCGGTCAAGAGCGCTTTGAATCAAAACTGCGCTGTGCTCGTGTGTCGTCTTCATCTTTAATGATCATTAAACAAGCTGCCAGCCAATTGCACTAAAAGCTGCAGGCAAACGAGCCAAACGGCTCTCAACCTGATGAAAACTATTTGAGAAGGCTCTGCTGCTGCTGCTGCTGGTGCTGCTGATGCTGATGCTCCAGCAAATGCTCCAAGAGCTGTAAAGTGCCAGCTACCTTTTTGTAAATTGCACCGACATTCCAACAGCTGCAGCAGTTGCTGCCTGTGGCCCGTTGTCCGTCGTCCGTTGCTGCTGGTGATGGTGCTCAAACTTCTGGTTTGGCCAACGGCGCATAATTTAAATAATCATAAAAAATAATAATTTTTCTAACGAAAGGGTTGCGGGAAGGGGATGAAGTGCAACTCCCCTTAAGTAGTCGTAAGAATAGTAGTCGTTATAGTGTATGCTCCCTTTACCATTTTGATTATAATGCTCGTCGTTGTCGGCAGGCAGGTAGGTAGGTAGGTAGTATGGTAATATATTTTGCTCGTTAGCAATTTTCGTTTGAAATAAATAGTAATTAGTGTGCCAAAGAGTTGCCCATCTTTGCTTAAGTGCCGCCTCGACGTCGAGCTGCGTTGCTTGCAGTTTTTATTGGCATGCTATTCTTCCTGTTTACCCCCGACTCCGTTGAGTCAATCAAAGGACTGTTTCTCTACCAGATACTGATGCTGATGCTGATGCTGCTGCTGCTGCTACCTCTGCAGCTCTTCTCTCAACCTGTTTAAGGATATACGGAGTGCTGCTCGTTGCAAAACTATCGCACAAAGCTTTGCAATTTGCTGCTTCTGTTTTGGCCACTTTTATTTGACATTTTTCATTAAACACGAAATGCCTTATTTTTCATTTCATTTCGATTTTTTTTGTTTCTTTCTTCTTTTTATTTTTGCGTTGACATCACATTTTTCGTATAGCCGGTGAAAAGACTTTTTGGAGCTGCACAAGTTGGGCATAAAAGTTTGAAGGCATCTGGGGAAATATGTCAGCGTTGTTTAAGTTTTTAACATTTTCGTCAAAGCATGGGAACGAGGAGACTGAACGGAGCGAGATGGCAATCGAGCAAGATTGTTATTTACTTAAGTATAATTGGCTTCGTCCAAACAAACACCTCTCCAATTTAAATGAAAGTCTGAAGAGTCTCAGCGAAACAGTGATCGAGTAATGTAAGCCAATCTGGCTGTTATAAGATTAAATCATTTGGGAGTTTTGAGCAAGCAGTCTTTTAATTCAGTTTGTCTAACATGGTTCAGCACTCTCTTTAAATGTTCACAGATACAAGTTATAAAAAAAAGTCGTTACAAAATAATTCATTATCGGAACAACACATGTGTTCCTACTTTTTATTTTGCCCTTGTAACTTTTGCCATTTGTAGTTATTTTGTTCTTTTTTGGCCCTCATACAGCTTGCCTTTTTGTAGCATTTTGTAGCGAATGATTGATTGGCCGCATTAACTAGCGAACTTTGGTTCAAGGCTGTAGTTTTACCCTTCTATTTCCTTGATGTGTACGATAACGAGAAAAAATCATGATACAATTAACAAGCGCTTGACATCAGATGGTTCTAATGGCACTAATATGAGTACATTATTCATACCTAACTAAGAATTGTAGTTGGCATTTAACATTTGTTATTGAGATACACCAGTAATACACATGTATCACATTTGCAGATCTGTTGTTTGTTTTAATAGTTCATTTTTTTCACACTTTTTACATTTACCACAGATTTCTTTTGCTGTCACACCTGCAGTATGTATGATAACTCGTTGGCAATCGTCTGTGTCACCTTTATTGGCCTTATCTGAATACTTGATTGTCTGCCATCAGATAACCTCATTTTTTTTGTGAACTTACATAGTCAGTTGGCCCAGTCGCAGCCCACTTTTACCTTGTACTCGTCATGTAACTGGTTAATAGTTGAAGTAGATTCTTCATGTTATTTTTCACTCTGCCGCAGTTCTGTGTCATCTTTCTGGCTTATCAGTTGGGCATCATTAAGTTAGTTTCTTTTTCTTTTTTTTTTGTGTGTTGTCTTTCTTGCTCATCTTTCGCTTGTGTTGGCTCCTTTCTCATTTCGGCATTTGTAGACTCCGTTCACTTTTTTCAGGCGGACATAAAACTTTCTTTTGTTTTTGTATCTATTGCTGGCGTCGAGTTCTTTATCCTATCCTACAACTGGTGTTTCGGCTGCTTCTTCCCTTCCAACTTCCACAGAGTTTTCACACAGTCTTGTTTTTGTTGCTCGTGCAATTGCTGTTTTTGTTGTTTGCCTACAGCAAGCGAATTTTCTCATTTTGCACAAATAGTTGTTGTTGTTCTTCATTTATTGTTGTCGTCGACGTTGTTGCTGTTTTTCTTGTTAAATTTTTTGGTAAAACTTTTCGACACTCTCTTTCTCTCTGTCTCTCTCTCTTTCTCTGGCGCTGTGTATGTGCCTCTCTCTCTCTGTTGGGTTTGCATTTCGTAGGTAGGTTGGAAATTTAATCTTGAAGTCGTCATCGTCATCGTCATCGTCGTCAGCGCAGGCGTCACAAAAATATTTAATTAATTTTTCGAATTTTAATTAAAAAGTTTCCGTTACATCGTCCTCCTTTTTCTATGCTGTACATTTAAGTAGGGCCGTTAGCCTACTGGTATATGGACTACTTGTTACTTGGCACTTTTATTGCCCAGCGAAAAGTAGACCCCGAAAATCTTGTTGTTGTTGGCCAGGTGGGCTACCAGTTGCCTAGTTGCCTAGTTGCCCAGTTGCCCAGTTGCCCAGTTGCCCAGTTGGTAATTCAAGACCTTATTCACAAGTTATCGGTCTGCTTTCAGCTTTACTGCGCTGTCGCCGTCTCTGTCTAATTCGGTGGTGTCTGCCATCAATCAATTTGTTAAGAAGAACGCGGAGCGCGCTGCGGCAAATCCATTCCAATAAACATAAAGCAAACACTTAATTGTCTGTCAGCGTTAACAAACCGAGCAACCCGACAACACAAATATCATATGACCAGCCAGTCAGCCAGTCAGCCGGCCAGCCAGCCAGCCGGGCCGAAAGGAGGAGGCGTTATATGTTGTTTGCTGGTTTTGTTGGTTTGTTGCTTGTTGTTTCCATAAGCAGAAAACACATATATCACCTGCTGCGCACAAAATGTTTTCCACAAACTTGTAAGAGATGCCAGGGCTCTGATACTGGAGGCCCAAAAGAACTCATGTTGCCTCTCATCAGTTGTGCGTGTGTTTGTGTGTGTCTCCGTATAAAAATGCATGCATTTGTTATCTGTGACAAAGATCTCTTGGCCATTAAATTAACACTTAATGACTTGTGTGTTTGTGTATGCGTGAGTGTGTGTGTGTGTAGGTGTGGGTGCTATGACGGTGGTCGGGGGCAGCAAGGCCTCTTATGCGACGATAATTCTCTATGGGTTGTCCAAAATCTTAGCAGCAGCAGTCAGAGCAACACATCATTAAGAGACAGCAGAAAAGAATAGCCCATGACTAGCAAAGGCAGCTGACTATCAGAGCTTTAGTTCAACTTAACGATACACTATAATATCGCGCTAACTTTGTAATAAAGATGACCAAATTTAAGCACTTCTAGGATAATATTATTTATGATGAAAAGTATCTTTATTGTATTGTATATTTTCAGTTGCAATTATTCTGATCATGATTGTTCTAATTGGAATTCCCAAAAGATGTGCGTCTCGAATTGTGCGTATAATTCACTCACAATTTCAGCTTCAGCGAGAAGAGTATCAACTTATCGATATGCGTTAGATCTGTTGTCTTTATCTCATTTGTATCTTTGAGCTACATACCAAGCTGCCAGTGCCCATCAGAGGTCTCTTGTTTGTAGCCATAAGTTGAAATTGTTTTTAGACTCTGACAAAATAAATGATGACAGCGGCGTGTTGAGTTTGTTTTCCGTAATTCCCTTGTCGCTAAGTTGTTCTAATTTTTTTTCGTCGTCTTCGGCGCTTTCCCCTGGCAGGCAACAGCATTTAGTCGGCCCATAGTGTGAGATACTCACTTATATAGATGAACAGATAGATATATGTATGTATATATATGTATATATATGCTTTATGTATGAATACGTGGAAACTGAATTCTTATGTTAAAGTGTGTCGTGGGATGGGATACCAAACATGTTTATGTCGTTATGCAGCAGCAGCAGAAGGAGGGCGACAAAATTTTATGTTTCTCACTCAATTTGTTGTGTTGTGAAAATCAACAAATGCGTTGCAATTAAATTTGTTGTTATGCGTGTGTGTATTTTTGTGTATGCTGTGTTTTATGTTAATTTTAAATGCGTCACGCAGCGCTATAATTAATAGCTACAACTTAAAGATACATTAGCCAACAAGTGCCGAGCCTATAGGCTAATAAATATTTCCTAACACTAAAAGGTCTATTTTGCATATATGGAATCTTAAGATGCCTATTCAACAGCCACAAAAGCAAATTGTGTCTGCCAAAATCAAAAGAGACATTTATGAAAGCCTTGGCCAACAAGTGGGGAGTGAGAGATGGAGAGGCAGTGTGAAACCGCAGGGCGGAGGCAAAGGCGAAGTGCATTCAACTGTCGACTGCGTTGCATTCGAATCAGTGATAAATTTATTGCATAATTGAACAGGACAAAATCCTGTCGAGGCTTTAAAATGCAGCCATGTAAATACAAACTATTTACATACAGATTGGACTGGGCCTGGTGCCTGGGCGCCACACCCCACATACGCCCTCAGTTATTTATTGGCTGTGGTAAGCCGGTGGGGCGATGAGAGCTCTGCGCTGTGCTCCGCTGTGGTTGCGTGCGTGTGTGTGCGTTTTGTTTAATTAAGTAGCATAACAGTAAACAAATTAATTTCAATATTAACAAAGAAGATTATTGAAAATCTCTCTCATTATTTACAATGCCGAATGACAAAACAAATAAATTATTAATATTCCATAAGCAGTAGGAGCATCAGCACAAAACTGAATGACGATGCACAGTTGTCAGATGTATTCCATCCCTACTATGCTCCTGCTCTTTCTACTCATAGAGTCAGAGGCACAAAGCCCTCATTCAAGCGTAAATATTATGTATTATTACAAACTTTGGCTACGGTTTTAATTGTACATGCCACAAGGGCGATGCACACACACATACACACACACAAATATTTATAGATGACACCACAACCCTAATGCTAGCACATATTACCCACATTCCTACAGCAGTTGTTGCCACTTTGCAAAAGCGCTTTCTTCAGTGTCATCCTCTTGATGGGGGGTTGGCCCTTTGTGTGTGTGTGTGTGTGTGTGCTTGCCGCTTGTTGTGTCTGGCTTAGATGACGGAAATGTAGCTGAAAAGTGTGGCTTTGCCGGGGTGCTAAAGTTGGCTTTGCATGTGACATAACAGCATTTATAAAGCGGCATCGTGGAGGTGGGGCCAAGTCACTTGTTGAAGGGTTGCGCGTTGCAAGCAATGAGACAATAAATATGCTCATTCCTTAACTGGAGTTTTATCTCGAAACTGTTTTATTATTACTACTTCTTGAAATAATAAAATCAGCCTCAGCCATATATTAGAAAAATATAGAAAATTCATTTTACTATATTCTTCCCTTAGATACCTTTTCCATTTTCCCAATCGAAATGCCTCGCCATAAATTGTAAAATTTATAAAACTTAAAAGGCAGCAAAGATAAAAGATCTAACCATCTATTCTGCTGTAAGCCAGTTGTACACAAATGCAAATAATCGTTTCATATTATTCTCGAATTCGAACAGAGCCCACAATAAACGTTTAAATAGGTAGACATCAATTCTGCAATCCGAAAACTGGCCAATTCCTGTTTTGAATTTCAAACGTTTGCCCCAAAATGGGGCGTGCCATGGCTGGGCGTTAACCATTGATAAATGGTGCACATTTGACAAAAATGGAGCATGCTAAAACTCCATTCACGTACATTTGTGGAATATTGTATGAATTTGCAAGCTGAAGCACAGACAGTCAGACTGACATATCCAATCGGACATGGCCTGATGGAAAAGTATATTAATTAATCACAAAAATTAAATGCACTTGCAGTTGAGAATAAGCTGCGAACAATGGAAGAAAATTCAGCAATTTGAAAGACAGCATGTATCCGTAATATATTTATTTATATATTTAATGAAACGGATTATTCCGACAGTAAAATTTCACAGCAGCAAACTGGACGCTTTATAAGCCATATGATATTTATTATAGACATTTTTTAAAGCCCGCCACGAGCGTTTTTGTTATGTGTGTGTAAGTTTTTATTCAGTGACGCAGCGGTGCAAATTGAATAAATTTCGTTAATTGTTGTTGTCGGGCACCTGTGTCCTGCGTCCTGCGTTCTACGTCCCATGTCCTGTTCTGCCTGACTGGGTATATGGCCAACGGCGGCCTGTGATCGTGCGGTCGATTTGTGGCATATAAAAAATATTAAGTGGCACTGCCCCCGAAAACCTCGAACCCTGCCCACCGATAACCGTCGTTGTCTGTTGCCCTTTGACATGCAATATATAATTTGCCATGTATGCCAGTTGGTTGCAACCGGGTTCTAGCGCATCCTGACGTGCCATGCCGCTACCGCCGACACGGCTAGTGCTGCCAATTTGTTTTTTGTACGCCAAGCCAGTTTAATTAATTTACATGGAATTTACAGTAACAACAAGCAGCACGACAACAACAAGTGCAACAGTAACTACAACCACGACATGTGAAAGTTTAAACGAAAGGTGAAAAATGAAAATAATCGTATTGACCGAACGCGAGCCGTTTCCACGGTGCACACATCGATACCGTTGCCCGATGTTGGCCATGTCAGTCGACTACTACAGCCTAACGGTTGACATAGCTGGCAACCAAAACTGAAAACTAAAACGTAGAGTGGCAAGGGGAATTGGTTGGATAAAGTGGACAATGACTGCAAGTATCAAACTGGGACGGACGTAGACACGTGTGTTGCATAAAATTGTAATTAATGTCACAACGAAATATTTTAGTTGACTGTTTTCTAGTTGTGGGCTGATGGGTTTTTCGTTCATATGTATGAACTGTGCTTGGCAAATGTGGAAATGTCTTTTTATGTAGCCATTAAAAATGTAATAAACTTTAATTTTATGATTTTCGACAATTTCGACAATTCGAACAATTTTTATGTGATTTGTTTTAATAAGGCGCCCACATTTGACTAATAATTTTTATTGTTGCGGGAAACCGCAGGAAATATTAAGACATTCCTACAATGATTATAGCTTTTAAATGTGGGAAGAATACCTTTTACTTGATTAATATTTAGATTTTCATGAATGGGTATTCTACTGACCCCCAGCTAAGGAAATTAATAATTCCCCTTGCGTCAAGCTTCATTTCACTGTCTCATCTGTGTTGTCAGCACATCTGAAATCGCTTGTGTCCTAAATCCATAAATATATATATATATATATATATATGAGCGAGATGCACAGCTTAACTGATCTCTTGTCATCGTGACTTAACCTCTTATGGCTTGAGCTAGGCAACATTTGTTTAGAGTTTTATTTATGTATGCGAAGTAAAGCATACTTCCTTTTGCTTGACCTTGCCGGTAACCTTCCATGTACAGTTTGGGTCACAAGTACAAGTGGCTCTGATTGCCATGAAGACGACACCCTCTTCAAAAGGCGACGACTCCATTGTTTCCCCAGTATTAATGGAAGCTTTGCCAAATCAGCTCGGGCAACAATTAATAAAGCTCAATTCTGCTAAGTCTTTGTAATAAAGCAAAACCTTAAGCTATACAATTAAAGCTTTAAGCTGAGGGGGCTGTGTGCGGGGAAGGTTGTACGGGGGCGTGTCCGTCAATACCAAAGGAAAGTGACACGCTATGGTATACCACGCACACATGCCACATAAATAAAACCCAGATGAAGAGGCAAAAGGTACTTTTTTTTATCGAATGTTCTCTCATTTAAAAAATTAACTACGACTGCCGAGAGTATCTTAAATATCCTTTCGGAGTGCGGCATACAACAATGCGATTTATTGGCTACGCAAGATAAATGGCAAACTGTTTACATTTCCTTGTGCAGGTTTTCCCCACACACACACACACACACACACCCACATACACTAAAAACCGTTTGCGTAAGCATTTTCATGACGGTTTCAGTTGCTCAGTGCCAAAAAGTTTCGGCAGGTTTTACTTCTTGTTCTTTTTATTTTTACTTTTTGTCTACACATGCGATAAAAATTGCTACAGCCAAAGCTCAAATAAACTGATGGTTGGGAGGACGATCAAAAACATCATTAGCATTACCAAATAAATCACATCCGCTTTTTCACAACCGTTGTTGGTTGTGCCCGGTCCGAAAGACATACAGCAACAACAATCAAAAAAATACAAAAAATAAAAAACCAAAATGATAAAAAAGGATAAAAGCTTTGAACACCGGAGTGCAATAAATTTCTCTCGTGACGAGCATAAAACTTTTTAAACACAACAATGCCAACAACAACAGTAGCACCAGCAGCAGCAGCAGCAGCAGCAACACAAACAACAACAACGACAACAACAATAACAAGCCACACAAACGCATAGCGAAGCGGCAAGTTCCGTTTAATGCGACCTCCCCCAAAAACCCCACAAGCAGTAATGCACATGTGAAAAGGCTCACAGTGAAGAGAGAGGGAGAGAGCAGGGGGACAGAGCGAGACAGAGTGAGAGAGAGGAACTGAGGCAGGGCTATAGAAGCAAGCGCAGACTAGCTCTGTATGTGCAGCTTCGCTTTATACACCCCATACACAATAGGTTCTAAGAGCTGGGTATGCTAAAGCTATGCAAAATGTTGACAATAGCAAAAGAGTTAAGATATTTTCAGGCAATATTAACTTATAAAACTTCCAGTAAGACCCGAAGATCAGATTTAACATTTAATTACTGAATTAAGTTCGTCTTAAATCTTTTCTATAATTCCAACGCATCTATATCGATTAAGTAAATAGTATGTAACATGCACGGGGTATCTCACCGTCAAGCACAATTTATGTTCTTTGGGAACGGCTACTTGTTTTTATTTGTATGCTTTGGATTTTGTGGTTTGATCCTGCATCCTGAGCTTTGCCATCCTTTAGCGTCGACGTTGTCGTCGTCATCGTCGTCGTCGTTGTTGTCGTCGTCACTGATGATAAAGTATGCCAACTGTCCGCCCCCTTTTGTACCGCCCACTTGGCCAGCCCCTACGATACATCAGCTCAGCAACTTTGCTCAATAAATTTTGTGCACAGCTCAAAGGCGTCCCGCAGTATGCAATGATTTTTTTTCGGTCGGGGCCAACAGCAAGTTGCTTACGACGACCAAAGCTGTGAGCTAAAAATTATAACAACTTTTGGTAACAACATGAAACGCTTACATTGTAGCTAAGGCAGAACAGTTGCCTGTTTAACGCTGCCTGCCGCCTGTTGTGCTCGTGTGTGTTTGCCAACGTATCCTGTTTGAGGTCTGGACATTTTTATTGTGCTTGCCGTTGCTGTTGTTGGGCTGGCAAAAATCTGCATTGGACATAAATGTCAACACTCGTGCGGCATTGTGTGCAGCCTGTGGCAGTTAGGCAATGTGTGTGTGTGTGTATAGGTATGTGATTTGCTGTGCTGTGCTGTGGTGCCATCTAAGCCAGTGCTGCAATCAGCTTGCACTTTTGTGACCTGCCTCGTATCTTAATTTTACACTGGCAAAGAGGCCTGAAACGATAACAAAGCTGGAAGTGGAGTTGGTGACGAGTGTTCGCAATGCAGGCATTTTTTGGGCCAATTGCGAAATGGGTCAACTCAAAATAAGCGCAATTCTCGCAATGCTCTTTCACTTTAGCTATCTCTCTCTCCCTCTCTCTTTTTCTTTCTCTCGTCATCGTCAACATCGTTGCAATTGATTGAATACGTGATGTCCATGCAAGAAACAAACTTAAAAGCCAGCTAAAATCCCATCTGTGAATTGGCATTGCCTCCCCACACACGCCTTTGCCCCGTGTACTTTAAACGAAAGTGGTTCTAAAAACGAGATTGTTGCAAAAATGTTTGCACATTTTGAATCAATAAATAGAGCGCTGCACACAAACGAAATGTATGACCAGTTGGCGTGTTTCAGCATAGCCTTGAAACTGGCAATGAGCACATCGACTATTTGCCAATCAACATGCAACGGATCGTGGCCAATCAGGCGAAAATTCGAACATCCAAATGTGGATTTGTTGGCCAAAAAAGAATCTGCAATTGGCAGTAGAAATTAATTATAAAACACCATAGCTTTCGAAACTGAGAAAAGCTAATATTTGCACAAGTTACATTCTATTAAAAAATGCAGAGTGCTTTTATTTTGGTGCTAAAGCAAACCACATATTTATATTATACTTCTATAGAATTGTAGCACCAAACAAGTCAGAATACTCTAACCTAGAGAGCGCGACTAGAAGACACCCTGAACTCAAGTCGACCTTAATCAAATGATTATGTCAGGCTATGTCTCTTATATATCAATTCAAATCTTTCCATTGGTGATTGCTATAGAAAATCGATTTTTTTCGATATTCGGGAAACGTTGGAGGTTATCAATACAATGATCGAAGGCTCTAGCCCTCATAATCTCTAAGATGGGCTTTTGCATACAGATCAAGCATATATAAAATTGATAAGATCAGAAACGCTTCCTTCTGCCAGTTACTTACTTTTTCTCAACTTTGTTATACCATTTATTAAATTTTAAGGGTATTGAAAAGCAATTTCAGCTGCAGCTTCAAATGGATGTTTTTTTACATGTCAGTAGAAAATTCTATTCAGAAGCTATTGGTTTTTAGCCTTCAATTAAAAATATATTTTGTGTGGTTGCGTTTCTTTTTTTCTTTTATTTCTGTATTTATTTAACCAATTATGAATTTGAATTGATTAATTCGGTCCAATGAATTGGTTCTTTGGTAAATTACATAGCAAAAATTTGCTCTAAGTTATAATTTGCATTTCACTTCAAATTAAAATTAAAGTTATAACGCCAATTAAGCTCAGCTCGCTAAGCAATTTAATTCAGTGACCCTTTAAAAACCAAAAATCCAATTAAATTCAAGAGCTTAATGCATTTAAAGTACTTTGGCCATAATTGGGTTGCAAGTTTTCGCCTGAAGTTGCAATATGAAAATTGCTATTCAGAAATTACTTAGAGCAAACATAAGAAATAACTTTGGTTAAAAGCAAAAACTGTATATTGGCTAATCTTTGGCTTAGGCACAAGTGTGTCTGGTTGAAAAGTGAAAATATATTTGTGAATAATAAAGAAAAATAATAACCATAAAATCAACAGAACACAAAGTAAAGCACAAAACAAAACAAAAAGCTGACGGCCGATTTGACAAAACTTCGTTGAATAGAAGTTTGTTCAAAATTCTTAGATTTGACGATGCATAAGGCAAAATATCCATTTTGTAGTTGACTTTGTATCTGGGTGGGTGTTGTGCTGTGTGTGCGTGTGTGTGAGTGTGTTTTTGTGGGTGCTATTCAATTATATTGTGGAAAGTATAATACTTTCAATGTATGTCAGATGTACAAAGTAACTGCCTCTGACTGTGTGTGTGTGTGTGTGTGTGTGTGTGCATATGTGGCGTATTCATTTATCAAAAATAATATATTAAATTGCTAACATTGAATGATATTTTAATTTGCATCTCTGTGTCTGACTCTGACGCTGTTTCCTTTTGAATAAAACATTAAAATGTGTATGTGTGTCCTAGGGAAACATTTTGTACTCTGGCTCTTATCTTTATTTATTCAAAAGATAATTTTATGTGTTCCGCAGTCGAAGCATAAAATTACTATGTCGAATATTGTTTGAGCAAATAAAAACGAGAGAAGAGACACATGCAAAGCAGGCTGGTCCAAATTGAGGGGGGACAGAGGAAAGGCCAGGGACTGATGCTGAGCCTGATATACATGCAAGTAGCATCACCAAAAAATGGCTGCCTAACTGTGCATGTGCCTGCGTGTGTGTGCATGAGTGTGTATGTGAATGTGTGTGTGTGTGTGTGTGCGTGTGTGCAGGAAATGCTGTGTAGCAAGGACTATGAAACGGAAACGGCATCAGGCTGTGAACAGTTGAGTTCGGCTCAGGCAGAGCAGTTCATTTACATTTATATGGTCTGCTTACAATGTTAACGCTCATGTATGCGACTATACATACTCCCCCACCCCCCATTCCCTCCACCTACTCATCCACTGTCACCATTGCCCTTTCCTTGCTTTCCCCTTAAACAGGAAAGTGTCTCATGCATACAGTTTTAGAGTCAGCGAGTCACATTGTCTATTTGATTGGCTGCCGGTCTGAGACTTTTTCTGCCTGCCTCTCTGTCTGTCTGTCTGTGTGTCTATTTGCTTTATCATTGCCTCTGCCAGCTGATAATCTTTATTGCAGTGAAATATTTAATTTAATAAAAGCTTTGTCAGTTCTCCCCCCCCCCCCCCCCAAAAAAAGTCACCCACACAACTTTTCAAGTCATATTTTACAATTTATTTAATTTATTGGCTTCATTTCTCTATGTTCGTCTGCGTTTGTGTGTGTGTAAAAAACAAAACTCTTCCCCGCTTAGCTGAACAAAAAAAGCATATAAATGATAAACATGCATAAAATATGCCAACAACATCAACAACAAGGACAAGCCAATAAGCAACACTGCAAGCATGATCAAATACGAAAGAGTACAAATTGAGTATCCACAATAGAGAATTAGTTTTGCGGATTAGCATTGCCAGCCAGATTGACATGAGCCTCAACTTCTCTGTTACAGTTAACAATAATCTTAATCAATAATCTAAACTTCTCCTATAGTTATTTATATGCTTTTAGCACAGATCAATTATTCATTGTCAAAAACGCGTGATTCAACATGTTTTTCCAGACAGATTTAGTAATTAGATCTATATTATTTTTAATTAATTTTGACCTCATTTTTAAGTAGTTAAAATATTGTTCTTGATAAATCTATCAGGATTATATATATATACACATAATGTAGAAACTTTATCAGTTGAAATTATGGTAGTTTACAATGCCAAAAGAGCAAATGACTAACGACCTGTGGAACAGTTGAACATAATTTCTGTAGTTTAAATTTTAAAATTGTTAGTGCATATTTAGCACGTTGCACTATTGAATCTGATACCTGCTTTTTCATGCTGCATCTTGTGGCCCCAACTATCCTGCAAGGATTTATTAACAAAACTCTGATGAAAATCTAAAGACTACTAATAAAAAATGGCTTTTACAGTAAAATATATATAATTACTTATGGCGACAAGGGTATCGAGTCTTCGGTGCAATAATCTTTCTTGTTATTTTTCCTGTTTTTTGGCAACGTATGTGTGTTTGGCACTTTTATTATTGTTTTCATTTTCACAATATTCAGAGCATGAAATATAATTTTGCCATGGCAAAATTATTATTTTCAGTTAGAAAATGCGACTATCCCGCCGTCTCCCTCTCCCCCCTCCCTCGCTTCTCAATCTCACTGGTAAATAATAAAAATTTTGGAGGCCCAGTTGACAGGCTGGTTTTCGTTTGGTTTTGGTTGCGGCTTTGGTTTTTGGCAGCCAGCTTGGCGACAATGGCAGCAGGCGCCTTTTGTTTTGGTGGCTGATAAATTGTGGCTGATATAAATGCAAAGACCAAAAAACAACAACAAAAGTGTGCAACATATTAGCATAGATATAGATACAACCCCAGCATTCACAGCGAGTGCGAGGAGATGCTGCGGTAAAGCACGTGGGGCAAGGCAAACAGTAAATAAATAATGTGGTTAAAAATTTACCGGCATGTGTGTGTGTGTGTGTATGTGTGTGCGTCTGTACGTGTCTCTGTGAGTGTGAATGAAGTTTGACTTTGAATAATGTTTGGATTGTCTGTGGCAGGCAGGCAGGCAGTGAGAACAGCGGGGACAGTCGAGAAGCGCTGGCAGCCTGGCAGCAAAATAAATCGAGAAATTATAGAACTGTGACTAGTATAAGAAATGGCTAGGATATTTGCCAGACAGCCAGCGAGCGTGGCAAGATATATGGCTGCCACTAAAGTCTCAGCTTCACAGGCCAAGTGATGTCGTCTCAAGGTGGCACATGTCCTACCAACAACCAACAACATCAACAACAAAACAGTCAACAGCAAACAGCAAATTGTGACAGCTGTTGCCATCATGGTCGGTTGCGAGCCTACATATAGCCAACAAAAAAAAAAAAGATGCTGAGATAATACCAATAAAAATACTAAAAGAAATAAATAAAAGATTGACAAAGCCGAATATGCGACAACGGAATGTTCTGTAAGCCAAATAAATCAAAGAAAATTGATAAGAGAAATTGGAATAAACTAATACCAAAAATAGTTTTTAATACCAGCAGCAATTAGAATAGTAATCTAAGGATTGGTTTAATCTATGTAAAAGCCCCCAAGATTTGATAGCTTTAAGTATTTTTGTTTGCTTGCCATCAACACAATTATTTTTGCATTAAGCATTTATTAAATAATTTGCCAATTTTGCAGTTCTACGATATTTATGCGTTATAAATCCCTAGAAGCCATTTTCTGGCTGCCAGTTGTTGTTGTTAATATGCCCTTTGTTACCCTATCAATCAAGGATATAAAAACAATAAGCGGCTGGGTCATAAAATTTGCTTCTCGTGCGAGTTTTCTGCTGAGCCCGATGGGGGCATAAAATTGTTTATTAACAAATCAACAGCAATAACAATAACAACAACAACAAGCAACGACAGCAGCAGCTCGTAACTTTGACAAAACATTAAAATCAGCACATTTTTTTTACTTTAAGCATTTTTCAATGGTCTCCTCTGGCAAATGCAATAAATTGCAGACGTAGTATAGATTTTTTCGCATAAATTGTATGAAAAGCTCAAGATGATACAAAAATAAAAGAAATGATGTTTTATATATATATATTTTTATATAAGGAGAGCCAATGACGATGACGACGTCCAACGGCTTGAAAAAAATATCACGAGCAAGCGAAAAAATGCCAAGGCAGCTTCGAGAACGCGTGGGTTGCTGATGGGGTTCTTCGGGTGGGGTAAAGTTCGATAGGTTGCAGGGCCAGGCTTTCCATATTTATGCATTATGGATATTAGTTTGAACCACAGGAAAAATACCATTAAAAGCAAAAGCATGAAGTCGATTACGCGCCAAAAGCAAAATTGCATGAAAGGCAGGGCAGTCAATGGGCAAAAAAAAATAAACAAAAAAAAAAAAATGGTAGAAAAAATGGTAGTAACGCTGGATAGGGACAAGGTCTTCGAGGTTTGGCCGTCTGGCGGTCTGGCGGCGGGGCATGTGGATGAGCATTGAGGAAACAAATACAATACGCTGTAGAGGTCGTCGATGAACGACGCGTTTTCAAACTGACAGCCAGCAGAGCCAAGCATAAGGAAAATCAATTTACTTGAATTTTCCTTATTCGCCGCTGATGGTTAGAAGAAGAACTTGGCGACACACTCTCCCGCACACAAACTCGCACACACACTGGCACACACAGTTTGAATGTGACAAGCCATCACCCATCCCCCCACCAGTCGGGGCACAGGAGCGACAGCAGCAGCTGCTTTTTTGAGTTGGGGAGTTTGGGAGTCGCTGGTACCGCTGCCGATGGCGTTTTTTCTTCCAGATTGCTTGCGACGTTCCGTTGAGTTGCAGGATTATTGTGTTGGGGCAGTCGCGCCGGATCGTAGAGGATGACAAGTGAAGAAGTGCGTGTGTGGCACGAACGGCAGCTGCGTTGTGCGTGCGGCCATTTATTTGACGTGCCACGTGTGACAATCGGAATTTATGCAGGTTTCCTGCCACCCTCAGCTGAGCCGAGGTTTGAGCTCCGTCAAGGCGAATGCCAACCAAATGATCTATGATAAGTGCAGCAGAAACTTTAAGCGACACACGAACACTTGACTATGACTGCGTTCAAGTTATGTGGCTATGGACAATCAGAATTTAAGTAACCTATTTGCATACATATTTGCTCTAGTAGTCGGGGTGATAGTTGTCTACTTTCTTCTTTCGAAAAATCCAAACAAGCTGGAAAGTTAGTAAACTTAAAACAAGTTCATAAGACACTATAACTAACTTCTTTCTGCATTTAGTCTATTTGTGAGTTTAGTAAGTTTGTTAGCTATTTGAGTCTTCGCCTAACTTTTTATCAAGCTTGAAAAGGAAAACTTTTAATTACCATAACACGCTGCTGGTTACAATATTAATTGGAAAGAAGAATCGGTAAATCTAAACATTCAAGCAGCATAAATCAAAATATTTATGTCCCTTTTTGTAAATTGATTTAAGTTTGTCTTCAACAGAAATACGAAACATTTATTTTATTTATAATTGTAGTTATGGCCCTACACTCGTCAAACATATTTGATTTATTTGAATCTATAATTTAATCAGCATTATGGAATTTGAGATTAAGCACAGGAGATGCACTTAAATATGTTCCCACATAAGTGCTGATCGTATCTTCTTATCACTGGCCACATGGAAACGCTTTTAGTCTTATCATTAGATCTCTATATGCCTCCGCAGATTCAATATAAAAATTGACTCTTGTGGCAACTTCCACCTCCACACAAACACACATGTGTGAACATGTTGCGCTTTGTCATTTTATTGTGTGTGAGGCAACCCTAAAGCACTTACAGCCCTACGCACTATTGCATAATTAGCCGTTAACTTTAGCACACTCTCCCCCAAACAGTTGTGTTGCCTATCACTATCAGTTGGCTGCCACTCTGCCACTCTGCCAATTTGGAAGTTGAAGTTGAGCCACCCCAAAACCACACTTTAGTCTAATTTATGCCGCATTTCTCATCTCTCGCTCTCGCACCGTGTTGTCCGGTTTCACACCGCTTCCGCTTTGGGCTGCACATAAATATTCATCATTAATACGCTTTACGCTTTACGCTACTGTCCAACCATTCCCCCCCCCCCCCCCATCGCATTACGCATTTTGCCTGTTTGGCGATGAGGGAAGAGGGGGGTGGGGGTATTTCTATTGACATTGCCCGATAGGGTTTGTTCGTTCAATGGCCGCCGACCTCCAATAACCATTTAATTAAAAGAGTTGGTAAAACTTTTTTATTTGCCCTTTTTTGTTCTTATGTCTACTCAAATTAAGCGAAATTCTATTAAAAAGGGAAGGAGTAAAACAAACAGAACAATGAAAACAAATGTCGCTAGTGCTGCGGTGTTTGTGTTGGTTTTCTTCTTCTTTTTTTTTTTGCTTTTCTTTTCGTTGTTGTTGTTTTTGTATACTTCCTCCTCAGTGGTTTTTGCCACACGCACCGTCGTTAATTTTTACGACTTAAAAGTCATGTAATTTTATGACTTTAAAAGCTATTTTAGAGCCTTTAGTTTTATTTGACAATTTCGGTTGGGCACCAAGTTCGGTGCCCCTTTTGCCTGATGTGCATAAAAATTGGCGCATAATATGCCTACCAAAATGAAAACAGACAATAATAATAATGAATCAAATGAAAGGCTGAGATATACCCTGTACTCTTATGATATCAAATTGATGCCATTTAAGAAACATATTAGTCACAGATTTGAAGCTCATCCTGCGAGCGCCAAGATTTGCTTAACAATCTGCGATATATGTTTACAACAGCTATATAAATTATACTGATGTACCTTACATGTTTTGTATGCGGAGTACAACAAGACCGTTTTCTCGGGATCCTACAGAACGGTGCATGAAAAATGCCTATAAAACCTAAAAGGCGTTGTCTATTAAACAATTTCTGAGTGGCTGGACTTGTTGTTGTTGTTGTTGTTGCTGTTGCTGTTATTGTTTCTTGCCGCTGTGCCGTTTTATAGCCACAAATTGGAGTCGCATAGCAATGAAAGTTGTTGGGTTCGACTTTGACTCAGTGTCCTCATAAACCACACACGGAGAGCGGCATAGGTCGGTATAGGCAGCTTAATGGCTCGTCGAGCATAAAGTTCTATAAAGTTCTAGCGTGATAAGCAAAGAGTGCTACATTAAAAGGTTAAAGACTAGCCATTAGCCAAGTTTCGCTGTTATCTCTTGGCGAGGAAATAAACTAACCGACTGACTGACTGCCTGGCCATGGATTAGCCATGAGAATGCATATTGATAGACATTATGAATCCACCGTGCATTTCATCAGAACGTTTAACTAGCTGAGTCATCTGATAGATACCACTATGGAATATTCATGAAGGGAAAATACAAAGAAAAAAACAAGGGAAAAACAATTAGAGAATAGGTGAAACAGGTAGCAAAAGGCCTAAATAGATCTGTTAGCACAGATAAACGGCTTTTAAACTCTGAAAGCAAATATCTGTCATAAATTGTGTGTAGGCCCAGATGTGTGGAATAACTCTAAAGATTTCTGCTGCATATGCGAAGTGCTATTTAAGGAAACTTTTTGAAGAAATGTGTGAGAAAATATGGAGGTAATGGATTGGAAAAGGGTTACATTTTTACTTAGTTAAAGTGGTGTGCTATGAATGGTGATTCCGCCTTTTGAACTATTTTCATACTTTTCCCCTAATATATATATATATATTTTTAAACTTTTCCATCAATTTAGATATATTTTTCAATATTATTCAACCATTTCTAACAGTCTGTAATGATAATCAAGTACCTTAAATACTTTCACTTTACTGAAGGTAATGAATTGAGACTAATTTGTATACACTACATACATACATACATTTTATTGCTTTTTGTCACATTTTTCATTGAAATTGGTTGTAATTCAATTAACGGCTGTATTTGCAGTCAGTTAACATACCTGAAATGAAATAAATGTTAAAAAAATGTTATAAGCATTGGCAAAAAGTGTATTTGTTATTTACATATGTTACACATGACGAGTTGCTGATCCGTTTGAGAGTCATATCTATTAGCTCCGCTGAGTTGTCAAAGCGAGCGACGCTTAAACACACAGCAACAACAACTAAAACAATAACAATACCGACCACGACAACGACAACGACAACGATGATGGCAAAAAGCTGTTGCAATAATTTTTGAATAGTGTGTCAACATTTTACAAATGCATAAAGTCAACTTCCGCTGTCTCGTCTGTCTGTTTGCACTCTGAGTGCAAATATTGTCATAATCATCAACATTATTGCCATTGTGTTGCATGATTTTTTGTATATGTAGTTGTAGTTATGCATATGTAGTGCATACTATATCTATTTATCTATATAGGTCCACGGAAATTTATTTCAATCTGCTGTGAGAGTAAAATCACAATGGCTGCAGTTCAAAATGTTGTCTGTTGTCTGTTGTCTGTTCCGGGTCTCATTACCCGCGTATCAGACAGGATTGCGATTGCAGGCGAGTGTGCTGCCAGAGACAATAAGCAACAGCCAATGGCAAAGAAAGCAGAAACAGTCAGAAATGTCAACAAGCCAGCAAACAAGCCAAAGTTTCACAGTTACAGGCGGCAGTTACAATTTTTATAATGCCATGAGTACTGCACACAATTTCCTTGCTCATTACGTAGACCAAACACAACCAAAGTGAAATGGCAACTGCAAGACTGGAAAATAATCTGGTACAAATTGTGAGTGTAGATGCATATAAAAATAGAAACGTTAAACGTGCGTCAGACTGCAAATGCAGCAGAGAACTATCTTAAAGTTCCATTAAATGTCAGCAGAAATAGAAATTTATTTTGCATTTTATGACTGCATTGACAGTTTTCACAATTAAGTTTCCATTGAGCAAAGAACAGCAGGTGTACAAATAGAAGACTTGAACAAATTCATTAAGAGTATTATTTAATTTAATACACTTTATTTGTCACTTTAAAAATTAAATGAGTTTACTGTTTGCTTTCGTGCTCTATTTATCTTAATGCTTAATCCAAATAAATTAACATGATGATTTACTTGAAAATCATCTACAAATCCCCAAACCCCCAGCTGAACAAAGCCGTTTACGTTGTATTTACTGTGAGGCGAGCAAAAGCACTGCACTTGCTTCCGAAGCACACCCATCTGGTAGTAGCATCTCCATTCCCATTCAATTGCAACGAGGAGCAGTTGGTTGGCAAAAGTTTTCTGTTGGCTGCTCATGGGGCAACTTTGTTTTGCTTTTTAGTACTTTTGATGACTTTTCGCCGAACAGATGTCGATATAATGCTAAATGTAGTTATATGCCAGCCCGTACACACTCACATACAACAACAAAACCAGCAAGTGCAGCCGGAGTACTGCCAGTACAAATATTACTTGGAGTCGTCCTCCACATTACAGCCTGCATCCATTGCATCCAGTTTCAGGCCACTTACATGCAGGCATCTGTAGCAGCAGCGAAAAACCACACAAAGGCACTGCCAAAGAAAAGTTGACGTGGAGGATGAAGGCATTTGCCAGCTACTCCAAAGCAGACTGCTTGGCGTTCTCTGTTCTACTAGCTTGGCTCTATTGTATAATACCCTATGCTCAGAATAATTATAATATAATTGTATGCGAGTGTGTGTTATGGGAGGTGTATGTATAAAAACAAACATCTAAAATCATGTTCAGATATATATCTTAACTGCTCGAATAAATTTAATATAGATGCTGAAAATCCGATGGTATACACAGAAGTTAATGAAAATATTCGATTAGAACTACAGGGTATTTCAATGCGGCGCTCATTTTCTGTGTATGCACTTGTTGTTTATTGTTGCTGGTGCTGCAGTTGTTTGCTGCCTGCTTCGCTGTGGCACTCATTTGAAATTTGAAAAGACGCCGAGGCAGCTGCAGCAGCAGTAGCAGCAGCATCAGCAGCATCAGTAGCGACAGCAACAGCAGCAGCCGCAGCCATTAAAGTCGCGCTGAGTTTTTATTATAAACGACATAACTACGACAAGCTGAGTTGCCAGCAAACGACAACGCAACGATGAAGCAGAACCCGTATTACATTTTACGTCATTTATTGCAACTTTGTTGGGGCAGCCGTCCATTCTCAGTGACGCACTTCTGCCACTTGCGCCCGTCTGTACCTTTGTCGCCTGCTGCCTGCTGCCTTGGCAGGCGGGCGGTAAACAAAAGCGCCCGTTTTGAAACAAAATGAACAGCACCAAAGGCAGCAGCACCAGCAGCAGCAGCAACAACAACAAATGCTACTCCATACTTAATTAGCTGTTTGCCAGTTAAAAATAATCAGTCGAGCCAAAGCAAAGCAAATGAAAGTCGGCACCAGGAGATGCTAAGAGCATAACTGGGTTGGGCAAAGGGAATGTGGTGGGGTAAGGCAAGGTATGGAGAACGGTTGCAACTGCAGCCGTTGCTTTGTTTTACAATGTTGTTGTTATTGTTGCTTGCCAGCCAGCCAGCCAACCAGTCAGCATTTTGTTATATAAAAAGCTGTAACAAATTTTTCATTAAAAGAAATCAAGCAAAATGAAAGAAAAAGTAGCAAAAAAAAAAAACGAGAGCCATAAAAAATGGTTGTGGCAAAAAGGAGTTAGCTTAAAAGAATATGTAAGGCAGGGCTGCTGACTGGCTGACTGGCTGAAAGCGAAGTAGCCGGAGCCAACAAGGCATAAGATCTTTTAGCTAGCATTTTATGACTTAAACTTGCTAACCCAAAGAATTGAAATTTTAAAAACTCTGCGCAGGCTGTTAAAGAAGTTTGCCAAAGAGCTCAAATAAAAATGCGAAACATAAAAAAGTGCATTCACAAATTAAAATTAACTTACAATAGACTCTCTTGCGTATGACGACTATAAAATCAGTCTCCTGAAACCATTTGAGAATTTTAATAGGCATACGTAAGGAAATTGCTGTCAGCTTGTCTCAATTAGAAAGTGTCGCTTTAACAATTGTCTTTCATAAGATATATAAAGCGACTGCTTACGTAAAGAAAAACTCTTTTAAGCGTTTGAAATATCGTATTTTTTTAACGCTCAGTCTCAGTCACTGCTATCTGTTAATTCTGCTTGAATAACTTCATCCAGCTTAAATCGTGCCCATAGCAAACTCAAAGAAGATCCCTTTAAAACCTCAACAAAGGCATATGCATATGAATGCCCAAAGTAGATTGTGAAAGAAACTGCGGGAAGTGACTTTATTAGGGCCCTGCAGTCACTACAATCTACACTCAATAGTCTGTTTGCCTAAATAGATCAACATAAATGTCAGGTTTTAATGCGTTTTACAGCTATTCATATGGTGATATCCACTACCGACTCGACTTGTTTTGCTCCCATGAGTCTCATCCACGCACAGCGGCCATATATCAAAACTTATGTAGAAACCGCCCCCAACCACTAAGCCCCCATAAGTAAATGGCCCCAAAGTAATATTAAGAAAAAAAGAAATATCAAAAAGACGCCACACAAATCTTCCCCCAGCTGCGTTGCCAAAACTATTAACTAAAGAGCTGTAATAATTAAAAGGCGTGATGCATTTGGCTACTACAAGATCCAAAGGAGGGAAGAGCCCCATTATTTTGTGGAAAGTGCTCTCATTTCATCATGAGATGACGACTCGATTTCGATATCCGACACAGTCCTAGGGTCATAAATAAAAATCAGTTTATGGCGGCCAAACTCTAAAAAACTTTTCTTTATGCGCTTTACATAAAAATAAAGCACGCACACTCTCACACACATACGTACAAGATGATATGTTGGAGAGAGAGAAAAACGCTTGAGCGAACGTGATATCAAGTTTCTGGCATAAATCAAGCTCTCGCCCTCAATAGCCAACAGCTATGGCTTCAAGTTGGCTCCAAGTCAACATTTTGGCCAACACTACTAAGAAAAACAAACTAATTTATGATGCGACCCATGACGATGTTGACTGGTCTAAAAACGCATAGTAAATATTTTATTATTAAATATTTTATGGTTCTCATAACAGATCGACAGAGCAATGCTACTTGGCATTATTAAAGCACATGGGCAAATTTCCTTCTCTTTTTTTCATTCTTTCAGTCAGCAAAAAAAAAAAACAAGGAAAAGAAGAAAAATGCCAGACAGATGCAAAATCCAACACGACATGACAAATATGTCTTAAGTGTAATATGTGGCATGGGGTCTGGGGTCGGTAGAAAAAAACTTTTCCTTTCGCATCGCTGGCACAGACAAAATATGCGAAATGCTTTTTGACAATTTCATTCAATTTCAAACTTATTTCAACAAATTGTTTGGCTGTCAACGCGGCGAGCCATTGCCTCCAAGACACTCCATTGAGATTTTTACAGTTTGCTTACCGCAATTCGCATATGCACGCCAGACTGGGTCGTGCACCATAACAGCAACAACAACAGCAACAACACAATTGTCTAATTTTAGAATCTTTAAGATACACTCAAAAAGATACGCCAGCCAAGGCGAGGCACCCAGTCAGGCAGTCATCCAGGCAGAGGCCTTGTCATCGTATTAGGTGTAATATAAAAGTCATTTAATGACATTGACTGACATTTTGATGTTTCATAAAAAGCAACTCAAGCAGTAGACATCGACTCACAGGCACACACAAACACACACACACACACAGAAAGACATACACACGCACAGTGCTCTCCTCTCAGACACACATAATAGTTTGACAATAGCAATAAAAGGCCTACAGCAGCCGTCGCCTGTGTGCCAGGCACAGGCAGAGCTCAGACTCCCAGGCTGGCAGGGCTGAGGCAGTGGCAAGGACGGCACCGCACTCAATGGGAAAACTCGTCGTCCGTCTTTCGTCGTCCGTCTTCCGTCGTCCGTCGGCCGTTGTCGTCTGTCGTCGTTTTGACGCACTTGGCTAAGTTGTATAGCATATCGTGGAGGCATCTTCATTTTCATTGTTGGATTTTGCCGACTGCCATTTCCTGGGCGTTGTCGTGCGCGAGATTTTCCACATATTCAAAATTAATACGTTCAGCCATATCCTAGACACATTTGTAGCAAAGTAAGTCCGGGCAGGCAGCACGTGCGTCAGCCGCAGCCCCCAGCTTCAGCGTCCCCGTGCGGCTTTCAAGGCTGTAAAATGCCAAGCGGGTGGTTAGCTCAGATTGCCAGGCGTTCAACGAATGTATCTTCATTGTATAGACATGGAAATCTCTGCTCTCGCTCTTTAAGTTTATAGACATTTTAAAGCTTATAAAACCCGAAGCGACCTTAAATTCGTGGGCCGACAAAGAAGGAAGCAAAATTTGTGTCGATCTGGTTTTTCTCATACCTAGCACTCCTTTTATGCGTCATATATACAGTTATTCTTGCCCTTACATATTGTTTCCAGTTTTCAATAGAATTTCTACCCTGAAAACTGTTTTGTGCATCTGTGCAGCTGCCTTTCAATTCACACATTTCTATTGTATAAGGCAGACGTAGTTTTCTTACTCCCATTCTTATTAATTTTCTGGTATGTTTTCATTTCAGTTTCGGTTTCTTTCAAATATCATAAATTACATATACCTATGGAGTTTCCCCAATTTCTTATTGTATAATCTTTTTGGGATTTAGTTGCACAACGACTTCAACTCTAACTGACCAGCTCAAGTGTTCAGCAAACCAGTTGAATTCAAGTCAATTGAATCTAGAATTTCCAAGAAACTTTTGTTGCTCACCTTGGGTCAAAATATTATATGTTATCAAGTTACGTAGCGTTGATAAGTCGTCTCACGTTTCGATAAACTCAATATTGATACCACATAATCTCTAAATGCTCAATGTTCTAAAGTCCTCCTACTTGGCCCTTGGCCTTCTCGTGTTTCAATTTAACTCTGCATCGTTGCATCGACTAAGACCTCTTGTTCACAACTTGCCACCCAAGTATTTGTTGTTGTTGTTGTTGTTATTATTGTTGTTGTTGCTGTTGCATGCCTGCCTGCCTGAGCTGCGTTTAAATACCCCCCGCCTTAATTTTCACTAATCTGCATATCCTCCCATCCCCGGCCACTTGGCATTGAATGAGGGCCATAACTGTTGCCAACTGTTGGGCAACGCCTGTTAAAAACCTTTTAGCGAACATTAAACAGAAACTATGCCAAAAACAAAAAAAAAAGAGAAGCGTTTTTTAAACGCCGCCAAGCTCGAGTCCTCTTATGAATTTAATTTCAGGCAGTGTAATTACTTTGTAAACACATGAGTAGCAAGAAACCAAAAAACATGCAAAAAAAAAAAGGAGATTCAGACGCGTCGAAAACCCAAAAACCAACTTTCCGCGCGGCCCTGGGATTTGGCCAAGTGCTGCAGTAGTTGCAACTGCAGCAAGCAGGCAGCTGCATTAGTGGGGTGGTCCCCATAACCACCAGGGACCTGGTCAACATACACTCTTCCTCAACGCCGTCCGTGCTTTTGGGGTGTGCAGCGAACCGGCATAAAAAGTTATGAGTGTCTTGTGAGTTTTGTGCCAAGTTTTTGCCAACCTCTTTACTGTTTTAGACCTGGCCAGAGCAACTACTACAGCTACAACTGCTTCTGCCTCTACCTTTACCTTTACAATTACCTTGCCTTTTGCCACTTGCGAAAATTTATGCGGTAAATTCTTTGCGCGCACTTTATGTTCGAAGCAAAAGTTAGTGCTACGTGTAGGTTCCCTACAAACACACACACACATAAGCAGCGCCCAAGCCCAAGCCGAAGCACTAAAGCTCATTGCCAAAGACCTGGCTCTTGTCCTGGACCTGGACCTGGACCTGAGCCCGAGCCCGAGCCCAAGTCTGGGCCACAAACTATGCCAAGTGTCTGACGCGCGCGGTTTCTTCTGCTTCAGCTTCCTCTTCATCGACTTGCTGACTTGAGTCTCAGAAAGTCCGCTGTGTGTTGGCCAGGTGATAAATTCCTGCTGCTTGTCAAGTAGGTAATAAAAGGAGATTTGAGTATTGTGGAAGCTGTTATACTCTACAACTAGTTTTGCAGAAACTGAATTGTATTTCTCAACTTTTTATCACACAATTTACCACAAAGTAGTAAGAAATTCCACATCAACTGTTTGCTTGAAACTAAATTTAGGTTCTTCTTTTTTTTAAGTCCTAAAAATTTTAAAGTTTTTTTTCTAGTCAAACTATATTTGTAAGCTACAAGCTGCTTTATGGAATGCACTTAAGATTCCTAACACTCAGCTGCTTTTTATATGATTCTTAAGTCTTGAGGCAAATCTATTGAATGGAGTAATTTAACTGACTATTTCTAATATTCTCGCATTTAAGAGTGGCCTTTTAGAACCAAACTCGATTTTATAGTCAAATTTTACAACTTCTCTGAAATATACCCTACATCGCCCCCCTGGGTGCCATCTAGCACCAGAAAAACTGCATTACAAACCTATTGGAAACACTTCAGAGCCATTAAAATCATTCAACGCGCCTGCGTAGGTTGCCTGACAGCCATTGGAGTGTCATTTATTGAATTTTAATTTCGCTTTGAGAACCAATGTCCCATAAATCGATGAATGCAGCACGCAACTCTGCCACTGCCACTGTCACTGGCACAACCACTGCTCCCACCACACTCCGTTTTGCTTGCCCTTGCACTGTGGTTGCAGCTGGACCCTGGACCCTCTTTCCTGCCATCTTTCAATCCGGTGGGATTGTCTGTCCATCTGTCTGTTAAGTGCCGCGACGCAAATATTATTAAAGTTTTTGGTGCGTTTCAGCGTGAAATTGATTTTCATACGCCTGCTCGGTCACAATCAAATTGCAGAAGCATGCACGTTAAATAGTAAAAAAGCATCGACGATATATATTCGTAAACTCTATGTGTATATATGTATATAAATATATATACATATATATGTATACATATATGTACGTATATATGCTTTTAATTTAATAAGTGGCGCAAACGCCAGCGCTATTCAAATACCCGAACCACGTTTGTTTTCTGCGGCTGGATGGATGGATGGATGGGAAATATTGGGGGTTTGTTCGTATCGCATGCAAGTCACATTCTCGATTGCCAATCAGCGCACAATTGAAGCTGCATTAATATAACAGCATTGTAGCGGGCAGGGGAACAAAGGGGCAAAGGGGCTTAGGGTGGATGCACTAAAAGGGGTCTCCGTTCTGAACTGAAGCCAAAAAAAAAGGACCAAGCTGCCGCAGCAAAAGGGCGCGCACCTCTGCCAAAAAAATACAACCGAAAAAGCAAAAAATAAAAATAAATAATAATAATGTAAAGAAAAAATGTCGTTGACATATCGAATAAAAAATAAAAACGACAACGAATTACAAATAACAAACACACAGATTTGATTTTTATGCACGTATAAAGCTTCAATATTGAACAGAAGAGAGAGAAAGACAGAGAGAGAGAGAGCAAGAGGGAGGGGAGTTGCCAGTTGCATCTTGGATGCCAGAACAGACAGCAAGGATACGTGCATGTGGTGCTTGGTTCAGTTAGCCAAGATATTTGTTAAAGGTAATGTAGAATAACAAGTGGATCCGGCACTGGCAGCTTTTTAAAGTTGCTTCCTAAACGGAAAGAAATATTTGCCACTAAAAGACTTGAAGATACATATATTGAAAGAAACAATGGAGCTCGAGAGATACAAAATTCAAAGAGAGTTACGGCAATAACAGTAGCTATATGCTAATATTAAACATATTTGAAGTTAACTATTTAGTTGTTAAACCAAAAAAAATAAATAAAAAAAAAAATTGTATATATGTTTCAGTATTTATTAAAATATATGTAAGAATATACACCAAAAGTTTCGAAGTATTTCCTGTTAAGCAAAATATTCAAAGAGCATCTGTTGCTCAACATTCCCGGCCTCATCATCTAAAACTAATCACATTAATGTTACTGCTGGAAATTGACCTAAATTTCCTCCAGAGCCGAAGCAACAATTCACATAAGTCGGTTCCCTAATGGGCTTCAAGTAATTTCAAAGTCATATATGGCTTAATGTGTTTCCTGACTACTTCAACAATAACAGTAGTTGCTTTTCCTGATTATCAAATGAGAAACAACTGCAATTATGGAACAAAAGCTAACTTTGGCCAACTTTGAAGGCAACTTAGTTATGCATAACTCGCACAATCGCTTTTCAACATTGAAATACGTACTCGAAACTTGTCATTATTATCATAAACTCCATTACTCTATTACAGCAGAGATGCGAACCAAAAACTATCTGCAGCACATTGATTTCAATCGCGTTGCGAGACACACAAATAATCTACTGCAAAACTACGACCACTATCTAAATGCAAAGCAGTCAATTGCAAATAGCCAACCAATTTACCAAAAAAAAAAAAAAAGAAAATATTCGAAGCCAAGTTCCCGCCCTAATCAAAAACTAAATGCACAAAACTAATACCATTAATTCCAGTAGACAAAATCTGAATAGAGCCAAAAACTGAACCGAAAACTGAATACTGGAAAATGCTGCTGCTGCTGTTGCCATAATTGACCCACATCATTAGACGAAAGGAAATGAGCTGCTTTTCAACTGCTGCAAGTTGAGCTTACCCCAAAAAATAAAAATGAAAATAAAAACTAAAAAGGGCAAGGACTACTGGCAAAACTGGCAGCTTGCTGCTCCCGCTACAAATTACTCGACGGGAGCGCAAAACTTTAACGCAGCTAAAAATTTTTATTTTACCATACTTCAAATGAAAATATTTGCGCTTTGTTGGGGATGCTTTCGAAGAGTAGCCTGAGAACGGGGGCACGGCTGGTATATATTTCTCTTAGTGCGTTGCATTTTGTTGTGTGCAGCTGCTGATGAAAAGAGGGTCATGCGGTGCTCGTCGTGGCACGCACACTGCCAATTTGTGTGCGGCAATAAAAAATAAAGCAGCGCGCTGCGAGCTGCAAGCTCAATGCATCCACGCTGTTTACACAGTCCAGCAGCAACAGCAGCAGCTCCTTACCTCATGCACTCTACCCCAACACTAAACCCTTGGCAATGTACTGAAACACCCAGCCCCACAACCCACCAAACCCTTAACCCCTAAGCACTAAGACCCTGTCCCGCTGCTTCCTTTAGCTAGACGAAAAGTAAACTGTGCAGCAGCCGCCTCCACAGAGAGCGCTCTCTCCCTCTTTCTCTCTCCATCGCTGCCTCTTTCGCTCTGGGCATGCTTTATGTGTTGTCCTTACCGGCTGCTCCCACCTCGTTATGTGCTCTGCTCAGCCCTGCCCTACCCACACCACCCAACTAAATTACTTTGCATAACCATGCAGCGATAGTTTGCTTCTGTGTATACCCACACATGCACATGTGTTTGAGTGTGTGTGTGTGTTCGTAGTTGTGTGTGTTTTATAAAGTAAAACAATCCTGGTGAAAACGAGAAACTTGGGACTTCATGATGGGCCACTTAAACTAGTTCAAAAATTTTCAATGCTTCGTCGTTCTTGTCAACGGCTTTCTTTCCACGCTATCATGTCAACTACACACACACACACACACACACTCGAAAGAACGACCCTAACGAATAGTGTAAATAAAAACATATAAATATATGCATATATATATATATATATATATATATGTAAATATATACCAAAATATGTGAATAAGTACAGTCTATGTATACAAACGTATATAGGTTGGTTCTACAGAGCACCGGCACCTCATTCTGTCTGGTGGCAACTCTGTCGCTCTCTCTCTCTCTCTTTCACTCTTTCTAGACATCATGTGCATCAGTGTACGGGTCATGCCTCCGTTTTGGTTATGTGCATAGTGTGTGCTACCCTGTTTGCATTTTATATTGGTCTATACTTTGCTTTATGGCACCCCAATGTACACAAGCGTCGGCTGCTTAGTTGCAACTAAAGCTCCCGCACTCCAACTGCCAACTACCAACTACCAACTACCAACAGCAGCAGAAAAAGCAACAACAGCAGCAGCAGCAATGGGCGGTCTACCAACTCTAACCGGGATCCTGCTGAGAGTGCTGCTTCAAGGCTCTTGACTATGTCCGCAATAGGAACTACCCAACAGTGTCAGCTGGCAGTATATACACACACATATATACATAAATACGTACGTTCGATGTATACCTTACCCTTGAGATATTTTTGTAACCAACTCGTTAATGTATTGCAACATTTTTTGATGATCTCACCAAAGGCAATACAGGACAATTCTTTCGGTTACCCTTTTAGAGTTGACTTGGCTAATTGCTTAGCCATAACTACCCCCCGGGCAAAAGATGGTCTAATTACATAGGGTGAAGTACTGCTGGGCCATATTCTCCGAGCTAACATCGTTACAACAAACTTGCCCATCATGTCCAGTTCGCTGATTGTTTCGCTTCGCTAACCCCAAACTCCGCCCCAGAACCTCTGTAGCTGTAGAAACTGTCACCCCTTTTTCACTTCAGTTGAGAGCAGCGCGTTTGCTATTTGCATTCAAGTTGAGCAGTCCTGCTAAACCCCAGCCCCTGCCCTCACTGAGTCTGGACTGCTTTTGGTCTACCTAGGTCTAACTGATGCTCACCCTAACCCGAGGCACTACCGACTCCTGTCACCCTTCAGACTGAATTGCAGCAGCAGCCACCGCTTTGGTTTCCCAGTGCACAACCTTTGGCACCTTTATATATATATCTGTATTGCCTTCAATTCTTGTCTACTCTCCGGCTACCTACTCTTTTATGCTGGGAGGTCGTCGCTGCGCTTGTTACTTTACCTTTAATGCCATTTTGTAGAATTTTTTATTTATTTATTTTAGTGTTGCGCTCATCCTTTACGCCAGCATCCATTCTGCTGCATAATCCTGCAGCTGTTTCTATCTTCCCCTGTGCTTAAGCTAGACTCGGCTTTGGACACACTTCTATTTTGTTGCTCACTTCCTTGGGACTTTGTTTTGGCACTTTATTTATATACGTATATATTTAAATTTTGTATCTCAAAGAGTATTTAGTTACTTTGCACCCACCACAACCACCAGCACGACCATTTCGACGACTTGAGCTTGACTTTTTTTTGCGTTATATTCTGTGTGCAGCAAAGTTTTTCGGTCTTTGCGGTCGGGATGCTCACCACCCTTTCAATGCTGCCCCCCCCCCCCCCCCCCCACAACAAAAAAGAAAAGAACGAACTGTCAACGGCACCTGATCAACTGCCGAGCAACTGATGCCTTCTGGCCAAAGTGCATGCGGCGCTGAAGCATCAAGAACGACAACTTTCATGCTGCTTCCTGTTCGATATGGTGCCTAAGCCCCAACCTCTTTTTATAAGTTGTGCAAACTTTTAATCAACTGATGCTGTTGTTGTGCTCATAGCTCGTTAGGTTGAAGTTTGCGTTGTTGTCGACCCCTCATATATATAGATATATGCAAAATAATAATTTCAACATAGCTAGTTTATGGTCGACAATGTCGTCAAGGATCTCATTGTTATTTGCACTCAAGCACAACAAGTACAGCAGCAACCAGCAAAAGTTGCCATTTCATAAACTTTAATCGAAATGTTTTACTTCAATCAACGCCCGCTCGCTTAACACACGAAACGAGCGAAAAACTTTCACCACTTGCCACACAGTGATGCTCTGCTGCTCCCATGATACCCAGCTGTGTCTATTCCGTCTGGGCTTCATCTGCAACACCATCACCTCATCTTGCCACATCCCCTTTCCCTCTTCTCTCTCCTTCTCCCTCTCTGTCTCTCTCTCTCTTTCTCTTTCATTTTCACTGTGTCTTTATCGGAGCTGCTCGCTTGCCTGGCGCTTTTTCACTATTTATCATTGTCAACTTGAGTGCGACGTTTGGCGCTGCTGCTGCTGATGTTGTTGCTGTTGTTGCTGTTGTTGCTGCTTTTGTTGCAGCGGCTTCGTTGATTTATCTTTCCGCTAAGCAGATGTAACATTATACGCCACAAATACATCCGACGTTCGTCTCTGGCTGTCGCTCGCTGCACGTTGACAACTCTGGTCAGGACGCTGGTAAACTGACGATGATGCCGCTTCTGCTGATGCTGTTGTTGCTGCTGCTGCTGCTGTTGGCAGCTCCATGCCCAGGGGTGCAATATTTCGTTTATTGTCAAATGGGACAGCAGCCGAAGCAGGCAGCTACAACCCACAAATGAAAAAACCCCTCTCACCAACTATCCAGTCAAGTGTCTGAGCCAATTTTATAATGCCCTAACATTTTAAAATAAGGCTTGCTGGCTTACTCAATTTGCAAAACATATTTTCTTTTTAGTTTAGGATTATTTTAAAATAGTCTCCTTGTTTTTGAAGCTATAATTTAAATTCATATTATAGTATTTCAGAGGAAAAATATAAATTTTAGTTGTCCATTTCTATTTTAATAAATAAAACTGAGCCACTCCCTTGGCACAAAACTAATCGGCAATTTAAACTTGTTGCACTTTTCTGCAACCCCATTCAAGGCCTTGCGGGCCAACTCTTCAAAGACTGCCTTCACTGCTTGAATAACCAAAAAAAAAAAAACAAATGAGAAAGAAAATAAAAAGAAAAACGATCTGCGATATGCAAAAATACATAGAAAAATCTAGCTGATGGCTAAGGGGTATTGCATGGAATATCAACACATTCCAGCAGCATTTTAAATTTTTTAGTAGTTTTGCTGCCGGGCAAAATGTCGATTTTCACCCAGGTCAAAACTTTTATGCAGCAGTCTATATACATATCTTTTTGCATATATACATATACATATATATATATCTATCTGTATATTCTTATATTGTGCACATGGGCACGGCAGAGTCTGGAGCCTGGGAGAATCGCAGATGACGGCAACGGCGGCTTGCTATTATATTTATTATTATTTTGTGATTCAAACGAAGTGATATAAATGTGTCACGTTTTACCAGTTCACACATACTGCTGGCCACTCGCTCGGCCAAAGTTAAGCCAGCTTACTGGTGCCATACAGGTAATAGCAGCAGCAAGCGGCAATAACAACAATAACAACAACAACAACAACAACAACAAGAGGCAACAACAATCAGGCAACACCAACACCAACGCCTCCTTTTGTTTTGCCAGCCTCACGCTTTGGCTCTTTACTCTGATTTCTGTAGATTTTGTTATTTTTTTCCTTTTCTGTTGGCTTTTTAGTTTGCGCAACAATTTCGTGAGCGCTGGAAGATGATTTGTGTTACGAACTGGGACTGCGACTCTGACTGAGACTGGGTCTGGGACTGAGACTGAGACTGAGACTGGGAGTTGGTCTGAAGTTGAAGCCGCATCAGATACACGTCCAGCGGGCGTTGCGACCGGTCGTCGGCTGCATTGTTTCGGCTTCTTGGGCTTCATCTGGCTGGACCCGACCCCAACGCCTCGACTCGTCTCGACTCTGACTTAATTTTTGTGTAGCTCAAAACTATAGCAAAAGTGCCAGTGCCGAGGAGTATTGTTACTGTTGTTGTTGTTGCTGTTGCTGTTGTTGCTGTTGTTGCTGTGGCTTCTTTGCATTATTTCTGACTGCGAATGTTTTGGTATCAGTTTCGGTTGATCAGCATTAGCACCTCTATCGAGTGAGCCTCTGGGATGACTGTGAATTGTTCGTACGTGTTGGTTATGAGGAAGGCATCGGGCTTGCTTATATTACCCACCTTTTCCCGCCACCTTTCTCTCTCTCCCTTGTATCTTGTGCTATCATCATTCACATCGGCATGCAGCGCAAAAATTATGTGCCATCAAATATATATGAATGTATGTATGTAATATTTGTACATGTATTCATGGAGGCGTGAGTGTGGCCAGAGTTCGAATTTAATTTGATTGAAACATGTGCTCAATTCCATGTAAGCCACGCTGTCTGTGTTCATATGTAAGATCTCGAACTACGACTAATTTGTGATAATTTGTGGGAAGTGCACACAAGTGAACTCTACTCTCATACTGTCGAGGCAGATCTTTTGTGCTGTGATTGTTGCACAGACTACAACTGAAATTACTAGGGCATTGCTTTTGGCTGCTCACTGCTCATTGCTCATTGTGGGAAGTTGTGAGAAACAAGAGTGTCGACAGCAAGTTTATAAATAAGATAATTGGACTTATAAGTATGTGGTATATTGCATTGATTGCCCACACAAGATAACATATGAATGTGTGCAATAAGCTCACTATGCACTTACAGGTTATCAGATTAAGCAAAGTCGAATAACAATGGAATACAATGAATCTATTCTGAGTTTGAAATGTCTTGGTTTAAGAACTGTTAAGAATTCACCATCAAGCTTAACTTCAAAAGGTGCCAAATGTTTATAAATTACCAAGAAAAAAAAACTTCCACATCCCAGCTGAAGATGTGCTGAAGGAAATCCTACAGGAATTATTCAGTTAAAAATTCCAGAGCTCTTTAGAATTTTGCTACAATAAATAGCTTGACTTTTCTATTTTAGTTTAGTTTACCCAAAGGTAAACTGGTTGCCTGCGGATTAGATTAAAGATGTGACAAACTCAGTTGGCATATAATTAGATAGATGCATCTTTCAGTGGTGACCCAAGGACAGAACAAAGGGTGACCAACTATCGAACCCAACTCAAATTTATAATACTACACCGACGAAACAAAGAGCATTCCCAAAAACAAAAGTGGCAATCCAATTCAAGGAAAACCCGCAGCAAGCAATGCACACACACACACACACACAATCAGCACATCAGCATATTTCAAATGACACTTGCGCCCTAACGATAAGTCGCACTGTTGCAGACTCCCCTCCCTTGAGAACATTCCAGTTTCCCCCCACCCATCCATAAAGAGCAGCAGACATTGGGCAAACATTGGCACATCGTCATCGTCGTCGTCGTCGTTGTCGTCGTGGCCCTCAGCTGTTATTGTAGTTTTTCAATTTGAATGATTTAACATAAAGCAGAAAAGGTACGGTAAGACACAAGGCGATGCTCGATGGCTCGAAGCTCGATGCTCGATTCTCGCATAATGCGGAGCATTGTTGTGGCAGGCCTTATAAGTGCCACGACGCGGCAAACACGCGCAAAACTTTAACAGCCAGGCAATAACAACAAACGAACAAGGTACCAACCAACCAGCCAACCAACCAGCCAACAAACCAACCAACAAACCAACCGGGAACCAACCAGCGTACGGGGCGCGCAAATAATTTCAATCGTCGTGAATCATGAATAATTCAAAATCATCATTACCAACACCTTTTGAGCAAGCTCTCCTCGCAACCACCTGAGAGTGTTGCCCAAAATGTTCACACTTCCCAGCGACAACAACAAGAAGAAGAAGAACAACAACAACGACTGGTAACTGGTAACTGGCAACATCAACAGCAACTTTTGCTCAATCTGCAGCCGCATCGCCGCGTGTTGAAATGGGGGGCAACATCAGCAGCAGCAGCAGCAGCAGAAGCAGGAACAATACAACGATATACAAATCCGTGCGCCCCGGCCAGAGCTGTGCTGAGGACGCTGCTCAAGTGCTAAACTGAGGCGGATTACTCAAGCCGGGGCAAAGGCAACAACCACCGAAAAAAACAAAAACAAAAAAAAAAAAAAGTAAAGGCAAAACGAAAATACACACCTCCGCCCCCTTTAGCACGCCTGAGGTTTTTATGCAGCCTCCGTCGTCGTCGTCGTCTATTGTTCCATCGAAATATGAGGCACGACTCTGGCATTAAACTTCAAAAACGTTGCAAAATGCCAAAATGCAGCCAAGCTCCAGACTTTGCTTCGATGTTGGCCAAGAACAATAAAAAAGATAAGCAAACGCTGTCAGACAGCAACAACAACAACAACAACAACAACGATGACGTTGCTTGGAGCCACTTCAGCTATAGCTGAAGCTGAAGCAGCAGCGAACCTTCCTCGGTTCCTTGGCCATTTGCAACAAAAAGCGTTGCGCGCAAGTGTTGGCCAAGAAATAAAAGTTTCTGACCTTAGCTCTGTCTGAGGCTGGGCTAACAACACAGCTTTAGACTTTGGCTCTTTGTCTATGCAACAACAACAACAACAATAGCAACAGAAAAGTTTAGCAGTGTCTTCTTCTTTTTTTGCAATTTCTGTTTTGAAGGATATGAGGCAAAGACAAAGTAGTTGTTGGCTGCACTGCTTAGTTGCAGGTTTGTTGCAGTGGCAGCTGCTTAATAAGTTTAAGCAATTAAAAGTGTTCTTAAAGGTCGGCCCTCAAAAGGAACAACCCAAGACATTGATTAGCGCAGCGAAAGGAAAATCGTTGGGGTTGAGTTTAATTGCTTGAGATGGGGATTAACGAGGTGAGTGGTGAGTATCATAAGCGTTCCTTAAGATTGCACAAATTGCAAATGAGAAATCTTTGGGGCGCTGAAGGTCGATGGAGTCTCAGTTGAGTCTATGCTTGGGAAGCCTTTGAGTGAGGAAGCGAGCAAAACATCATCAACTGAGCTCAAAATAAAAGGCTACTGCAAAACTATAAATCACAATGTGCGGAGATGCTCTGCTCTGCATAGTAAGTCATCATGATGGCTTTTGATTCCCCAACGGATTGCCCTGCTAGCTTATAATTCCCAAATGACTTGAGCAATCAACTAATAGAATTTGGTGCACTATTCTTTAGAGGCGCAACGAATCTGTCAACACCACATTACACTGCAATTTTCCAGCCCTTAAGCAGATCCATGGCTAATGTCTACATATATTATTACTCTTTCGCATTTCGTTAATTTCTCGAGCATGGCCGCTAAATGCTTGCAACCATTTGAAACATCTGCAGCGTTTCCGTTTCAGTAAGCCCAGTAAAAAGAACAATCACAAACATCTAAATACATACACACACACACAAACACACATTTGCAAATGTATTTATGTATTATTGTCGATCGTCATCATCATCATTGATCACATGCGCAAATTGGATGCAGTGCATTGAGGCATGTGTTTTGATATAGGGTGCCCAATTGATTAATCCTTCGGCAACTTAATTTATCCCTCACACACAACACACAACTGCTGCAAAAATGATCTAGGTAAACAGTTTGTGTGATTTTCACACACAGACACACACACACACACACAAGCAATCCCTGTATTGATACCTTTACGAGGGTATTTCATCAGAGGCTGCTGCTTAGTCAGCAGTTTTGTGCTCTGCTATTGTGACTTGCCAATTGGCATTTGGGATTTTTGGTCAAAGTCATTTTGCGCATTTTCAATTTGCCGAAAGTTTTCCACTCCCGAGAGTTTTCCACTGCCTGACTCGCCCTTCAGCTGCTGCTGCTTCTGGTGCTGTGTGTGTGTGTGTGTGTGTTACACAGCTGCTTTGTAGTCTTAGCGCATTCAAGCTGCTAATTAGGCGGCATTAGAAGCATGAAATGGGTAGCATTTCCCCACCCTTTCTCCTGGCCCCACCAGCTCACCCCCACAACCCCATGGCCATAGCCAAGCGCATTAGACGCTTCAGTTGTTGTCATGAGCGGGGGACGGGGGCACTGGACGGGCAGAAAACTCAATTTCAAAACGAGAAATAAATGCCAATAATTTGGTTTGGCGCTCGACTCAAACCAATCACCCACACCGTGCCGTGCCTGCCCTTTTTTGGGTAAAAATACAATTTAGTTTTTGAAAGGCTAACGAACTATTTTCGCAGCCTCAAGTAGCTTGAAGCTCAGTTGAGGAGCGCTGCTGTGGCCACTTGAGTCTGCGGCATTTGCCAAAAGTGCAAGCGAGGCAACAAAAGCAAAGCAAAACCAAAAAAAAACGAAAAGAAAAACTAGAAAAATCAAAGGCAAAAAAGGTTCAGTTCGAGATGTTTTAGTTGTTGTTATTGTTGTTGCCGTCGCTGTTGTTGTCGTTGTTGTGTTTGCTACGTGCACACAAACTTAATTTGAAGTTAAAAATGTGGTACAAAGTGTGAGCAAACAAAGTATGCCACAAGCATGGGGAGGGAAGCAAAGGGTAGCGAAAATGGGAGTGCTGTCAAAAAGGCATCGACTTTGCCTCATCTTGGCTTTTATGATTGGGTTAATTTGAATTTTCAACAACAACAAACGGCTAAAAAGCCAAATGCTACCGGTTAAGCCATGATGACACTGGCTTCTAAATAGATGTTTGGATTAATCTTCTTTTATTTTACTATTAGTATATAATTAAGTTAGCAGAGGCTGAAGCAATGTAATTTTGCGGTTGATAAAATGATACAATTATATAGAAAGAAATCAGTCGAAACCCCACAGCTGTGAATTTTTCACAGAAGACCAATCCCTCCAGGTTTCAAAATATATTAAAGTATTAAAAAAATATATATTAAGAGAAAACTAGCAAAAAAAAAAATATATTTTAATTAGAAATGTTCAAAAATATTATTTAGAATATCGTAAAAAAAAAATGCAGTCTGGCGTAGAGGAAAAATATAGACTATAACAGCTTAACTTATTTGATTATTATTTTCAACAGGATTAATCCAATGCCATAATGCTGCAGTTTCGGCTGGTGTCATTGTAGGAGCTTATTTTTCTGATCAGCTGCTGCACAAAAAAACTAAGCCAAAGATCCAAGAGGTCTTACAACCCTTTACTGTCAATGTTACCCAATGTATATATTCTTTTTCCTGTTCTTTTTTCCTTGCATGAGATTTCACTTTGAAAAGTATTTGCCGCATGTGTCTGGATAACTTTGGTGCTGCTGTTGTGGCTGGCTGTGGTTTTTCAACGGTTTTTTGTGATTTCTGTTTTTTTTTTTTTTTAAGGACGTTTCGTACGTGCTCGTGCTTATGTGCATAGGATTTTCAGTACGTCGCTATTGATTTTTATATAATACATAATTTCTTAATTTTTTTGTTTGATATTTTTTTTTTTGTGACTTTGTTTGTTGTTGTTGCTCCTGATGTGGGCGGAGTGATTGGTTGGGTGGCTGCCTGCATCAGTCTTTGTCATCGTTTATATATAGCATAAGATTCGATTATGCGATTTAATCTGATTTGGCACAAACGAATGATTCAAATGCAAATGCAAACATCCAAACACACATTATGTGTACAACGCTGGGAGTTGATGTATTTTGTGCTGCTTTTTTTGTTAATAGCTTGCGATATATAACAAGCGGATGAAAGCAAAAGATTTGCATTACAAAAAGACAGGTAAGCTCAGGCAACCAACACACACGTGCATAAAGGGTAAATTCTGTTTGAGCATTGACTAAGGGGAGGCACGCGGCAGGTAGGAGTGGGGGGGGAGGGGCGCATATAAAGCAGACGACTTATAAAGCCAAAGCATTTGCGCATACAATTAAAGGACTGGGGAAGGTGAGATTGGAAATTGATTGGGTTTGTGGCAATGTACCGGTATGTGTTCAATTCAAAATCAAATCACCAGAGGCGTTTGTCAGATAACTCGTTGTGTGTATGATGATAAATGTGTGTGTTCTATACAGTAAGTTATGTGTGTTTGCCGAAATGCGATAAGCATAAAATGACTGTAGATGGAAATGTTCGCATACGAATAAAGACCCTAACAAAAATAAATATACAAAAGTTAGAAATAGTCAAGGTAAGAATATGTCGAAAAACTCAAGTTGCCACCAACACGGAACAAATTCTATTAGCCGCATGCGTAATTCATATGTGCGTATTCATAATTTATTTTCAATATTTTCTTGCGCCACAACAAAAATGCATCAATCATAGCCAGAAGTTGTCTGAAACAAACTCCCGCAAAAAGCACTTGTAATATAACTTTTAATGCACATTTCATGCAAACATTTCTTTGCACATTCTTTCCGCATGAAAGTAAAAAACATGTTTGCTTTGTTTTTTTTGTATGTCAAGTAAATTGCAAGAAGCATTAAGAAACAGTAGAAACAGGGCTGGCAACGCCCATAGAAACCAAATGCACATCAAATTTGAGTCATTTAACTTGAAAAGTTTAGCGGCAAATGCAGTCATTAAAACCGCCAACCGGCAATTTCAATGCCAAAAACCTGACAAAGCGACCGCAACAGCAATCAACTATTAACAGCAACAAAACTGCAAAGGGAAACCATAAAAAAATCAAACATGAAATTAAATTGATGACCCAGCGGAGAATGAGTGCTTTTGCCCGCAGAAATTCTCCGGTTTTTTGGGCATTTAATTTTTATTGATGGGGCAAAAAGTTTTAGCGAAAGGTTCAATCAGAAAACATTAAAATTATGTACAAACATTTTCTTTTTTTCTTACGATATTATGTACAAATATATAAACCAACATATAAATATATATATTTACGAGTATGCGACTTTGTGGCCAGGGTATTTTCCCCGTTTCTTGTTTATGACCGGAAGTTTATGGAGCGACCTGCAGGTTCTTTTATTTGGAGGGGACTTTCGGGAAAGCGTTGCCCGCTGGACCCAGCGAGATAAACGGCAACGCTAATTTGAGTCTTTGTCACGTCTTACCATATGGAAATATTATTTGTAAATACTTTTATGTCTGGTACGTGACCAGAGACTGGGCGGCACATGTGAACCAGAGGAATTGGATGATTGGAGCTTTATGGCGGGGGGAGGGTCACACAGCGAGAGATAGAGTGGGAGAGAGAGCGAGAACACTTGTCAGTGCGTAAAATGTTGCACACCCGGTTCAGTTGGGTTCAGTTTGGTTTGGTTCAATTCGGTTCGCCCTGTTTTATTGTGGCGACGAAATCAAATAAAGCGTTTTCAAGTGGTTGGGGCTTTCATATATATATTAAAATTTATATGGCAATGTTGCGAAAAAAAATCCTTGGAAACGAAATGTCATCATAAAATTGCCAGACGACTTAGCGAGCGAATAAATAAAAATTACTTCCAGATGACATATCAACGCGAGTGCCACTGCTGACACCTTAAAACCTAATGCGCTTATAATACAAAATGTGCCACTAACAAAGAGGCTGGGATTGGTTCTTGACGAAGACAGAGGCTGAGACGCTCACTGGTACTGGGAATTGGAATGGGAATGGGATTGAGAGACCGAAAACCGGGACAAATTGAAACGTTCGTCGAGCCAAAGTCTCAAATGTAACAAAACGACGACGACGACGACGACGACGAAGCTTGCTGGCGACTGTCAGTTGCCTGGCGGCTGTGGCCCCCGTCTCAGACGTCAACTTAACGTGAATAATTGTCTAAATCCCAACGACAAACACTTATTGTCCTGGATTAGCAGGCAGACGGCTGGCAAGCAGGCAGGCAGGCAGTCGAGAAGCCCAAGGACTGCCACAGAAGCAGCGTGTAAAAAATGAGTGGCAACGCAAAAAAAGCAAAGGAAATAGAAAACTTTTGCGTTTCTCTTACGCCACCCACAAACAGCCCACTGGCTGGCAAGCGTTTTACGTTGAACATGGAAAGCGTTTGGTCAGCAAACACAGAACGGAACAGGATCAGGATCAGGTGGTGGCAAAAGCGGAGGCGAAGTGGCTACCTGGCTGTGTTTGCCTGCTGCGTTCTTTGCGTTCAATTAATTTGCGCACAATTTGGATAGCAAAAGCCCCAAGTCCGTCAACTTTTCTCCACCCTCTCTGTTCTTTGCTGGTTTTTCTTGTTACCTTTTTTTTGCCTCAGCCAGATAGATATGCAAAGACAAAAAGCAAACTTTAAGTAGCAAGAGTAGCATGTATATACGCACACATTTATATATATACGTATTTATATGGTGAATGGTATAGTGAAAAAGTTTTCTCGCCAGCATGAAGACAATCCGACCCGGTCTCAGGATCCCCGCTGTGCGAAAAGTTTCGAAAACTATCCGTAAAAACCCCTTCACAAGTAGCGCTTCTGAGGTAGCCGGAGAGAGAGAGGTGAGGAGACAAACAGCAGGTGAACTGCTTTGGTGGCAACTTTTTGATTTCATTGGTGTTATGGCCAGTAGCCATTTCAAGTATGTGTTAAAGCACCACCAAAATATATAGTTTATAATAAGTGGATACAAAGGATCTTTTAGAATAAATAAAAGATTTCGCTTAAGAAACTCAAAAGTAAATGCAAAGCTTGCAAATGTTAAGGATGCGATGTGTCAAAGGCGATGTGCTTGTAAAATACAGTTTCAACTTAAAACCTATGCATTAAATTAGGAAAAGTTGCAAGCAATTAAGTATTGAGCAAAGTAAACTTAATAAAATAGGTTAAATCAAATAAAAATCGAGTTTATTTTCCAGCAGCTGCAATCGAAAGATTAAAGACAAGACCAGCACAGAGGTTCTGTAAATGCAACTGTCACAGGATTAGTTTTATTATCGCAGCCATTAACCTTTTACCCCTTATCGAAACCGAAACCGAAACCCTTTTGCATGCCTAATTTAATCAAACAGAGGCGCTTCGTCATTAGAAACATATTTTCAGATGTGTCAGTAGCCCAAATAGAAAATGTGTATAGATATAGCCAGGTAAGTGGTTGCAACAACACGAAAAACACACACAATTGCAACACATCAAGGCCACAGGAGTTGTGCTAACAAGCCAAGCCAGGCCAAAAACCGGTTATCTTTGTTTAAATGAGTGTGGCTCGGCCATAGATATGCAAATGTGAGGGAAAGGATATTTTTTTTATGTGACCCCTATTGCTATTCACACACCGACAAAAGGATATATACAAGATGATATATATGCAAATGGCCAGTTTGAGCAAGGGGTAGGGATTGGTAGCTTAATAGTTGAGTGCCATAAGTTGAGAAGGCAAACTGTGTGCGCTACACTGTAACAAAAACAAGAGATTAACTGTTTCGTTGTTAGAAATATAATAAGGCCAGATTTGCTCAAGCCAAACACACACCAATTGATGATGGATTGAGCTTGTTTTAGACATAGATATTTAGAAATTGTTTGTGGATTTGCTTACATTTTGGTACTCAAAATAAAATTTGCACAATTTAAAGCCAGAATTTAAACAAAAACTGATTATTATGATTTTAAAGTTTAAATCCAAATTTCAAATACGACTTTAAGAAGTCTAGCTTCAAAATTCAAAGTACAACCTAATTTATGCTGTGCATTTTTTCTGGCTGTGTAGCGACATGTGTGAGTGCGAGAGAGAGAGATACAGAGACAGAGATAGAGACAGAGCATGAGTTGACAAGTTTCGCCGCCTGTTTCTAATGTTCTTTAAGGCCCAGGCTGCGTGTGACACTCACAGGATGGGTCCAGTTTGGGCCCGGCCAGCTTTTGAAAACTTTAAGCGCAGCAGCAGCTGAAGAAGCACAACGAATTTCAATTAATAGCCATGGCGAGGCAGAGGCTGAGAGCCACTTCCTGGCCGAGCCTGAGCATAGAGCTGAGGATGAGCATTGTGCTGAGTTTGAGACTGACTGCTTCTCTTGTCTGACAGTAAGCCCAAAGGCTACAATCAGCTCAGCTGTTGTACCATCGCATAGACCACCAAGTTCACTAGACAATTTATTTTGCTTTCGATTTTCCAAGCTGTCAGTTTACGCTTAAATGCGCACAGTTCAATTTAAAATACCAGCCAGGATCAGCAACAGCAGCACCAGGAGCAAGACTGCCTCTCTGCCTGCTCTACTGCCTTCCTGCCTTCCTGCCTTCCTGCCTGACTGCCTGACTGCCTGTCCGAGTGCCTGCAGTCGATTCGCAGTTGTTGATGCCGTTGCCGCCGCCGTTGCGCGCAACCAAACTAGGTTAAGAGGTTGTTATCCCTATGCCGTGTGTTTTTGAAAATAGGCAAACCTCCTGCTCCTCGGTGTCGGCTCTCTATTGCTCGGCTCGGCCTGTTTGTGATGCCTTCATATCCGTTGCAGACACATGAAACGTCCTGCAAGCCAAACCGCAGCAGTAGTCTGCAGCATAGCCGCAAAGATGGGCATCATCATCATCGTGATGATGTTCGGAGCGATGATGATTTGCACAGCCAAAGCTGGCGGCGACCAGACCATAATGATGAAATTATGAGCGCAAAAGCATTTGCATTCATTATGTATAACATTTTATATATTTTTTTGCCATACAATTATACCCTATAGACATAAAAGGGCATAACAAGGTGGGGCCAAGCAGAAGACTCCGACTTCTTTATAGAGTATAAATAAAAATTTGATTCTTAAATTCTGGTTTCCAAAGTGAAGCTTTAGCTATCTGCGAATTTGCAGTAATTGCAATCAGTACATACAGGGTAACTGCAATTCGAGCAATTCTTGCCTGCAGCCGTCTTGTGTTAATTTTGCTTTCCTTTTTTTTTGTCACTGCTGCCATGCTTGAATTTAAACTAACTTTGCTCGTTAGCCCCAGCACATAGCGACAACGCCAACGCCAGGATGGGGATGAGGATGAGGACGACGCGGCTTAAATGCAATGCCACAAAGCGTTAATGGATTTTTCTCTCTGCAATTTTTATTATTATTTACACTTGGTAATGCGATGTCTGGTTGCATAAGTATGCTTGTATGTGTGTCAATGTTTTTTTCATATATATATATATATGTGTATCTCTTCATATGTCTGAGTGTACATTTTTACGAGCAATGCTTTTTGCCATTTCACACACGCATCTTAGGGGTGTCGAAGCACACACACACAAGCACACATTTTAATTGATTGCCAAACAGCATATGCGCGCATAAAGGCGGAATGCGGAAGCCATATTATGTAAATAGAGGATTAAGTCGCATCAAAGTAATGCGAAGTATTCTAGCGATGTCCATTAATCAGTTTCATACAGCTAGCTCAAATGGAAAAGCAGCTGCTATGAGTAAATTCAATTGGAAATATTAATAAATATTTATAAGCAACCGCAAAAATAGAATGAAATAAAATCATCCCTATATGCACTATTAATTAAAATGTTTCGCATTCCCTTAAAATGTGACAATCGCGTCTACTCTGCAGCAATTCCTTTTCTTTGCTTAACACGGCTTTTTTAATTTTCCTTTCCTAAAGAACACTTCTCAGTATTTTATTCAGACCCAAGTAAATAATTGACGGCATAGATTCCTGTTTTCTGTTGCTTTTTTTCATTGATCTTGTGCACAGCTGATTACTCTCCTGCTGCATCCCAAACATACTTAATTTATCTAACACTCACAGGCTTCAGGATTTTCCCACCTCCTTTCTACTTCTTCAAATAAATATCTAAATGTAAATGTTATTATAAATTCTATAAATATTATGATTATTATTTATACTGCAGCAGCTTATCATAAATTCTCATTCTTCGCCCACTGATATGTCATAATGCGGTATTTCCTGTCGCAAGCCCTAAAAAGTAGGCAGCACTTGTTAATGACATTCAAATATTTGAATATATAAAAATAAAATATGAAAGACAACTCATGTTGTACGCTCATGTATTTATTTATTTATATTTGTTGGCGACCAAAAATTGTATAGCTGTATTCATAACTAATTCTTTTCGCATTCATATTTGACTTGCTATTGTTGTTTTTTGTGTTGGCCACGCCTCTGTATTAGTATTGCATTAAAATTCTAATTTGCGCAATTGGCAAAGAAAGAGGCAAGAAGATGCTGTGCCACTCACTGACTTTGGCGAGAGAGAGAAAGAGAAAGAGAACGAAGCTTGCTTTTGTTGCTGTTGGGCCATATAGCAAAGCAATTTTTTTCCTTTTGCGCTAAATGATTACACTTAACTGGATTTGCATATATTTAAACATTTCCTTACACGCACTGAGCGGAAAACGAAATGTATGCACGTGCCTGCCTGGCTGCCTGCCTGCCTGCCTGCCAGCCTGGCAGCCTGGCTGGCTGCTGCACAAGAGGATTATTAAGGAGCTTCATATGTAAATGAAAACCAAATGCACACGCAGACAAACAGGAGGGACAAGGACGATGAGTGGGACACACAACACACAATCCCACAGTACAGAGAAGAAAACTGTGAGAGATAACCTGGCAGCCACAGTTTGGCAAACACACACAGAGACAGCAAAAGGAGACCACCTTTGTGCCTGGCTAGAAAGTAGGTGAATGGAGAAAGATGTTGGTTTTAGTGTTGGCTCGAAACAGACGAGACCTGCACCCGTTCATTCGGCTCGTTCGTTGGCCCGTAATTTATGCTTAAGATAAAGTCCTTGAATAAATACATGGAAAATCCTTTGAAATTGAAATTAAATACGAATATAATATTTTTTTTGCACAAACGCACGCTAAAAAAAATTGCAGAAATTGCAGACAAAAGGCGCACGGAAAATGAAATTAACATTTGAGTGGTGCAACCAAAAAATTAAAAGCTGGCCACACAAATAACTCTGCGTCGTCCTGTGCTTTTTGGGCTTTTGGGCTTGCCTCGCATATTTATTGCAGCAATAGATATGTCTGCCATTTTATTTAAATATTTGGCTTATTTCGCATATTTGACATTCGGTTGTCCTTGTGGGTGTGCCAGACATTTGGCACATGAAACGATTGTGCTACACTCAAACACTAAGTCAATTCAACAGTTTGACATAAAGTTATCACCCAGTTAATTTACATTTAATTTAAGAATTTAATCATGGACCAAGAGTCTGGCTTAAAAGGAATATTTAATTTGATTGTTTTCCAGTGCTTGCAATTTGGCTAACATACAGCTTAACAGATCAACTAACTGGCTACGTTTTGACTCTATTTTAGAGGATTTCAAATGAAGAAAATCAAAAATAAATAAAAATGAAAATCAACACGTAACGAAAAGAGTCTCTAGATTTTTTAGTTACTCCAAAAACTTCTAAGCAGAATGAATAATAAATCAAAATGGTCCATAATAACATTAATTAAGCAAGACTCAAGTGTAATCTGCCTCTTGCGTAAGATACACATTCAAATTTGATTAAAATCTACCTTTAGCTATTTCCATTTGCCTCTCTTGAAAATATAATGAAGTTATTTTTGATTGCCACTCTTTGGCATAGATAACCAAATACATATATTTTTTGGTAATGTAATGCAAATATTTTGAATATCAATTTCGTTTAGTGTTTTCATTTGAATATACGAAAAAATTCTTTTTCACTTTCCACTCGATGTTAACAATGTTGGGCTCTAGCCGATTTACATTTTTCATTGCAATAAACATCAATTTTACCTTTTGGCTTGTTTGGTTTCTGGTTTTGTGCAAATTTCAAAACCGAACCAAACAAAACAAAAACAACAAAGAAAAAATCAATTTTCAATCTGCATTCACACAATTTTAAATGTATTTAAGTTTGCCATTTTGCCAGGTTGCCCAATTGGCTCATATAAATTGCAACGAGTTTTTGAAAAGCCGTTGGCCAATTTCATTATTAGGAAACAAAACGATATTCAGTTTTAATTGTTACTGTTTTCATTTTGAACCCCCTCTCTCTAGCCCCTGCTCTGTTTTGGTTTCTTTGAATTTTTGCTGTGGCAATTTTCAGCGTTTTGTATTTTAGGGTTGGCATTTAGGGAAAAAGCCGCCGGCATTGGTTTAAAGCAAAGCACAAAAATTAATTATTAAAATTCTTTTTTTTTTAATCGAGTGAATCGAGTGTGTGCTTAAAGTGATTTATAAATATGCAAATAATGCTGGAAATTATCATTCGCCAATAACATTAACATTGTAATGTTTATAAATTAAATCGCTGACCAAATGCAATTACAAAATGTTTGTGGAGCATTTAATATTCGGGCAGTTTGGGGAGAAGTTTGCTTCAAATTGAAAAATACCCAAAATAAAATTAAATTTTAATAAATAAATCTAAATAAGCATGTCACATTCAGATTCAAAATCATTAACATCAGATTCAATGCAATAAAGTTGAATGGCTCATAAATGTCAAAATGGTTTAATTAACTGCATGTGTGTGCGAAACAAATGAAATAAATCTTCAATCTCAAAGGAAAATATCAAATTCAATTGCAAACTGTTAGTTGCAGTTAACAGTTGACAGTATTTGAATAAAATGCAACTTCCAATTCAATTTTCAAACAGCAACAAATATCAATAAAATCATATTTTTACAAAAACTTTGTTGAGCGTATTTCATAAATTCGGTGGGTAGTATATATGTATAAATGCCACACACACATATGTATATATATAGATTTGCTACCTAACAATTGCACAAATCTCCCTCTCTCTCTCTGTGTGTTTCTCGCATAAGAGTAAAACAAATCAAAGTACATTTTTAGGTCGAAAATGGCCAAAAATAGCGCAATTGGTGATAGGGGAGAGTGGAGAGTGGAAAGCTGGAGTTGGCCATATAAATTTCAATCTATCATTTATTTAAGTCCTAGGTCCTCCGCAAAAGATAAAAAAGAAAAAAAACGAAAAAGAAAAGGAAGAAGAAGGAAAACTGTGACAACAGCAGCGACAACAACAACAATAGCAACAACAACATCTAGTGCATATTCGTGGCCCAACGCGCCGCGTCGCCATAAATCCCCATCAGATACGCGTATATTTATTTACTGCAACTACACAGACACACACACCAACACACACCTACACCTACACCCACACCCACACACACCTACACCCACAGCACAGCCACAAAAGACAACGATGGCGACAAAAATTGTTGCCGAAAAATAAAATGGCTGCTGTTTTATATATTTTTTATTTGATTTTGTTCGCTCAATACCCTGTACAGGTGTGCCCAATTCGCTCAGAGTCCAAAATTCATAGTTTAAAACTTGAATTATGTATTTAAATTATTTATTTCAGTGCATGCCTATGCTCAATTGATGTTACAGCAAATGTATTGCTGGCTTATACAAAATATTTTATTTTCAAGTAGCGCTTACTTTTTACATTTTATATACCCTTTTTCATATTTAGACTGCTTTTCTATTACTGTGCTGCTAGTTGTTTTTTGGGCAAATATTTTTACGAAATACGTTTTTATTTACAGTCCAGTACTGTTGTTAACAATATCCCGTCTAAAACGTATCCCAAATGGGGTATAATAGGTTTGACTGTCTGTCTGTCTATGTATATAAATCATAGATGGATCATAAATCACTGATGTTAGTGATGAGGGCTAGAGACTTTTTATATGGCTAAGGCAGATCGAGTTCTTATCTTTGATGGTTTTTCGCGACTAGATAATTCTAAATGGTTTCTATATACCCCACATAAAAGAGTAATAGTTCTGCATAGAGTAGAGAATAAATGTTTGCTTATATCATATTCTAAATCAGCGTCGGACGACAAGTTCTCATAAATTCTTACTTATTATTTACTTAATTTATGTCGTAGTGAGTATCCTGCAGTCGAGCGCATTCTCGACCAATTGCCTACTTGCTTTTTATCGCTTTGGTTAGACAGAGCTAATAAAAAAGGATTTCGGCATAGGCCTCTTCTTTCTCTTTCTCTTGGTTTCCGCCAATTTTATGGACACTGTTATTTTTGAATATTTTTCTTTTTAATAAAATATCCTACTGCTCTTGTGTGCGTGTGTGTGTGTGTGTGCGTGTGTATGGAAACCGCTTCGGCCGTAGCCGCTGAAATATTTATGACAAGCGGTGCGAAACAGAAGCAGCACATTCAGTCTCAATACAGACCGATATTTCAATATTTGTTCATGTCCCAAAAACGAAATATTAATAATAATAATAATAGGGGTATGTACACCGAAAGAAAATCAAAAAATCAGCAAACAAGTGTTAAAAATACTGTGCTGTAACAGGCAAAACAAATACATTTAGAACTGGGCTGAAGAAATTCTGATTTTTTTTCGGTGTATGAGTAATTAAAAAAGTTGCATGAACGCATTCGAAATTGCAGCGGGTTGCAGTTTTGAGTTCCGCAACATATTGAACAATTGCTGTGTTGAAGAGGGCGGGAAAGAGTTTTCAGTATCCGAACTCAAATCAATATTAATGGTCATAAGGCCTGTGAGTCTAGACTTGTATATTTTGACAAGGCCCACATGTATTTCTGGGTATGTGTGTGTGAGTGTGTGTGTGTTATTTGACGACCTACATCAATCATCGAGACAATGAACTGATTAAAACATGAAAAGGATAAGAGGATTATTTCATATATGCTCGGTGCGTATAAGTAGTTCAATCTGTTTTGTAAAAGATTGCAAATTGTAAGAAAACGTCAGAAAATCACTGAACAAATGAACAAATGAACAATTGGCAGAGTGCCGAAAATAAGAGATATTTTGTGTTTGATATTCACGATGTAGAATTATTAATACCAATCATGGTTTTCACTGCTAAAAGTATTCAAAATCAATAAGCAGAAATCGAAATAAATCCCAAATTCCAATTGCAAAGTTTTACAAATCTTATACCCAAAAAATATGGTTTCCAAAACTTGTCAAACTTCGATTTGAAAAAAGTAAACCGAAAAAAAAAAGGCTTTAAAACAATTCGGCTCAACTCCTTGTAATTTCCCTTTTAATAATAATTCATGCAAATATCCTAGTTGGCTTTTCCGCTTTTACTCGTTGCGTTGTGAAAAACTTTCGTTTTGACTGGCAGAAAACTTGTGGCATTCACTTTTGTTCCCGGCACAAAAAATTAGGTTAGCCAAAAATGATGGCAAAAATTGTTCAATTAGTTTTTACGTGCGCTCATCTTTTATTCGCTTTATGCTTTATGCATTCTCTTAACAAAAGTTTCCCGTTTTGTTGCACATTGAAAATATGCAACTTTTAACGTGGCGCAAAACTTTTGCATCTATTGTTGCACCTGCGCAAATTTTTCATTTACATATTCTTTTTTTCGAATGGTTATTCGATCGATGAATTTTAAATTCTTTTTGGGCTATTTTTAATGCAGCTCAATGAATTTTTACCTTATACACATATATGTATTTGTTATTCGATTGGTCTCTTAATTCATATAAATCGATATTGTCCAGATCCATTCCGAATATCTTACACCACAAATGGAGCAAAAAAATCTCTGTTTGTATAACTTAAAATTTCTTATATATGAATATTTAACAAAATAAATAAATATTCTAAAAATTAAAAAACTAGAATACCTCTATTATTTATTAAAGAATTTTCTGCATAAACAATTCGAATAAACATGAGGGAATCTAATATTCATTTCCTATTTTCTATGTTTTTTAGTGCATTTTTCAAAAGTGCCAAAACTGATTGAGGGCATTCCACCTAGATTATGGATGAGTTATTTATTTTTATTTTAGTTCTATACGTTGCTGTAGCATCCACACATCTGCCGTGTTCAGGTATGTTTTGTGGCAAATAAGATGCACACACACACACACAGATAAATGCTTGTTGTATGTGCGCATGCAGTACATACATATATTTATCTGCATAATGGATTGCACTTAACATGCCACACACAAGCAAACGCACACACACACACACAAACAAAGCAAACCGCAAGTGCAACATGGGTAATACATCATTTTAGTCGCGGGGAGGGGAGTGGTACAATAACTAAGCCAAAACTCACCTGTGAGAAAGCACCTGACTGCAATCTTGGGAATATATCTGTTATTATTTTGCTGTTGTTTTTTGTTTTTTTTTTCTTAACTGCGGCTTCTGTAATCCCAAAAATGTTTTTGTGGTTTGAGTTGTTCGTCTTCCGTTTGCACTGCTTTCTACTCTCTGCTGCTGCTGCTGCTCTTGTTGTTTCTTTCTAATCCTTTGTTTATATTTATGGTAATCCACATGAATATGCCCAACTAGCTCCAATACAAACAGCACCGTACACAGACTCACGTATACGATTTGTGCAATTGTATTTGCATAGATGGCGAATTTAAATTTCGTCACACATTACGTGGGCGGCATATGATTTGCCTATTGTCAACTCTCTGTCATAACACGCACACACACATACACAAAGCCTGGTAAACGGAACAGCGAATTGCGCGCACTGAAACAAATACAAACACACACACAGACGCACACAAATACACTTGCACACCCGCAAATATAGGAGAGAGCCGCGTAAGCGTAACGGTTAATGTCCGAATTGCTCGTCGCCGTTAAGATTGTAACGTGATTTTTGGGGCTGTGTTTTGGGTGTGTGTTTTGATTTAATTTCGAATTGATTTTCGAGGTAGCGCGCTTTGTTTTCTTGACAAACGGATTTGCATATGAAACCGCAATTATTTATCTAAACGTTGCATTACTGTGTGTTTACATTGTGTGCCAATTGCAAATTAGTACTGTTTAGCAATTGCTTTATGTCAATCTGAGCTGAAGAGAAGTTTTGCTTTTTTTCGTTATTTTTTGCTGCTTTTGCTTAGCTCGACGAATTTTGTTTTGTTTTATAAATCGCCTTCCGCCGCGTATACCGCTCGCTTTGAAACTTCGGAAGTAACTGAATTCGCTTTCAGCAGAGCAGCACCTGGTTGGGTCACCTCACTGGTGGAACGAATAGAGAGAGCGAGAGAGCGCGCGCAACAAACAGAGAGCCTAGGAAAAAATCAACTTTTGTTTACAACACACAAACAGTGCAGCCGGCGAGTGGCATCATTGTTGGTTACGGAAAGGGGGGGTTTGTTTTGTGCTGAGCGCAAGCGTCACAGCTGAGCGTGAGAGAGGAATGACTAAGAGAGAGAGAGAGTGCCGCTGTTAAACATCGCTTATCGTTTACATAATTCAATTTCCTTTTGCTTAAGCACTTACACTGGCAATCAAAATACAGAGAGAACTACAAAGGCAGAGAGCGACCAATGAGTGAGCTTAAGCAGAGCAGCGAACTGTTAAAAAGTGTATAACTTGTTTATGATATATTCCAACAACAGTAGCGGAGCAGGTGCATTTTCGGCAATATCAAGAAATGTAAACAGCTGAAGCTGTTAACGCAGAACATTGCGCTGTTAGCGCGCCAGCAGTTCAAATGCTGAGCACGTTTACTAATTATGACAAAGTAAATACATTTTCCGGTAGGATAATGCAAATGAATGTGTGTACATATATTAAACACCGACAAAATGTCAAGCTAGAGTAGCATTTTTATTCGTTTACTTGTGGTGTCATTGACTCGACTCGTTCACAGCATGTCTAATTAGCCATTTATTTATATTCAAATTTGGACGAATATAATGTGAGACAGATTTTAACTCATGCTAGCTGCTGCTGAGTGTGTTAAATGTTAAATGCGAATAGTCATAAATGCAGCATTAACCTTTATGTTAACAAACCAAACAACTCTTTCTCGCAGAACCACAAAAATAAACATAACATAGAGCTGCAAGCATAAGCGCTTTTAAGGCCCATAGGCAAACAGTGAGAGAAACAAACAGTTAGACAGAGAGAGAGAGAGGGAGAAACACAGGCCCATAAACTGCAGCGTTTGCTTTTAGCAGTCTGTTAAAGCCCCTTAGCAACGACTCATTAACATTTCACATTCATGGCAGCGTTGAACGTAAAACGAGCCATTTGTCTAGCATTAACAGCAGCCATCGCAGTCGCAGTCGCTCTTACATTGCCAGCCCGAACGAGCCATTAACATTTAAATTGATGGGCCACTCGTGGCAGTGGGACCCTCAACACATGCTCTGCTACAGAAATGTTAAGTGAATTGCTAAAATACAAAAAAAAATCTGCAAAAAACAAAAATATTCGTAACCCCTTTTTAATATTGATAAATAAACCAAATATAAATATGAGTTTCAAGTACAAAATGCATTTAAAGTAATTATTTTTTATTTATGAGCATTTCATTTAATTTTGATCAGATTTCCATCAGTGTGGCAAATTTCAAGATGACTAACAAAAAAATATTCACGTTATTTGGTGTCAAATTACTTTTTTAAAAAGCTGAGAGTGCTCGACTGACAAATACCCTGAATGTAGGTCTTAAGTAAAAATCAGATTTTAAGTCGTATTTTAATATTTATATACTTTTATATGATTAAGTCAAAATAAAGTTTAGGAAGTAATTTTAAAAACATTAAAATATATAATAGTTTTTGAGAAATTTCTTTTTGCCTTCTATCTATAAAAATATATGCATATCATATATATCATAATATAAACTGTAAGAATTTATTTTCCTTAACCAATATAGATTCAATCAAAATGTATACATGAAAATATGTTTCAACATCATTTAAATTACCCCACTATCCAACATATCATTAGATTTATGTAGAGTATTGAAAACCTGCGTTTGGGATCAATTAAAAACTGGTATTTGATACCCGAGCAACAAAAAACGCATTAAGAATCCTTCACAGTGCATGAGTAAAATGATGCGAAATTCGACATCAATCTGCAAAACACATATGCATACATGTGTGTGTGTGAAAGGAAGCCACTGTAATGTGCAGGCAGCATTCCATCGTTAACCACAAGCAGCCCAGCAGCCAGTGAGGCGAGAACTGCATCCAAATCGAAAACCAGTTCCAATTGAATATAGGGATGCGGCAGTTGAAATAACAACAGAGGGCTGTTAAAAACCGGTCATGTCGCTCACATTATGTCACACTCAGCTGCCGTAGTTAACCAGTTGCACTCTCGCTCTCTCTCTCTCTCTCTCTCTTTCTGTCTCTCTCTCTCTCGCTCTCACTCACTCTATGCCCGTTCATCTCTCAACAGCATCTGCTGCTGTTAACAGTCACCCGCTATCATAACACTCACAACATAAAGTTGGCCCCAATAATGTTGACAGTGTTTTCAATGTCATTATTATTACTCTGTAAGTGTGTGCGTCGTGTGAGTCCTTCTCAAATTGAGAACGTGAGCAATTGCGAACGCAGCTTAACGAGAGCGTTACATGTCAAATGCATGCGAGCGAGAGAGCCAGTGCTTACGATGTAAAATTTAACATGTGCTCGTGACAGAGCTGGAAGCAGTTTCTCAATCTCCGCATACTCTTGCTGCTTGCGCTCTAGCCGGTCTCTGCTGCTATGCTGCTATGCTGCTCTGGTGCTGCTAGTGGGGGGTCTTTGAGTTGTTGTTGTTGAAATTGTACATTAATAAATGAGTGTTATATGCTTTGTCCTAGTTGACTTCATGACATTCATTCATTCATGGCAGCGTCGGACGGTCCCCCCCCCACTTCCCCCCTCCCTGATTCCCATCACTTTACTTTACAGTCTCTGCTCTGTTTGGTCGGCTCTTTTGCCATTCGGCTTGTTCAATGGCTTTTTAAATGGTCTTTGCTTTTGGGTCGTTCCTCTTTACCTCGTCGCTTTTGGCCATGCTGTTAATGTTCATGTTATTGACGTTGTTCTAGTTGTTGTTGTTGCTGGTCTTGCCGTTTGGTTAATTGGGTTTTATATTAACTAAATTGTGTATGTTTAACATTATTTATTATTTATGCTCACTCTCGCTCCCTCTCTCTCTGTGTGTGTGCTTTTTTTATTATTTATGTGCATGCACATCATCTTATTTTGATTTAATTTCACATCATTTATCCATGAACTTTTCGAGAATCATTTTCTATATATATATATTTTTTTATAAGATTACCACATAATTATAGCCTTTAAATATTTAATTAATTCAAGTTTTTTTCTTATTGATTTTGCCATTAGATTATGGTAAATTGTATACGGCTTCTGCATTTTTAATTAGCTGACACGCGCTGATCAATTGAACCGGCTTAAATATGCAAACAATTCTCGTTGGCTTTAATTGGCTGCATCAGTTCAGTTGACTCTGATGACAGACAACATCAATTTAGAATGGCTTGTCAATCATTGCAATTGTCAGATTGCAATTCGAAAGAGTTCAACCAATACTCACTGGTCGGTGGCAAAACAAATACAATTCCATTCTGTCTATAAGTCTAAAATGGATAAAGAACTTTTGGGAAAGTAAAAATATCAAGGGTAGTTTTGAATTGGTCGAATTTTCAATTTGTATTCTTTATTACTTTTAATTTTGGATATTGCGTTTTGATTTTGACAATTAACATGCTCTGAAATATTATTGAACACCTGTTCAACTTTTATTAAAATAGGATAATTTTGTTAATCATGTTAAGTAAAATACCATCAGCAAGCCTCCATTTTTCATTATCTGATAGTTTTGACTCGAACTTATTTTTACGTTCAATATTCTTGATCGCTATATAAAAAATCCTTCAAGATGATTATTAAATTTTGCATTATCACAAAGTAAAAGATGTTATTATGCAAATTTAAACTGAATTTAAGTTCGTTCTCATTGTAACTTAGTTAATAACAATAATTATAAGCACTTGACTTTCGCTTGCCATGAAATTCTCTACATTTATCTACAACATGTCGAATACACTATAATTAAGTAGACATTCCAACAGGTTCTTCTTCGCCTGATCTTCAGCCATTAACAATTTTATATTTTTTCCGCAGTTAAAGTGACTTCTTGGCACCTTTTGTAACTGGCTTCTGATTGGTGCGTTTCTTTCAGCAGGTAGGGCCTTAATTATTTTTGCTTACCTATAGGAGATGGTGTTCGCTGTGAAAAAGTCGAAATGGGGCGTGTTCTTCGGTGGAAGAAACTGCCAATGTTAATACTACCCTCATAAGAGGCCACAAAAAGGTAATTGAACGCAGGCCAGTGGCAAGCCAAATGTTTCATTCATCACTAACGATCTGTCATCTTATCTCTGATGATGACTTAATTGACATCTTCATTTGAATGAGAAGTGTAATACAATCACCAGCTTGATTTATATAGATGCGGGATGTTTGCACGTTTCTTTAGATAATTTATTAACAATGATGAAGGTTTCCAAGTAACTAACCAAAACAGTTTTGATTTATGACTGAATAGGGAAAGTTACCCTTATTTAGATTCTCATGCTTAAAATAATATAGGGAGTTAAAGATGCAAATAAATATATTTGATCTGCGTTTGATATCCGTTAATTTATATTTTCCAATTCTCATAGTGTCTGTCTCCTTTACACAGATGGACAGAAAAACATCGAATCATCTCTTTATGCTGATCCCGAATATATGTATATATCTTATAAGGTTTGCCATGCTTTCCTTTATGTATATTTTTCTTTATTCCATAGTTTTTCAGGGTATATATAATACTGAATTGGAAAAGAACATTAATGTTGAAAGTTTCGTAAACTTAATATATTACGGTTAAATTTTGAGTGGCAACTGTTGCATGAATTGATAATTGTCAGAAGTGCACAATAATTACTTAAAAATACATCACTTTATTCTTCCCATATTTATATTCCCTTATTTAATATTCCGGCTCACAGTTTGCATTTCTCAGCAATAATTCGGGTGCAGAATTTTTATTATTAATCGTATTTGCGTCACTTACAAAGGAAAATGAAATACTTCAATAACTTTTGTGCTTTAAATTCATTTCGAGTCGTTTGGATGATGCATTTCCATTAATTCATATAAATTTATGCAATTAATTTTGTTTATTCACTTGGCCATTATCATGCCCCATTCTGTTCCTTATCTATGCCCCTTCGACTCTGCCAACCGCCCGTCCCCCTGGCCCGGCCACTTGCCTCTGTACTCTGCGGCTGTCACGACTTTTGTGTTTTTTTTTTCGGCTTCTGCACTTTTCTGTTATGGTCTGCTTATACGTCTGTCTGTCCCTCTGTCCCTCTGACCGTCTGTCTGTCTGTCTGTCTGTGCGTTCATTGTGCAAGTGCATTGTCCTTGCAAAATATTTGGGTCAGTTTTGTTGTCGCTGCTCAGTTTCGGCCACACAACCATTGTGGCACAGAAGGCAGTCTGGATGAGGGCGGGTGAGGCGGGCAGGGATGGGTTTTACAATTTTTATTGACTTGACAGTGGAGTTCGTTTGGTAGCCCGGCGACACAATTTAAGCTGGCATTGTTTGCGACACATGTTTGACGTTTACAAATTTAATTTCATTTATTTAAATAATTATGCTCCGTTTGCACAAGGGCAAACCAAAGCCAAGCAAAATTACCATCAATGGGCGAGTTAACAGGAGTGGAGAGGAGAGTAGGGGGGGATGGGGGGGATGGGCATGTTGCACTACGATGACGACCAAAGCCATTGAATAAGTTTTAATGATGATTGCTGCAACGTGGCGGCAAACGCGACCAACAAAAGCAGCAAGGAGACGTCGCGTCGTGACCGAAACCGCATTTAAATTTGTCGCAGTTGCGTCAGTGATGACCCCTTGCATACACATAAATACTTACGTACATCATACATACACACATACATACATACATACCTGTGCAGGACACAGAATGTGGATGAGGACGACGACATCGGTTAGCGACTTGATGGCCAGTCAAGCAAGCAACAAACTGCCAGGACAGCAACAAGACACACACACACACAAACACACATAGGCAGGGGGACAGTGAGACGGGCAGTCGGACAGACAGCTAGATAGACACTGCGCCTGGACACATGCGAATGTCAAGAGAATTGCCCACAACTGAGAATGTTTTTCGGGGGCAGGGTGCAGCTCGCTTGGCGTAGCGGGACGGAGCGGAGCAGGTCGGCGTAGCGTCACTTTGTCAGTCAGCCAGTGCGTCAATGACAGTCAAATAATTGACAGTAGTTGCGTGTTTGTGTGGCCAATCATGCGCCACGTCTCTCTGACCAACTGACCAGCTGCTGCCAAATGTTGCCAAAGTTGCACAGCCACCGTTCCCTTCACCCCCATCTCCCTGCCACACACACGCTGTAGAGATGAGCGCGTGAAATTAAATTTGATTTTTGCATTTAATTGAACTGCCACTGATTTTGTACATTATACAGCAGCTGTCAATTTCACAAATTAACTGGAGTGAACTCTTACAGGCACAAATAAATAGTGCAATTTTTTTTTAAATATTTTTTTTTAATAAAAAGGTCTTTTTTCTCTTTATAGACAAAAGTAAGCCAAAATACCCAACGAAAAACACTCATTTTAGCGTTGGTTACTCATTTTTCATTACTTTAAGCCAACTTGAGTTTTAAATTGTAATTTATTTAAATTTCTTGATCCCAATATGTTTGAAATGCCTTCAATGTATTTTTAAGTAAGATCTTTTTGTAAGTTCTTCTTACGAAGAATTAACTATTAAGATAATTTTTGTAGGCGGGGGAACAATTTTGACTGCAAGCAACGACTTTTGCTCAAGGGAATGTTGAGATAAATTACTTTTATCACCGCAAGAAAGGTTGGTTCAGGATCAGCGTATTCATCAAAGGTATGCGTAAGGTGATCAAAATAAATTCCAATATGTTCAATATTCAATATTCAAAAGAGAATTATACAGAGAAATTCAAGATTCCAAATATAAACTAAGCATGCATTAGAATTTATTTAATTTAACTTTATGTATTTATTTCACTTATGTTATTTTGGCGAAAAACAGCGAAAAACATTTAAATTATAAAAAGAAGGTCACCAAACAATAGACAACTATTCTTATAAAATTGTTGTTTTAAATAGTTTTGTGAAATAAGAGGTATCCATTCTGAAACTTCAGTTAATGTATCCAAAATAAATACGTCGATCTGAGGTACGTTTAGAGTTGAGCACATCAAGTTTGATATATGATGTTGCCTGTATTAAAGACACTTAAAGTTGATCTCAAATTTAGCATAGCTATGCCTGATCGAACACGCTCCACTTACTTCATTTTTTTCATTACTATTCAACATTTCGACACGCACTGAAAAAAGTTCGGCTTCTTCAGCTCGTGTCACGACACGCGCACAAATCCATGTCCTGTGCCTGCGCTTTTGCAGTCCCCTCAGCATTCTTGAGGTTTTTTTTTGTTGCGAATGCTCAGCGTCAGAGGACAGCGTTTATTATGGCAGACACGACACTCAGCTGCAGCCAGTGAACGAGTTATGTTGTGGCTAAAGTGTGTGCGAGAGAGTGACTGAGATAGATTGAGAGGAGGCATGGATTTTAATTTTTATTGCACACCCGTCGTAATGGTCGAAATTGGTTAAGAAATTAGGGTAAATTAGGGGTTGGCAGTGTGTTATTAGAGACCCAGCTCACAGCCAGAACTCAAGTGAGAGTACGAATGTGAATGTGAATGCGTGTGTGAATGTGAGTCTGCCTCTTGCATATCTCGCTGTCCATCCGATCTCCGGGTATATATGGGGTGACGAGGGCCGTCTCGCCCATAATTCAGATGTGCAATGCAATGGGAAATATACAAAAAGGCGACACTCTGCGACAAAATATGTAATTGCATACAGTGCCTGAAAACAGTCAGTGGCGTTGCTCGCCGGGATCATCGATGGACAAGGGGGTTGCTTGGTACACAGCGATAATTAATGGTAGCATCACAAAGCGGAAAGTGTTTGACTAATCGATTGTTAATGAATGACAGTTGAATTGTGGGCCAAAGCACTGAGTCACTTAACCGTCACAATTGCTCCAAATTAATTCGATTCACGTTTAGTAATGTTTTTGCCCTACAATTTGGAAACGCTGAGAATCTATTTTTGTAATGTGGGCAAATTGTTGGCTAATCATTATCGGCAACCACACTCTCAATGTAACCTAAACAGAGATGTGCCCATCTTTAGGGTGAATTAGTCCATATTCATGCGTACTATTTTCAATAAATAATAAACTCAATTTTTAACTATATATTATTTAAATCTACTGCAATTCTAATTATTCAGTTATTCGCAACTCAAAACATTGAATATTCTCAGTTCTAAGTATACCAGTTTGTCTTGGCTTAAGTGTATTTTGAATTTTTGACTATTTATAAACAAAATTCGAGCAGCAAACTATTATAAATTGTTCGCTAAATAACTTTTAGAGATATTTTCAATAATTAATAATTTTAGATTGTATAGAAATTTATCACCTTACTTTAAAGATTGAATATTCTCAGTTCTAAGCATACCAGCTTATCTTGGTTAAAATGCATTTTATATTTCTCACAACAAAAGTCAAGCAAAAATTTGTTGCATACTCTGACTACGCCACTGCAACTGTTGCTGCAATTGTTGCTGTTGTTGTTGTTTCTGTTGCTACTGTTGTTGTGAAGTGCTGCTGTCCCGCATTTGTGATATGCACGTGAAGGACGTGTCCGCAACGCCTGACCCCGAGAACGAGAGCCTGATGAACAGGCCAGGCCGACTCGAGCCACCAACCCAAATTGGTAGCTGCTGTTGGCAGAGGCCTTCATTTCCTGTCCAGGCCTGCGCAGGCATCAATTTATTAATTTCGAAAGAAATTATTTTATAACTACATGGCCCAGATCCGGTAACGGAGGCAGCCGGGGCCGGCATCTACGTCCATCCGCTTGTTGCATACAATTAAAGCGCCAGCGATTTGATTTGATTTGATTTCTGTGATTTTTTCGCCGCTTCTCTGGTGCCTCCACCTGGTCGTTGACAAGCTGGGCGCCACAAATTAGTCAATGGGCGAAAGCTAATCAAAGTAGAACATGTCAACGGCAAATTGCTATTCGATAAAATGAAATAAGAATTGCATGCAAATGGGAGTTAATATTTAATTTAATTCGGTCGATGGGGGCGTGGCATTTTGCGGTTGTACACCTCCAACTGGGGGTTGGGATTGGGGGCGTGGGCATTTGACGTGTGTAATAGCAGGCAATATCAATTTGTTTTATGAATTGCACTCGCAATAACTTGGCAGTTGGATAGCAGAGACAGGCAGATAAACAGACAGACAACAACCCCAGCAGCAGGCAGTAAATGTGCCTGATGAAAAGGGGGTGAGTGGGGAAGGGGGCGGGGGTTGATGGGGTTCGGTTGAGGGGGGAGTGCCAATACATTTTGCACATTTCTTCCGCTTCATTTCCTGTAAAGGAGCGTAAATTCATAGTGATTGGATTTTATCAGCGTGGCCTCATCTCTGACTCACACTCACACACACTCACACACACACTCGCTCGATGGATCGAGCGACGTTTGGCATTAGACTGTATGTGTATGGGTGCATATCGGAAACTGAAACTGAACCTGGGATAGGACATGGACATGCCAATCGATTGGTTACGCAAGTGAAAAATTATATTTTTGTTGTGCGTATTTTTTATATGTGTGGCCCATTACTGTAAAATTTGTTACATACATTTGTATACTCTTAGAAGTGCAGGGTATTCGTCTTTTTATACATATATTCTTGATTAGTCACAAACGTCGAAAGTAGGCTCTGTCTTCAGGGTCTGAATGTTCAGTTGTCCACTACAGTCAGTATATATGTATTTATATGTCAGAACTTATTCCTAGAATTGATCTCAACCAAAAAAACCAATTTATTTTAATTTATCTATTTTTAATTTTCTGCAATTTAATTTGTAACTTTAATTTTCATTTCATTTTAAAGTTGTTATTTTGTTAAAACCACTTTTTAAATATTTAACCAATTTTTAGTCCATATTAAATAAATTAATAAATCATAATTTAGTTTGCATAGTACAATTCGTTCGATTCCTTATTCATAATCATTGATCAATGTAATCAGGTTGATCTTTAAGGGTATGTTGTGTTCGGTTTGACTAAGATGGGTTTTTCACTTTTGTTTTATTTTCTATTATTTTGTTTTATGATATTCGTTTTTGCACGGGTTTTTGGCTTTTGTCAACTTTACCCAATGCAGCATCAAATTGTTGGCTTGTCTTCGAATTTGATTTAATGCGGCATTTACATAAAACAAATTTCATCAAAATTCATGGCACTGTTTCCCAGTGTGTGGGCGGAGGGGATGTAATTGCCCTGGGGAAGACTATCTCAGTTGGCTCATCTCTTGACTTTGATGCATAAGTCACACAAGTTTTTCAATGTTGATCGGTTTCTGCTGATAAATGTTGCGATTGGATTAGAATATTGCTGGCCCACTAAGCTGTTGGGTGGATGTTGGACGGTGTGTGGTGGGCGTGGCCGGACGCCTGCCTGTTCCAGTTGGCAAATTGAAATTTTGCAGCATGAGGGAGGCTGCTGCATGGAAATTGAAAGCTGTCATGGCTGTTATGCTTAAAAAATAGCGCAGCTGTTGAACATATCTAACACATCTAAGCCAGGGCTTAGCTGGAAGGGCGTTCCCTTAACCAAAAAGGGCAAATCAAAAAAAGGAAAAAAAGAATCACATCCCATGCAATTGCTTTGCATGCCAGCTGAGGTCCTTGGCTGATTTGTCACACTCTCGTTGCCGTATCTCTCCTCAACATCTTCCCAGTGCTTTGGATCTGTGAGCACGTCCACTTATGTTAAGATTCCATTATTATTTTGTTTTTTTCCTGTTTCTTTCTTCATGTGTAACTGTCTTGCTAATCTTTTACAGCTACATTTTGTTTTGATTTTCTTGCGTGTTTTCCCTGATAACAAATCAAAAAAAAAATAATTTGTGTTGCCAACAATAATCTTGATCATATCAATCGCAAGGGGTTTCTAAGCTTCAATAAACATACAAATATAGTTTATGAAAGTTATATGAAAAAATATCGAATATGAATTTCTTGATTTATATTATTGCTGCATACCCTTTCAAATACTCAATTGTATTGGTTATAAAAACAAAATTAACCTTTATAAACCGCACTAATATACTAAGATGAAGATTGTTAGAATATATTCTTCTGATTTATATATAAAACACACCCTGTTCACCTGTAACTATTTCATTACGAATATAGCAAAAAGTAATTCCACATTGTACAATCAGCAAATCTGTGTAACTTATTTTAAACATGTCTCGGTAGTTTTAGGGGCTAGATATATTCATTTCCATGTGTAAGAACAGCAAAAACAAATTTCGTATTAAATTTTTTATTATTTTATATTTTATTTTACATATTAGTGTTAGTGGCATTGCTGCAAATAAACACACTTGAGTGCCTTCTTATGCTTCTCAGTCTTGTTCCCTTTCTTAAGAGTATTATAACGAAACCTATTTCGAGCATTAATTTGAAGAGATACAACAATCAACTACGCCACATCAGCCGTAGAAAACCAGAATACTACTATGTCTCCACATTTCAGTCTGTCCAGCCCCATCACTTTAATTTAAATTTGATTACAAGTCAAATTTATTACCCGCATCGCAAACAAGACGCTGTCTAACACCCCGAAACCAGTCCCAAATTTTCACACACAAACACACACACACACACACAGAGAGAGAGAGAGAGAAATATAAGAAACATAGAGCACAACATATGTAGCTTGAAATGGCATTGGAAAGCGTCCAATAAGCCACAACCCCGGCCAAAAGCGACCGTCATTAACCACAAATCCTTTACTTAACAGTACGTAAATTTTTGGCACAGGCCGCCGCCTCCAAGATAAGCGCTATACCAAAAAACACCCAAAGCATAGAAAATGGGAGCGGTAATTTATATGCGCATATCATGTGACCTTGAGACCAGCACTAACATTTAAGGTCTCCTATGGGGCAGAGAGAGAGAGAGAGAGAGGGAGAGTGAAGGAGGCTCCAGGCCACTGAGTCGTAAAGACCACCAACTGTCGCCTGTGAGGCGAACCGTCTAATTAAACACTCACATACAGACATAAATTTGGGTCACATCATTAAATAAATATAAATGGGATGGCGACGACGACGTCGCTCTGTCTGCCGGCGACATTTGGTTTTCGGTTTTTTATGTATGCTTGCATGATTTACATAAAGTCAACAGCAAACGAAAAAGTTAATTTACTTCAAGCCTTTCTTGACTTGACTTGCCGGCATTTCCCGTAATGCTGCCGGGATGGCTAACCATGCATCTTTAAAGCAGGCACTTCAATTAAGAAATTAAACTGCCATTCGCTCACACACTTCTCCGCACTACAAGCATAATTCCCTCCTCACTCACACACACACACACACCCACACACCCCATTGCGTGGAGGAGGCTTAGAAACTTCTGGTGTGTGTGGCGTGCAAATATTGTAGCATACATTTTTGGGCCCCGGCACTTGGGTCTAATTTTATTGCCGCCTATTATAACGTGTAGATATGTGTATATGTATGTGCTTGTACTTACATACTTATATGCGTGTCAACTTTTGAAGCCAACCGATTTACGCTCCACACAAAAGTGAAGCTCAAAGCAGCTTCAGCTTTGGCTTCAGCTTCGTCTTGTACCCCCCCCCCCCCCCAGTTCTCGTCCACCGTCCCCGCCCTCCACATACAACAACATATGTGGAGCACTTTGTGTGGCGTACTGGTTGTTTGTTAGCACTGTGGCATCAACGTGTCTTTATCTCTTTCCCATGTCCATGTACACAAGTCCTTGTGTCCCTGTCTCTGTGGCTGTGCAAATTTCATATAATTACACTTTGCGCATTTTCACAATGAAGTAACAATGTTTTAATTAAACCATTGGAAAGCCAAATAACTCTTGTGTGTTGTGTGCGGGATTCCCAGGAAACAAACAGACAAACGGTTTAGTGTTAAGCGGCAAAAACCAGACAGCTGCATAGATAGAGACAGAAACAGAAAGAAAGTTAGAAAGAAAGAAAGAGAGAGATAGAGAGAGAGATAGAGAGAGTTAAATTGGACAGTCCTGTCAGTCCAAACAAAACTTTCATTGTTGAGAAATGTTATACAAATTAAATAATGCCAGTGCAAAACGTGCACCATATCGAAAAAATCATCAGCTTCAGCACACTTGAAATACTAATGTGAAAACAAAATATATTTGCGTCTGACAGTGATAATATACATATCAATCACTCTTTCTGAGATAAATCGAACAATATTTAAAGCTCGCAAAATTTGATTTTATTGCTTTTTGATTTCATTTGCACCAAAAATAACTTTTAAAAGATGAAATCATTGACTTATGGATGCAAATCTGTCGTTAGTCATTTATTTTCATCAATTATTAAATGCTAACAAGAAAATTTAGCTCAGCAGTTGAAAAATTCGAATTTTAATATGAATGAATGAATTGACAATGCTATGAAAATAAAACCGTGTCAAAATGAATTTATTTAAATATTTGTACATGCATTAATAATAAAGGTGGCAAACCATGCACAAAACGTATTTTTTGAGAAAGTCTGCATCTTAATCGAATTATTTTATATTGGGATGTATTCAGCATCAACAGCATAAATAAACTATTTAACAAACAATAGTTGAAAAACTAAAAATAATTATAGAACTCAAGAGAAATGTATCACTGTTTAGAAAAAGTTGCATCTTGCACCAACAATAAAAGTCCGTTAACAAAATTTGGAGCATACGCTTGCTTCACTTCACACTTGAAAAAACAGGCAATACTTTGTGATAACGCTTTGGGCTTCGCAGCAGCCGCTTGCCCTTTTCACAGTTCACAATTTTAAGTGTAGCGAAAACTTTCGCACATATGTGAATGATGTGTGTGTGTGTGGGTGTGTTCGCTTAAGCCCCCAAAAATGTATGCCATAGAGTAAAAGATGTTGGATGTGGCAGAAAGCATAGTGCTTGAGGCAAACGCAAAGGCAAGAGTTGCCTGTTATATGAATTAACACAGAGTGAAACGCACAAGCGCCGTTGCAAGCAACTCCCATTTTCCACGCTCCTCTTTTGCTTGCTTTGCGCAAATTGCACACGATGCTTAAATTGAATTGTTAAGCTGGTTCAAGGAGTTGCAGGGGGGGGGATTTGGCCGAAACGGAGTTAGAGTCGAAACTGAGCAGCTGAGCTCTAACCACGCATACTTGAAGTTGCGGCTGCAGCTGTTTTCAGCCAGAGCATCTCAACTTCATTTCACAGATACTTTTGCTATGATGCGCAACTTTTGCTGTTGCTGTGTATGGCAAGCAAAATTGCATTGCCTTTGTCAGCGTTGCGTTTGTTTTATCTAATTGCTCGCCCACACACAGTTCACCCATGACCCCACATGTGTGTGTGTCTTTGTGTGTAAGAGTCTGTATGAGTATGTATGAGAGAGACAACAACATCGTTTGGCCAGCAGATAAAGTATCTGCTTATATACGACGTATAGTTTATCTTCTTACTGTGGGTCTCAGCTGTGTGCTGTGTGTGTTGGTCAGCTTTTTACAAATTAGCTAGCTAACAGAATTGCAAACCTGGTTCATGAGAGGGGTTGTTTCTCTACATGTATGTGTGTGTGCGTGTGTGTTTTCGCCCTTTCATGCTGACTTGGAACTTCCGGCGTATTTATAATTTATTTCCTTTCTGGCAGCTGCTGGTCAGATCCAGCCACCCCCATCCAAATGCAAAGGAAAAAAGCGTTTGCTCTGCTGCCTGCTTGCTTGGTTGGCCAATTTATTATCCAGTTTAATTGGAAAATTCTGATTTCCATTTTAACGAATTAGCACCTGCGACAAGCGTTCTTAATGAGTTATACGACAACTCTCTCTCTTGCCTCTTGAGTAACAGCAAATACACAAAAACACAAACACAAACAGAAAAAGCACATATAATGGACGAGAAATGAATCCAACAGCTTTGCGTTTGTAAATTACATTTTTCGTGCTGGCCTGGCCAACATACATATAAATTGCAAGATTTATATGAGAAATTTTATTTAATGCATTTTTATGTGCTGGATCCAAGGGACAGCGGCATTTTGGCTCTGCCTATTATGTGCGTATATATGTATGTATGCCTTTCTTGCACTGTGGGTTCTTTTCACCCTTTTATGGAGAAAAGTCATAAATTCAAATTGAAGCAAAGTTGCACTTCAAAAATATGTAATAAATAATTGCAACTCATAAATTGAACCATTTATGGCATCTACATAATCTTTTATCACCGTCCGCGGATCCATTATTTTGGTTATTGGAAAACATTTCAAATTGTTTTACGGAAATTATTTGAACATCTTGAATACGTGGTACTCATAATATTTAAGGAGGATCATATATTTTGCCCATAGTCCACTGGCACTGAGCTTATATTTATTTTTCCCATTGCGGCCGGCTTTTGTTGACCGCATAAGGCTCAAGCTTTTGGCCTTTAAGCATTATATAATGTACAAAATCTAACAATAAAAAAATGTAAAAATTATATATGAATAAAATTCAATGGCATTTGCAAAAAAAAGGATGTAATGGGCACAATCACACAATTAAATTTGTTTATTGGTTTAAACACGTACAAATTGTTAAGCTCCTTAGCAATGTACGCACGAACATAAAAAATATAAACATGTTTTTTAAAAAATGAGGCTTTATCAGGATTTTGTGCACAGATTTCACACACAAAAAAATTTCATTAAGTTGAGTACGTGGAATTTGGCTAATTAAAATATATCAAAATATTTGATTTGTATACGAAATACCAACGATACTTATTCAATTTCCAAATGTCTCATTTCACTACGGAGTTGAAAAATATCTGTTATTATTTAAGCATTTTAATACCTTCTACAAATTAGAAATGTGTCCATCAATCGAGCATTTATAGTGTATTTAAGCTTCAGCCTTTGCCTTTTTAATATTCGCTTTGAATAAATAAATGTGAACTTTTTACTTGCATTTCATTATATTTATTTAGTATTTTATTGTATTATTGAACTTTTCAATTCTGAATGAACAAAAAAAAAAACCGATACAAAATCCGACTCTTAATCTGCATTGTATTGCAGCTCAATGTGACTCTCGTTGCAGAGCCAAAGTCTGTGCTTAAAAAGCCAGACAAACAATAACAAAAATCCACCCACTTCTGACTACTCACCAATCACCACTCACCACTCACCACCCACCACACAGCAATTGTTTATGCCTAGAACCAGTTACAGATAACCCCGCCAGCCGATGATGGTCATGCGTTCGGTATTAAAAACACGTGGATTGGGCACAAAGCGGATTTCCGTGCATTTTTTTTACCCTGTACACAAAAGAGATGTCAAATAGGGTTGTATGGGTACTGAGCATACTTATGTAAAACTTGATATACCGAAGAAAAAAACAATCTAGAAGCAAAAATCTATTCTTGATTGCAGCACCTAAAATGTCAAAATCAAAAAGAGCGACAAAGATCTTAGTTCAAGCATACATTCAACCTACTTTACAGTGAATATCCTTGAATAAAGTTTATTATCTTAAGTTCTGATCACAGGGTAGTCTTCAAGTGCAGCATTTCTACTTATATTGTTCATTTTAACATTGGATGCGAACGCTATTCGATGCAGTTATAATTGCCAATGTAGTTGTTGCAGTTATTGTTGTGGTTGTTTTTGTTTTGTCACTGCTCTTGTTGTTTTTCATGTGGAGCTCTACTTGTTTGTTTTTTAACATTACACAGGGGCAGCATTTAGTTTCAATTAAAACATTGCAGCTTGTGGCTTGCGTATGAAAAACAAAATGCATTTCTAGTTATACAAATTTGTTACAAAACAGAAAGAAAAAAAAGGACTTAATGTTGAAAAAGCAGTTAGTTAGTCAGTTAGCGGGGCCATGCAGGCAGTTTGCGTAATAATTTCATATTACCTTAGGGTAGAGTATATTCTGGACCCATGGACGTGCAATTCCCGAATAGTTATAGTCCTGTACATGACAGTAACGAGTTTTAACTCGCGGCGTTGAAAAATATATAACAACAGAGACCCAAAAAAAATACGTAGACAATTAAGTGCCATAAATTTAATTAAAATCTAAAAAATGTCAGCAGCAAAGTCGCACAACAATTCAATTAGTACGCATACCAAAAAACCAAAAATTGGTTTGATTACCATTGAAACCGTGTGAAACTGAACAGATTTTTCGCTGACTAATTTAAGAGCGATACAAAAAATTGCTACTGGTTGCATGGGATAATTATAAATGTTAATTTAAGTGATTGTGGCTCGATGAACTTGAGTTTAGTTTTCGCTTAAAACGGTTAATATTAATCCCAACCTATATTAAATTAGCAATTTGAGTTATATGTAAAAATATGCCACACAAATTAAATTATGTTCTATATTATCTGCTAATTAATTTTTGTAAAATGCTGATTTCCAAAATAATGCTATATTTGACTAACTAACTACAACTAGTCCAAAAATAATTGTTGTATCTCTAAACATAACTGTAAGTCTTGAATGGAAGTCTAAGCTAAACTTTAATTAAACTTTTAGTTGGGCTTCTGCTCGACTCGTTCACCTGTAGAAAATAACCCAACTTCTTCATGGCAATCTTTTAATCTGTTTGTAGAACTTTCAGCATTTCAGCAAATTTCGTGAGGAGTACGAGTTCGAGTGTATTATACAGAAATGTTTCTACTTATTGCAGCAGCGTTCACAAAGTTATCTTGGCGATACACTCGAGTCGCTTCTTCCACTATCAGCCGACCCTAAAATGTGTCTCAAACAGATTCTTGACTCTTTGCATCCCAAGTGCTGACATTTGGGGGATCACAATGAAAGCCCTCGGGTGCAACTGCTTTTAGAGATGGCCATTGTGTCTATCTGTGTGTGAGTGCCTGGTAACAAAACGCGCTGTTATCATTATCGGGGAGCCACGCCACAGTCAACAGTCAAGTCATAAAACAAGAAAACAGTTCAACTGCTCAACAGTTTGAGTTATATATATATATATTATGTTGCATTGAGTTAATCTTTGGCCAGGGCAACTTTAGGGCTGCCCGCACACAAAAGCAAAAGGGAGAGAGAAGTATTGGGCGGGGTGTTACATCTGTCTTAAAAACTCATTATCTTTGGCAAGTTTTTAAGCAAGTTTCAGCTTAGGCAGCCCACATGTACAAAGATAGGATACTTACATACTCATCTGTATCAAATAAACTCGCTTTAATGCGTTCTTTGTCATCGCTTCAAAATGAAACTTCCAACTTCATATCGGACCATCAAAGCACACACGCACACACATGAACATTATAAATTTGTGGTGTTGTGCTAAGCAAGAGCCCCAATTAGGGACGAGACAACAACTGCAAGTGGCCCACACATCGTCGCACCCTTAACTTGTTGTCGTAAAAATAATTGCCCACAATTTAGCAGTCCAAATTCCCAACTGAACCAGCTCCGACTATATCTTTCTCACTCTATATCCTATCTCTGTCTACGCAATGTTGAGCCAAGACGCAGTCGGCTGGCATCTGCACTTAAAGCTCTTTGAAACTACAAAATAACAACATATAGAAATAAAAACAGCATTAAGACGACCCAAGACAAAACGATACATTTAATTTCACGAAATTGAAATACCCTGAGGAAACTGAACCACCGTTACGACTAGTAGATCGAAATGTTATTTTTTTAAATAGCATATTTTAATTTTTAGTTTGCTCATCAATGAAGAATGTTTCATACTATTAAGCATGTAAAATACACAATTCATTAAACAATATTCAGTTATGAAAATTTCAATAGATATAAATAATTCAATTAAAAAAATTATGCAATTTTTTGTGACTTTGAAAAGTTTTATATTCATACACAAATATTTTGTACATATTTTTAATAGCTTCATGGTCAACGACATTGCGTAGCTATTATAGCCGCTGGGTAGCAGAGCGCGTAGTACATATTGCCGAATCAACCAAAATAATGTTTATATTTTTTCCACGTTGTCCTAAGGTGGTTCTAAGCGCTTTGCTTTGCTTTGGCGCTGCTGGTAAATAAAAATGTTGAAGGACCTGAAGGCGAACCCGGTAGCTGGTGCTTGGCTTGGATGCTGGGCTGCTGGACTTGAACCGGCTGACAAGCAGGCAGGCAGTCAGTCCGGGGTCGTAGTTCATTTCGTTTTTCATTGCTTTTCCGCTTGCTACTAAATTCAAACACTTTGCCCGTTAGCTACACACCGAGTTTGAGGAGTGGGGGAGAGATAGAGTCAGTGTTCTAGAAGACAATGGTTCACAAATTGTAGAAAAGTCGCATGTAATAAAAGTGCTGGCTGCAACCGAAATGTATCTACAAGATACATAGTGGCAGAGGCAAGGAAAGCTAGCTGTAGCTTTAGCTGTAGCTGTAGCTGTAGCTGTAGCTGTACCTAGCTGCTACCAGCATTTATATTGTATTTACCTACTTGTTTTTTATTATCTACAAATGCTCTGTACTCTCGCTCTACACGCTCAGCGAAGCTGAAAGAACAAGTCGAGCGTCGCTTGCACTGCGCTCCGGGTATAAATATTTATCTTCTTCTTCTTTTCTGCTGCTCTCCCTATCCCTGTCCCTGTCCCTCTCCCAATCGTCTTGATTCCTGTTTTACTTTATTCCATCTTTTTTTTTGTTTGCAATGGGCGCTTTTGTTTTAAGGCAATCGGAATCCGGTTGAACGCAACGGTACGAGAAAATATTGTCTATTGATTGATTGTTTGTTCTATTTGCTGCCTGAGCATTGTAAATAGTGCAGAACGTAGCAGCATAGAACACACACGGCCCATATTATTAGATACAATTTACGAGCATTGTGCACTAAAGTGGAATGCCAGCCGCTGCTGGATTATTGTTTATTTTATGACACGTGGCAGCAGGAACCCCATTGACCAGGAAGAGCGAGAGACACCCATCTATATGCCAAAGGCGCTGACACGCGCAAGGACCCTAAGCCTTTGCTAATAATGCCAATAAGCATAGACTGAACTGGACTCACACCAACACACACACACACACACGAGCACCCAGACACATGCAAAGCCCTTCAACTGTATTAATAATATTTTGTTAACTTGAGCAACTGACACAGCCATGGAAATCCCAAACTCATCCCAATCTTTTTCATTGCAGCTCACCAAAGCAGAAAAAAAAAACATTAAAAAAAAAATTGAAAGCAGGGTAAAAAGATGAAAAACTCAACTCTATGCAAATACGACAGTGCAACAAAAAGAGGCAACTGTAATTGTTGTTGGGTTCCTTGACAAAGGCCAAAAGTTGCCTCCGCTTGTTTCGTGCAGGACAACAGTTGGCATGTGGCAAGTAGCAAGTATGTCCTCTCTATATACATACATATGTATATATAGAGGTCTGGTATGTGGGAGTCGGACATTCAGTCTATTTCTCTTTTCCACTTGTTCTGTGTGCAAATGTCACTTAGTTTAGTTACTTAATTGAATAGTTTGTTTTTGACATAATCTTTATGGGTCTTTTGTTTTTAATACACATTTACACTCGCACACACACACACACACAAACGAGGCACGCACAGGAGCAATACACCACAAGAACAAAGACGTTATACGAGCCTAGACACATCGTTAGCAATAAAGGCATTTGATTACGATCAAACTGCATTCGTGGGTAGTTCGAAAAGTATCAATATGCCTAGGTAGAAGTCTAAGAATTGACAAGGCTTAATTATTCAGTAAAATACAAACAAATGTACTTAACTAATTAGAATTGTCAGTTACAACTCCAAGTTGCTAGATCAAATTTCTACTAACTGTATTCAATATGTACGTCAATATTGATATCAATATTTATATATATTGATGCGTTATATTTGTATATTCAACACTTCTAATCGATTCTCTTTTTTAATTCTGTACATTTTTCAATAGATGATAAGCCCATTTCCTTTCCCTTAATATTATTCATTGTACGCAACGTTCAGATATAAGACCATATATCATTGCATTTATTCAAAATGTCTCTATTTAGATTTACTATTCTTTATTTTCGAACAACTCAATGCGCTTACCTATTATTTATCACTGACGGGGATCAACTTGATTGTTCAACAAATTCTGCTTCAATTATTTCATTTCAATGCTCTTTGTACATTTTGTTTGGCCTTTACAATGCTTTGTTGTGTTCATTCACCTGTTCCAGGTAAATACCCAAAATACTGACCTTCGATCATTAAATTTATGCTTTCTTAAACTGACTTGTTACACCTTTACGTAATGTTTTCCCTTTTCCTGCTAATCCCAAGCGATAATATCATCATAGCCCACTTATGTCCATTCACAAAAATTGGAGAAGACGACGATGAAGGGAAAACTGCTAAAACAACCCGCTCTTACCTAGCGAACGGAATGGAACCTTTCCCTCTAAAGTGTTGTCCGTGTAGGCCATCATTATGACCAGCACAAAAATCTTAGCCACACGGTCAAATACGTCCATAGAAATACTACAACATTTTGGGACAGCCACAGAAGGAGTCCATTGTTAGGTATCGCCTGTTTAGTCAAACGGGGCAATGCCACAGAACAAAAGACCCAATCGAGAACGCCTTAACAGACCGAAGCTACTGTGTGAGTTTTGTTCGTATGTGTGTGTGTGTGTGTGTGTGTGCGTGTGTGTGAGTATGACTATGAGTGTTAGGCTAAGTATGAATGTTGGTTCTGAGTATAAGCACTCATCGTACACAGCAAATTACAGCTTCAATTCGAGCTTCATCATCGGCATGATCATCATCATCGTCATTGTAGTCTTGCGGTCATCATCTGGGGCACTGGGCAGAAGGCAGTGCGTTGTGTGTTTGGCACTTTAGGCGCCGTCGGTGGCAGCTCATTGAGTGGCTTGTAATGCGTTGATGGTGGCCAGCTCCTATTATTGTTTTATTGTATGGCTGCTGCTGTTGCTGCCACTGCTACTGCTACTGCTACTGCTGCACAAGCGGAGCTCAAACTGCGCCTCAGCTGCTGGTTAATTAATTTCTGGCCAATGCCACAAAGGACAACTGGCAGCGTCAAGTGGCGCATTCAAGTGCTTAACTGTGCTTAGTAGCTTCGGCATTCACCAGCAAAAGAGCCTTGGCCCACTTTTTGTTTTGTACATTTACTTACAAATTAGCAATGGCCACATTGTCCATAGGCCATACACATTTCCTTCGTCTGTTAGCCGCACAATTTCATGCTCGAACGCTTTGGGCGAACCTTTAGAATTCGTATTCGAAACCACAACTTAAAAGTATATGCAATCGATAGCTCCATATTTAATCAACTTTAGTGTACTGACCAACAAATTAGTAGGACTTCCCTTTTTCCAAGAGATATTCTCAGTTCATATGGTTTGCTTATTGAGTTGCTTTGGCTGCCGGCCATGGCATTTTAGATGATTCAGCTACCTTTTCCCTTTTCCCTTTTCTTCTTTTTTCCTTGCCGAACAAAGCGTGCTGGGGCACTACAAAAGCGCATAAAGTCCAATAAAAAGAGCGATGGCAGCAACTATCTTTCTATAGCTTTTGTCGGCTATCGGCTGTGGGCCTTTTGCGTTATTGTCGTTTTTGCTGTTATTATTGTTGTTGTTTCTGGTTTCTTTTGCACTACTAATCCGGGCCATGGCACTGGCTCCTCCTCCCAGCCCTGCCCGCTCCTGGCTATGCAAGAAGTATGTACAAGGGCGGAGGCGAGGCGGCGCCTGTTTGCTTTTGGCTTGTTACATTTTGATTAAAAAACGCCCCCGCGTAAGTCGCACAGATACACGGCTAACCCACATGCACAAACAAAGACGGGGAAAGAGAGAGGGAGACAAAGAGAAGGAAAGAGATAGAGAGAGAGAGAGCGAGAGACCGAGTGGGGAGTCTCATATTAGCACGTCCTTACTGCTGATACTACCGTATACATGCACATATGGACATAGTGCCATAGTCTAGGCCAGAGTCAAATGTATGGGCCAAAAATGTCGCACAGAAAGCCAAAGGAAAAAGTGCAGCAAAGTCGAAAGGAGACTTTCAAACTGGGCGTTACTGAAATGCTCTGCCCCAAATATCAATCAATAATGGTCAGTGATGATGACAGTTATAGCTCGAATCTATCTAGGAGTAGTAGGAATATGAAAAAATGGTTTTAATAAAAAAAACAACAATAAAGTGTTATTTAGAGACACAACAGACTTTATTCAAAGGATTTTCGCATTTCATTTAAAGAACTTGCAAAAATAGCCTAACTTCACAGTTGTTAAGTAAATTAAAGTGTATTATTTATTATCTAGTTTATGAAACGGAAATCGAAAAATAGTAATTGAACTAAACTTGGTTCGCAGTGTATTTCTTACTCTTTGTGATCGCAGTGCCCCAAAGTCAGTCACAAAACTACTCGTACTTCATTATAATTCTGCGTCATGTGTTCTACTTGCCTCCGATTTAATTTGATTGTAGCTTTTTGGTAGCAGTAAAAAACAGTTTCATTGCTTATTTGTGCAGTGGCTTTTGAGCCGGAGGCCTGGTCCAGATCCTATCCCCTGGCTGGCATCCAATGCTCCATTCCAATAACTGTGATTGTGTTAATTTAAATGTCAGTCAAGTTATATTTTTGCGCACAACGGCCGCACAGTGAAGGGTCCAGGGATCCTGAATGTGAACCCAAAATGAGTTCGAGTGCGAGTCGATCTCCACATAGCCATGCCCTTCGCCTCTGTTTTTGGTACGTGCCTTTTGTGCAATGTGCGGCATTGACGCGTGTATGTGTGTGTGTGCGTGTGTTTATTTTTTGCGTGTAGGTGGGGTAGGATAGGGACAAGAGGGGGTGCGGAGGGGATGGGGGCGTGACCAGAGGGCGTCAGCTAAAACCGGATAATCTACGAAAATTTTAAAATTCCTAACAGGTTCAAAGGAAGTGAAAATGTGTTACTTGTTTATGAAGCGACCAACAGACGCCACGGGGTCCTTGCAACAGTGAAAGGTGAAGCGGGTAGGGGGTGGAAACGCATGTGCAAACGCATGAAATTTCATTGCTTGATTGTCCCACAAACATAGAGAACCACACACAGATGTTTCTAAGTCTAAATATAAGTGTGTGTTGTGTGTGTGTGTGTGTGTGTGTGTGTGCGTAACTGTGGCTACATAATTTTGCGCTTGAATTCATCTGTGAGCCGTGCGACGTTTAGAAACCCCAGTTCCCGAGACCCAAGAGAGCCCAAAAGCCCAAAGACCTACAGCTGCCTGCATTCGTTAGTGAAAGCAAATACACAGTTATTCAGGTTTTGGGTATTGGGTACAGAGACCTCGTTTAGGTGCCTACATTTCAGATACTTATTGTTGCCGGTGGGTATATTGAGATTATTATTCAGGTTGCCGCAGACCAACACATGCATATCTGTGTGTAAATATTTAAAGATATGAAATTTATTTGCGCTTTTTATGTATTAATAATTACATTTTATTTTCTTTTAAATATTTAAACATAATACATTTTTTAATTGCTCTTAAGTATTTCCTGAAGTGATTTGGTTTCTTTAAATAATTGTAATATAATTAAAGCTTTATAATTACTTGACAGCTATTTTACTACTATCGAGGACAAATTTATCAGCGAATATTTAACAGAATCTGCAAGCATGAATTAGGTTTTCAATTTGTGGAATTTCATATTTGTATTGGGTATCAAGATATTATTAGCCATAATATGTATGTCCTTTAAATATTAGTGCTTCAAACTAGAACGGTCGTTGCTTAATTGCCTCAAGGACTCGCTTACTTAGCGAGCTTATCAGCCGAAGACGTTTATTGTTGTAGTATTACGTTATTATGATTATTATAATTATTATTTGTTTTGGCCAAGAAGTATATGCCAGCTTCGGTCTGTTGAAGACAATTTTGTGTTCAAGTTGCCTCGCTTTATGTCGTTGAGGGCAATTGTAGGACAACAGACGACGTTCGGCCCAGGAGCGCCAGGAACCCAGGCGGGCGTCATCCATGGGGAACGGTATCCAATGGGCGCCCCCTCGGGCGTGGCGTATGCGTGATTTTTAACGCTCGCCATGCTAATTCAATTGTGTTTGCCTTGTCTACACGCCATGTAATGAGTAGCGCAAACAGCAACAGCAGCAACAACAACAGCAACAATAACAACAACGTCACAAAGATGATGACGAGGACAAACGCGAAAACGATGACGCGGACGGTGATGATGACAATGGGAACGTTGTGGTGCAAGTTACCGGGAACATACCGTACCAGTACCCGCACCCCCCTTCGTGCCACGTGGCACGCCAGTCACGTGCGTGGCGGATTCATCGTGCGTTTGGTGGTAGGGGGCGTGGCCGGCACTCATCATTTTTACACACAAATGCATATTTATTTTTAATTAAAAACTTGTTAAAAACTAGTTAAGCATCAACTGCAGCATTTTTTAATTACTTTCCATAAAAACTCTTTTGCATTTTCATCAATGCAAAAGACGTTTGCATAAAGCACTTAAAATGGGTTGCGCTACAACCCCACCGCCATTCCATGCAAAACAGTGGAACGAAACATTCAAAACAAATATTGGCAATGGCATCAGATATTTTTATATACATACCTGAAACCCCAAATAAAAAAACAATGTGGAAATATTATTGCTTATGCATGTCTGTTTATTAGCTATATTATTAAGGATTTAATTGCCATATCTATCTGTTAACTATTACTAGATAAGATTTATTACTAGATTAACCATAAAATATTATTATTAATATTTTAAACAGAATGTTTATTTAAAAAATACCAATTTGCAAGTATTTTGATTTTATGCGATTATTTTTAGCTTCTAGCTTTATTTACATTTTGTTCTAAATTAAATAAGTTATAATTAAGATATGTTTCTACGTACATATATTGGAAAATATAAAAATCTTTCGCTTTAGCCTGCTTTAGTTCAAAATCTGAAAGAATTATGCATCGTATTCCGTATCCTTTGGGAAAAAAACGCTTTCTATACAATAGATGGCATAGGCCTTATTAATGTGTCTCTCAAAATGTATTTTGACTTGCAAATCAAGAAAGTAAATAGACTTATTTCTTCTTGAGAGACATTCTTGCAAATTATCTATGGTTTTTTGTGTTGGAATTTCCATGCACTTTGTTAAGGACTCGCGTCCACTGTTAGCCGGGAGCAGCATACGGAGTCTATTGACTCATCGTTGATAGTTTAGCTGCTGGGCGCTGCATAGATTTCAATGGTCCTGCCTTGAGGGGGGCTGCGTCATCAGGATATTAGGGACGACCCCTCCTTCCACATTACTTGCCTCGTATATCCCTCAGCGTAGCGTCTGAAAATTTGCATTGCTGATATTGGCATTTTTTTTTTTTTTTTTTTTGTTGCTGTGCGAACACTTTATTCTTTTTCATTTCGGGTTTTTTTTTTGTCTATGATTTATGGTACTTCGTTGTGGGGGCGTGGCCCAACCAGGCCGGACAGCGACGCGCCCGTGCACGTCTGTGCATGTTTTGCGGTTGCGTTTGAAGCAAAAGCTAAAAACTGATGCTGTGGCTGAGGCCAGAACCCAAACCATACCAAAGTGAACCAAACTGAATTGAACTGACGAGCAAACGCTTTGCTCTCTGCTGCTCGGCGCAATTGGAATTCAAAGTCATTTTTAGTTTGGCAATTTTGTAAGCAAAATTGCCACTGTCTCGTTATCGTTTTTTGCGCAGTTATTAGAAGAAATGCCGCTCGGTTTTTTTATTTTCTTTTCTTTTTTTGTAGAATGTTGGCCTGTCCTATGGGCGGAGTTTTTGTCTGATGAGGGTTTTTCAATTCTTAGTTTCGTTCAGATTTTTCTTTTTTTATAGCAGGGTTGACATCTTGCGCTGGGAATTCCGGTTTCCGTGACAGTTGTCTTCGAGTGCTTCAAAGGGTATTTTTTTCCTGCCTTTGTCACAAGGCAAATACATATATTTGTCCAACTTTGTTGCCATATTGCACTTGGACTTCTTGGAACACTACAGTCTGTGGTTAAGGGCAGAGTTATTTATATCAAAAGTTTAGCTCAGAACTGTTAACGCTGAAGTTTTAAGCCTCCATTTTGATATGGGTTGGCCATTCCTTAGGCAATGGAGAGTAAGTTAAGATATTAAGCCGAGTAACGAAGAATCATTTAACCAAAAGTCAGTTCTATATCGAATCTACATAAAAAGTAAGCGTAGGCTAGCAAAACATTGGTTTGCTATAGTGTTTTAGATTAATATATCAGACCCATCGGTATGTACCTTAGATTGGTATAGCTCCCACAACCGTGCAAAAAGTATCTTCTATTGAATATGTTCTGGAAATTATATATCATCTTAAAGTGTATATTTTATTCATTTTACTCAATTGCTTTCCCGTATTTGGTATACTAAACCTTCCTTCATGCACATTCGGATATTCACACCACCAGACAGAAAAAGAACATACTGATAGCCTGACCCTCGCATCGATAAACTGTTGTCTCTTAATAAGCCCCATAAAGCATCTTGACATCTTCCGCAAAGCTTGCCGACCAGTCTAATGCCTAATACCATGTGTCAGATACAATATTTATGCATGGAGCAATTGAAATATCCATAAATCAAGCACTTAAAGCCAACGCCTGGCAGCAAAACTCAAATGTGTCACAAATGATGCCACTTAGTCATTTGTGCAACTATTTTGGGGGCATATAAATAGGCAAAGCGGCGAGGTGTTTTATGGCCCAATTCTTGGGTTATTGCATTATCGTAATCATTATAGTATTTTACATATGTACATACATACACATATATATTTTCTGGATTTCGTTATTTCGTGTCGACACAATTTAATTTATACATATACGTGTGTTATTTTTATTTTTATGGTAACATCAACTTTGACGGTCTGTACGGTAAGAATATATATTTTTGCCATTTAAGTTATTTGCGTGCTTTTACTGATTTCACAGTTGAAGTGCTGCTCGAAAACAGGCTGGAATTAAATGGTAAACTCGTGCACAACAAAACAAGCTGCCAAAATAACGCATATTTTCATTTTTGCCAGGCCAAGCAAAAAGGGCCAAGCAAAGTTGGCCGCCAACTTGCCTCATTCGCCATTCGACTTTCAAGTTTTTGGTCCAGTTTTTCACTACGTTTGCTGCGTTGTTATTTTTTATATGTGTAAGGGCCGAAACGTTGCGGGGTGCTTGGGAAAAAAGCGAAAGCGCAGACATAACTCCTGACATGTGTGCATGTCTCTCTCTCTCTCTCTCTATCCCTCTCTCTCTCTCTCTATCTCTTTCTCTTTCTCACACTCTATTTGTGCCAGTGTTATAAAAAGGTTTGTGCTACATTTACATTATGGCGCGCAACGCCAACAACACTAAACAAACGGCATAATCTAGAAAAAGCAGTTAACATTTTGCAAACCGAAACTTTTAATACGCTTAAAAATTCCGAACTTTTAATAATAAATGAGCAAATAAATTGCAAGGAAAATAACAAGATATTTAAAAAAAAATCAGCGCAGGCAGAAAAACCTTTGCGAATGTGGCACAAGGAATAGATGGAATTAATTATGGTTTAACTTGTGCGTTATTCGTTTTGAGTGAGCAACAGGCTTCCCATTATAGATGTCACCAATTCATCTATTATATATCCCTCAAATGCTGCACAAGCAGCATGACCAACTGGTAATACCCTAAATGCAGTTGACATGCCGGCACACTAACACTCAAACACCTTGCATGCCCTTTTTGGCGGGCATTACAAAACTTTAGCCATGTTTTTGTGTGTGCCTGGTTATGGGTTGTATAGGTATGTGTGTGTGCCTGTGTGTGTTTATGTGCATGTCAGGCTCAGGTCCCAGACATACATAATTGAATGCTTGAAAAAGGCAGGCTGCCTGGCAGGACTGCCAGACCGACAACAACAACAGCAGCAATAAGAGGAACAACAATGGAGAAATGGTTGCTTACTAACATCCTGGCCATGGCTTGCCTCTGCCTACCCTGGCACGCCCGCTCCCCTATCTCACCACAATGGGACACAGGCCGTGTGCATTGCTTTAGGCCAACAAGGAATGTTACAATTATGTTCTCTTCACACTTTTCAACAATTTATGTTGGTATGTGAACGTCTCCGTGTGCAAAAGCTTTGAGACCCTCCTCTCCTCCCTCGGCTTTCGACCACCGACCGCTTGACACTTGAGATCTGGATGGGAAGTGGTGGGCCCAAAACAATAATAACAACAACAACAACGACAATTGTGGCCAGAGGCTTGGGCGATTCAGCTGCCAGCCTTGGCTATTTACAATTATATTTTTCTCTCTCGTTAGTTATTGTATTTATGTCGTGCGCTAAACTTGCAACTTCCGCAAATGATTTATGTATCCAATTGTTTTTAGCTTTTTTTTGTGTTGTTGCTGTGGGCCAGGAGTAACAATAATTCATCGCAAGGCAGCAGCATGTGGCATGAACAAGTGGCAACAGTTTGTCAGCAGGCGCAAGAGAGAGCCTTAAAGTATCTGCCAAGCCCGCCTGTCTGCCAGCATGCCTGCCTGCCTGCCTAACTACCAACATGGCCGGCTGCAGCTTTGTCAGCGCTTAAAGACGCGACCCACGCAAATCGCTGCTAAAAATGTCTAAGAGAAAATTGACGTTGCATGTGCCACATATGTGCAGGCATTTGCCTGTCAAGCAGTTAATGCGGCAGGGGAGGGGAGGGGAGCAGTGTGGTATCAGTATCAAAGCTGGAGCAGCATCATTACGTAAAGCTAGGACGCCGCATTTGCTTACGTTACGTATACGTATAAACAAGACAGCGGAAGAGAGAACGGCGGCAGCGGGGACAGATTCTTGATGATGCCGCCCTCAAAATGTCGCCTGAATGCCCTGAAACACACAATGGAGTTATTCCAACGGAAAAACACATGCACTTCCGTCGATGTTGACAACGGCAGGCTGTGATGCCAAAGCAACGATGGCTGGCAATAGCTGGCGACAGCGCCCCGAAGGCAAGTGCAGCAGCAGCAGCAACAACAAGGACGCACACTACACCTAAGCGCTAAGCTGCGGCATGTGGCATGTGGCAAGTGACGTGCGTCATGTGTGGAGTCTATTTGATGAATGTCGTCTAGTTTTTGGCAACTCATGAAAAGTTTAGCTTTAGTTGTGTTTGGCACAGCAACTGTTTAGTGATGATTTGTCATTTTATCATGGAATTTGTCTTTCAATTTAACAATCAATTTATCATTCAATATTTAGTTTGATATTCCATGCAGACAAGTTGTTCAGCATTTAGCATTGAAGTTGAACAAGACCCATGTTTGTATTATTATTATAGTATTATGATCAATCAATTCTATTCATAATATAAAGTTTTTCCTCAAAGATCTTGTACCTTTGAAAAGTCCTAAACCCAATGATAACTAACTAATTGACTCCTTAAATCTGTCAGCTAACAAAACTTACCCTAATCCTACATTAGCATCTTTTGCAGTTCCTACTTTTTAGCAATTATATAATAGCTGCTTGAGCAGTCGCCTATAGCTAGAGCCATGAGTTGGACAGATTCCTAGCACACTTTCATCACTTTGGCCTCCGGGCCACATGGGTGTTTCCCAGAGTGTCGCGATGTTTCTTGTGATAAACCGCCCACCCCTCCATCCGTCTATCAACCCCTGTGCCACACTGCCCATCGTGGCAACGTGGCAAGCTTCCAAACTTAAACGAAAGGCAACTCGTAAAATGCAAATAATGCAACGAGGCTGCGTCGCGACGATGGCAACTGGCAGCTGACTGCATGAGCTTTTTCTGAGCTCCAGTTGTGGATGTATGTATGTAATAGTAAAACTCGAAGATTTTTCATATTTCTGGCTGCTGCTGCTACTGCTGAAGAGGACCAACAACCACCGAAAAACTGTGCATAGTTCCAAAATGAAACCGAGCATGCAAAACGAGGCGACGAAGATGCAAAGCTGCAGTCGTGCCAGAGCACAGCGCACAGCTCAGATTAATGGATGTTGATTCATACAAATTCAAATGGCAAAAATATGCAAGCAAGTGTAAGAGATGGCTGCGAAACGACAACTCTACGACTGTACGACTCTGCAACTGCAACTGCAACTCCAACTCCATTCCATTCCCTGACATTGGCATTGTTGTCGCAAATGCGATAACTTAGCTACCAATATGCGTTGACTGCCAGAACGGCAGCAACAGCAGCAGCAGCAGCAGCAGTAGCAGTAGCAGCAACAGCAGTTGCCGCCACCAAAAGAAGATATAACTCAATGCATATGTGTGGGTGGCAAACTGGTTGCATTGGGAACATATGCACGGCTGCATTTGTCAGCGAAGCACAAAAATGAGACAAAGTGAGGCAGGCTGCTCATACTACTCCCAAAAAAAAAAAAATAAACAAATAAAAAATCCAACTCTGCCGATTCGTAAACTGCTGCCAACTGCTGTTTCTGCCCTGCTTTGCTGTAGTCGGATCAGACCCAATTCTATGCATTGTGCTCCACTCCACTCCACTGGACTCCAATAGTAACTTGAGCATAGAAATAAATGCGCATTTATGGCAAGCAATTCAAAAGTCTTTAAGATTTTCACATTCCATGCATTGTGTCGCCCACAGAAAAGCGATAGAGCCGAGTCATTTTTTTATATTTCTTAAATTCAGATACCCTTTAAGGTTCAATTTGAATTGGGTACCATTCGCTGTTAGAGTACACATACTATAATCCAGTCATCGAATACTACAAGTTTTAAAATGATTGTTTCTTAGTGACATAGTTCTTGAGTTATATAGAGATTGTTTTGTTTGTTGGTTCTGCAAAATCAATATAACGCTTTTGCGTACTTGTATCTACATGTCATTTTTAAGCATCTACAAATTTTAGCCAACACTTAATTAAAGATTTATATTTCAAATATAACATGTCAAGTTTCTACTGAAACAAAAGCTAAATTGATCTGACAACAGTCAAACAAGAAATAATTTTAAAGTTTACAGAAATATTGCTGGCTGGGCCAAGAAGTCTTTGTTTTTGTTGTAGGGTCTATTACATTTTTGCCACAGTTACAGGGTAATCGAAGTCTATCATTTTAAAGAGGCGCCATTTATTGAAAGGACTTCTCGGTTAGTGCTGCATGCAGTGCAAATAAATTGAAATCTGCACCTTCTATGGCATTGTCAGGATGAGGCATTGCGAGGATGCCTCGGTTTGCCTTTCCTTGGCTTGGTTTGCTTTGCTTTCAGTCGATTTGTGTTGGTTTGGGTTGGGCCCATTTCGGTTTGCCCTGGCTCGTCTTGGCTTGGCTTAGATAGCGAGGCAAGTGGCATGACTATGACTATGAGCGACATTGTGCGATATGATAGCAGGACGCGCGTTTTATTGTCGTTGTAAATCGTTGCCGTACGTTTCGACATTAATAAAAGTTAGCAAATATCTTAAGAGCAACCGAGATGGAGCGCAACTCAGTGTTAGAGTGAGACAATGAGAGAGACAGACAGGCAAATAGATAGGAATGGCTTCAACTTCAAGTGCCTAAAGACTGGGATGTGGTCGAGAAGGCGACGGCAGCGCGCGGTGGTTTCAGTTTTCATTTTTATTGTGCTCGTCATCAAGTTGATTGTTGATGACTGCCTCCTGGCGCTTCTGGTTCGCCTCTGCTTCGCATATTCCCCAGCTGACCAGGGCCATGGACGGCAAGCACAATGAAATTGAGTAATTTGTTGGGTCAGGCGGTCAGCATTGTGGTTTGCATAGCCAAACAGGCAAAATCTCTCCAGCTGCTACCAGCTGATTGATGTCTATGCGTGTAACCTGCCTTCTCCAGACATCTCCCTCCCCCACCGCCCTGCCTCTCTTTGTCGATCACACCCTCGCTGAAACAAATGCATTCGAATTGCAGTCGAAGACGTGGCCAACTGGGACCAAAAAGCTCCAGATAAGCTCCAGCACGCACAGACGCTCCGCTGTCAGCGTCTAAGGGTTTTAAATTACACACAAAAAACAAAAAACCAAAAGGTAAGTGGAGAGAGAAAAGAAGGGAAGGGAGTTGGCAGACACCAGGTAGCACAGGAGCATAGCTGCAAATAGATTAGGCAATGAATTGATGCGTAGCTGCCAGGCCAGAGAGTTGTGATAACGAAACCACACGGAGCAAAAGGAAGTGGCCGCCTGCAGGTGAGCTCTGCAGCAGCATCAGAAGCAGCCGCCTCACAACCGGTAGAGTTGCATATTGAGCAGCACTTGATAAAAGGCTTACCTAGGATATGCGTTAGTGCTTTCCTTTGTGGTTACTACCGGTATACAGAACAGAAGCAAAAAAAACCCATGTTTTCCTTGCGAAACGATGTGACAAACTATTGGATATGCAAATGGCTTTTTTGCACATAGACAATCTACTACAAGCGAAAACAAATGGATAGTTTAAATATCCAATGAAAATAGATAACGAGAACTCTCTCGATAGTTATGTATGATAAATGCTGTTTACGGAAAAAACGTTTTTAAAACATATTAATCTGAAAAAATCGGAGCCTTAAATACGAATTTATAAAAATATTTCGGGTTGAAGGCTTAACTTCTGTGTCTGTAAGGCACGGAATATCTAACTCGTTTCATTTTAAACATATATAGAATTTATCCAAAATTGAATTTACTATTGATCAAAAGGCCAAACTATGATCAAAAGTTATGGCATTTTGAAGTTTCGACCTATGCCCATATGCTGATTTTCAGGCAAGAATTTGTACTTATGTTCTGACCTTAAATCATGTACGATTAATCTAGAGGCCATTTCTTTTGGATCAGTTTTGAAAAATTTATGGCACAAAGAAATCTGGTGCCATAACCGAGATCATTGGATTGAATTTTTTTCTACATTTTTCAAACACACTTGACTTAGATTTACTATAAAATATTTCCAGAACATATTATTTGTTTTTATTTAAACTCCTTATTATTACTTAACTTAAAAAAATAAATTATTTAATTTTATTATATATACATATAGTGAAAATAAAACATAAAAGTATTCAGTAAGTCTTTCGAAGTGAGCCAACGTAAGGGCACTTAAGCACAGAACTCTACGATTTCATTCTGTTTAAATGTTGACTTTAAGCCCCTCTCTTGTTGTTATTAATGCCATGTCAAACAATGTTGGCCTCATGCTCTTTGTTACCCCGTCCACCTCATCCCGCACTTGGTACTTGCGCAAATTATAAAAGTATACACCTTAAGATTTTCGCATCATCATCATTATGATTGGTTGTGACAACTTTTGTGACTTTGTTGTGTTTGCTTGACGGCATTGCGCAAATGGGTTATTGATTTTTAATTTGCGAGCGCACACAACCATACCTTGTAATACTCTTGCACTACTTCAAGTTCTCATTACTCACATCAGTGAATGCCCGTATGTATGCATGCGTGTGTGGCTTGGTGTCTATCCATCTATTCAGCCGACAGTCGCTCATTTTCGCATTACAACTCAAAAACTTTCATCATTTTTCAATATAATGTTGCCAGAACTTGTAACTTTGCCAGCAGCCATAATCGTGTCTCTTTCAACTCTCAGTTGCCGCGCACCCAGCAACTCATTAATAAAGCAGGCACACACACACACACACACGTACAGACAGTCAAATGTAGAGAGATAGGGAGAGAGAGAGAGAGAGAGAGAGCGCAACGGTAACGCGTAATTGCATTGCTGTAGCGCCGTCAGTTTTCTTCACATCACATGTCATATACAAGGTAACTGTAACGATTGCGTCAACGACTTTTGCTTACGCCCCAAAAACTATGCTATAAAATGCAATGAAGACAACCAACCCAACCACAAAGCAAACCAAATACAGCACTGCACAAGCATCGAGCACCCAGCTATTAGGGATGTGTGCACAAATCACTTTATATTTGTGATATGTCACAGTGAACGGTAAAGTACCAGTTAACACTGCAAAATTGATAGTGTCCAGGGCATATAATTAATCAACAGTGCTGACAGCAAATCGTTTACACTTGAATAGTTTGCGGCAGAAACATTTAATTTTACAACAGTTTCATAATTTAGTATATGAGATAACAGTTAAATCGAATAGCCTAAAATAAAATCAATTGTTCTCTACAAAAAGAAACTAAAATATTACCATTTGTACATAAAATTCTATAAGATGGCAAAATGGCACTGCAATCAATATAAATGCAGTAAAATATATGAAATGACATTTAATATTGCAAAATATATTTTAAATAGAAAAAAGGTTTTACGATACACACAATTATTAACAGTAATTCAGTTTGTGACAATTTAATAATTGTGGCAAATTAGAATTTATTTTATTTTATAGTTGAAACTAAATAACACATTCTAAAATATATAGTAATTCATTTTGTAATTCAATCTTCTAAATAATAATTTGTGCCATATGCAAGCTAACAATATAACAGATCCTAATTTAAACTGTTTTAACGACTAAGTGCGTAATTGGAGTAGCTATAAAGTTCAACAATGAGTTAAATTCACAGGGCTATATTTCGATGAGGATTCATAGCAATTCACTGTTTTACATTTCACTTCATTGCACTACACAGTAAAATAGCGCACCGCATTGCAAAGCACACTACACTACACACTGCACATACAAAGACATACACACAGACAGACACTCACTACACTGTCGAGCTCTTTACCAATTACGTGCGCTTCATTGCTCTTGGTGCCATTAGTGTGATTACGTTTCATTGTCTGCCCCGGTCTCTGGTTTTGGCTTTGGCTTTAGTTCTGTCTGGGGTCTGGGCCCTGTAAGTGCGATACGAGGAGGGTGTTCTGTGTGTGTTTGTGTGTATGTGTTTGTGTGTGCGTGCCTTTCAATTGTGTGTCAAAATGTAGCCGTGACAAGACTTGACAGTCAGTCATACATACAAGATATGCATAGAGAGAAAATATGCGAGAGTAAGAGAAAGAGAGTGCAAAAGAAAGAAAGATGAAGAGGGAAAGAGCGAGCCACGTACATAATTGTATCTTAGTTACTTACGATTGCACAAATTTGAATTCAATTATGTTTTACTTATATTCGCTTTCCTCTGAGTCTATGGGGCCCAAAAGAAATTGCATGCATTTCATCTGGAATTGAATTATACTCGGTGTCTCTTCTTCTAAGAGAAATTGCTTAGTCTGTGGGTGATTGTTGGACGGGTGGGGTTGCTGGTACCCAGTTGGTAACTGTCGCTGCACTTTATTGGCAGCCATTTAATTTGCAACACTGTTATTTAAAAGGAAATTTTTCAGTTCGATAACTCAAATGATGCCTTAGCCAGATTCGCCGACATGGCTTAGATGCTGAGTTCTGTTCAGTTATCAGACACCCAAACGCAATCATTCGCAACCAATCGCAAAATTGCCAATGCAATTTATTTAGCAAAAATGTATTGCAATAAAAACTTCAGCCCACATTTAATTTTCAATTTAATTTTGCGATTTGCAATTAAAAACAACCGCTTGGATTACTTATTTATTTATTTATTTATTAGAACGCACAACTGATTTTTGCGTTGATTACTGTTATGCAGCCACACCCCCACGACCGCCTCCACCGGAATGTACTGGTGCTGCTGCTGCTGCTCAGTTACCATGCATTAAATATTTACCATAATTGAAGTGACAAGCGCAAATGGCACTACATGGATATACATGTATATATGTATGTAGTACCACATAGGCCCAGAACTCCGCCCTGAACCAAGGACCAAGCTCGAACGAGAGCTGGCCAGGGCTGCCCAGTGCCTGGAAATGACGGCAGCAGCTGCTAATTGTGTGCAAGCTCATTAACATAACCGCAGGCCATGCCCATTCTCTTTCCCCTCTCTTTCTCTACCACTTGTTAGCCAACTTTCCAGCAACAAACAGCTGGCGGGGTCAGGTTGCTGCACTTAGCAGAAGGATGTCACGGTTTGGCATGCCGCATGCCAAATGGCCACATGCACCTAAAGATAATGCAACAGTTTGCCATTTAGGCCAAAAGTTTTAATTTTCAATTAAATTCGTGCTTTCATTACTGTTATACTGCTAATAAGCATATACATAAAAATCGCACAATTTTCTTTAAAGGTTTAATTGTGTTAATAATAAAAAATGCAGTCAACCGAAATAGTGAGTTAATAAACGTATTTATTAATTTTAGCCATATTTGTATATGGAAGAAAATTATGCTTCCATAAGCAAAATACACAATTTTATTCACTTTAAACTTTAAATGTTGTTTCGCTTTTTAATATACATATAATTTAATTTAGTGTAGAAAGTAAGTAAGTAAGTAAGTCAAGTACTCACCAAAGAATCGATCTGAGACTGTGTTTATATTATTTATATATTTTATTATTTATTTTATCTCAATTTTTCACTTCAGTGCATCGATCTTCAGATATATCAACCCAACTTTAGACAACAAACTTTCACACATAAGCTTCTCTGTCAGATGACAAAATGTCTACGTTTATGTTAATACCCCACTCTAGGCAAGAGCAACGCTAAAACCGACATAATGAATTATAGCCGCTAAATTGTAAAATATATGTCAAATTCCGATAAATCAAATTTCACATATACACACACAGACGCACACTCACAAACACACACTGACGCACATAAAGGCTAGCTTACACCGCACTCGAAATGAGTTTTGGTGAGAACATAAAAATATCCAGGCATATGCATTACGAATGGATGTATGTGCTTATGCACAGCATACATAAATACCATATACATTTATATATAAATCATGTTGGCAAGTTTTTATGCCTTTGCCTGGCCGCCAAAAGACTTTCTATTAGCAGAGGCGGCTGCTGCTGCTGTTCCCCTATACGAAGGTTCTTGCCAGAGATTTTTATTGTTGTTGTGGGGGCCACTCACTTGCTTGCTCTCCCTCCCTCCCTCCTACTCTCTCTCTCTCTCTCTCTCTCGGTCGGTCGGTACTGGGTCGAGTGCATGAATATTTATGACGCAACATTTGGCATAAGTGGCACTCATTTTCAATAATCATCTTAAGCAGATTAAGTTAAATGTCAACCATTAGTCATAATGGGCAGCGCTTTTGTTGCCGTCCCACTTGCCAGACTCCACTCTATATGTACTATATGTATGTGTGGATCAGATCACCAACAACAACAACGACTTGCTTACATTTCGCATTCGCATTCGCAATCGCATTTTATTGCCAAGTAGCAGCACAATGCCATATAGCTTGAGGAAAACGCATAAAAATCAGAGAGCTGAGAACGGAGAGCGAAAAGCTCCATCTTGGAGCTTCGCCTGTCCCATTTATTATATGAATTCGAGCCGAGGCTACTGATATAAACGCGCGCCACTTCAGTTAAATATTCTTCATGGTTTTTTTTTTTTTTTTTTTTTTTTGGTTTTTTTTGTGTGTCACGGATTAGCCAACAGCAATCGCCTGGAATGTTACGTTTTCATCTTGTCCTGGGCAAATGCGTATAAAAACTTGAAGTGCTCGAGCCATGAGTTGTTTGGAGGGTCTGTGAGTGTGTGTGTGTGTGTGGGTCACAGTTTTGAGGGGTTGGTCAGGTGAAAAGTGATGGCTATTAATTTGAGCGCTGTGCCAAATGACATTAGGCATGTTAAGCATTCTGTTGAATCACTTGAGCTCTAACGAGCAGCCATTTGAATAGCTTAGCTCGCCAAACTGAGCAGCTGGCATCCCGAAAGCCCACCCTCTGCATTGTGTTGTAGTAGTCGCCGTATCAGGTGCTCCAAGAATTTGTGCTGTTGGCTGGAAATGTCAAGGAACTTGATAAGTTACTTCACGGATTTTCTAACAGCAATGTTATCAACTTAATTTGTGATGCTTTAAAAAGCCAAGCATAATTAAAACGTTGTATGATTTAGCATATAATTTGGGAATGAAATACTAAATAATATTGCAAAATTATTGTTATTAAAATATATTCTAAGTCGGAACAGATGTGATATCCGTAACTGCAATGAGTACTGCATTTAAGTTCTGTAGACGAAACTTAAAACACAATCAAGTTTGCCCTAAACCGCAATCAGCATATTCAGCTCATTCACATCACAAACATATCGGGCAGGCCGAGGTAAACATTGTTCCACATACTAGCAAATGTGAAAGAGAAGCCCACACACGCATCCGCACACACACAAACACACACACGCACACACACACAAGAGGTTACAACAGCGCGGTGCATCCACTTGAATCACTTTACCCAAAAAACCAACCGCAGACTGACAAATAATGCTAATGAGCGTACAAAAACTGCCATTTGCTAACCAATGAACTTCCGTCAATTGCAGCGAGGCAATGGCTGCTAAAATGGCGGCTTATTGCCAAGTGCACCACGACCAGAAACACCAAGAGCAACTATAATAATAGTTAGTAGGGCAACCGCATGGCACAGAATGTCAGCCAACTGCGACAACTAAAAGTGGCCCACTCCCGCCAAAAAAGAAAGAGACTTCAATGGCCCATATGACACTAGTCAAAAGTACCGACAAAATCAGGGCATAATAATAAAAACTCTTATTGGAATACATTGGGTTAAATTGTTAGAGTTACTCTACCCCTTAAACTGTAAACCGATGAATATGGTTTTAAGCTATATTTATTAGTTGATTAGATTAAGCAAATTTTCATGGGAATATGACAGCACTACAAATTCGGTTAATTTTGAAATATTTATATACAAGTTTGATAACAAATTAATTATAAAATTATGCGCTCAGTAATTGCTTGCATATTATTCACAGCTATGCAAGACTGTTAAAGGCTAAATAAACTAATCTAAATTAAATGGTTTCAGTGCTGAATTCGGCTAGTGTCATTGGGAATTCAGACAGAGAATCCGTGCAAGTAGCTGGCGTTGATTGGACTCTCTGTGCCTGCCGCCGGGCATTTATGTTAGTTTGTCACGATAGGCGATGGAAGCACAGAGATTACCTTGGTTAAACTTAACAATGGCGCTGCCATGGCACGACCAAGAGACACCATGGGGTATTAGTGTGTGTGTGCTCGGGGAGAGAGTAGAGAGAATACCAGGCATCGTCAAAATGCAACGCCGTTCGGTGTCATGCGGCTCAGTTCTTGGCCCGGAGGCATTGGCCAAAAATGTAGACAGCGAGCCGTAGCTGTGGCCATGGCCAGTTTGGGGAAACTAACAAAACGTTTTCTGCCTTGGTATCGCGTGCCGAGCTGTTGAATCGCATTAAAATCAGTTGGTGCATCTTCACTGACTGCAATTTCGGGCGCCGTACCAAGGAGGGTGGTCCTTGGTATGGTAGTTTTAGCTCCTGTGCGCTCGATTGGCTGCTGTCAGCAGCATTTTATGTTAATTTTCATTAGCGCCATCGACGCGCTGCCAATTTGTATGGAAAGTGAATTTGAAATTGGCCCTCCTGAAAAGTGTGCCAATTGGGCGTACTCCGGATCAATTCTGCTAGGGAAAGGTGATAGGTGGAAGCGATTCGGGAAGCGGTGCTTCTGTGTGTGTGTGTGTGTTGTGCAATAATATTGCACAACAAAGTATTTTTCAATTAGGTCTGTTGGGTTGAGAACAATAAATGTAAGCGCATCTATTTTCCTGTGTGGGTGTCGCTATCTCTCTCTCACTCTATTTTTCATATATGGTGCTGTCTCACTCGTTTTCACTGCTGTTGCATTGTTGCGTGAGTTTTGTCGAATTTGGCAGCAATTGGTAGACTTAAGTGCTGGCACAAACATAAATTGTTTAATGGCCGTCAGCAGTGGCGGTTTTTTTTTTTAGAGTGTTTTTTGTAGCCCCAAAGATTGTGAAACTGTGGCAGGTCTGCAATTTTAATATTAGTTTTTATGATGTCAAATAAAATGAACAGCTGCAGTTTTATGTTGCATTGGAAAGAAAGCTTCTATAATTGGCTGGACACTAGAAAAAATACAAAAGTTTAATCGAGCGGAAAAGTTCGAAATTTTGAGGCACTCCCGATATTGCTACAAATTGGTAAATTAATTAATTTCGAAAAGTTTCTTAAAGATAAAGGCTTACAAATATATGTACACATCATACTATGCTAATAATCCCAATTGGCAGTTATTTCATTTGCCTGCCCATTCAATAATAATCTCAATCAACATTTGTAAACAATTTTCACTCTGCCAAGTGCCAATTCTCGCTATTTTGTATACCAATAAAATTGCTTTTGTTCGTTTTAAGTCCTGACATTTTGTTCTCAGTGTTGCAGTTGCTGTTGTTGTTTTCGCTGCCAACATTATCATTGTTCAATTAAACTTTTCAACTGAAAATCGGCTTTTGTTTTATCGCACGGCTCCCGTCGATGCCAAAAACAAAATTAAAACACCATGTACAAAAAGCCCCATACGAATCATATGCATTCCATGCATTGTCATTGTCATAGTCAGTTGTTTTTTGGTTTTTCTTTCGTTTTTATTCCTGTTGGCATTGCGATTTTTAATCGCCATATCACCAGATTTACGCTTGCACGATCTACTACGCACATTAAGTGCATTGCTGCAATGGGTTTGTGGGATGTGTGAGGGGAGGGTGTGGGTATTGGTGCAGGAAAATTCATTTTCCCAAAGCAAGCACAACAATAACAATTACTGCCGGCTTTACTCTAGGCATGCACTCAAATTGGGCTGTATTTTTCGTGGCAATTTTTTATCCACAATTTGTTTTTAAGTTAAAAAAAAAATGAAATATGATTTTTTTAAATTTCTGTAGCTAAAATTGTTTAAATAAATTATATGATACACACAATATACATATTCTTAGCAATTGTGTCCTTTTTGTTACTCTGATTTTGTACAGGGTATATTGGCATTGGTCACAATAATGCAACTGCTGCAATTTGACTTACACGGTGATGCTGCTGCTGTTGTTGTTGTTGTTGTTTCTGCTGTACGCACAATTGTGCAAATGTGACATCATCATTTTCATGTTTATGTCGAACAAGTCAAGTGCCATTTACACACACACATACACATACACGTGCACATTGATGTAGTGACTTATGCGTGTATTGGTAGCAGAATATAATGAATGTTCCCAGTCTGATGCTGACTGGCCTGAAATGCTGTCTGATGAAGCAAGCCTATGCCATAAAACCCACTAAATGCACTGACTTACTTATACGAATTAACGTTTCCAAGCCCCTCCTTTTCCCCCTTCCCCTTCCCGTCACACAACGGCTTTTCAGCCCCCTTCATCTGCCCAACCCCTGACCTGATTGCAGTGCCAATGTGCGACCATCATCAGCGTACGCTCTAATTAGTATTAAGTGGAAATTATTTCTTCGACTACATTCAATTTTGTATAGGCTACATGGCAATTGATGTGTCAATGTAAATGTGAATACACAATACACACATACATATGCATACAATATATGTGTTGACTCAAAGCTATGGGAAAAATATCAACGATTGCAGTAAGTTGTGGTAATTAGGTACACTCGGAGGGGGGGAGGGTGTAACATTTAATGAAGTTTGACATGAGGAAAAGTTATCGTTTAATTATTGCCACAGAATTTATGGAAATTCATTAGGATGATGTGTAGGATTTTTAAGTGTTATAGTAATGCTTACTTATTGGTCAATGGGTGTACTAATTAATTATTGCCACAGTCACTGTAATTATTGTGGGAGCATTGGCTCCATTATTTCTTATAGGCAACATTTAGAAATAGAAGAATATTAATTAATTAATAGATAATTAATTTCCAACTCAATTTACTCAGTCAGGATACACATTAGTTCTCGACCTTATAGTCGATACTAATTAAAGAACTTGACCATATTTTACAGAAATATACCGATATTAAATTCAAAATTATTTAATAAAAAATGAAAATAAAAACTTAAAAATCGATGCTTTTTATTTGTACACTTAAAACGTTGCATCTTTTCAAAAATGTTTCAAGTGTAATTTATACATGATAATTTCATTTGAAATCAGTAAAAAGTATTTCTGCCTTATGGCATAAATTTCATTGAAATTTCCATTGGGCAATTGAAGAATACTTTTAGTGTTGCCGTTGGGCATTCCAGAATTCAGCTGTCAAACTTTTTGCACTTCTGCAAACTACTCAGAGGGACTCTTGAATGCAATGAATCTCACTTGTTATTAGAGATGGGACCGTGTAAGATTCATTGGTGACACGAACTAATCTCTTGTGTTCCTAGCGAGACTGTACATTTGAGCGAAGTATATTTTATACCTTAAATATTAGACTGCAACGCGTGGGTAACTGCTACAAAAATATAAATAAATAAATATTTCATGTTTAAAGACCCTGTCACTAATTTAAACACAAATTGACGCCCATCTCTACTTGCCATACAGCTATTGTATAGAGTTAGAACTCGATTCAATTTCACTCCCTTGATGGTTGCCTTGAGGCGTTTTTGCCATGTGTCCCCGCGGTGCTCGCAGCTGTTGTTGCTGCTGCTGTTGTTGGCCTGAGTTGTTCAGGCAAAAGTTCCACTTCCAGTTCATTTGTTTGGCTTTGTTGCCACAACAATTGGCGACATCGTGTCAGGCCAAGTTTTGAACAGTTTGCACTAATTAAATATAAAATCTATTCTCTATTCTTATTTAAATACACACACACACACAAACACACACACACATATATAAATATATATATATATTTATATACATTTATGCATGCACATGCTAGCAGTAGACGAGTACATATTTATACATTAATTAAGACTTTAGAGTGTGTCTGACACACAGCACAGGCGCGCACACACACACACACCCACAGAGAGAGAGAGAGAGCGCACACCCACAAAGCAAATATGACAAAACAATAATGAAAGCTTTGACACGACTAATTGCCTGCGGCGTTTGCTGTCTGCTCGAATCTCAGTTGAGACGACGAGTCGCCGACTAACGAATTTGTAATTGAAATAATGCAATTTCCGTTACTCGTTTAAAATACATTTTACAGGAAATCGCAAAGGGCGCAGTACCCGCTGAAAACTTAAACCAAAATTCATTAAAACTTTCCATTGTTTTTCCCCCAAAACGTCGACTGCCTTGTCCTTTTTGCATGACGTGCTGACTTTGCTGCCTCCCCCCTCACTCACTTTCTCTGCCTGTCTCTATGCCCTCAACTCAACTCTTTCTCTTTTTACTTCCGCTGCTGGCTTCTGTTTGCGCGCCCTATTTGAATAGGTATCCATTTTATTGTTTATTTTAGACTTTTTGGATAAGCATGTCGCGACTAATTCCAATTAATTCAGCAGACAAATATTCTCAAAGTGCGGAAGCAACTCGAACTCAACTCGACTCAAACTCAGACGAGGAACAGCAACGGAAAACGCTGAGCATGCAACTGAAGCTCTCGAGCTCTTTTAGCCTTTTGGGTTTGATTTTGGCTAGTTGCTGGTGTTTGTTGTTGTTGGCAAGGTCGATTGCAATGCGCAACAAACATGGCAAACGAAAACTAGCATTAAATAAGTTCACTGTGGTGCAAGACAATAAGAATTTAAGCGACTCACCTACTGGTCTCAAATTTAAACTAATTATTACTCTACATTAAGAAAATAATAAAGATTTCAAATAAAACCTATTCTCATCAAAGTAAACAAAATTATATTCTAATGCATATTATTATAATTGATTTTTTGTTTGGTTACCTCTTTTCATAGTTAAAGTATGTTTCTTGCTGCCTGCCTAGACACTCCAATATATATCGAAAACTGTCGGGATCCGTCTTCAACGTCCGTTCCGTAAGCTGTGAAGTGTGAAATTAATATTATTATTATGAATTATGAAATCATAGATATGGTTATGATGTAAAGAATAGTTTCTAGAAAAAATTACTTAACTTAAGATAATCACGGGAAGCCCTTCAATGTATTTCGAAATAGTATTTTTTCAATCAGCTTAAGAATATTTATCTTTACATTACAACAAATAATATGAAATTTCAACCAAATTTTGAAGGCATCCCGTCACAGTGTGCTTCGTAATCAAATTGCTGAAAATGCGAATTGCGAGGAAGGACAATCGGAAACATTGTGGGCGATTGCTAGAGACGGAGTTAGGGGCGACGAAGCCATGGAGTCCTCATGCGTGTGTGTGTGTGTGTGTGGGTGTGTGCATGAGAAAAGCAGCTTATAGCATCGCATTTGAGTATCTGTATCTCAGCATGTGTCTGCCTGCTTGTCTAACTGTCTGTCTGTATATGCGAATGTGTTCCTCGATCTGTCTACGTGTGCTCGTGTGTGTGTGCGAGTGTGTGTGCGAGTGTATGTGCGTTGAGTTTATTTAAGCAAGTCGAAAGTTTTAGCTTGCAAGATTTACCGTGTGCGCTGCCAGGCAAAAACTTCTTTTGCAGCGCCATTGACTCTTGTATTTGTTACAAGTTTCGTAAGCATTTCACAACTCAACCCCAAAAACTGCAACTACTCCTTAGCCTAAGCTTAGCTGCTCTTGTTTTTGCTGCGCTTGTAATTTGCCTGTGAAAAAAATGAACCGAATCGCGCACAGATTTCTATAAGTAAACAAACAAACAAATGAAAAACAGGAAGTTACTTTTGATATCACAAATCCTTCTTCTACATACATATATATTTTAATTAACAGACTTATCCTTACGATCCATGAATTTGTTAACTCTCTAATAACTTATTGCAGATTACTTCACTAACTTTACTCAGAATTATTTTATATACACTGTGAAACTTTGGAATTCATTAAAAAAATATAACGAATAAATGGCAACAGATACTAAACATTTCATATTAATGCCTGAAATCTTTTCATTAAATGATAATTTTATTTATTACTGAACATAACTTAAGTTTGCTAACTTCGCAACGCCCAAACGAAATGACAAAGCCGATATACCCTTTAAGTAAATGAACAAGCAAAGTGAACGCAAACAGTTCATCAAACTTGCAAATACTTTCAGCTCAGAGAGCCAACTTATACATGGAATTCGTTTTAAGGGTTAATTGGTTGAATTCATGTTAAGCAAAAAGCCATGAACTGGGACCTCATAGTATCAACAACATGTTAATCATGTTATTACTTAGCAAAGAAATTAATTAATTTGAGCTATGCTCTATTTATTTATATGTTATGCATGCGCCAGATATATTTCTGGATAGCTACAAATCTCTCTAAAACGCTGTGCCAAAGAGCACCAAAATGTGCTGAGTTAGTGACTTTTGGCCATATTTGCTTTTATTATTATATACATATGCTGACATTTACATACATTCACACACATTGAAATGTGTTCAGGGGTTGCTTTGGTGGGACACTCTCATCCTTTTAGTTGGCTTAGCTTGTGCAAACAACTTTTGTATCTATGGGGCCATCAACGAATGCAGCTAGCAATGTCAAAAACTTTTCATTTAACACATGCACAAGCAGACAAACAAGATTTTTGGACAAGTTAAGCACTAAGCTCCACAACCCGCAATCTCTTTAACCCCCAGGGACCACCACTCCACCTCCCAAGCCAAAAACAAAAAAAAACCCCAATGCCCAATGACACAACCATAAACCAAACACAGCAAAGACATTTAAACAAATCAAGCAATGAAGCTAAAAGTCTCTCAAGCGTATCACATATAGTGGATTTCCATTCCCTTACCCTTAACCCGTTCGCCAAAAGCCGAATTCGAAGCGCTTGTTTCATTTAGCCAAAATATTTAAGTAAATGCCAATTGAGGAATGGGGCGGGTGGAATTTTAGGTAGGAGTTCAAACTGCTGTCTAAAGTGATGAATTTGAGCACATGGTTTTGCAAGTGATAAGAGTTTCAATTCCTTTCTGGCGCTGCATATTAAAGGATATTTATTTAGATAACAGACACACATAATAGCTCTTCTGAAAATGGGTCCTTTATTTAACTAAATGCACATATAATTACCAAAATTACATTCACATAATTTGTATCTAAAAAGTGATTTTTAGCATGAATTAAATCATTATTATATTTATGATTATCATTAATTATTTATTTTGTGATTATTAAAATGAATAAATAGATTTAAAATCAGCAAAAGTTTAGTACAACGCCACCGCTTTAAGTGTAGTAGGTTTATAAAATTAGCTTTAATTTTTAATTAATTTCAAATTCAATTACTTTAATATGAAGCAAAATATGATGCAATCCAATCCATTCAGGCTAAGGGACTCTTTGCTTATTTATACTTGTGGTGTTAAAAATAGTTATGACCAGTACACTGGTGCGAGCTGGGTTATTTTCAAATTCATTTTCAGTTCCATTTCTATTTGGGTTTATTATTTGGTGTTGCTGCTGCGACAAAACTAAATTCTACACATTAATTTATGTAAGTGGAAACATTTTACATGACATTTAAACTTGCACTGCGGTGCCCAGCAGACGCGTGCTCTTTGACGCTGCATTCGGGTTGTGCTGATGCTGGTGCTGGTGCTGATGGTGATGGTGATGGTGATGGTGGTGGTGGTATCTGGTGGTTAGGTGGTAGAAGCAACCACCAAAAGACATACACGCACACAACGTTTTGCACTATGTCTGTTGAGGCGGAATTGGAATATGCGCGTATAGTTTGCACTTTGTGCTTATTTTCTCGATGTTAGTTTTTTGGAGATCTCACACCTTCTCCCTGGGGGGACACGGGAGCCGAAGCTGAAACTTTGCCGCTGCAATGTAAGTGGTCTCCAGAGAGCGACAGATGGGAGGCGATGGGAGGAGATTCGTGGTATGCGGACGTGTAGTCAACGTCAACTTCACTTAAAATCCTTTCTGCCGTTACGTTTCGATGCATATGAGGTTTTGTTTAGAGTCACTCCCCCTAAAAACCAAAGTCGAGGCAGTCAGGCCGGTAGCTTATTTATAATTTAAATTTGGCAAAAGTTTGCAGGTTGCATTCAAATTTTCCGCTGCCGTCGAGTGGGCGAACTTTACTTTTATGCAAATGACACTGCAAACACTAACACACACACACAAACACAAACACACTTCCACACACATACAGAGACAGTTTTGGTTTCGGTGTCATTCACAAAGTTTCCACTCCGGCTGCACATAATGCATACGCACAGTGGTGCCGGCTCTTATTCCAGCCCTGTGTGCAATGTGAGCTATGGTCTATATGTAGCAGTAGTCATTATGGCTTATGATTATGGCTATTAGTGCGAGTTAGCTGAGCTTAACCTGACCTACAGTCCGCAGTTCGCAGCTCTCTCTTCATGGGGGTTTTATTGCCGTGCAATTTGCCCCTCTCCTCTTCACCCATCGCCACTGCCGTCTGTGGTCAACTGGGGTTGACACTGGTTGGTTGGCCAGTGAATTTACCTTGGCATTTTCAAGAAATGCATATTAGCCCAAATTTGGTGGCTGGGCTGAGCTTAGTTTCCGTTTAGCATTAATAAATGTCTTAGTTTAATAGTTGGATTCACTTGAAGTACACTTTAATTTACGATGCTAAAATAGTGTATTGTAATAATTGTGATTTCTGTGAAAAAGGATAAAAGTAAATAAGAAAAATAAACGGTAATTTGTTAGAAAATAATTAATATTGTGAAGTATATATTCTTATATGAATAAAAAATTAATAAATGAGAAGTTCCTTAATCTATTACAGATTCTTACTTTGTCACCAAGCTCAGTACTCAAGCCCCATGCTAGAGTTATGCATCTGTTAGTTTGGATATAGAGATAGAGATAGAGATAAAGACGTTAAGCTCTCTGTCGCTTTCCGCTTATTTTCAGATAAATTACTCCCTTTAGATATGCCGCAAATGCGCTTATCACAAGCTTTAGCTGATTGCCAGAGTTGCGATGCTGAGTTTCAGGGCCACAGACCTTCGCACCAAAATAAATACATTTTCAAGAGCTTTATCAAATGGCAGCCTAACTGGAACCGCTCCGGCGACACTTTGCAAACTTCAGCCAATAAAAATTAAAATATTTTAAGCAAAGCGTAAAGATGCAAAGCCCTGCATGGCTAGAAACGATGGTTGGATCGGGCGGTGTAACTGAAAGGTGGTTGCTCTCCTGCGGTGGTTGTTCAGTTGCCGCTGTAGCAGATTAAAAATTCCACACAACCTGAAAGTGGGCGGTTGGTTGGGCACGATGGGGCTTAGTTCAGATGGTGAGTGAAGGCTGGGGTCACAAAAGAACGAGTATCGTTGCAAAGTTTTACTCGCCTTACATTTTACTTTTTGTGCTGCATGCTATTTGCTGCTGTAAAAATGCCTGCGAGGCAAGAACCTCGACTAAATGCTGCTGTGTCTCTATCTCTGTATCTGTGTACGCCACTGTGTGCGTATGCCTGCGTGCGTGTGTGTGCTAAGTATTTTCTCAGTTAATTATGCAAAGATATACGCTTAAAATTTGGCAATATTACGTGCATATTTCAAATACCCAACGTAAATTCTCTTGCTGCGAAAGAAAGCTGTATGTGCTCGTAAAAATGCCTCAAGTATACAGCTGCCAAATGCGCTCGCGCTTCCCATTCGAGGACAAGGGGGCGAAAAGGTTATGCCTTGTACGTGTGAGTTAAGTCCTACCTTGTCGCAACCTTGGGCCGAGGTCGCTCCTGGGTGTTATGCTCTCATCCACGTTGCACGCTGCTCGGCAGCTGGCGCACGGCTTTTTAATTGCTCGTTTGCCTTGCAATCATCGTACGCCGTAAATGTTGTCGTTTATTGTTGCCGTAACACTCGCTTACGTTGCGAGCCAACGAAATATGGCTGACACTCTCGTCTCTAATTAAAGCGATGCGATTTTAATGCGATTAGCGAGCACACTTTACCCAGTTGCAAATCCTTGACGAAAGCTTTCATCTGAAATATGGAAGAAAATGAGAGCAGTCAGATAATGGGGCTATATTTCAGTTCCACTATCATATACATTCAAATACCGCTTTAAACAGGACTAGATTAAAAAGCAATTTCATATTTGGTTTTTTCTTGGTGGTAGATAATAATTCTAAGTATTAAATTATTCACTAAGCTTACTCAAAATTATATTAAATAGAAAAATTAAATCGTAAAGAAACAAACTAATGAAATAAAATAATGAATATGTTTCATAATTCTTAATATTAATTTGTAATCATACACATATCATATTAAAGTACAACACAAAGTGACGCACATTAGAAATGCCTTTTAACAATTTCTTCTGATTCGATATTGTTACATTTATTGATTGACTTTTTGTGACCAAGTCGATGTTACCCATCTGCTAGAATATTGGGTTTTATAAATCAGTTTTGCATTCATTATATGTAAGTAAAAATAATCGTGTAAGCTGCCATCTCTTTGTTTCTGGGTTTTATAAATTAATTTTTAATGGCGCTTCAGAAAATGTGCATTTGCATACGAAACTCGACTAAAACTTTGATTAACTTCAGGGCAGCAACTGAATCTGGTTTACCCGGCAATTCCTTTTTTTCCTTTCCACTAAGCGGGACCAACCAAAAGGAGCAACAGCAAAAATACATCTGGCGAAATGCAAAACAAAAGCTCAACTTCAATTCAATGATATGAAAAAGAGATAGAGATAGAGACAGAGATAGAGACAGAGAGTAACAATTGATGGAAACTGAAGCTAGCTGTTGGCCAGAGTCGGATGATTTGGTGTAAGGGGGCTAGGGAAGCGTGGCGTCGGGAATTAGATATTTCGCTAGCAGCTGCTGCACCATTCGATGATAACTGAAAATTTATTTTCTAACTGACTGGCATCCAATATATTTGAATTTAGTGAAAAAAATAGAATAAAATAAAAAAAGTATAACAAAAATATGGTAAGCAATTTCGTTTTTAGGATAGAGAATGTGCTGCTTACCTTGTTTGCCACGCCCAATTTAGTTTCGTCAGATCAAAATATTTGCTTTCCCGAACACTGTTGTGGTTGTAGTTATTGCTGTTGTTGTCAACATTTTGGGGGCTTGTGGGCTTGTGGGCGCTTAACGCGTATAATTTATCTATGCATATGTTTTGAGTTGACAACAGCAGCCAAACGGGAACGGGAGAGCCCACATAAATCACAAGCTCCTACCCAGACACACCCCCACACCCACACGCAAATTCTCTGCCGCTTGCACAAGCACTAGCACACACACACACGCACACGCACACAAATACACACACCCCTTTCGTGTAACGGCAATTTTCTCCCTCGCGCTTTACCTTACAAAAAAAGCAATTGCTATCAATTTATTTTCACGTGCCTATTATAAGAAACGGGGTTAGAATTGTGGGTTGTGCATTCTGGAACTAAATCTCTCTGTCGACTACATGCTATTATCGAGTTCCTGTGAATTGTTTTATTATAATGCTCAAGTAGCAACACAACAGACATTTTAAATGTTTATTGATGATCACTTAGGATACAATGTATTTTATCTATATTTAAATAAGTATAATGATTCTATTGCTATTTGAACTGCAAAGTACATACAATTGGAATCGTTCTAATCGTTAGGAACTGGCCGCTCACTGGCCATATGTTTGTTTGCCCCAATTTTTGGGCAAAACCAAATCTCAGCTGAGCGCAAATTGCACAAAAGATGCGGTCTATGGGTGGCAGTTGGGGGACAGAGGAGAAAACATGTATGAGAGCAGCATCATCGTTATATCGACGCCATTCACAAGTTTAGCACACAAACGCAATGGCAAAGCAAAAATATGCATACAAATTTATCTATGCGTATTGATAGCCAAACCAAGTCGAGTCCGAAACTCAAATCTGACGACTGTTCCACATTTTGTTGTGCATGACAAGCATTGTATGCCAGTGGTGGCGTGCGTATGTTTGTGAATATGTGTGTGCTATCGAATATTGTGTCTATGGATCTCTGCTCTCTGACTCTGAAATCTGAATGCTGTTTGCTCGTCCGTTTCGTGGTGTCCCAATCAATTGTCCAAATGTCCAAACTTCATTTGTTATGCGCATCACAAAAATTGAAGCAAATCATTTTGCCAATCGCATTTTGATTTCGAATGTCAGTGAATGTGCTGATGTTGGGTGCGTGCAGGCGTTGAGGGTGGCGGGGTGCCATTGTCCCGAGCCACCCCCACAATTTATGTTAATTTTTGTATACTTGCTGCCAGCGGCATCTGAAATTATGCAATGCCTTTATTAATTTATGACAAACCCAATGGAGAACTCGTGCTAGAGATGCAAACAATAATTGTATGTGAGTAATTTCGAGTATTTTGAGAGGCTTAACCATCTAGTCTAGAATTGTAAGCTTTCCATACTTTATTATGACTAATTTTACAGAACTTAAAACAATTCAAGCTGAATCGACATATTGATAAAATATCCTTCAACAAAATCATATATTCTAAATCATTTCAAGCTTACATCTAGCCAAAAATATCCTTTTACTATCGCGAGAACTAAGTCACGCGCTCAGCTGTGGCTATGTGTTGTAATTCAAATACATGTACATACATAGATATATACATATATATGTATGTATGTACTAACAGGGCTCTCGGTCTGGGCTCCGGCTAGTTATGCAGTGTTTAACTTGGCCCAGGGCATTTTGTTGGATGGAGGCGTGGCATTTTCATTTTCACGCGCCAGCCGCGTAGCTCATTTTCGCCTCAGACAAATGAAAGAAAAGTGAGTACAAAAAATAAATAAAAGCGAAATAAAGTTTCTTTTGGCTGTTACTTGGCACATTCTTAATTTCTTGCGTATTTTGTCAAGACAAATTGAATTTTTATGAGCGTCGTCGACGTTGGCTGCAACGAAATCGCAAAAGGCGTTCCCAACGTTAGCAGCAGCAGCAGGAGCAGCAGCAGCAGCGAAAACTTTAAACTTTTCTCATCTTGTGAAATTCATTTTATCACAAGTAATTACTTTGTAAATATATGGGGTGGCAGACAATGCAGCAGCCGTCTGCTGAAGGCGCTACGTAGCGTTGCACACGCAGTCTTTGGCCATTTGAAGAGGGCAATAAAATGTCTGGCGGCGAATAAAAAACTTAAAGATGGCAACATGCAACAAGGAATGCAACTTGAAATCATCAGAACTTTGCAGCACCGAATACTCTCAATAACAACACATTGCAGCAAACGATATGGGCGTTATTTTTAGCGACTCTCTTAAATTGCATATTTATGCTTTATGAAAAAAGACTTCAACTAAAAGATTGTGTACAGCTCTAATAATAATGAAATGAATAAAACTCGGACAATAATCTATATTATCCAGCAAACTAAACATTTTTTGAACAATGTTTTTAGCAATTAAAAAATTATGCATAGAAACTGTAGTTGCTCTAAAAAAGTTTCGCTACACAATTTTCAACAGCAAAAAAACAACATGCCTTTGTGCTTTTGTTGTTGATCTTTGCCACAAGCAATCTAACTAGTTTCAAATCAAAAGTATATATGTGCATATTCTGAAACATTCATTAAGCGTTTTCATTTTGCTTGATTAACAAACTCAGAAACACATCCAAATCAAAGTTACACACTCGACCAACAGCAACTGTTGGATGACAAAACTTCAGATTATGCAAATGTGCAGTACTGCTAAACAAAAAATGTTTCCAGCAACATAACATCTAAAAATATAAAATTTATTTGAATATCAGATGTACAATATATGTGCGTTGCTTTGGTATTAGATAAGTTATGTTTACATCTTAGAATTTTATTAACTTTTAGTTTTTTTAAATTGGCAGATGATTCAACTGCGAAAGAGAACTTGAACTTGATCTTTCTCCAAAAGCAGCTATGGAAGGAGTGGGACGCTCCGCCAGACTATGACATATATTCTACCTGTAGCAAAACTATATATTGTCAAAACAGGCAGAAGATGAATATTAACTCTACTCTCTGACAAAAGAAATTAAATCACATTCAAACATGCCTTGTCATATTAAAACACACAAAAATTAATTCCAAGTTTACATGTTTATTGTTGTTATTGAATGCTCATTGGCGATGCAACTTGTCATTGGGTTTGTCAAACCGCGACAATAATTTGCACTGCTAGCTGAGCAGTATTTCGATGTAAACATTGAAAACGTAGCGCTCGTTGAATATTTGATTGTGGCGCTTAATCGAAGAGGCCAAAGCCCATGTCATCATCCTCTTCCTCGGATTCGGACTCGGCCTTCTTGGCTTCCTCCTTCTTCTCTGCAGCGCCGCCGCCGCCGCCGCCAGCAGCTGGGGCCGAAGAGGCAGCAGCAGCAGCAAACTTGCTGGGATCCTTGATGTACTCCTTGATGGTAGTTGCCTCCTTGAACTCCACCTCTGTGGTGGCGGCGATGGCCAACAGATTCTTGAAGCCATTGACAATGCTGTGCGGTGCCGAAGCGATCGTGGGATAACCAACAGACAAACAGACGGCAGCCAAGTTTGCAACTCCCTGTTGGAACTTGGCGCGCAAATCCTCGGGCTTGATGTCCAAGATCTCGGGCGAGAAGATCGAGCCCGAATCGTACACCTGGCTAACGAGAAGACCGTACGAGAAGGGCGAAATGTTCAACATGTTGAGCAGAGTCGCCTCGGAGGCGCCGACTTTGTCGCCTGGCTTCAAGATGGGCACATCGTTGATGATTTCAATTGTACCCTTGGAAATTTTGGTCGGGATGGACAGAGCCTGGAAGAAACTAGTCTTCTCTGGACCCAGGCCAGTGTTCTGCGCCGGAATGACGACATGCAGCGGTGCAATAGCGCCGGGACGCGCAGGAGCGCGCACCTTCGATTCCAGCAGCTTATCACGCACCTCAGCCAAATCGCCCTTGGTGAACACAAAGCCCACGTTGCCCTTGATGTGCGGCAACAGCTTCTCCAGCTGTGGATTGTTCTCCAAATGGCCACGGATGGCCTTGCGCATCATCGTATTCTTGCCCATCAGGACGACAGCGAGACCACGCAGACTGGTACGGATGTTCTGCATCTGCTTGGAGCCGACATTGTCAGCGCCCACAATAAAGCACTTTGGGAACTCATCGAACAATTCCTAAAATACATTCATTTTATTACTAAATTCCTTCAAGTGAATAATTAAATTTGCATATATAATTACATACCACAACTTTGACGAAGTATTGAGCCTTCCATGCTGCTTTGTTCTCCCTAACCATTTTGTAATTGTATTAGGGACTCGTACGAATTTAAGAACTGCAAAATATACAAAACTATCATTGTTAATCTGTACCCCACAATTGCAGTGTTTAAATAGTCGTATTTTTTGTGCATATACTATAAGGATTGTACATATTTTCAAAGATTTTAATTATTTTACTTACCAAAACACAAACTATACGCGGTGGTGACTTGGACCAAATGGACGAGAAGTGCGATAATTCCTGCATAGCTATCGATAACATCGCATTTCAATTTACATTTTCTGGTCTGCAACTAATAATTATATTTTTTTTTGCAAATCAAAAGAGAAAATTCGCAAAATGTGTATATTAAAGAGTTTATTAAATAATCATTTTATTATTATTATTACTTTAAGATATGTTCCATCGATAGCTTAATATACAAAGTGACAAGGTCACACCGTTGTGTGTTGGAAAACTCGCCGTCGAGCAGCTGTGAATAATGCTTTTGCAATATCGATAGTTGTTTGACAAAATTTGTAAGCTATACTTAAGATCCCAGCAAATCGAATTGTGCATAAAACAAGGCTTTGATTTTGAACCTAAAGGAACAGCACTCTCTTACAATAACCGGCGTCTTGGGAGGAAATACCTTTGAGGAACACACAAATTACAACGCAGCGCATTTGGAATCCAATTGAATTTCACAATGGGCAAAGACTATTATGAAATTCTAGGTATCAAAAGGACAGCGAATGATGTTGAAATCAAAAAAGCCTATAAGCGAATGGCGCTCAAGTACCATCCCGATAAAAATGACCATCCACGGGCAGCCGAGCATTTCCAGATGATTGCCGCTGCATTCGAGGTGCTCTCAAATAAAGAGAAACGCGAAATCTACGACAAGCATGGCGAGGAAGGACTTGGAAACGGAGCCGAGCAAGCGGATTATGGACAGCCATCGGCGGACATACTGCCGTTTATGTGTGCCGTCGGAGGAACAGTTTTGTTCGCTTTCGCTGCTTTCAAGACATTTCAATATTTCACCAAGAAGAAGGATTCCGGACGCGAAAGTGGTTCGTCTTCGGAGTGACGTACTTTTCTTATCGAATTTAGACGTCTAGCGACTCCATGTCAATAAATTGGTTGAATTGTGAATACATTTTTTATCGGACTTAGTAAATTATTATTATTAACAATATTAAATATTATTATTAACAAACTAACCGTCGTGTTATGCTATTAGTTATATTTTTAGTTAAATTACTTAATGGTTAAATCGATTCAGTAGCGTTGATGAGGCAAATAAATTTTTCTGTTCCCTTTAGATCGTCTCGTTATTTCTTCCCACTTTCTCTTAATCGCTGTACTACTAATTATTCCTTAATATTACTTTTTCCCATGCACAGGTGGTAATTAACTAATTCTTACTAATTATCTTGGTCTGATTTGGTTTTTTCTGGGTGTTCCCCGATTCATGCAAATACCCCCAGAAAACTTATAAATATTTCTTATTTTTAAATTTACTTATAATTTTAATTATATTTTAAATTAAATTAAATTTATTACTTATTGTATTTTTTGTGTCGACTGATCTGAGTTGACAATAAATAAAAAAAGAATACTACCTTCAAGGTACACTAATCAATTTGTTTTTGCTTATCTTTATCAGTTGCATAAGTGCATTAATCGTTGCATTCTCCGTTATCAATTGAACAACCGACAATTGTTGGTATATTAAGGGCATAGTTTCTTCAACTCTTCACAGAGAAGGAAAATCCAGCCTCTGCAACAGTTCTGCACATATTACGGATCAATTCAACTTGCAAAATGGACAAACGCAATATCCAAAAAAAATCAAAATACGCAAGGATCGACAATGTAAGAAACTACTTTACACGTACGAGGACGGCAGTTGGATATGCTAGTAGTTTACTTACTTTTATTATATTTATTGTTAATGTCTTATTCCGCATTAGCTCTTTTTTCAAGAGCTTAATAAGTTTTAGATCTACATAGACATGCGCTACTGCATGCCATAGCTAAGCAGATAACACAATGTATTATATATAGTATATATACCAAATATATATATTGGTTGATGTTCAATAAAAATTTCTTATCGACTTTATTGGCGCTTACTGGTTCCGTCAGCTTATCAATGCATTTTGATTACAATTATACATTGTAATTATATTACAAAGAGAACCGGTATTTTAAACTGGGAAGAACCTCTGTCGAGACTAGGTGAATTGTAAGCAGTTTCTGATCGTAGAACAATGCTTGGTGTTATTTTTTTACATGAGCTTATAAACGGTGAGAGTGATTCATCGGATTTAACAAGCCAACTTAATTTTACAGTTCCGATCAGAAATGGAAGGAATTTTCTGCCCCTTTTTCTTCAAACTTGTAGTTCAAATTACGCTATTCAAAACCCATTTAGAATCTTATGTACAAATTATAATTATAAAATGCTTTTCCCGTTATTAAGTTGTGCTTCCTCCATTTCATCTATTAAAACAGTTGTCTTATCTCATCTGTCTATCAATTCGCGAACTTCGTAACGCCCTTTATGCGGCACACCCCTCGGTCGGTTGCGTGTAGGTGGTGATTCCATGCTTTAACAAGCCGTGCTTGGTATCGTTGGGTCACTTGGAAGTGCTGCTCGTTGGTTCTTCAACGTCTAATTTAAACTGTAAATATTTGCAATCTATGTTGAAATATTTCAGCTTCTTAACGAATTCACTTACTAAAAACTAAAACAATTTTCAAATGCCCAGCAAGCACTTTAAAGTTTAAAAACTTCAGTATTTAAAAACTGTTATACTCGATGACAGTATTTAAATAAGAACTAACATCGCAATGCAGTGTTAGCATCCCTGGTTTGTTAGTGTGAGAGCGAGATGCATTGAATGAGAGCGTTTGAAACACTGAAAACCGTACCAAAAAATTGCCACGAAGAACAGAACTCATTTTAGTGGCGCATCAAAATTAAACAAATTAAAGCTGTACTGTCAGCCCATTAAAAAAGTCACAACGACACATTTGTTGCTTAACATTTAAAGGACAATGGGCTCAAATCACAGTATTCATGTGCCCGGCGGTGGCACCGAAGGTAAATAATATATACACGTAAACTGTGTCACAATTAGTACAGAAGAAGAGAAGCCCGAGCACCAATCATATGCATACACGCACACACACACACACACACACATACGTAAACGTAGCATTTATTAAATAAACACAATATTTTTTTCATTTGACAACAATAATATAGGCTACCACGTACTCAAAGTGCAAGACAACTCACCGGGTCAGAAGGCCGGCCTCGAGGCATTCTTTGACTTCATTGTGGCCATAGCTGGCACACGCCTCGATCAGGACAATGATATGCTGAAGGAGCTGCTGCGTCAGAATGTTGATAAGCCCGTGCGCATCACCGTTTACTCGAGCAAAACACAAACGGTGCGCGAACTGACATTGACGCCCAGCACCAGCTGGGGCGGTCAAGGACTGCTCGGCGTCAGCATACGTTTCTGTTCGTTTGAGGGGGCCAACGAGAGCGTCTGGCACATCCTGGAGGTGCATCCCAATTCGCCCGCTGAACTGGCCGGCTTGCGTGCTTACAGCGACTATGTGATTGGCGCCGATGCCATACGGCATGAGAATGATGATCTCTTCACACTGATCGAGACGCACGAACAGCAGCCGCTGAAGATGTATGTATACAATTTGGATGACGATGCGTGCCGCGAGGTGACCATTAAGCCAAACACCGCCTGGGGCGGCGAAGGTGCGCTCGGCTGTGGTATTGGCTATGGCTATTTGCATCGCATACCCGTACAGCAGCAGGCTCCAGCGACGGCGCCACCAGCAACGGCAACATCCTTGTCATCACCATCAACATCCGTGGCAACATCCAATAATGCCGTTGCAACGTCGTTGCCGGTCGGTCAGACTGCGACAGCAAATGCAGCCGTTGTTGTTGCACCCACATTGCCTTATATACCGCCGCTGGCAAGCACATTTGGCTCCACGAATGCCGAGCCGCCGGCGCAGAGCGTCTTCAAGACCTATTTCAATCCCGATGATGGCACAGATGCATTAAGCGCTGCACTCGAGACGCAAGCTACGCTTAGTCAGCCACCAGTCGCAGACACAGAGCGCATTGCGCTGCCACCTGCTGCAGTTCCAGCTGTTGCTCCAGCTGTACTTGCACCTGCACCAGCAACTGCAACTCCACCTGCACCGGTTCAGCCTATTCCACCGCCAGCTAACATTTATATACCCGGCGTTTTCGATGGCAACGTTGGCGGCATACCTGCTGCTCAATTACCGTTTCCACAGGCGACAGCGGCAACAATGCCAGCGCCAGCCGTGCCTATGTTCTCAATGGCCGCGCTGCCGCAGCAACAACAACTGCAGCAGCAGCAGCAGCACCTGCAACAACAGCAGCAGCATCAAATCTATATGTCTGCACCGGCAACACTTTCGTATCCGGCTGCCGGTGCCGCTGCCCAAACAGTGCCCACGTATCCACAGGTGCAGCCATCAATGGGTGGACTATTTCCCACACAGCCGACACCGTTGCCACCGCAAATGGCGCATGTCTTCACACAGCAGCAACAGCAGCAGTTGCAATCGCAACAAACGCCACCCGTAGCACCATCGGCCACAACATCAAGTGCTTGAGCCCAACAACAACAACAACAATTGAATAACAACAACAACAACAGCTAGCAATTAACTACAACTAAAGTTAATCAACCTGAATTGAATTTCTCTGCGACTCTGTTAAGTTTATCATGTGATGATTCTGTTTTTTATGATTCTGATTGCAATGTTTCGAAATCACAATTGACAAACTGTCTGACAAATTTCATTAATAAAGATACAATACATGCATATATATATATTAATGTATAATTACTGTGCATGCAATATATATTATTATATGTAGTACATATACTGAAAAGTAGAAACTGTAACATATTTTCTGTCCCGAATAATGTTTTTCTTATTTATCTAGCTTCTTCTTCTGTTGCATAGCGAAAAAATAACGTTTTTCACATATTTTGTTTGTCCTTCAATCAAATAGCTTTTTAATAAAAATATAATATTCTAATTTATATATATATATATATATATATATATATATAAATATATATATTAGATAAGGCAAACTTTTGAATAAAACAAAAATATTTAAGAACTTTTCAAATATGACGCAAAAATGGTATACGATGTGGCTCAAGTTTGAGATTCGTTTTCTTTTCTCATTTGGCTTTCTATCCATAGTCGATAAATAGACGCACTCCCATTTAGATTTGGATTTAAATCTGGATAGTAGAATCAAGTAAATTATAGATATATATAGATACATTTAGCTTTGAATTTATTTATGACATTTGCATTAATTGCCGATGAATAGACGACCATTTTGTTGTTTTAAATTTATTGGTTGTTAATGGGCGACATTTCTAAATATTGTCTTAAAGAATAGAACTTGCGAATAGAAAGGAGGAGTTAAGCTACTTGACAAAATTGGGATTCTTCTTTAGTATGACAAATCCCTCCATGACGGGCGTTAGCGAGATGTACTCATCTGTGGCCAGCTCGGCGCGTTCACCAATTGCCAGCAGAACGGGCGTGGTGTGGGTCTGGAAGCCAGTGATGGTCTTCGGTTTGCCAGCCTGGCCAACCACATCGATGGCGATGCCGACGCGAACGGGCACCTGCAGCTGATTTAGCTCCTCATCGAAGGTGATCAGCATGCGTGCCTGCATGGCTGGCACCAGAGTGTACAGCAGATAATGGGAACGATTCAGGATTAGATTCTTCACGTCCAGCAACGAGACCAATGTGGCCATCAGACCAGCGACAGCCATCGGATTCATCAGCTGTCGATCACTGTGATACGGACTGAGAGAGAGGGTGCCCTTGCCAAGATGCGTCAAACTCTGGGCGATGCGCACCATGAACAGATTGCTCGGATCCTTCGAGTGATACTGGGCCAGCTGGCGCAGCATCGAGGCGAGACGTGCATTGTTGGTGCCTGCACCGACCAGGCCCATGGCAAAGATGGCATTGTGTGCCACCTCCGCATCGCTGTCGTGCGAGAATTTGCTCAGCGTGTCCAGTATGTTCAGCTTGGGATTGGAGGCGGATATCAGGCCGAGGGCCAATGGCACCGCACGCCGGATGGCCGGTTCGCAGTAGCGCAACAAATTGCCAAACGAGCGATATGCCATCTCGGCACCAATGTCCTCGCCCATGGCAATCAGAGCAATGCCCAGGACAGCGATCGATTGTGTGGCCGACAGATCTTTCTCGCGCTCCTTTTCCTTCTCCTTCTCTTTCTCCTTCTCCTTCTCTTTGTCCTTCTCCTGCAATTAAAGTCGAATTCGATAATAAGCCCGTCAATAATCTTATGTGACAATTACCTTCTCCTTGCCCTTGTCCTTCTTGCTCTTCTCCTTCTCCTCATCGGCTGGGACGGTCTCATAGTGATCGGAGCAAATGTGGAGTAGCTGTTGAATTTTGAGAACATTGCCAGTGCCGGCATAGGCACATATATCGACCATAGTGGTGGCCATGCTGCGATACGGCTCCTCCAGCACCTCGAGTGTCATCATCACAGCCTCCGTTGATTTCTGCCTACCCAAATAGAGCAGACCCAGGCCCAGCCAAAGGAAACGGGTATAGGTATCCTTCAGATCTGACTTAGTCAGACCCATTATCGTTTGCAGCAAGATCTCCGTAATCTCTGCGTTGCACGAGCCAACACTTATCAGACCCAGCGATAGGGCCGTTATGCCCAGAATCTCAACATTGGCAGCCGTTTTGCCATTGCTCGCAAAGATCGTTTTCAGGGTATCAATGACAATTGCTCGATTGGAGCCGGCATAGGCAATGCCCAGGCCCAATATGGCGCCAATGCGCATGCAACTATTCTGATTATCAATATAATCGGAGAGCAGGGCATGTGCCGGATCCACCTCGTTGCGGATGCCACAATTGACGATGCCGCAGGCGAGCAATGCGCCCGACTTGATGTTATCATCGGTGGAATACAAATATTTATCAATCATTGTTAGACCACCATCGACATCCCACAGCAGAATCAGACCCAATGAGGCAGTGGCCGATAGCATGCCATGCTCCTTGTTCTTATACAGCCACTTGTTGCCATCCTCCGAGAGCAGTTTGTCGACACCAAAGCCTGCATTGACAAAACCATTGACAAAGCTGGCGGCCAAATTCTGTTTGGCCGAGTCCACCTGAATGGATCCGAAACGGGAACGTGAATTATCCAAATGGGACTTGTAAATATCTTCGGGCGTCTTTGGCTCCATGATGTCCAGCTCACGGGCCAGATTCAAGAAATGCTTGTTTAAATTCGCATTGGACATGATCTCCATGAGATCATCGTAGTCGGACACAGACTCATCCAGCTCGATGCAGACCTGCTGACGGGCGAGCATGAAAGCCAGTTGCTTCTGCATTGCCGGCTCCTTGGGCTCCTTGAAAATGTCACCAATCTTGCCCATATCGTTGAGCATCAATGCCAGCCGCATGGCCTGTGTATGCTGCTGGAATTTGCGTGCCAACTGCAGGGCCGTCTCGAGGATGATGGTATTATCCGGCTCGGGTACGTAAGGATAGCAGGACTGCAGATAGAGGCAAACGCGTGGATATGCCGATTCATCGACATAGTCGGCCAGCAGATGCAAATGATCGATCTCGATGAGCAGATCGCAGGCATCCGCCTCCGCATTATGCTCCATATTATAGGGTATTATCTGCTTGACCAGCTCGATGAGTTGAGTGCGAAAATCGCCAATGGTGTCGTGATAGTGTGCGGATATTTCACCCGAAAGATGACGCACGTACTCGTGACCCCAGTCACCGATAGTTTGAGTGCGATCGCAGAGGAAACGATATGCGAGGCAATCTTTGCCACTGCCCATGGTCATTGAGAGCACCGAGATGATGTCGGCGCACAGTTGGCGCGACCGCTCGTCGGGCATGTGCTTGTAGACAGTTTTCATGGTCTCGTAGTGGGGACGCATGAATTTCAATGGTTTCGGCACCGATGTCATCGATGTGGTCGACGCTCGGATCAGTTTGGCCATCATCTCCAGCGCTGGCTGATACAACTGCTTGTCGTTCTCCGTAAGGCGTTGCACCAGCATCTCCAGCTCCTCCTGCAACTGCTGATCCTCGTCGGACAGCTCAGGTTGCTGTTCTTTTTCATCCTTTTTGCCAGCTTTCCCCGCTTCTTGCCCCTCGCCTTGAGACGCTTGCTTGCCCTTTGCGTCTTTGGCATCGCCGAGCAGAGGCTGCTTTTTCTCCTGCTTCGTTTCGCCAGTCATGCCGCAGTGCTTTGTTTAACGTTTACAAATATATATTTAAAAAATTTCTTTTTTATTTTAATAATGCGGCGTTCACTTTTCTCTATGCCTGTTCCCTTTTGCTTTTCTTTACTACTCAGCAGAATTACAAAGCGCTTTTTGAGCTGTCAAACGCAAGAGTTGCCAACTATTTGTATTTAGTGATGTGAATCATTTCGACATGCTTCATCGATATTTATTATGTGTCTGTCATATATGACAAATCGCAGACTTTTGCAGCACTGTATGCTTCACAACACTGTTCGCATTTTTAAACACATGTTTTGATTGTAATTTTGCATTTATTTTGCGGCAATTTAAACAAAAACAATGCTGCGTATAACACAAACGAAAAACACTTTACTCGATGGCGCCACAATTGCCGAGCAACTGTACGCCACGCCCAAGGACTTCGAAGAGTTCTTCGATAGCATTGAAAAGCCCACAGAGTTAATTGTTGCTCCACGTTCTACTTGTGAGTATTCAGCTTGTTTTTAATGATTTTAACTGAGCTCTTTTATTCATAGTTATACGTGCTGGGGTGTTGACTACGGTGCGCGGATCTGCCTACATGGAGTATGGCAATACGAAGATGATGGCCATAGTGGCACCACCACGCGAACTGGTCCGCTCCAGTGCGGGTCGCGTCAACTTGGGTGTCATCAATTGCTATGTGAACTTTGCGGCATTTGCCAGCGGCGAGTTGTCATCGCTGCCGGAGCGGGAAAAACACTTGGGCAGCATGCTGACGAAGGCACTGGAGCCGCTCGTCTGTCGCAACGAGTTCCTCAACTTTCAGCTGGACATCCGTGTACTCATCTTGGATGACGATGGTTGCCTGCTGAGCACTGCGATAAATTGCTGTGGCGTCGCACTGGTTGAATGCGGCATCTCCACATATGACTTGATAGCCGCCTCCACGGCGTGCATCTATCGCGACCAAGTGTTTCTCAATCCCAGCGCCAAGGTGGAGGAGCTGCTCTGGCAGCATCGAGGCGGCAATGCGCTAGTGGGCGGCAGCAGCAGCAGCAATAAGGATGAAAAGGCTGTCATAATTCAGGAGCATGGCCTGCTCATCAATGCCAGCATGGACAACTTCGAGCAGCTGGCGCAGTGCCAACAATGTGGCTACCTCAAACCCGAGACCTATGTCAGACTGCTCGACTACACGCTTCAGATTAACAAACCGCTGCGCGAGCTCATCAAACATGTGCTCACAGAACGGGTCAAGGAGCAGCGTGTACTGGATATGCGTGAGCGGAACGAGGAGCGAGTGGAGGATGAGCGACTGGCGACAATTATTGCGAAGCTGCAGCAGCAGGGACTCAACGAGTTCATCCAGTCCAACATCAAAGAGGATCCTTATACGAAAAAATAAAAGCTTTGCCTGAAACTGAATGCTTCTAATTTAAATTGGGGGAGAAGCAACAGAATCCCCTCCAAGATTGAGAAACACCCACTTTTTGTACATAAAACTGAATTCTTTGTAATTTTAGGCTTAAATACCTAAAGTTTTTTCAACAAAATTTAGCGATCTAAAATGCTGGGAATTGACTGGGAATTCCTGCGTGTGCCTTGCTACTGCTGATCCGTGGATGCTTCGAGCACAGCGCCCGAATAGGCCAGATCCCAGTAGTGCTCCACCTGATGTTTCTGAAAGAATTCGCGTGCCATTTTCTCCATGGGAAAGATTTTGAATTTGATTTCGCCGAAATGGCGACGCTGACTGGTGCCCTCCCAGACAAGGACACACGTATTAGCCACATCTTGCCCATCGTTGCCCTTGACCACATCCTCCTCCCACTTGATGCGATGCAGCATCAGACGTCGATACTTTTTTTGCTGCTTCGGGCCACCCTCGACGACTACGACACAGCAATCCCGAAAGAGCACCACGCTGCCCGTCATCTGCAGTTGCTTCGCATTCGTTTCCACTTTGAACTTTTTGCTCTGATTGTCCTGCAGGTCACGGATGCGATAGACGCTCACATGGACACCGCAGCTGGTGTCCTCCTTCAGTTTGCGTTGCTTCTTCTCGCTTTTCTGTTCGCTGGTCAATTTGCGCGCATTATTCGCATCCTCGTGCGCCTTCTGCCGCTTGGCCATCTGTTCGCGCACGTGTGCCTCGATCTTGGTCGGATCCTGCACGGCATCCGTGCCCAGCACACGCATCAGATTGGAAATGCGCAACTTGGGCTCGGGCGGCGCAGCGAGACCCAAACGTATCTTCTCCTGCTCCTCCTTCCAGGCCTCGCGGCGATTCTGGCGACGCAACTTTTTGCGCTCCTTTTTGGTCAGAAAGACGGGCAAATACACGGGCTTCAATGGCTCATCTGGGAGGGAAGGCGTCGGATATTTAAAAGGGATCATTTAAAAAAATTTTAATTGTTAATAGATTCAACTTACTTGGCGGCTTCATTTGTGTGGGATGCTCGATGAGATTACTGATGGCTGTGTGTCGTATGCTTATCTTGCCGCTCACCTCATCCACCGTCTGCAGATCCTGGCTGAGTATGACCGAATCCCACCACTCCATCGCGGGCACATCGTCAGGCATGTCCTGTTTAGGCGCAATCAGTGCCAGTTTCGTCGCCGACGAGATGCCCGTCTTCCTGGCGATCTGCGAAATCTCATTCTGCAGCCGCTCCAGCTGCGACTTCATGCGCATCCGCTCGGCCAGCTGCTGGAATTTGCCGGGCTCGTGGAAGCGCAACATGCGCTTATTGCGCACCGTCGGCTTCAGAGCGATGCGCTCATCGAAATACTGCGCCGCATCATCCTGTGCAGCGCCAGGAGCACCACTGTGACTGTGACCATGGCTGCCGCTCGCCTCGTTGCCCGTCGTCTGGCGCTGAAACACCTCGCGCTTCTTGGCGCGTATGTTCGCCTTGAGCGTGGGCGTCACTGTGGGTATATTGATGGCACGTCCACTCTTGTCCACGGTGCGCCCCTCATCGTCCAGAATCAACGGTTTGGGTCGCTCCTGCTGTTGCTGGGCAGCAGCGGCCGCTGCAGCTGCAACCGCCGTCGGCTGCTGCTGTATAAGATTGGCCAAATTGCCCGTTAGCTTGGCGCGTATCTGCGCTTGCAATTCGGCAATCTTCTTCGCTTTATCCGAATCCTCGGGCGTTGGCTTCTTCGACAGCGCCTGTGTTGCCCGGGCTACGGACATACCGATCTGGGGCAGCGATGCCAGCTCTGGGTCCTTGTCGCGCAGATTGCTCAGCGCCCGTTTGCGTTCCTCAATCTCGCGCTGCGCATGCGCCATCATCAGCTTGATTTGTGTCGAACTTATCGAGGCGGAGGAGGAGGTGGAAACGTCGGGCAGGGTGCTGGGTAAGGGTATGCTGGCGCCATTCGATTGCTTGACATCGAAACGCGACTTCTTGGGTGCAGTAGCAGCAGCAGCAGCAGCAGCCACATCGAGGCCGACATCGTTGGAGCCAGCGCTGCGTTTGTTTGCCGATGATGCTGAAGCTGATTTCGTTTTGTGTTCGTCGGCATTTTCGGCACTTTCTGCATCCTTCCGCGTTATAATGGACGACATAATATTCGCAATTAAATTGATCTGGCTAAAGACTTGTTATGTTATTTACCAAAAACTTTTGCACATTCCGCAAAATCCGCAATGCTTTTTTCTTTTTGTATTTTTGTTATAGCTATTCTGCAATTGCATTTGCAAAAACGTTTGCGAGGAAAATTTCTTTGCCAATAAAGACGGGGTGGTATTCTTCTTCTGCCCACTGACACTGACAGTTGGCGCTGCGTTGACCAACCCTGAACTAGTTCATTCGAACTGGTTTTTGAATTAAAATAACCGTTGAGCGCAAAAATATGTGCAAACATTGCATTGCCTTTAAATGATTTAAGAGCACTGGTAAAGCCATATAAAACTGAACAGTAGCAAACTATTTCCAAATAATTGTTTAAATTGCTAATTGGATTTTTAATTATAATAGAATAATCCAACTATGTTTTTCAATTAAGCGAATGACTTTGCTGTTTAATAAAAAAAAATCTATAATGAATATAATTTATGTGCCGTTCAGACAGGACATATTTGACACAGCCGCCAATGCGGCAAATATTATCACAAGATAGTTTTTAAGATGAAATTCAAAACTATCAATAGCGTTCTTAACGTAAATTTAAGAATATATGAAAAGTTATAAATTAAAATAACATAACGTCGAGTCGTGCTGCGCGAAGGAAATATAATTTTTTTTTATTAAATTATGAACTGGATTGTATTTTGCGTTATGCGAATTAAAACTATTACATTTTGCTCGTCACTTTGAACAAAGCTATCGATACGCTCAATATAGTAATCGATATTTTCCCACCTCTATGCACAAGCGTTTTGTCTATTTTTTTCTCGTCGTGTCTGTGTGTGCTTAATTATTTGTTGTGAAAATTAGGCGCTTTTATTGTGCATAAAACGTTAAGAATTTGCATTTAACCGCAAGCATGGCATCCGAGGAAGAGAATGACGATAATATCCAGGGTGAGTGCAATGTTTTTAACCGCATTTAAATGCGCTGAAAATTTTTCGGCACAATACGAATACCGAACCGTGGTCATATTCAAGCGAGCGAGCAGCAGGCGTCAGCGGCCGCCGACGACGTCTCGTTGCCGCTGGCGCGCTGTGCGCTCTTTGCGAGCGATGTCTTTTATTTTTGTTTTCATTTGTTATTCTTCTAGTCATAAGTTAAGTTACATTTACAACACTTAGTGTTTAACTGGCTGCATTTTGTTACAAATTTTTGTGAAATGTCATTAGTGACGCGCAATGTTTTAACATTTTTCGCCACTCTCTCATTCTACACAAATTTATTATTGCATTTTATTCACTGTATTTCGCAAATGCAACTCCGGTTTAATATACGACCATCTCGCTCGCACGATAAGTATGCTTCTCGCGCAACACAAAACATATGTTTTACACGCTTGTTTTGATCTATCTTTCCGTTTCGAAAATGAAGGCGCGAAAGAAATTCAATTATATTTGTTATCACATAGAGTGAAGGAAATCAATATTGATTTGAATTAAATAAATAAATGCATAGTAAAATAATGCTAATACATTTGAAATTATGTATCTATATTTTGAGTTGAGTTAGCTTGTTTGCTTGAGGGAACTCAAGGTTATTCTTAGTGTTTGTCTTTTCTCCATCAAGCAACAAACACACAAATGACTCATTTCTGCATTATTCAAGGGTTACAATATTTGTGTGTAATTTTGCCAATTGCAATTTTGACATTTGACATTAAGCTCAACTCAAATTGTCCCAGGGTAGTCCAAGTACCCAAAAATTTAAATTGTGTATTAAAGAGGGATTGCAAAGAAAATCGCCCGCTTTTATATTAATTATGGCACTAAAAAATACCAGCTACGAAAGCAAGTGTTTGCATTCGTTTGCAAAATTATTGGTGGTGTTTTCCATATGCTATATATAGTGGGCTCGTTCTATTGCATACAAATTCATATGAATACAGAATATTTATCCAAAAAGCGTGTGTACACACTGCACTTGTCGAACAGCACTCGCTGCTCACTCTCTCTTAGAGCTCACAAACGCACTCGCAACCGCAACCGATAACGCCGCGTGAAGTGGGCTGCTTTTGGAAATTTTACGATTCATTGTTGCTTGGACGTGGCAGCCATGACGTGATTTCTGACTTTGACTAAGAAGATTTTTTGTTAAAACTTACATTTGTAATTTATAGAAAATTAACTTAAGGGGAATACGTGCATTATATTTAAACCAGCAACAAGAGCTCAATTAAGTGTAAAATAAAAAGTGTGTGTGTGTGAAAACTATTGCAATTAACAAAAAAATACATATATTGTGTAAGAAAAAAAAAGAGAAAAATAAAATATATATATACAAATATACACATGCATGTACACAATGTGTACATGTATGCAGAGCATATGCAAAAATAAACGAATAAATATGTGTACAATATTGATGAAAATACATATTGTCAAATTGATATTCTGGTTTCCGCTTCCTTCCCCCCGTATTTCGCTGCCGCCGTCGCGTTATAAGCCGTTGATTGATTTCTCCGCTTTTGTATGTGTGTGTGTGTTCGTCTCGGGCGGATCGCTCTTTAATCTATATGTTAAGTGTGACACAGACACAATTGTGCCACCATTTACATTATGCAGTCCACCGCCGTTCAATAAATATTTTATACAAGTGTACTCAAGCACTTACATACTATATACCTATACATATATATATATATTTACGTCTGCTTGTGTAAGTTCACTCGCTTATACGCTGAGTGAGGAGGAAGCTTGTCCGTGTGTGTATGTATGTCTGTATATGTATGTGAGTATTATGCACGCGCGCCGCCCGCTCCAGCAGCTCTCGTCCTCGTCTTGCCTCGCCGTCGCCCCGTCTCGCTCTCACTCAACCACCAAAAACGTCGTTAGCCAGCCAAACCGCTCTCGATATCGCCTCGCCGCCGTCGTCGCTATCGAAAATCGGCCGCCGTCGTTTTTGTTGTCGCGATTTTCAATTAAATAATTTTACTTCCAATAACAACAATAAACACAAAGTGTATTAATCAGCAGCAATATCAACGTTTGTATGCAAACTAAAATCGCTTCAACTTCGAAAACAACAACACCTACTCACAAAAGTAAGCATCAGAGCAGGGTGAGAGAGAGAAAAAAGAGAAGAGAACAGAAATTTTTGGAATGTTGACAAGAGCAAGAGAAATAACGCCGGCTCATCTCTAACATAAAAAAAAACAATCAAGGAACACTCTTCTTTAGCTGCTGCTTTCAGATTTTTTTTTCGATATGTTGACACTGTTGCATTTACACGGGGGCGGTGTTTGTTGTGTATCTTTTAGTGTGTGTGTGTGTATGTAAAATTTATCCTAGAAATAATCTTACGTGGGCAGCAGATTTTCCAAATCTAAATTTAACATATGATGTGCGCGCACATCACCTTCTTCATTTTCTACTTGTTGTTGCTGTTAAATTTGCTATCGATAAGGCGTGCCTATCGATAGCCCATATGTATGTGCAAATTACATTTAAATTAGAAAAAAATTAAATAAAACTGCATTAGGTTTTACGTCAGTCAGCGTTGTATTTCCTTCCCTCTTTTTCATTTGTCGTCATTCCGCATTTCGCAACTACACATTCCAACAGCTGTTTGCCATCTGAGTAACGAATAGGGTAAGGGGAGGATGATAGCGTGCAAAAGAGACCCAATTCAAGCAAAAAGGAGTCAGAAGCACACAAAAATTCACAAATACATTTGAAAAACTCTTTCGCCAGCATTAATTTGTATGCATTTTTTGTTAATAATATTCATACAAAAATAAAATGTGAGCTGATTTTTTTTTTCTGTTTCTCCACGCTGCAAACATTTGACATTTCATAAATTGCAGCAAAGCAGCATAAGGCAGAAAGAGAGAGTGACACCGGAGACAAAACGTCACGACGTCATCAACATTGAGCGTGAAAGAGAGCGTCGAGTGGGAGCATACCCCACTCCTCCTTTCCAGCCGCTTTAGATATTGCCTAGAATACATATGTTTGTACTATGGTTGGAGAGAGAGAGAGAAAGCAGAGGCCGTTAAATGAAACTCCATATGCCAGGTGCCAAGTACTTTGACTGACTGACGCGTGTAGCTGCTATATATTCTCTACTCTTTGTGCTTGCATAAATAATAAGCGCACAACGCATTTTCTGCTAATAGCGAATTAACTGGCATATTAACTAAACGGACTAAATCGAATATTAATTTTGCTACATTTACACACAATTAAAACATCAACATGTTTACGGTTTAAGGTCAAACGTGAAATTTTGATTATTATTTACATATATTGGAGAGCAAGAATATTGAGTAGCAACTGACAGTTTTTCATTTGCAATAACCCAATTACAAATGCATATCTCGATCACAATACACGCACACACACACACGTGCACTCTTTTTCTTGCCCACCTTTGTGTTGTATTTGTTTGTTTGTATGTGTGGACACACTGATTTTCTATAATTTGTATTTTCGCTCACTGTTGCTGAGGGCCCAAATACAACGACACACATATATATAAATATATATATTTATACGCAAATATGTACGTGTGTGCACATGCAGACAAACGCAGAAAACTTGCATAAATCTGTTGAAAAAACAAAATATAAAGACTACAACAAAAACATGAGAGTGGCGCCCCCCAACCAAAATAAAATTCAATACAAGAAGTGAAAGTATTGTGTCCATGCCTCTTTGTGTATATATATTTATATATATATGCATGCGAGGTGTGCGTGTGTATTTGTCGATCTTGCCTTGCTTTTGGGTATGCGCGAGAGAAGAGTGAGTTGCCGATTGTCGTGCATGCTGATGCTGTCACGCTCGCACATATTGCATTTAATTATGCCAAAACAAGAAGCAGCCAACAACAAGTGGTGCTATTTTCTGTCCACGTATTTGTATGCTTAAAGTTGGCCTTTAAAAAATGTATTTGCGCTTAAAAGATCTAAAAACAAAAAAAACCAGTTGTCAATACGGGTAATCCGAGCTGAAACTAGCAAATATTAAATTGTGATTGTTTTTAAGTTTTTTTCTTTTCTCCAAAACGACGCTTGCTTTGCCATATTTCTCGTCAAATATTCTGTGTCTGTCCAGCCCGTCCGTTCTTACCCTAGTTCAGAGAGCGGCTCTCTCATAACGTTGGAGACGCTGCTCATTTTGGTATTTAACGCAAATCTGTGCTGCCTGTGTGTGTGTGCGTATGGATGTATGTGTGTGCTCTTAAATTGCTTTTGTGTAGTTGGTCGTTGTTGTTGTGCGCAAGTACACAACAAATACAATGAGACACTGTCGGATATTGTTGTGTTTGTTGTGCATGCGAATGAAATCCGCAGCGGTTGACATTGATTACCGTAATACCTTGTATACTTGTGTATGTATGTGTGTGCGCGTGTATGTGCTTGTGGTTGGTTTTTAATATATATATAAATATATTTGTGCAACTGCGCGCTGTTGTCTTTTTCACCTATTTACTGTAATTGTGTGTTGTTGCTCGATCCGATCACGAGCGGAGGAGAAGGCCGTATCGCTTCTCGGCATTTGTATGTATAAATATATATATATATATATAATTATATATGTACATATGTACATACATCTGTCTCAGTTGATTTGCCACACATTTCTATATAAATATGTATGTATAAATGTTATATATGTTTATAGAGGGGCGCCCTCTACTCGCTCTAGTGCGCACTATGACAATAGTCCCATAAGATACTTTTTATAAATACATACATGTGGAATTTATTAATTATATAGATGCAGAAATTGTTGCGATTATATTATGTTTTATTGTGGCAACGAATACGTTGATTCTCTCAGTGTGTTTTGCTTTGGCCTCAGCCCTCTACACACAACAACAGAAAAAAAGAGGTGAAAGTGAAGGTCATTAATATTTGCATATGGGAATATTTGCTCATTGAGAGTGCACGAGTGTGATAAAAATAACATCGAAAATGCCAAAAACTTCAATATGCTCATATGTATGTATATATATATATATATATATATATGTATTTATGTGTGTTTGTATGCTGCTGCCTCTTTACCGTGGGCCGTGGGCCTGTCGTCTGTTTGACAGTTTTGGTCGCCATTGTGGTTTTGCACGCTCTCACCACCTACATATGCACATACATACGTATACATATCAAAAGCGTTGCTCTCCCTCACACACACACACACACACACACACTTGCACATTGCCCGCCGACTTGTGCGGGGGGTTTGGTATTTGTCGCTGGAAAGCATTTGTTAGTGGTTGATATTTTTTTTATACATAGACCTTTGCTTAATTGGTTCAATAGTTTTGTAATTGTTATCTGATTGCGTATGTGTGTGTGCATATATATTTATAAAAATAACAATTGTTATAGACGAAAACATCATAATTTTTGCTCCAGTTGTTACCAAAAATAGTTTTATGTGAAAAAGGAAGGGTGTGCCAAATTCAATTACAACGTACATTATTATCTGTATCTGTACCTGTGTAAATATATGCCAAACGTATGTTAAATTTTTGAAATTTGCTTGCGATAGAAATGCTGTCGATCTCGATAGCAAATAACTTATATGGAAGTGTAATTAATTGGTTCATTAAGACAGAGCTGTAAACTGTTAGTATGTGCGCAGTGCGTTGACAACTAAGTGCATAATTGTCGCACTTTGAGTCCGAAATATTTATGGGCGTATGTGTGTGTGTCTATGCATATTGTGTCTGTGTGTGTGTGTTTTGTTTTTATTATTGTAATCCGTCGTTAACTTTGGCATAGTTTCGTTGCCGAGAAAACAAAATAAAACCAACATTAAAATTACCAACCAAAAACAACTGGATACAAGAGCTGCTGAGCTGTCGTCAACGATGATATTGTTGTTGTTGTTGTTGTAGCTGCTTGCTGCTACTGCGGTTTTTTCGTGTTTTTCTCAGCCTTCTTTTTTGTAGAGCCACCCGACTTGTTACATATCGTTGTTGTTGCTGTTGTTGTTGCCTTTACTGCTTTGCTGCGGTTGGTTTAGTCATACTTACGGCTGCCTATAATGTTTATATAATTTTCGTATCTTTTTTGTGTTTTTTTTTTTACTTGCATGCCGAGGTTTCTTATTGGTGGTTGGCCTCTGTTGTGTTATAGGTTGTTGTACGTTGTGGGTTGGGTTGTGGACGTCTTTGTTTTTGTTTTTCTTCTGTGCGCTCGACAAAAAAACCAAGCGCAAGTTGAGTGCACTATTTGTTGATAGTGGTTGTGGTGGCACCAACAACTAACAACTAAATAAGAATAAATAAAAATAGATGCAGTTCTATCGCAGTGGTGTTTTATTGTTTTTTGTTTAGTTAGTTTTGGCTATCGATATTTTGCATTGACATTTTATTTTACAACACTGCGTATAAACTAGTTTTGTCTTGTTTTACGTTCAGTTTATTCAAAACAAAAAGTTAAACATTTCACAATAATTATTACATTTCACAATTATTATTGTTCACAAGTCAAACTTGTAATTTAAAAGTTTTCGCAAATATTTTATAATTTGTCATTTAAATTTTGACGTAGCAAAATCCCCGAAAACACAAAATGACTGGCTTTGACTTTCTAGTTTTTAAGCTGAGGTAAACAGATAAACATGCACAAACAGCAAACAGAGTTGGAAAAACACATGACGCAAAATAGACCGAGAACAAAGAAAAAGACCCAAATATCCCCATTAACAGCCAAGTGGAAGTTCAGCAAACACTCGCAAAATGGGTTAACAAAAAATAATAACAATAAAATTGTAAAAGTTTTAATTACTGGCAATATTCAATTGAGGCACGGATACGCATACGCTTGCAAAGTGCATTCTTATTATCAATATTATTAAGAAAAACAAGTATTAATAAGTTGATTGTACGTTCAATTTGGCTGACCTTCAGTCAATCAGTCATTTTAAAGCATATATTTACAATTTGTATTATACCGAATACAAAATGAAAATATCTGTATGTATTTTAAATGAAATACAAACAGCAATAACTTGAAATTAACAAAAAACGTAATAAAAAAAGTTAACGCTATTGGGGGAATACCAGTCTCCGCGGCTCAGTTTTAACGGCTCTTTTGTGTTTGTTGCTTGGTGTCCGTTTTTAGTCCAGTTGGAAATTTGCAATATTGTTGTCTCAGTCGCTGTCGCTCTGCATCTGCCTCAGTCTCAGTCTCTGCCTCAGTTTTGGTCTCGTTTCGCTGTTGCTCTAATAAGAAGAAATAATTCAAGCTGAATCTGGGAAGACAAGCTTTTTATTTGAAAGCTTGCAAAGCTTTATGCTCTGCCGCCGCTCACTTCTCACAGCTTTGACTTCGTTTCGATTTAAGCCTTCTAACCACATACATATGTAAATATACATATATATGTGCGTATTTTCTTGAATCGGGTTTTAATTTTTGGGTGTTGCTGCTGCTGATTAACATTCACATCCATGGGATTTATGTCTGTTTATTTGTTTGTATGTGTGCAAGAAGACATCGGCGCGGGTCGACCGATTGATCATCGCCAACATTACAAAACGCGAAAAACAGAGAGAAATACTGTTGATGTTGTTTATTTTGTTGTTTTAATATGTTTTGTTTTGTTTTTATGAACTTTAATTGGGAAATAAACAAGTCAACAAGTCCATAATCTCGAACCAGTTATCAACGTAATTAGTCTCCATTGACGCAAAGCTATTAAATACATTTATAATTATTTTCAAACATTTAATTGAGCGTATTTCTTGCGTATCTGATTTTTCAAGATTTTTCTCAATTCGCATTAGGTTTCAAATACCAACGAAGTAGCTAGATAAACAAAGCTATTAATAGCAAGATTTCTTTAAAATAATTCGAAAATATACCACCGAAAGCACCATTAAATGATTCTAAAATAGCTAAAATTTCAAATGTGTTTTACATAAAAAATTTATTTTGCTTGATCTACAAATTTAATTGACTGAAATTTTTCTTGCTTTGAGGTGGTTCTAAACAGCCGCTCATTTCAAGACTGGTTTCTAAATCTCCACCTTTCTAGTATGTTTTTAATTAAAAAACCTGAAGAAGATAGCCAATCAATAAATGTATAAAAACTAACTTTTAACTTTTAGTTGTGCTGTGCTGTTTTATTAAAAATGTATAAAAACTGACTTTTAATTTTTAGCTGTGCTGTTTTTCGTGTTATTCTGTTATTTAAGGTTTGCTGCTCTTAATTTGTCGGCGATTTGATTGGGCAGTTATTTTATTTGATCTTTTCTAATGAATAGATAAGATTGTTCGTCCGTCGACACCACCACATAAATTAGCAAACACCGAATCACCCATTTCTAATCTAATCGAAATAAATGAAAACCGCAACCTTTTTTCGACCCGTTCACGGTCAAGTTTTGTTCGAATTGACAGAAGGAGATAAATAGATATGGAGAAGCTACAAGGAACGCATTTCCGTTTAACTTTTAAAGCAAATAAAAAAAATTATGCAATTGCCCATCGCGTTTGATGTTTAAAACGGTCATTGAACGTTGTTTGCTGTTGTTCGGAAACGAGGTATTTGTTGTTGTTGTGTTGGCTTACACTCGCTCAGCCAAATCTTCCAGGTGACGCGTTGTCGTCGTCGTTGTTATTGTTGTTGTTATTGTTGTTTTTGGCTGAGAGGGCAAAAATTGCGAGTCCACTCGGGCCACAGTTCATTGTACGCCTTTGCTTTGTGCTTGATATTTTTTCGATAAATCCAAAAAAAAATAATAAAATCCCCGACAAGAAGTGTGCTTGATTTTTAACATTAATCTTTACAAGCTTTAGCCTTTAGCGATTTTTTCCTAACGCCTTAGCAAATTACTCAGTTAATAAATACCAACTGGTTGAAAAGTACTTGTAAATTGGTACTTTTATTCGGAATTTCCCAGTTAATCACTTTTTAAAAACTGCGAGCATTAAACGTCTTGAACTTTAATTATTTATATTTAAAGGTCACTTATTATTCACTTAAGTGCAGGAATGAGAATCATTTATCATTTATGTGTTGTTCTCTGAAAGGAGCTTGCTCTCATTAAGCAATCAATAATTCGAACGTTCCATATCGTTCGTTTCTAGTGACTTTTCTCAAAACTTGAATATTTTTATTGGGGGAAATACAAGCATAGTGAATATGCCGCCTTCTCTTGTGATAAATGATTCATTGCAAATTCTACAAACTCACGTCGCTTATACATAATAAATAATTGTCGTAGCCATTTTAGTTTGAACTTGGAATAAAATATCGCATAGCTGTTCTGCAAAAAATGTTTATCGGTCTAATAACACTTTATAATTACACCCGTTATAATTGATTTAAAAAGGGTATAATCAATATGAACAAGATTTGTAATAATGAAATCCCAAAATCGGATATTAGAAAATTTATTATATGCACAAAAGTGTTACTCAACAAGTGTTAATTGTTACTTCAAAGTAACTGTTAGTCGAGCATTTTTGCTCGTAAGTTCATATATTGAAATGCTATCGATGCAATATATATTTACTATTAAGGGATTTATCGCTACACCAAACACACAAACAGGCAGGGTTGCATACTTGACGATCACACTGTTGAACGCCTTTCTCAATATGAAAATAAATAAATTGAGCATCTTCTCAACACTGTTTTGATGCCTGCTTGTGTCATGTGTGAGTCACATTTCATAATAAAGCTTTTGCCGTTTTGTTTTTGTGCTAAAAATAGCAAGCGTTGAATATATGAAATTCGAAGTATTATATAGACAACGATGTTTATTTGTATACATATATATAGACATAGATATATATATGTGTATCCGATATGCTGCCCACAGCTCTCGCTGCTGCTGCCGTCAGTTGTTGGTATTGAAAATAATGCAACAAACACACAACGTGTGCAATGACGGCAATTTGGGATTCCCGTGTGGGCAATTATTACAGTCAGTTGGAGTGAGAGTGATAGAAAGAGATAGAGAGCGGGAAAGGGCTGAAAGACGGGCGTTGTGTCTGCGGCTATTTATTGTTGCTGTGACAATTGATTATTCATTACACACACACACACACACATTGTAACAAAATATGTACTAATGTCGAGTGGCTGGCGGCAACGTCAACCTGCATTCCCCAGCGCCGCCCTCTTTTATCGTCTACTAAAACAATAAATTTTGTCACATTTATTTACTCGACTTGTGGCTTGCGAGCCCTACATCAATTTTTGAACATCTGTGCGCCGTAATTTTTAAAAGTGTACATGTGGAATGCTGTACACGTACTTATATATAATATAAGTACACGCAAACACACATTTATATATGCATAAATATGTGTTGCTGCAAGCGATTTGTTTTGTTTGCACACACACACACTCGCTAATGACTTTTAATGCGATTTGTTTTGCTGTTGTTGTTGTTTTGTTTTATTGTTGCTTTGCCTATTTATCGATTCAACGAAATTTCGATCGATTTTGCGAAGGTGGCAACGCTGTGGTGCACAGATTGCCCTGTATAGCGTTAATCTCTCTCTCTCTCTCTCTCACACACTCTCTGCTTTGACATTGTTATCAATGGTTATGTTCTTGTTTCTGTTGTTTTTTTTTTTTTTTGTAAAAAGAAGCGTAACACAAAGCAAAAATTGTCTGCACAGCTGTCAGCTGCACTCCCAACACTTCTGTGTGTGTGAGCACTTACATATGTATTTTATTATATTTCTTCTTTTTTTTTTGTAGAGTGTGAGATTTTTGTTAGTGCCCTTTTTTCTCGAGCATTGCTGCTTCATACGCTCACGTTTTTCCCATAGGTTTTCTCCATAAATGTGTGTAAGCATGTGTCTGTGTGTGTGTACTTTTCGGTGGTTGTTGCTGCTCCTGTTTTGTTGTTGCGATGAAGCCTGCGGCCAGCTGTTGGCTGCGTAAAGTGCACACATACACACATAGGCACATGCACATACACATGCACACACACACATGCACAGGCGCAGTGCATTGGCCTTTCGTTTCGTTCAGCAGGGCTCTCAATGCTATTTAAGCGTCGTTCCTCCGAACATTTTTTTAACAAATGGCTGCCGCCGCTTCAAACTTGATATTGTTGTGTTATAATTGTTGTTGCTTTTTGGTTTTTTTCTCAACTAATTTGTTTAACGCTGACTGCAAATTTGTTGTTATTGGAACTCATAATAAGCACACAAACCAGGGGCAACATTATTATTTTTTGTTGTTTTTTTTTTTAATATATGAACTTCAGACTTTTGTTACCTTGGCTCACAACTGTTTTTTTTGAGTGGGCCTGTTGTCTTTTTTATGAGCTTTAAGCATTTTTGCGGATTGGCCAACTATAATCTCATCCTGTTCAACACACATACAGACACAAACACACATACTTATGCAGTATATGCGTTTACGGATATATGCGGAACAGAGACAAACATAGTTGTTTTCTTACAATTTTACGACTTTGACAGCTGCGGTGGGGAGACCTGCCCGACACACAGATTTGCTTCCTGCTGCATGCAAGAAATCCGCAAGAGAGAGGGAGAGAGAGAGAGAGAGCATCAGGTGTGCGTGCTCTTTGCTATTTGCAGAGGCGACCCCAGACCGACCATAAACGTATACTCTTCAGTAAAAACCCATTTCCCTCATACACACATCCGCATATATATATATATATATATGTATATATAAATACATATACGATTTGTTGTTTAGCTCAAATTCCTAGTACAAAAACAAACGGAGATAAGCCCACCACACGGGCCAAACTAGCGGGCACGACACGACACGACGAGACGAACGAACGAACAATCGACTAAAATACTACCACGGCAATACATACATTCATACATACATGCACACATGCATCTACATTCAATCATACACAAGCAAGCGCAGCGCATCGGCAAAGATCTCTGCTGGCTACGGTAAATCTACCTGAAAGCGGAAAATTTTCGTATGCAAAAATGTCAAAAGTGAACAAAAATTAATAGCAACAACAACGTGCAGAGAAAAAAAATGACATTCGTGTTTTCGTCGTCGGGGCAGGTCGGGTTCTCTTTTTACACTCACTCTTGACGCCCTCTTAGCTGAAAGAGAGTCCCTTAAGAGAATGTACGTGTAGCGAACGGCTGCGACGTAAACACAAAACAGCTGTGAGCCGCGTAACGAGAACGTATGATCGGCAAACACAAGTGATAAAACATGCATACACACATGCATACAAACGTAACCACTCGGCAGCGCCAAAGGTTGTTAGCGAGAGAGGGAAGCGGAAAATTACTTTGAAATGCAATGCAAAAAAAAAAGTTAATGCATACTAATTTAATTTCTTTAAAAGTGTGTGTGCAAATAAAATAAAAAATTATAACACAAATTTAATAACAAAGCACAGAAGTTAACAGAAGACGGAGCACAACAAGAAAAGGAACAAGCAACAACTATCAAATCAACACGCATCAATTAAATATCAAGCTTACAACAACAATTAAGTACGCAAACCACATTTAATAAGCTATAAATGTGATTTTGACTTAAATTGGTTACTACTATTTTTATAGAAAATCCATCAACCACAAAAAACGTCGTCCAATTTGAAAAGATTTCCAATAACAAAAGCAATCGTAGTTGTTGCTATCGATTGCCCGATAAGCCGATATACGGACAGCTTACAACACTGTTCGGCTGTACACAGCAGCGGCGAGCACAGCTGTTTGTGCCTCCTCTTCCCCATTTGTGTTTGCTGGGCTGTGAAAGGTGTCGACGAGAAACGGAGAAGTCAGAAGTGTGGCAGCAGCAACAGCAACAACAAAATCAACCACAACTAAGGCTGTGTGAGGCGAGGTGACACACACACGCACACAACAGCGTGCAGGTGGCAGCCGAAAACAGCTGTTTCAACATTAACACGAAAAGTCACGGAAAAAAATCTACAAAAAAAAAACAAGAAAAAATAAAGCGCTGCTGTCAGACTAAAAATTAAATGTCAACACATTCAAAACAACATAGGCATTGTAAGTAGAACTTGAGTAGGTGCTGCGTTTTGTGCTTTACTCTTTGTATTTTAATTATGTATACGAATATTCTGTTTTCATTTTATTGTGGTGACGCGTAGCTTTTCCAACCGTGGTGCGATAATTGAACACACGTATGCATTCAACAACAATAACCAAGTAAGCTAAAAATTTGTGTTTTTTTGTAATTTGCTAAGACGTGCAACGGGGCAGTAGCGTTTTTTTTTTTGAGATAGACACATACCTACAAAAACACAACTACATTATTCAAAGATAAGCAAATGCTGCTGTTGCTTTTGAAAGAAGCAAAAAACAAAACGTAACGAACGAATGCTCTCTTAAGAGCACAACAGTAATCAGAGTGCAAGAGAGGAGACCCAATCGAGCCAATTCAAATAACGGACTCTGAGTGAGCGAGTGAGTGACCAGCAGGAGAGCCGCAGAGGGCCAAGTGCGCACATTATAAATTGCAAACTTGTTTTCATTTTTGCGCTCTACGCTTCACTTCCATAATAACTACACTACGACTACTACTACACATGAACATGAACAGCAGCAGCAGCAACAGCAGTAGAAGCAAGTGAGTGATACAAGGCACGTACGTATTTCAAACGAAACATCGAGACGACGCTGTTGCTGATTTTCGTTTCAAGACGACGAAGCAATCGAACGTGCGAGCGAGCAATGCGAAAGAGCGCCAAATTGAACACACATATGTGTTTGCCTTTGTAAGAGATACGACAACGACTACTGCTTCTGCTGATCTACTCTCAACACTCGTTGACGTCGACGTCGACTTCACTCTGTGTGTCTTAGCATTGTCCACGGGGCGGTGGTGAGCGGTGTAATAATAAACGAGTGCACAGCAGCAAAGCAGCAGCAAACGGAACGACGGCAACCACTTGAAAGCAACTCGTTTCGATTTCATTTAGCAGATACCTTTTGTACGTTGATTAAGATACCTTGGTGTGGACACACAGACACACGCACACCCAGACAGACACTAGCCGAGCAAAATTCATGTGGAAATAAAGGAAATAAAATGCAATTTTGTACGCGTAAATCATAAATAATACATTCAATTTGCGAATTCTCTGTTCCAGTGAAAATAAAGCAGCAATGTCTTGAGCGGAAAAACCCAAAATACACACGCACCTACACGTATGTGTGTGCATGTACATGTGCACAATCACGCACACGACAGCAAAAAAAAAAAACGACAACAACAACGGGAAAATAAGTGGTTAAAAAAGGGCATTAAATTAACAAAATTTTGAGTGCTTGAACTCTGTGCCTGTTACAATTTCGAATGTGTGTGCATGTGCCAAGAAAAAGATATTCAAACACATGCACAAAAACATATATATATATATATATGCAACTAATATAGAAGTGGACACACAAAAAATATAATAAGCAAAAGAAGAAAAAAAATATATATATATACACATGTATGTAAAAAAAAAAAATCAACGTACAAACACAGATGATTTTTAGCAAAAAGCGAAAAGAAATAAAAAGATCAAGCTGCAACAACAACAATAAAAGTGGTGAAGCCAAATCAAAACAGCAGTTGTCTCGCCTTAGCACACTGCGATCGACGAAAGCGAAAGAGTAGAGCGAACAAGACCAACGAGCGAGCGCGCACACACTACCAAAAGCAGTCAAGCGACGTGTGTCCATATTGGTGTGCGTGTGTGTATGTATGTGCGAACAGCATTGATTGCTGCTCGCTCTGTGCTGTGTCTTTGATTTTGCTTATGGCCGTCGCCGCCTGACTTTTGAATAGCAGCAGCTACTCTCACACACATTGACAACTAACTTTGAGCACCTGGCGCAGAAGAAGGAGTAGTCACATTTTCAACTCAACTCAAGCAAGCAAAAGTTACAACAGCCATTCGCACGCCTCACTCACAAACATGTCCAAGCAGCAACAACAGCAATTACAACAACAATAGTATCGGCAACAACAAGAGAGCAATGCATACATGCCTACCTTAACCCAATTAAAATATACATACCATATTATTTAACAAAAGAAATTGTGTTATTTGCGAGTAGCACACACAAAGAGAGCAGCAGCAACGTGGAGTGCAAATATGAACCAGACTTTTTTTTTGAAAGTCGAGACACGAAAACCTGAGATAAAAAGAGAGAAAGACACACAGAGAGAAATGAGACATATGTGTTGTATACGGAAGTGAAATTCTCAAGCAGCAACAACAACAATTTTTGTTAAGAGTTGAGTGTGTATTTGTATTCTGCGCGCTTGCATTTCAAATCCAAAAAATTTAAGAAAAAGAAAATAAACGCAACGTCAACGGCAACAGCATCAGCATCAGCAACAACGACAGCAGCAGCAACAACGACAGCAACAACAGCAAGTTTGCAGCTCAGCTCAAAAACTCTCAAGAGAAATATATGAAATATATGCGTACATATGTACTACATGTAGTACGTCTGTGTGTGTATGTGTGTGAGAGTGTGTGTGTGTGGTGTGGTTTCTGTGTAAAAGCAGCAATGCAGTTGCTGTGCCTGCTTCTGTTCACGTCTTAGCAACAGCGTAAATTTTATTCACGATTACAACATACTAAAGAAAAACATATTACAGAAACTAGCAAACAACAAATCAAAAATCCGTTGCCATTCTGGGCCCCAGGCTGTTTCTACTACGTCACTGGAGAGAGAAGGATCAGGATTAGTTCCAGCAGCAAACTACAACTTCCAGTTACAGTTACTTACACTTCCATTGCCACTTCCGCAACAAAAAAAACAAAATAGTGTTTAAATTATTGCTGTCATCCAACACTGGCCAAAATTATTGCCATCCGCCAAGCAACGTCACAAAAAAAGGACAACGCAGCCAACAACAATCGAAACATTTTTAATACTTATTGAAAATAACCAAGCAACGTACATAATTTGTGATCATCAAGCAACCAGAACATCATCAACGTCAACATCATCGTCATCATTATTATCTGTCAGTAGCAGCAGCACCAGCAGCAACAGCAATATCAGCAGCATCATCAACATTCAATTTTGAGAGGGGGGCGCGGACACGTTATGAGCAATTCGATTGCATCAACAAAATGCCTGCCCAATGTCTCGTTCTCGTCCGGCAATTATGGTATGTCACAAAGCCACCGTTATACCGATGATACCAAGGAGTACATATTCCTCAAGCTCACCGACTCTGCCTACCGTGCCATCGAGGAGTATCAAAGAAATGAGAATGCCAGACGTTTGGCGCCCGGCCAGTGTCCCAAAATCCAATGCAATGGCAACACTGGCATCATACACTTCCCGCTGCCCAGCAGCAGCGCCGGCGATAGCAATAATTCTGTTAATAATGGGAACAACAGTATGGAGAGCGGACGTAAATTTGGTTTCACCATTGACGATCTGGAGGGCACATTGGAGTGCATACAGCAGCAGGAGCAGGGACTGGATGTTCTGGGCGCATTGGCCCTCCGATTGCGCGTCCATGCCAATGATGATGTCTACGATACGACACGCACCAAAATGGCCAGAGCCGAGGAGACGGAGAAGAGCAAGTGTATACGCGAGATCAAGCCAAATCAGTCGGATATTGGGCGTAAGGTGAAGAAGCCAGCCTCGGCATCCTCATCACATCACAGTGGGAACAACAGCAACAACAGCAGTAGTAACAACAGCAATAGTTTTAACAGTAACAATAGTCGTAAGTTAGTTTCATCACCATTTAATGGTCTGACGTCATCATCAGCTGCAGCAGGAGGCGTAACAGCAGCAGCAGCTGCAATAGGAGTAGGAGCAGGATTCGCCTCACGCTCACCCAATCCCAATCCCAATACATTGGGTGCCAGCGGCACAGTCAATGGCAACAATATTAATAATCACGGTCAGCGCAACAGCGCAATTGCAACATTGGCCAACACATTTGCCAGCGGCATCTCACAAGGCTGTGGTGCGCTAAGCGGCAGCTCGCCACGAGACAGCAACATGAGCAGCAGTACACATGCAACAACAGGATCTTCCTTCAGCAACGGCAATGGACGCAATAAAATTCTCAACGGCAACAGCGGCGGCAATAGTTACTCGCGCAACAGCAGCAATGCCAAATCCATGGGAGGAGGAAGCGGAGGAAATGGCAACGGTGGTGGTAGTGTTGGTGGTGGGGGACATGCCAATAAAATGTCGGATGTATCGCGGCGTAGTCTGCGTGAGCGTTTGGTTCATTTGCTTGCATTGAAACCGTTCAAGAAGCCCGAGTTGTATTCGCGCCTGAAGAACGAGGGCATCCGGGATCGGGATCGCAATTTGATGAGCAAAACACTCACAGAGATTAGCACCATGTCCCACAATACGTATAATTTGCGGCATCAGATGTGGAACGATGTCGATGAGAATTGGCCATTCTTTAGCGAACAGGAGCTGCAGCAACTGAAGCGTCGCAAGCCACAGAATCTGACGCCGCCCATGAGCTCCGATGCGGGCAGCTCCACATCAGGCCAAAGTCCAACCTCAACCCATACGGGTAGTCCGCCTCCATTGCTGCAATTGCCACCCAGCATGATGATGGGCGGAGGCGGGGGGCAGCAATCGTTGTCTAATCACAGCGGCAGCGGCAGTGGCAGTCTCAAGCGAAACAGCATCGAGTACGACGAGATGTTTAGTTCCGTGCACCCCAAAAAGCAGCGCATCAGTCATTACAACAGGGAGACGGGTGGCAGCAACATCAGCAGCGGGGGCGGAGGTGGTGGTGGTGGCGCAGGCGGGGGCGGAGGTGGACCACAATATAATAGTACATCATCATCATCCGGAAACCACAACAACAACGTTTCGTCCTCGTTTAGGAGTCGGACTTCTGCTTATACGCCGCCACAGCGACAGCCGCCGCAGCTGGATGAACAGAACAGCAACGATTTGACCTACAGTGTGTTGGACAACATGGATGAATTTAGGAGCATGACAGCAGCAGCTGCAGCTGTAGCACCAACGGTTGACCATCAACACCGCAGCAGCAGCAGTCGACGTGGCAGCAGCTCCTCATCGAAGCAGAGCAGCAGCGGCACGGACAAGCGGAACTCCACCGGCAGCAATTCGAGCAACAGCGGTGTCTTTGAGACGACAACAACGACGACGACGCAACAGGAGCGCAGCAGCAACAGCAGTCGCCAATCTACCACGCAAAGTCGCAAATCCTCAACGACGCCACCAAAATTGGCCACAAGCTTTGTTCGCCAATCGGCGCCGGCAGCAGCGACGCAACATCAGCAGCAGCAACAACATCAGCGCAGCAGTCTGAGCAGCAACAATAATGCCCACGACGAGTACAATTCATACAACAACAATACGCATGCCGCGTCCAACAGCAAAAAGCGTACGAGTAGCAGCAACAGTAGCAATAGCAATGGTCAACGTCAGCGCAGCAGCAGCAGCAATAACAACACCAATAACAACAGCAGCAGCAGCGTATATCAACAGCAGCAACAGTTGCCAGCGCCACACCAGCAGCAGCAGCAAACTAATCATCATCAGCAGCAACAGCAGCAAAGGCGTCGCGATCGTGATGCTGCAACAGCAGCAACAACATCACTAACAGCAGCCGCAGCAGCAGCTGCAACAGCAATCAACAATAATAATCAATCGGTTAATACAAATGCCGCCATACATCCATCGCCCACACAGCAACTGGCAGCGGCGGCACATGCATATGCAGCTGCAACAGCGGATGCGGATGTGAATGCTGTACGAAGGTACGACTTCAGCAAATATGCGCCGATTCGCACGCTAGAGGTGCGCAGACGGTACAAGACTGAATTCGAGAGCGATTACGATGAGTACAGCAAGTTGGTCACCAGCGTTGAGGGGGTGAGCAAACGTTTCCAGGATCTGTCCAAGCGTTTGGAGGACGCCAGAAAAGGTGGCGGCGATTACGATGAGATCAAGCGTCAAATTGTCAGCGAATATCAACGCATCAGTAGCGACCGGAGGATCAATGAGGATAAGTTGCGATTCGATTATTTGCATGCGAAGTTGGCGCACATTAAGCAGCTGGTGGTGGACTATGACAAGACTTTGATGAGTGCAACATCAGCAATCCCAGAGACAACAGCAACATCAGCAGCAGAGCGTTTAACGGAAAGCAACAGAAACTTGCAACATCAGCAACATCATCTGCAGCATTTTCAGCAAGAGCAACATCATGCTGTTGAAACGATACAGCAGCAAGAACAACAACAGCACCACCATTACAACGTCAACAATAATAACAACAACAACATCAGCAACAGTAAGAAGAAGAACAACAATCATGGCAGCCACGAGAGCGACTCGGATGATAGTTCGGGCAGCTCAGATTCCAATGATGATGATGATGATGAAGAGGATTGCGATGATTCCAACTCCAATTCTGACGATGACGAACGCTATTGAAATACAATGAATGAATCAATCGGTAACAACCACAAAGAGCTACTTCTTGATAACACGATAACAACAACAACACCAACAACAGCAACAACAACAACACCAACAACAACAACAACGTCAACACAAACACCAAGCAGCTGTTGCAAACAATGTAAAAAGGCAAAAAAAGAAACTATTATACATAACTATATATAGAAATAAATATATATATATATAAATATATATATATATATATATTGCGGAACTTTATTAGACTAAACAAAAAAAGATACAGCAACAACAGCAACAAGCAACACCAACAACGCGTTCTAAAGAAATTTGTACTAAGAAGAGAGAAAAATGAAATACTTTATAAAAATAATGCAAACAAAAAAAATGTTGAAGTTATGTTAACAAACAAGTTAAACACAAATCAAAAAAAAAAAAAGAAAGAAATTTAAAAAAAAAAACTGCGAAAAGTGGTGTAAAAGGCAAAAGTAAAAACACGCATATATTTTGTTAATAACAAGAACAACAACAATACACTACAAAAAACGAAATTTAACTTGCGAGAAATACGTGCAAAAAATGTAACAAGTTTTATTTTTGTTTTTTTTTTTCGTTTGTTTTTTATTTTTGCGTTTTGAGTGTAGTAATAATTATGATTACGAAGCCAACTTTAAAATATATATGTACATACTTATATATATATTTATATGTTTTTAGAAAACTCCCTTTTTCCATTTTAAACTGTTTCTTTATTATTTACAAACCTCAATTTGTTACATAACACACACACACACACAATCGCATTTGGTTCTTGTTTTATGTACATACATGATTATATAAGCATCAACTACTCTTCCCCTTCCCCTCAATCATGCCCCATCTGATGCACTCTGACACATATAGACGAGAATAACATTAATCACATATGATTTTAAGCGCGCACAGTGGGCTGAAAGCAATTGGTTCTGTGTGTTGCTGCGTCGTTAGCTTTTGCGCCTGTGCAGCTGGCCAAAATACATTACTACTACTACTACAACAACTACAACTACCACATACTTTACTATACGTAACACACACACACACACCAACAAACACAGACACACTCACATTAACACACACATTTTTATATTCTCCTTCTTCTTCTTGTGGTGTTGCATGCGGGCGTGCCTCTTTAACAATAGACTGAACTCTTAAAACGGCATGTTAATTTTTGATTTTTTTAATCATAATAGCGACTTGTTTAGAAAAATTTGAAATTTTAGCTTTTACTTTTCTACTAGTTAATTTTTTGTTATATAGAGACGACAATTTTTGTGTTTCAATTTGTTTTTCTTTTTTTATATCGCTTGGCGTTAATATTTTCTTTCTGTTTTCCTTATTTGTGCCAACAACGACAAACAAAAAACACTTCAAAGAGAAAAAGAGCTACCAACATTTAATATTTATTATTTCGTTTATCTCGTTAGACAAATTTTTGCTCAAAATCAAAAAAAAGAAAAACGAAACAAAAGAAAATAAATACTATGCAAAAAATGAGTTATAGACATGAACTGTGCGGTTGTATCAGAGCTATGCGGCCCCAGAAAAGCTGTTTCTAGTTTTTAAAAACAACGACAACTTAAAGCACGTTACAGACGCTTCCTTAAAATTTATAAATGTATATTTAAGGGGAGACAACAAATGTATATTTATCAAGTCAAATATTTTGCTTGAGAAATTATAAAAAATAGTTTGCTGAAGCACACTCTAGTGTCAAAAAACAAAAACAAAAACATAAACAAAACCAAAACCAAAACAAATAAGAATTGTGTGAAAGGAATCAACAAAGAAAACAAAATTTTTTTTGTTATGTAGCTATTTCGTTGCAATATTTTTTATATACAATATTTAAGTAGTAGGAGCAAAACAAAACAAAAACTAATGGAAACAAAAAAGGGAAATCAAACGAAACAATGAGATCAAGTTGCAGAAAATCAAGCGTTTATAGCAATTACCAACAACAAAATGATATATACAATTTATATACAAAACAACAAAAAAAAGGAAAAAAATCTATATATATACCTATATACAACAATGACATTTGATAAGTATAAAAAGAAGGAGAGATGATGGGCAACTTACTAGTTTTATATGCATAAATGCCACGCCCCCCACACACCACATACAAGCACACACTCTTACACACACGCACACACACACACACACACACACACACACACACACACACACACACACACAACATACACATAAACTAATCTACTGCAATTTCAAAAAATAAACTTATTAATGATAAACAACAACAAGAAAACACAGCAAAAAAAAGAAGAAGAAATATGATTATGTAAGCCGCAAGGAAAAAGGAGTAAACCAGATCAAGAGACATGAGAAAATTATTATTATTATTAAACAATTATTATTATTATTATTAAGTTTAAGAGCAAAATCGCTGACAAAACCAGCAGAATTAAAAATCTTAAAAAAAATGAGATATTGTTATATACTAGTAATTCATAAGGCGACAAACAAAACAACAAAAAAAAGAAAACAGAAAAAAACTTAACAAAAAAAGCAAAGAAAATAGAGTCAAATAAAATATTGAATCGAAAAAAAAAATCACACAATTTTCTTTCATTTTTTTCTCTTGTCCCAGTGGGAGGTGATGTAGATTTCTGAGATGCCGGTTTCACTCCTATTTTTAGCTCCATACATTCTGATAGGATTTATTTTTTTGTATGTGAAATATTTGCAAAGTTTTCATTAGTCCTGCGCTTGATTGAATATGAACCACGGTAAAAAAAATAAGGAACTGGCATTAGTGGACGCACTTATGCGATAGAATAAATTACGCAATTATTAATTTAATTTCACTTCACTGACTTATAGAAGAGGAAGAAGCGGTCGAGGACAGTGCTCAGGTGGCGGAGCTGTCTAACGATTCTGATGCCCCATTGAAGCCCAATGTGAGTAGATTGATTTATATTTATCCCAACTCTAGCATGTGTAACGAACTTATTTGTATAATTCTTATAAGGCGTTGCCAAACGACGAGGATGATGACTACGATCCAGAGGATAATCGCAAGAAGAAGAAGGGCAAGAAGCGTAAGACGAAGAAGGGCGAGGAGAAGGGACGCAAAAAGAAGAAACGCAAGAGGAACGAGAGCGAGGAGGACAGCGACTTTGTGCAGCACGACGAGGAAGTTGAGTATCCCAGCACTTCATCGAAACGTGGACGCAAGCGCAAAGAGGAGAAGCAGGCCCAGAAGGAGAAGGAATCTTCATCGTCAGGTAAGTTGCTGGCAATGACTTCTCTTAATCCCATATTTGTGTCCATATTATATAATCAATCATAAAATAATTACTATATAGGAATGCCATCAGTGGATGATGTCTGCTCGGCGTTTAGCGTATGCGATGTGGAGATTGAGTACAGCGAGGAGGATCTGCAGAGCCTGACCACGTACAAGGCATTCATGCAGCATGTGCGACCCATATTGCAAAAGGAAAATCCGAAAATTGCCGCAACAAAGCTGATGATGCTCGTGGCGGCCAAATGGCGTGAGTTCTGTGAGAGCAATCCGCATATACAGCAGGAGCAGCAGCAGCAGGTCGGCGGACAGGCACAGCCAGCGGCAGCAGCGCCCGAGACGGATGAGCCGCGTTCATCGCGCTCGTCACGCAACGAAAAGCCCGACGACATCTACGAGGAGGAGGAAGACGAGGAGGAAGAGGAGGAGGAGAAGAAGCCGCGACGCAAACGCAGCGGACGCAGTAGCAACAAAAAGGGACGTCGTCAAGGGGCCGCCAAGGTGCCCACCTTGAAGATCAAGTTTGGCAAGCGGAAACGTGACAGCTCCGACGAAGAACCCGATGCCAGTGGCGCCTCTGAGCGTGACTCTGATCTGGAGTTTGAGCGCATGCTGCAAAAGTCCGATGACAGCGCCGATGAGAAGGAAAAGGAGAAAGAGAAGGAAAAGGAGAAGGAGAAACAACCGGCAGAGACGGCAGCCGCCGCTGGTGGGGTCCAGGACGACGGTGCGCCAGTGGTGCGCAAGAAGGCCAAAACCAAGATTGGCAACAAGTTCAAGAAGAAGAACAAAATGAAGAAAACAAAGAACTTCCCCGAGGGCGAGGATGGCGAACACGAGCATCAGGACTACTGCGAGGTTTGCCAACAGGGGGGCGAGATCATCCTCTGCGACACGTGTCCCCGTGCCTATCATTTGGTTTGCTTGGAGCCGGAACTGGACGAGCCGCCAGAGGGTAAATGGTCATGCCCCCACTGCGAGGCCGATGGCGGCGCCGCCGAGGAGGAGGATGATGATGAGCATCAGGAGTTTTGCCGTGTGTGCAAAGATGGTGGTGAGCTGCTCTGCTGCGACTCCTGCCCATCGGCATACCATACGTTCTGTCTGAATCCACCGCTGGACACCATACCGGACGGAGACTGGCGCTGTCCACGCTGCAGTTGCCCACCGCTGGTAGGCAAGGCCGAAAAGATCATCACTTGGCGGTGGGCGGTGCAGCGTCGCGACAGCAGCGAAGCATCTACTTCGAAGAGCGCTAAGATGGGCAATCGGGTGCGCGAGTATTTCATCAAGTGGCACAACATGTCCTACTGGCACTGCGATTGGGTCTCCGAGGTGCAGCTGGATGTGCATCATCCACTGATGATACGCTCCTTCCAGCGCAAATACGATATGGAGGAGCCACCGAAATTCGAGGAATCGCTGGATGAGGCCGATACCCGTTTCAAGCGCATTCAGCGTCACAAGGACAAGGTGGGCATGAAGGGAACCGATGATGACGATGAGGCCGCCCTCGAGGAGCGCTTCTACAAGAATGGCGTCAAGCCCGAATGGCTGATCGTGCAGCGTGTGATCAATCATCGGACGGCACGCGATGGCAGCACCATGTATCTAGTGAAGTGGCGTGAGCTGCCCTACGACAAGTCCACCTGGGAGGAGGAGGGCGATGATATACCCGGTCTGCGTCAGGCCATCGATTACTATCAGGATCTGCGCGCTGTTTGCACCTCGGAGCAGACGCGTGCCGCCAGCAGCAAGAAGAACAAGAAGGGACGCAAAACGAAGCATAAACTTGAACTGGACGATGAGGACCGTCCCGTCAAACACTATACACCGCCGCCGGAGAAACCCACCACGGATCTGAAGAAGAAATACGAGGGTCAGCCGGCATTCCTGGACGAGACGGGCATGCAGCTGCATCCCTATCAGGTTGAGGGCATCAACTGGTTGCGCTACAGCTGGGGCCAGGGCATCGATACCATACTGGCCGATGAGATGGGTCTGGGCAAGACCATCCAGACGGTCACCTTCCTCTACTCTCTGTACAAGGAGGGCCATTGCCGTGGTCCGTTCCTCGTGGCTGTGCCCCTCTCCACGCTGGTCAACTGGGAGCGTGAGTTTGAGCTTTGGGCACCCGATTTCTATTGCATCACCTACATTGGCGACAAGGACTCCCGAGCGGTGATCCGCGAAAACGAGCTAACCTTCGAGGAGGGCGCCATCCGAGGCACCAAAGTCTCCCGATTGCGAACAACTCAGTACAAGTTCAATGTGCTGCTGACCAGCTACGAGCTGATCTCCATGGATGCACCGTGTCTGGGCAGCATTGATTGGGCGGTGCTGGTCGTGGATGAGGCACATCGCTTGAAGAGCAACCAAAGCAAGTTCTTCCGCATCCTGAATAGCTATGCGATTGCCTACAAGCTGCTGCTCACTGGCACACCCTTGCAGAACAATCTGGAGGAATTGTTCCATTTGCTCAACTTTTTGAGCCGCGATAAGTTCAATGATCTGCAGGCGTTCCAGGGCGAATTCGCCGATGTTTCCAAGGAGGAGCAGGTGAAGCGTCTGCACGAGATGCTCGGCCCGCACATGCTGCGTCGCCTGAAAACGGATGTGCTCAAGAATATGCCATCCAAGTCGGAGTTCATCGTTCGTGTCGAGTTGTCGGCGATGCAGAAGAAGTTCTACAAGTTCATATTGACTAAGAACTATGAGGCGCTCAATTCAAAGAGCGGCGGCGGTTCCTGTTCCCTGATCAACATCATGATGGATCTGAAGAAGTGCTGCAATCATCCCTATCTATTCCCCTCGGCCTCCGAGGAGGCACCAACCTCGGCGGGTGGCATCTATGAGCTGCTCTCGCTAACGAAGGCAGCCGGCAAACTGGTATTGCTCTCAAAGATGCTGAAGCAGCTGAAGTCACAGAATCATCGCGTGCTCATCTTCTCGCAGATGACGAAAATGCTAGACATACTCGAGGACTTCCTCGAGGGTGAGCAGTACAAGTACGAGCGTATCGATGGCAGCATTACGGGGACATTGCGCCAGGAGGCAATCGATAGATTCAATGCGCCCGGCGCTCAGCAGTTTGTCTTCTTGCTCAGTACACGTGCCGGTGGTTTGGGCATTAATCTGGCCACAGCCGATACGGTCATTATCTATGACTCGGATTGGAATCCCCACAATGATATACAGGCGTTCTCGCGTGCTCATCGTATTGGACAGGCGAACAAGGTGATGATCTATCGCTTTGTCACACGCAACTCGGTGGAGGAGCGAGTGACGCAGGTCGCCAAGCGCAAGATGATGTTAACCCATTTGGTGGTGCGTCCTGGCATGGGTGGCAAGGGTGCCAATTTCACAAAACAGGAGTTGGATGACATTCTGCGCTTCGGCACTGAGGATCTCTTCAAGGAGGATGACAAAGAGGAGGCCATTCACTATGATGACAAGGCCGTTGCAGAGTTGTTGGATCGCACAAATCGCGGCATCGAGGAGAAGGAGTCGTGGGCCAATGAATATCTATCCTCCTTCAAGGTGGCCTCCTATGCCACCAAGGAGGAGGAGGAAGAGGAGGAGACCGAGATTATCAAGCAAGATGCAGAGAACTCAGATCCCGCGTATTGGGTCAAACTGCTGCGTCATCACTACGAGCAGCACCAGGAGGATGTGGGCCGCTCCCTCGGCAAGGGCAAACGTGTGCGTAAGCAGGTGAATTACACAGATGGTGGCGTCGTGGCGGCAGACACATCACGCGACGACTCCAACTGGCAGGACAATGGCAGCGAATACAATTCCGAGTACTCCGGCGGCAGCGATGAGGATGGCGGCGACGATGACTTCGATGAGCAGAACGGCGAACGCAAGGCTAAGCGCCGCTTGGAGCGTCGCGACGATCGTCCTTTGCCACCACTCCTCGCTCGAGTTGGTGGCAACATTGAGGTGCTGGGCTTCAATGCCCGGCAGCGGAAGAGCTTCCTCAATGCGATCATGCGCTATGGCATGCCTCCCCAGGATGCCTTCAATTCGCAATGGCTGGTGCGAGATCTGCGCGGCAAATCGGAGCGAAACTTCAAGGCGTACGTCTCACTTTTCATGCGGCATCTGTGCGAGCCGGGTGCCGACAATGCCGAGACCTTTGCCGATGGTGTGCCCCGTGAGGGTTTGTCCCGACAGCATGTGCTCACGCGCATCGGGGTGATGTCCCTTATCCGCAAGAAGGTGCAAGAGTTTGAGCACATCAATGGCTATTACAGCATGCCCGAGCTAATACTCAAACCGTGCGAGCCAGTCCGTGCTGCTGCCGGCAAACAAGAGCCAGGAGTTCCACTAGACGCCGCAGCGGCGGCATCAGCAACGGCAACGGGTGGCAAACCGCCAGCGGAGAGCACCACAACTAGCAACAGTGCAACGCCAGCGACGAGTGCAGCTCCCAGTCCTGCGCCAGCATCCGAGAAGAGCGAGGACAACAAAGCCGCGCTGGACAAATCAACGCCCGAGAAGCTGGAGCCCAAATCCGAGCCCGATGCTGAGGATGCTGATAAGAAGCCAACCGATGGGGGGGCGGAGAAGGCTGAAGACTCTGCTGTCGGTGGTGATGGCGAGGCGAGGGCCAGCGAGGCGATTGTCAAGAGTGAGGTAGCTAAAGTGGAGCCCAAAGAGGAGCCCAAGGAGGAATCGCTGCCTAAGAGCGAACCGACCGACGATAAGGAAAAGGAGAAGGAGAAGGAGAAAGAAAAGGAAAAGGAGAAGACAAGCACCAGCGAGGAGAAATCAACAATCAATCCAAGCACCACAACAACAACAACAACAAACATCATCGATGATGATGACGACGATGTGATGATTGTCAAGGAGGATGGCGAACTGGAGAAGCCCAATGCCAGCGCCAATGCGGCCAAGGATCAGAAGAATGCTGCAGCCGTATCCGGCGGCACTGCTGGCAAATTGGTCGAGGACAGCTTGGAGGTACTGAAGCGCAAATTTATGTTTAACATTGCCGATGGCGGATTTACGGAGCTGCACACCTTGTGGCTCAACGAGGAGAAGGCAGCGGTGCCTGGCCGCGAATATGAGATCTGGCATAGACGTCACGACTACTGGCTGCTGGCTGGCATTGTTACACACGGTTACGGCCGTTGGCAGGACATTCAGAACGATATCCGTTTTGCGATCATCAATGAGCCGTTCAAAATGGACGTGGGCAAGGGTAACTTTTTGGAGATTAAGAACAAGTTTCTGGCCCGACGCTTCAAGCTACTCGAACAGGCGTTGGTCATTGAGGAGCAGCTGCGACGTGCGGCATTCTTGAATCTCGCCCAGGATCCCAGCCATCCGGCCATGTCGTTGAATGCACGCTTCGCCGAGGTCGAGTGCCTTGCCGAATCGCATCAGCATTTGAGCAAGGAATCGTTAGCCGGCAATAAGCCGGCCAATGCTGTCCTGCACAAGGTGCTCAACCAGCTGGAGGAGCTGCTGTCCGACATGAAGAGCGATGTCTCCCGTCTGCCGGCCACTTTAGCCCGTATTCCGCCGGTGGCGCAACGCTTGCAAATGTCTGAGCGTTCCATACTGTCGCGTCTGGCGGCCACCGCTGGCAATGCTTCTAATGCAGGTTGGTTATATTCCATTTATTTAGTCTATTTTATTTAAACATTGTCATCTTGGTTTGATTGCAGCACAATTGATGCCTCAATTCCCAGCCGGATTTCAGGGCACCTCATTGCCGGCATTCACTGGCGGACCCGCCGGCAACTTTGCCAACTTTCGGCCACAGTTCTCGGTGCCCGGGCAGCTGGCCAACAATACCGGCGGCTCTTAAGCGCCTCAACCGCATTCAAATTCCATGGAAATTAATTACTCTTCAGCTAAGAATTTAAACTACGTAAACAATATATACAAATTGCATAATACCCAAACACGCATATAATATTTATCATAATCATTTGCAATGAAATTATTAACAGTTCACAAATTCAATATATACCGCATTCTATAAATAGAACATTTTGGCTGCCCTACGGGCCAATTAATAATATCACTTAAATTACATAATTGCTTAATAAAACTTACTATGTAATTTCATTAAATATAGATTACAAATACAATATAAATTGAATTCCATTGCAAAAACCAAGGCGTTTTTTTATTTATTCCACTTACAGCTGGTAAAGATAAGGAACAGCTGATCCTTACGGATCAAAAGGCAAAAGGGATTGGTTTGGCAAATATCTGACTTTTTAAATTGAACTGAATACTTTTAGGTTGACCTAAATTCAAGGAAAATTAAAACAAGTAGCATGGTCAGAAAATCATAAGCCAGCCTTATGCATACTTCTAGTGTGATTAAAAGTTTAGGACAATTGCTCTTCAGGAAAATAGCTATATTTCAGCCAAATCTTGCAAATAGTTCAAGAATACGATGCGTTGTAATAAATAAGGCTGAGATAACATTTTGTTAAGTACACAAAAATCACATATCTTGCTTATTTGAAGGGCTTTCGGTGTTTTCGATGTGTATTCCCATTCGGACTAAAAGACGCCCGGAGAGTTTTTCAGATTGTCAAGTTACGGCCAATTTTGTGATGTATACTGATTTTTTGTGAATATTTTTTATTAAATCTTGGAATGTTGAAGTTGAAAAAGGCGGGTGCTTCTGAGATATGGTCACACAAAAATTAAAAGAAAAGTAAAGTATTTTATTTCATTAAGCGACAGATTTGATTTATTTGATACTCTGTTTTCTCTGTATTATTATGTATGTATGTATATTAAGTATAAATTAGTTAAGTTTGTATGTGTATATACTCGTATGTATATATATATTTATATTTAATTTGTAAATATCAAATACATTGTCATTAGTCATCTTGAAGTCATACGATAAGCGCAACATTAATTTTAGAACCAATATAAAATTAAATGCACTCATCATATATATATGTATACTTTATTATATATAGTGCGCAATAGTGAGTGCGAATTCATTCTGGTATTAAATTGATAGCATCTTGCTAAAAATATTGCTAATTAATATCAAGTTTTTCGACAATATTTGACGAGTAATTGCTGACCATCATCATTTGGATCTCAAGCACGATCTCCGACTCGTTATTTACAATAGTTACAAATAGTAAATGGAATTGCATATTGTGTATATGCATATACACATGCACGAATAATTATAATTACAAGCGGGCTCTGACGGCCTAATACAAGTGACGAAGTACAACAAAAAAGATGCGCGATAAAAAAAATAATAATAATAATAAGAATCAAATGTAACAAACAAGCTTTACACAATCAACACCAAAATCCGATGTCATTAAATAATCTAATAATAAACTGACAAAACAAATTACTTGCGAGCTAATGTTGAAATTACACCTACAGATACAAAATAGTAATAATGTATGTATAGCATTGTATGGTACATGTGGTATGGAATATGGTACATTAAACAAAATCACATTTGCAACGCCAATGTGCGAGTGCGCTCACAACAAAAAAAATCAAGCAAGTTGTTTGCGCTCTAAAGCTAGATATTGTGGGCAACTTAAATCTTAATTAACTAGAACAGCAATTCAGCTTAAAATAGTAAATAACAACAAAAATATAAATACGCGTGTGCACGCACGCCCAGATACACACATACTTATACACATATATATATATTTATATGTTTAAATATATATAAATAAACACGCTCAAGCGATTCAAGAAGCCATCATAGCCTTTAGCACGCATAGCTGCTGCAGTATGCAACAACCCAAGTACAATATTACGATATTGTGCACAATTTCTTGAGCTCTCCCTCCGTTTCGTCCACATCCAACTGCTGGGTGGCATTTGACAGCGCACGTCCCTCGATGTTGGGCAAGTAGGGCTCATAGTCGAGACCCTGACGCTCGTAGAATAGCAAATAGGCAGCGCTCGGATCAATGTTTGGCTTTTGCGATATCTCACGACAGGAGCTGTCATTGTAACAATACCAGGAACCAGTTGTGTTTGCTGCATAGGAAATGTAATGTCCGCCATTCAACATACCGGAGTGGGACTAAGTGGAAGAGAGGGAGAGAGACCTTATTAAAAGGCTCAGGTGTTTAATATTCGTAAAACTTACCACCACAGCATATAGCTTGTATTTGGGATCAAACTCGTCAACATCCGCTTTGACCTTATGCTGATGATAGTCTTCAAACTCCCCATCCACAATGGGCGTCTTTGTTAGGCTTGTGGAGATGAGGCGCTGTCGTCTGGCTGCGTTGCTCGATTTAGTTTGACGCAGCACACTGCTAGCGACCAGCGGCGATTCCTTTGTTGGGGGTACCTTTTCACTATCCGCGCCTTTTGGTGGTGGTGCCGCCTCTGCTGGTGTTTTATCACTGGCATCGACTTCATCTAATTCGCTCACAACATCGTTGTTAGCGCTGATAAAATCCCTCTTCATCTCTAGCAGCTCCTTGTGCCGCAGTATCGTCTCCTGTGGCACCGAGGCCAAATAGGGTGTGGGATCAAAGTCGTCGAAGGGAAAGTGAACCACCTTCTGTGATTTCACCCACTTACCGTTGACGCAATTGAAACGCTTCAAGTGGACAATCTACAGAGCAGAGATAGAGTAATTAATTAGATGCCTTAGCTAAATATAATGAGACATTTACCAAAATCGGTGGCAATTTCCATATTTGAAGCTTTTTCGTAGCTGGCTTCTTGCCCTTGCAGTGGCTGCAGTGATACCATTGCTCCAACTTCTCCTCGGAGGTAAAGGCTCGCAGGCAATGATTCAGATCAACGGGCTCCACCTGCTCCCGCCGACAAATGGCAATCGTCTCGTGATCAACCCATAGCTGACCATAGAAGTAAACTCTTAACTCATTCTGCGAATTCTCAATGATGTTGTTTTTAGTATTGTCCACTTACCCGCTCCAAAGTGCTTTGATAACGCAAATGTAATGCGGTTGGGTCCCAATCGATGGCAATGGTAAAGTCTTCAAAATATTTTGTTGTCGGGGTATAGGATAGCGATGTGGTATACTCTGGTGATCGTTTGGCCTCCAGATTTGGTAGCGATGGGCATTTCACATTCATAATGGGCGTGGTTGTGTGAGCTGAAAATTAAAATATGATGTTAGCCATCTCTTGTGACAGCTGACGGGAGGATTACTTACTGTTAGCCACTGAGTTGATTGGCGGCAAGGCGCCCTGTAGCACATAGTCATTGTTGCAGCGTATTTCACAGCCACGACAGAAACTCGACCACGGACAAATGGCGCAGGTGAGTCCGTCCGCTTTGACGGCGCGCAGCGTGAATGGAAAATCATAGCCCAGACTGTCGTCACTGCACAAAAAATAATCGATTTAGAGAGATCTAGGGGTTATTTTTAAAGTAAGTGATTACTCACCAGTCGGCAGCATGATTTGCCTGTTCGGTGGTGGCTGGCAGGGGACTCAGCACTCGGCTGACTTGCAGCCAGACGGCACAGTACAGATCCTTGTGTGTGCCGCCATCGCAGTTGGGTATCAGCAGCGGCACACCAAACAGGCTGGGTCTTGTCTTGTGATACGAAAGGAAGTAGCTGTCGTGGCGCGTGATTTTGCGATGCACGGCAATAAGGTATTTGCCCACTTTGTAGGGCTGCGAGGAGCGGCGAGAGTAGACGCCACTGCTAGTTTGATTGCCACTCGTGCTTTCCGGCTGTGAGGTGGTTATTTGCTGATCCGGCTGCTCTTCGCCCTCTCCCTGCTCATCGCCATCCGCATCGGCATCGTCATCATCATCGTCTACATCACGATCAAAACTATTGATGCCCAGTGTGTGAGCTGTGCTCATGCCACTGGAGTGTTCGTTGGAGGCACCATCATCACTGTTGCTACCATGTCTACTGGCAGCCAGCTCCGCCACCGGCATTGGTTCCGTTAGTGAGCTCTCCATGGAATTCTCACCGGAGTGATTCGTATACGAGCTGGTGTTGCTCTCCGTGTGGAGCAGCTTGGTCGATGATATGCGCTTCTGTTGGGTGACCGTATCGTGCATAAAGCTATTCTCCGGACTGCAGCTGAGGATCAGCGACTCCTGTGTCGGATGCACCAATGAAGGTAACCCAAGTTTTGCATTAGTTGTGCGTAACTTATATGTGTGTGCAAGTACGTGTGTGTGTGTGTGTGTGTGTGTGAGAGAGAGTGAGTGTATATTAAAGCTCTTCAAATTTAAACAATTAACGATTACTACTCGCATATATATGCAATATTTTTATAAACTAGGATAAACGCTCAACATTTACAAAAATTGTACAATAATTTAATTTGCGCGTGTTCAAAATTAGCTGTTTAAATATATATACCAGTATTGAGGAACGCATATTAAAATTTGTAATATTGTTAAATGGGGTAAATAAGTGGAAGAGTATTTTCAATATGTACAACAGAAGGTGATCCAGGAGCAACGACAAGCAATTGAAAAATAAGTCGGTGAGCTTCAACTAAAAAGTTGATGACCCAAAAAACTATTTATTTATTTCCTATATTTATGAGAATCATAAAAGAGGTCTGAGAATACTATGAATTATAAGGCAAGTAATCTAAAGTAGCTCTATGACCTAACATGAATAAAGTATAAAAGATTTAATTTTGTCGTGAATACGATTCTTTTCAAATATTTGATATTGAAGTTCTGCAAACTTGAATGTAAAATGAAAACTGGAATTGAGTAGGGTGTATACAAAAATTAAATAATTATTTGCAAAGTGTAATTCAGCTATCTATTTTAGTTGTTTTTTGTGGCTAATGAATCACCCTTGCGTACAATTGAAAAGAAAAGCTACAATGAAATTGTCTAATGGGCTAGTCGAGAGAAAATGTACAAAGGACAATTAAATTAAATTATAAATTTTTGCGTAGGCAATGAGCAATGATAACGATAGGAGCTAAATGGTGAGTCTAATGTTGTTTAGAGAATTGTGTAAAGCAAAAACGTACAATAGGTACTTATTATTTGTAAGGCCAGCAACAAATTAAATGTGTGTATTAGTATTAAGAGGAGCATAGAAATATAACAATAAATTACAAAATACGGGAGAGATTTAGACTAGTATATATTTGAATAGGTGCGAATACGAAATCAAAGAACAATTAGAAGTTAACATCGGGTGGGGTGTACATTAGCTAAGGTAGCCCACAAACCAAACAGAAACAGAAACGGCAACTGTTCATTTAACATATGGTATTTAATATATAGATTTCGATTCTGATTCTGCAACATTGCGAGAAAAGACGGAGTGGTCGAAAAAAAAAACAACAACAACAATAATTTGCCAGTTACGCTGAAATGCGGATTCGAAATTCTTGATTATTCTTCATTTTGAAACGGGATCGTCGCTGGAGCGAGAGAGTTTATCCTAGGCAATGGGAATTTAATTCAAAATCATTTTGTTTGCGACCTCTTGCGAGGCAACATGAATCTAACATATTAAATACGTGTATGTTAATATAGTTTAGAAGCCATACCTTGAAGCAAAAAAGACTGTGGGGCATGCACTCTCTCTTTCCAAAGCACCGGCTTACCTTTCCGGCATCATCTGGCTGCAGCTCGTGCACTTGGCCAGCTGATTGACTGGAACTGTTATTGTTCCTGTTGCTGCTGTTGTTGATGCTGCTGTATTTGGATATCTCATGGTCAGCATCGATGGCCAACTCCTGGCCATCAGCGACGACATGGCCATTGCAAATGGCGCGCGACGATGTTGTTTGATTTGATGTCGGCAGCGTGCTAAGCGATGACAGCGAATCCTGTGTGGTGATCAGTGCTGCAAAATCGGTTAAACGTGAGCATTGGGAATTCGATGGTGAAACGTAAGCACTTACCAGAGCTGCGTTGTATGTGCTTGAGTCCCTGCTCGATGTTCATGCTGAGCGTTGAGTTCGAGCGTGTCCTGGCGCTGGTTTGTTCAGGCAGCTGATACACATACAGCTCCTTCGCGCTCTGCGTGCGCAGCTTATCCTCGTCGGCGAGCACCTGTCGTATCTGCGAATTCCACAGCTCACAGACGAGCATTAGGCTCGGCTGCAGCGGGCACAGCGTGGCCAGCTTATGCTTCAGATCCCCGTACTTGCATTCAGAGTTCAAACGCAGGCCGTACTTGATTGGCACACTGCCGTCCAGTAGAATTACTGCGAAGATACAGAGGAATAAATCGCATTTCATATGTGTTGAGTTGAGTTGCATTGATTGACTTACCCAGCACCTCCAGATACACGTAGTTCTCCACGGGAAGTGGTAAGCTGAGCAAACTGAATGGGTCGAAACGCACCGACTCGTGTCCACAGCCCAGGCAGCTGACCTTTGACTTAAGCTGGCCGTAGAACAGATCTATGATAATCGATTGATTGCGTGCATGATGCTGTGACCAGGCCTCGGCGGCAACAATCTTGTCGGGCCGTCCATTGGAGTCCTTGAGTTCGCTGTACGGCTTCTCCATCACCCGATTGAGGTCCTCGTGCAGCGCGTCAAGCAGCCACTCGAGAAGCTCCTGAGAGTCGTGCTGGCCACCGCCAGCAAACTGTGGGGCATGTTTGTTGACACAGAAGCGTAATTTTAGCGGCGCCACGGAACGTGTTGTGGCCGTCCACACCTCCTTGAGTAGTTCCGAATAGCGCATGGCCAGCTGGCCGCGCGTTCCCAGCTTATTGGCCGCATTCAACTCGAAGCGATGCATCTGGCGGTGAAAGTATTGCGCCAGCGGCTGTGTGTTGAACAGCACTTGGAGTGCCGCATTCATGAAGCAAGTATTGCCCAGATTATGCAGCCCAGTGGCGCCCGGTGCGTGCACCGACATGATGGAGGTGCGCGTCATGCGACGCCGATCGCCTGGACAAGCGACACCCGCTTGGCCACTTTGCGTGCTGGCCAGCGAGCTGAGCTCCTCGGGCCAGGTCAAATCCTTGTTGCGTATTTCGAGCAACAACTGATCGTTGTCGCGTATAAGCAGCTCTTTAAGGCACATGGTGTCTTCCTCCAACAGTATGGCACTATTATCTAGCGTTGCGCTCGACGGCGGCACATGCCACAGCCGTATATCCTCCGGTTTTAGGCGCAACTGCTCGCACAGAAACTCACCCACCTGACGCATCGTTGCCAGCCGACTGAACGCAGCCGTGTAGGCCAGATAACGCTTGGGCGCCTGCAGAACACTGCTCGCCGCAATGGCCGCATAGCCACCGCCCGATGCCAGAACGCCATAGCCAGCACTGACCGTTGAGCCCCAGCTTGTGATTTGAGTGCTGGCGACGCCACTGCCAGTGGAGGCATTCTGCAGCTGATGCAACAATATGCGCAGGTTTAGCGGATACAGCTCCAGTTCCACCTCCGAGTTGGGTGGCTGGATAACCTGTTAAGCAAAATGTGAAGGTTGAATCATAGGGAGATACCAATTAGTATGGCTTAAGCACTTACCTGACGTGGCAGCGGCAGATTGTCGCCATACCAACGATTGAGCGCCTTCCACAGCGACTTGGGCACCAGCTCAAAGTCGTGATTCTGGACGAGGGGCGTGTCGCGCTTCAGATGACCGCCCTCGCCGGTGAGAGTTCGCACATTGCGATAGGGATTTGTGGTTATCAGATTGCTATTGTCGATGGGGCCCGGACGCTGTTGGCCGCAGTGCCGACCGGCAGAGATGCCGCTGCTGCCCGACACCGAGCCTAGCGAATAGCTGTCGTGTTGCTCCAGGCTGTGCGTGTTGAAACTCTCATCACAGACGAGCGCCTCGTCGACGGCGCTGCGTTGACTGGCGGTGCGCTTGCAGTAGTCGCAAGTGTGTGCCGTGTGCTGGGTATACTGCATCCAGTTGAGCCACCAGTCGCGCGAAATTAGATACCAGAATTGGCCAACACGATACGGTCGTCGCTCCTCGCGCTGCAACCATCCGCGCACAATGTCGTACTCCATGTGCTTGCATTGCGGCCACAACCCGAACACAATGTGACACAGCTCGAATATGAGGTCCAAAAGTGGCTGCATCAGTCTAATGCCGCACTGTACATTCCACAGCATAAAATCCTCTGCCGTCAGCGAGACATTGTCCCGTGTCAGGTTGCTCGGCGCACCGTCGGGACTCTTGCGCTGTGCGAACTCCAGCAGATCGCTAATCACATGCTGCTTCGTCAGATCTTTATACTGTTGCGCATCGCGATTCTCTTTGGCCACAAAGAGCAGCACATTGATCATCTGTAGCGTCTCCTCGTGACTCAGCACCCCGTCTCGATCCACATCAAAGATTTTAAAGCAGACTGCAATGCAAGATAAGAAGAGAGGTTATTACTAGGCAATAGCGGATGCTTTTTAGAGACAGGCTTACAGCGCGTCCGTTCTACGCCGGGTCCTCGACAGGCGGCGCTGACGCCACAGCAAAGCTCCTTGAAGTCAATGTGACCGTCACGGTTCTCATCAAAGGCATTGAAGAGACCGGCCAGCGCATTCTTTGGTATGGGTGGACTAATGAGCGGCCCTAGAAATTGTAAATCGATTTGGCCATTTTGTGAGGTGTTCTTCAAACGCCAAAACTCCTTCTCCAAGTCGCCAATGTCCTGCAATGAAAAGATCATATTACAAGTTAAACCGACTTCTGATAAAAAATGATTGTAAATATAAGCGTATAATTAAATTATGATTTTATATTCCGTATTATCAGTTAAGCCAAGTTGCTTAACAATATATTTGTCGCATAAAAATAAAATACTGACAACTGGTGAAGTGATTGTAAATGTAAGTGTAAAAATAAATTATGAGGTCATTGCGAAAATTATATTTCTGTTAATTGTAAGATAATATATAGCTGACCTTCTCCTCAAGATGCGTAACACCGGCCAAGCTCTGATAGAAGGTGGGCGTCTCCAGTTCGGAGGTAAGGCTGACACAATTATCAGCCAGTAGCCACTTGGACAGCACCGTTGCATTGCGATGCTGGACTATCCAGTCTTGGAACTGCTCAAAGTTCACCCGATCGCCCTGTACAAACAGGGACACGCTCTCGAACGGCGTCAGGCTCACATTACGCACATAGTCCGATTTAATGATGTAGGTGCCAGCATCATTGCAGTACAGGTTCCACAGAAATCTGTAAGGGCAACATGATGAGCATAAGTATAAGTTGTATGTCTAATTTATTATTGACTCACTTGGTTTTTTCCTCCTGGGTGCCGCGTGTGATCAGCACCAGGCCGCATAGCAGGTCTTTGAATGATATCCCGCGCTGTGTGCCACCACAGGCGGCATACAACATGTCCGTGATCTTCGGCGGCACACCCTCGCACAGTACATCCTGCTGGAATGCATTGCGACTGAGATTGATTCGACCCACGCCAGCTGACTTCTTGAAGGCATCTTTCAGGCGTCGCAGCTCGGCGTCGCTAACTGTTGATTGATTTGACAGATAACATAGTTTATAAATAAAACCACATGCAAATAAATTGTTGGGTTTAACCCAATTGGATGTGCACAATTTGCAGCGTATTTAGATCATCGCTCGCAAGGGGAATACCAAAAACAGTTTACGGCTCTGCGGTTTCACACGCGCCAATTTGTCTATATACACGCACATCACTGCTGAGCTTTTTGCAAATGCCATTTAATTCTGTGTCATCAAAAATCTCAAACTAACCTTGTATCTGCAAGAACTATAAAATCAAGAATTATTTATCTTTCATCTGATAATAGCAAAATATCAACATGAGAAAAACTCCTGATTTTCTTGTTGGACATAATTCGCATGTTTTAATGATCATTCCAAATGGAGACTGCTTTTGTCTTTTGACTCTCTGAATGGATATTCTACACAAAAACTTTTTCCGCACCGAATTTGAGTAGAATTAAAACTTGTTGTTTGAGAGTTGCTGAGTCATATGCACAAAAAATCACAAGTGCACCTCTGTAATGTATATATGCAATATGTATATATATTTGTATTTATATACATATTTGAATATGGGTTCCTATGTGAGTTTAATTTTAATTTCATTAAAAATCGTTAAGTATTTTACATATCTATAAAGACGTTCAAATCTGTGACCTCAAACAAAAACCAATCCGCTAAATTTTAACGAATTATTAGACGTCAAAAAAAGACGTTATCAACTAACTGTCAAATAAAGTCTATTCTTAAGTGCCATTTGTAAGTTGTAGATACCGAAAGGGGTGTGTTGGGGTGGCCTTTATAATCATAAATTGAGCTTAAAGAAGCAATAAGAAATAATTGTGCGATTGCAAAGAATTATTAAGCGACGTCATGCGACAACGGTTATTTCATTGCAGGTATTTATATGTTCTTCTTCTTGTTGTTGAGGCAAATTTCTGCATTGGTCTGTTATGATGCAAGTGGAATAGAGGAAAGGTGGAAAGGAAGGGGATGACGTTGCACAATGGTTGGTGTCGACTGGACTTGCATATGTTTTCATAAGAAACAAACCGGTTCATCGTGTTTGTGTGTGTGTGCTTAAGTGCGTGTGTGTTAGCAATCGACACCCGCAAGTGGGTACGTATGGGTACAGATACAAATATAAACGGCATCTTATCAGTAACGTTCGTTTTCTTTGCCTTGGCGGATGGCCATAAAGCGACTACAACAACAGCAATAAGAACAGTTAGCGAGATGAGTGCCAATCCAAAGCAAGTGCAAATTAGACAGAGTAACAATGGGACTGTAATAAAAACCAACGACAAACCCGACGTCACTGTGAGCATATAAGATTGTAATGATGAGAAAAATGAACGACAAACAGTAGCATTAACTGCTTGTGCCTTCTATTTTCTTCGCTTTATCTGAAACATCAAAAAAACGCGGCTGCTGTTTTTCTATTGTGACGTCACTGTTCGCGACCACGACGACGACGCAAATACTCATACACTCACACACACACGCACACATACACAAACACCTACGACATTTGCACACAAGAAGCAAAACCGAAAGAAAAAAACGAGGCGAAAATGAAAAGAATTTGCCATGTCCAGCAATAAAAGCATGGAGAATAGAATGAAAACAACAACAGAATCGATAAAGCGCAATTACACCTGTGTTGGTGCATTATACTATTATTGTTTTTGTTCTAGAACCTTATGTTGTTCTGTCGAATGACCCATTTTCCTTTTTTTGTCCTGCTTTGGGATTTGAAGGTTAGCACTTACCACGTTTGACTGCCTCCTCATAACTGATGCAAGCATGTTTGGATTCTTTTGTACCCATAATTGCCTGGTCGACGACGGCAAATTCTTGAGTGCTGCTGGCGTCGTCGTCTTGTGACTTCACCTCTCACATTTGTTTATATTATTTGTTGCCGTTGCCGGACCTTGAGGGTTAAATCACAGACTCAGAGTCATATACATACAAAAGCAAGTTTTGTGTTTTATTTTATTGTATAAACTTTGTTTTTTGTCACACTTTCATTGCTTTGATACTTTCGCGTTCGCTTATATTTTTTATTTGACTATGAGTGGCCAGTGTGACCACGTTGATAACATAAAAAATACTGTCAAATCGGGTCATTAGGAAAATGAGCAGCTGTTCTGTTACTAGCGATCAGCTGTGTGAATAGTTATCACTCGGCGCTGACTAACACTACTTTCCGATATATCGTTTGATTTCAGTCTTATACAACACTTTCAAAGAGCCAATCATTTATTGTACGGGCGTAATTAGAAAGCAATAATTAAGCGTAATTTTTACGTATAACCAACAACAAAACACCTCACAATTACAAGTGCAGCACGTACAAGTGTAAAACGGCGCGCGTCCATTTACTATTGCAACTTAAAGTGTTCAAACTACGTCGCCATTTTTGCGACAGGGCTCGAAACGAATCGACACACACACAAAAGAAAACCAGAGTCAGTCAGAGTTGAAAAAAAAAAAAAAAACTGTGCGTGCTTGCGTGTGTTTGTTTGTGTCTGCTGTGTGTGGTTACGTCTATGAATTTTTATACATACCTACACCCAAACCATACCCACAAATGAATACCGAACAGCAGCAGTAGCGCCATTTCAAGTAAATTAATCCGACATTAGCCTTGTGTGTAATAATAATCGAAAACCACTGATTACCAACCACCGCCATATTACACAGCAGTAGAGCCAGCCAATAGTTATCGACGTGGACGCTACGATAACGCCAACTGTGAAGAAACAGAGGCAAAAGATAAGTTCAAGGAGTACTACTGCATCATCTTTAGCGAGATTCCGGCACAAAGCGGAAGCACAACTGTGATTTAATCATACAGAAACAGAAATATAAAATGGCCAAAACGTACGACTACCTGTTCAAATTGTTGCTTATAGGCGACTCTGGTGTTGGCAAAACCTGCATATTGTTTCGTTTCTCAGAGGATGCTTTCAACACGACATTTATATCTACAATAGGTGAGTGTATTATCCATATATACATATATATATTGTTATCATTCATGCACAACACCAACAACAACAACAACAACAACAAAATCAACTGCCACCGAACCAAACATTTCAAAGTGCATACATCATCAGTCATAGCCACATTCAGTCATCCTCAGTAATCAACATCGCTCTCTCTCTCTCTCTCTCTCTCTCTCTCTCTCTCTTTCTCTGTGAATTTTTTTAATTAATTATGACGCCGCCGGGCAGCAATCGCACAACACACACACACATTCGTATATATCCATGCTCATTCTCTCAATATCGTCTCTTAGCTCAGCTGGAAGCAGCATACACACACGCGCACACGCACGCAAATATGTGACTCATTTTGAATGCTTGTTTTCCTCGCTCTCTGCAAAGTTATTTGTCATAATTAGTGTTGCTGTTGTTGTTGTGCATAAGGACGTAGCTCAACAGGGAACCGAAAAAGGAAAGTTGCCAATCCAAGACCTTAATAAATGCATTCAAACAGTGCTGACTGCTGATAATTCATTGGAGTAATACTTGATAAACGCTGCGCAATTGAGCCAAAATCACAAAGCCAAAGCTGCGACATAATCTATTCGGCTTAATGATTAATATTCCTTTGAATTCGTATGCTGTTTGCGGAAGTTCATTCTCATGTTTGTTTGAGATGGGTTTTATCAGCTGTGAGAGCAGCATTAAGACAGACACACAGAACCTACACACATCATGTCACGAGCTCAGCAATTTGTCTATTTATACATTTGGCACATTTCCCTGCACTAATTCCAATTTGGGTTATTTACTTAACGGGCGACAACGTTTCGGATCAATTGCGTATTTTCAACCGTTGTCGTCTCTGCGCTCTCTTCTTCGCGCTCATGATTACTCGCTAGCTAGTCACATTGGAGACCCCAGTGAGTTGATGCCCGTTGTTGTTGCCAAAAATGATTTGAATTTATTTATCACGTGTAGTCTTTATTCTATTATATTATTTGTCTTTCTTATCCGCAGGTATCGATTTTAAAATTAGAACAATTGAATTGGATAACAAGAAAATTAAATTGCAAATATGGTAAGTTATCAGTCGCAAAAAATGTATGTTATATATAACTAAACTATAATCGCAGGGATACTGCTGGTCAGGAGCGTTTCCGGACGATCACCACGGCATATTACAGAGGTGCCATGGGCATTATGTTAGTCTATGACATAACACAGGAGAAATCATTTGAAAACATTAAGAATTGGATTCGAAATATCGAAGAGAATGCCGCCGCTGATGTTGAGAAAATGCTGCTAGGCAACAAATGCGAACTAAACGATAAGAGACAGGTAATGACATCCTCAAAAACTGTCTGATTTTAACTACAAATATGTAATCGTACAATAGGTTTCAAAGGAACGCGGGGAACAATTAGCTGTTGAATATGGTATCAAATTCATGGAGACCTCCGCGAAAGCCAGCATTAATGTTGAAGAGGCCTTCCTCACGCTCGCCAGCGATATCAAAGCGAAAACGGAAAAGCGAATGGTATGTGAAGTGGATGAAAATCATGCTCAATTTGTTCAAGTATAAACAATTGACTCTGTTTTGTTTATGCAGGAGGCGAATAATCCACCCAAGGGCGGTCATCATCTGAAACTTACCGAGATTCGAACAAAGGACAGTTGGCTGTCCAGATGCAGTCTGCTTTGACGTGGCAATGTGCGTATGGCACTGATGCGGCATGGTGGTAATAATAATTCTGATAATGTATGTGGTAGTAGTTTTCTTAACTCCTGTTAAGTTCCAACAAACTAAGCGAGCAAACAACTCCCCTGAATATGCGAGTTCATGAATTAATAATACATAATAATGCAAAATAATAATAATAATAATACAAAATAATAATAATATTAACAACAGTACAGCAATTAATTTGGATTTGCATTCGAGACACAAGACGACCACGAGGTGTACGAAATATGCATAAACATATTTATTTAAAAACAATATTCATTAAATGTTTAAACAAAAGTAACATACAACAGAATTGTAAGTAGCGTAAACTGAAAACTGAAAATCAAACCAAAACCATACATCCCTCCCCGCCCTGTGCTCCAGTCCGTTATAGAATTCTTCATTTGTAATGTATTATTTATAAATATTCTGTAGCTCGAAAATTAGCAACTATATGGTTGTTTACAATTTATAAAAAATCAATAAATAAGAATCTTAATAATATACATGCGTATAACAAATACATCATTTCGTTTGCCCTTCACGTATAATCATTTATGAATTTGTAATTTAATAAATATCTATACTTCATTCGATCATGAAACCCGTTCAATGTCTGTCAGCTAGCGCCCCTTATTCAGTTCGATACGCAATCTAGATTCAATACGCACAAGTCAATATCGGTCCACTTAGTTATCGCAAGTTCTAAATAGTAGTTGCGGGTGCTTTATAACATAATAAACATACCACTGGGCGTTGTCAATAAACAAACCGTTAATATCTAATGAGCTACTTGAAGATAATTAATATTTGCGTGAGTAGACAAAGTATGACAGATGGATGATATACGCATATGCAATATGAATAACAACAGCAACACAATGCAGAGCAGTAAAATACATATTGTGAAATTAATTGATAACTAAATCTAAATGCATATTTGATATTAATTAATTAATTATGTATGTACTTGTAAAATTAATTATTAATCGTATACAATTTTATAAAATAAACCATGTGTAAAAACGCATTATTTACTATGCATTCAATTTTCCAGTTAACCCCGCGCTAGCAATGCTCAAAAGGTCTGGGCCAATATTTATTGCTAACTTACTTAACAACTTACCAAAAACAAACCTCGAGGAGGATAACGAATGACATTTGCAAGTCTAAATGTTATTGGATATAAAATTCAAATAGACATTTATTAAATGCACATAATTAAAAAATGAAATGCATCTCATTTCGTTTCAGCAAATCTTTTGCTTATGAAAAACAGAAGTGGACAACTTAAACGTAAATAAAATTACTTTAGGGGAGTTAAACAATGAAATGGAATACACACACAGGGACAAGGATAGGTCTACATAAGGTGACTCGGGACTGGGTTAGGATATGCGTCTCATACATGCAAATTACTTGAGCGATATATAAGAAAATGTAGGTTTGTAAGTTTTGGAAACAAGCAAAACATAGGGGAAATATGTATATGTGTATATACATTTATTATATAGCTAAGCGAATTGCACTAATCATTGTGCGGGATTGCACTCCGCTCCTTTGGCGGATGGCGTCTGGTCAGCGAGTTAATGTGGGTTACGCCTGCGGCAGATTCTGATAATAGGTGGCAAGTATTTGCCAGGCCTGCGGCTCCATAAAACCGTCGGGTGGGCTGACGCCAGTTTTAGCTAATGTGCGCATTTTTGTGCCCGAAATGAACTCAAAGTCCTCCTTGCGTTGCGGATCAAAGAAGGCCATGCGGCTGGCAGTCTTGTCATAGGCCGCCACCCGGAAGGGCAGGATCTAAAAGTAAATATGATAATTGCAGTTGTTCGGTGTTTCAGACAATGCAAAAGCAGCAAAGACTCACCTCCATGCTATCCAGTCCTTGGGCCATTTTCAGCACACGTGCACCGTGAGTGGCATCGTAGAGATTGCCATCGGGATATGCCTGCTTGTCCGGATGTGGCATGCCAGCGGGATCTCGACCCACAATGTAAAAGTTGGCGCCTGCATTCATGCGCGCCTTGGCATGCCACTGCACCTCTGTTGGTCCGGCGTACATCATCGGCGATGGGAATATGGCCAGAACGGTGTCCTCGCGCCGTAGCACTCCCGAATCGAGAACTGCCTGGTGCTGGGCCATGCGCGTCTGAAGCGGCACATCATCGTCTTTGGTCCAGCCGCCCAATGGATGCAGCAGGAGCACTGGCTGCTTAAAGCCCCGCTCCAACAGCTGCCGCTTAGTGTCCTGCATCAGCAGTGCATGTCCATTGTGGATTGGATTGCGCAGCTGAAAGGCGAAAATGGCATCCGCATTGAGCTCCTTGAATCTGCAGCGCAGCTCATTGGGCGTCAGCCGATACTGATCGAGGCCATCCTTCCAGCGAATGCGCTCGATGACGGACAGCTCGCCCCCAACCAGATAGTCGCCGGATTCGTAGACCATTTTGCTGTAAGGATGATTTGGATTGCTGGTGCCAAACTGGCGCGCCAGACGCTCCTCCTTGCGCTGGTAATAGAACTCGGGGCGACGCAGTATGGCCACCGCTTGACCCTCATGCTGGAGCGTCAATGCGGCAACACCATCTAGCCGCTGTTTGTCCGCCTCTGTGGCGCTCAGTACAATGGGCACCGAGTGATTCTCGCGATAGGAAACATCCAGGCCACTCTGCAGCGTATTGAAGTGCAGCGTCTGCAGATACTCATCCTCGCGCATAAAGCCGCGCAGTGGATACGCCCAACCTTCGGAGAGCACCTGCACCCATTGCAGCTCCACAGTGCTGATGGACAGCGTAGGCAGCGAAGCTGCCTCCTGGCGCAGTACCTGTGCCTCGCTAGCCTCGCTTGGATATAGTTCCGGCAGCAGATCGACATCGCGCAGCGAGCGCGGAATGATGCCCTCCAGCTCCAGCAGCGTCACCAAATGTTGCGTCGACTCACGCACTGTACAGCCAGAGGTGCTGACCACCAGCTCGGGATGCTGCGGACGCTCATACTCCTGCGTAATGCCCGTGAAGCCCTTGATGACGCCCTCGCGAGCCTTCTTGTACAGACCCTTCACATCCCGCGTCTCGCACACATCCAGCGGTGTGTCCACAAAGATCTCGTAGAACTGTAAGCCAGCATCCTTGTGTATCTTGCGCGCCATTTCGCGGTCATCGGCAAAAGGCGATACAAAGCTGCAGATGGAAACGACACCGCTGTCCGCAAACAATTTGGCCACCTCGCCCACCCGCCTAATGTTCTCCTCGCGATCGCTGGGCGTAAAGCCCAGATTCTTATTAAGGCCAGTGCGTATGTTGTCGCCGTCCAATCCATAAGCAGGTATACCTCTGGATACCAGATACGCCTCCAACTCAAATGCAATCGATGTTTTGCCAGCACCACTGAGACCTTAAAAAAAAAATAATTCCATTATTAACAAATAAACTTTAATTAGCAAAGAACAGAAAATCAATATTTAGATTACATTTCTTCTTTTTTTATGTTTTAATATTTGTTTTTCGTAAGAATTTCTCAACTGATTGCATCCTGTTCATATTCGAATCTATTTCTGTTGATGATTTCATTTCATTCTACCTTTCATCATTATTTCGCTCGGTCAATAATTCTTTTCTTTCTCGAATTGAAGACGTGTGTAATTTGCTCACCTGTTAGCCAGACGGTGCAGCCTCTAAAGCCGCGGCATAGGCCCAGATTCTTGCCACGCGTCTCCCTTGTGACATGATGCTTCTGTTCGGTCACATTCGTGGCCACTTGGAGGCACTGTGAAAGAGCAAACGAGATTTATGTACACATGTAGTATAAATATATAGCTGCTGACAAATTATCATAAATTAATATTCATGCCGCCTGAGGTTGGGCTGTGCTTTTTGTCCGTCGCTTTTGACCCTAAGGCAGTATCTACATCAAATTTGCTGATTCTGCACAGTTTGTTGACCCTTTAGACACGACAGCGTGTCGACGCCAACTCAACTCTGTGTGAAAAATCGCAAATGGCCCCGAGCAGAGGGAATAATATGAGATAATGATACCATATATACATAATATTGTTTTCAATATGGAGCGAGAGAGAGAGGGGGAGAAACATAGGATCACAGCAAACTATAGAAGTGAAAAATGAGGGAACAGCAAACAAAACATAAGACAAAGGCCACGAGACATATGTTATCTTATTATAGTGTTAGAATGATAGCTAAAATATTCAAATAAATTAGTCTTTATTTTTAGTAAATGTAATTAGTCAAAGGTAGATTATATTCTAGTTTGCAACACACCTAAATAAATCGGGATCTGTATACGCCGAACTATTAAAATAAAATAACAAACCGAAGAATTAAAAATAAACTTATGACAAGATCGACAAAGATTTTGAGCAATAAAATGTAGTTTATTCAAATAATTAAAGCTGGGTAAATAACAGTCTAGCATCTATATCGGCATTCAGTTCTAGATCATTTCTGGGTCAAGAAACACTTAACACTCCACTTCAAACAAATATTATTCTAGCTTAAAGTTTCTCGAGAGAATGCGCATGCGCAAAATTCCATGCTTGAAGTTGTACTCGTAGCCATACCCTTCTTTTGATGTGGGAAAAGTAGCCGATGGGCGGGTTGGGCATGGTCTTTCTATGTTCTTCTCTATCTCTGATTTAATTATATTATTTAACTGCACTTTTGCACGTTGCGATGTATTGCGCGTAAAATGTAAGAATGAAATACTGGACAAGCCACAGATCGCAGAATTGAATGGGCAACGAGTTGATTTTGCCGAAATAGACGTACGCAACGAGCGACGAAAGCGAACTGGAAAGTTTCAATAATATTTACCGTATTATATTGCGGGCCGCATTACCAAGCGAAACAAAGAGACTGGGTGACTGAGAGTGACTCTAAAAGAGAGCCAAGCAAAGCCAAATGCTTCACGCTCTTGTGGCTTTAGTTGTGTTCCATCTGGTTTAAGATCGTTTTCTATCTATCTGTCGAGCCATTGTATGGCATCTGTGTTTGTAAATGTTATTATGAAAAAAGTGTGCGTTTTTGTGTCTGTTTCTGTTTACGTTTTATTTGTTCCAAAAAAACATTTCACTGTACGTTTTAAACAAATACAAATGTTTTAATAAGAGATTAAGAATTCCTCATTCGATAAATGAAGTCTCCTTCAAATGGTACTCGCTCTACAAAGTTATAATAAGAAACACTTGTTTTTAAGTGAAAATATTTGCAAGCAAAATAATTGCCACATTTATGCGGCAAATAGTATTTGTAAATAAAAATATAAGTGTGTATATAGAAGCAGTTTCACAAAAAGTATTTTTGGGTCAATTAATAAAAATGCAGTCCATAATTTCACCCCATATAAATGATGTTAGTAATCCAAATTTTGCTTTTAAATCTTATAATATTTATCTTATTAAACCACGACTTTACAATTCGACAGATTTTAAGGGCATACAAATGCAAAGCAAAGCTAAATTTATCGAATGTTATTATTTATAAGAGAATCTAAACAAACTACGAAAATGTATTCAAGGTAGTTCTGAATATTCCAAAAACTTATGGTTTAAAAGACTTGTGGGAGAACTTCAAAAGATCAGTGTCATGACCTGTACTTTAAATTGAAAATCGGCACGATTTGAAATTGTTTATATAAGTTGTAGTTGTGGTTGTATAAAACTTACCGAATCGCTGCATTTTTCATGATTTAATAAACAACATTTGCCATTGCTATTGTTGTTATTGTTGTAAATGTTGTTGAGCAAATTTCTGCGTTTTGTGAACATTTTCCGAAAATATCTTAAGCAAATATCGCACAAATAGAAAGCGCACTACAGCACACCACACACTAAAATGACAAAGTGACTCTGATAATTAAACAAGTGAGAGTTTTTGTTGCTGTTGTTGAGAGGTCTGCCTTGTAGCCGGAATCAACTGTGTGGCCGCAAAAAAAAAAACAAAATAAATAAATAAACAAGACGCGCTGAACTTTCTCGACGAAGCTCAAAACTGCAACTGATATTTGTTGGACACTCGTACCGTTCGTTAAATGCAGCTGGGACTAAAATCTCGAGGTGGATCAGAGGATAAGCTGCAGCGGATTTGGTAATAACTTGATGCCCAGATGGTGATAAGTAAAAATACTTGTTAAATTTATAGAATCTTATCTCAAAACATCCTAATAAAAACCAGATTTGATAACAAACAACTCACTTAAAAATGCAATATAAAACCTAATTTGCAACTTTTATTTGAATAATGTGGCTCAAAACAAGGGATAAATATGTATTAAAGCGTTTGAATTGTGTAACTTCGACTAGGCTCAAAATATAGGTTAGGGTATAGGCCAAGTTAGTTTGATAGTTAGTATATACGTAACAGTTATCATAATAAAAACACCATTAGTACGTGTACATTTCGAAAGAAAAATGAGTTGCGAAAAAATACTTGAAGATCACGTAAATTTAATGCGCAAACCTATGAGATATAAACATGTGCTCATGTATGTGTATACTGCTTATGTTCATTGTATAATCATTTTGTTGAGTCACTTGAAGAGACTAATTAAAAAATAAAGTCGCAAAAACAAATTATATGAAGCTGTAAAACAAGAGTAAATGAGACTAAAGATGACCAGAGAATCAACATTTATATTTCAAAATTAAAACCATACAATAATTGAAGTTCAAATAAGTGTATTAACTTGATAGTTTAGCAGTTAATAATAACAAACAAATGAACATTAAATATTTTTCATATAAATGTAAGTACAACTTGCTTGCTTGTCGAACTGAAGAGACCAAATATGTTTCCTTAACAATCGATAGTAAAAACATACTATGCCGGTCATTCAACTTGTGACTGAATCTGGAATTGGCCAAGTCTTCAACAAACAACAGCAAACGCTGCAGATCTCTCGAATTGCAGTTAAAGTATGAATGAGACACGAGTATTTCGTACTTCGAATTTCAACTTATTCACAATTCGTTAGGATGGCCCCAAACATGCTAAGTTGGCTGTCTGCAACAAACATACTTTCTTTTAAATTTCAACTAGTTGTGCACCGCTGCAATAACACTTGAGAGTGTGTTCCGTAATGAGCACTGAAAGAAAACCAGTTAATAACTACATGTCTTGCATAAGAAAGGCTATAACTTTCAGCTATTGGCCATAACTGCTGACCAGAGCAACAGACTGTCATAAAATGGGTTGCAGACAGGAAAAGGCCTTGCAAAATAAAAGGAATAATAATTTAAAAACAATACTAAATAAACATACAAATAGATTTGGATTCCGTTTTATCTTCTAACCAGTTTTAGTAACAATCAATCAACACTTACATACACATACACACATAATTTCCAGCTGTTTGATTTACATTCGTATTTTTTTGGAGACGGATTTATTGGTTTTTTTATGCATTTTTTTAGCGCATATTATTTTCAGCTTTTCACTTTATTCTAAAATCGTAAAAGATTTATTTTTATTTTTTTGCAAGCTCAACAAGTTGATGCAACAATTTTTACGAACGTTTAAAATTATGTTTAAACTGCTTAATAAGCTGTGTAAGTTGTTCTGATAATTGTTGTAATTAAACGCTTACTCGTTAATGTCAAATGGTGCAATTATTTCAATAGACACTTTTAAAATTGTGATTAAATTGTTTGATAAGCATTATCTTAGCTTCGTGGCTCAAGTTGACAGTAAGAGCTTATTAATTGAGGCAGAATTGTTTTTGTAATGCACAAAACTTAAACACTAACTGCTTACATGGCACCTAATTGTGGGTAAATTGGATAATATTGTTATATTATTATTTTTATATAATTAAAGATAAGATTAGAACGCTAAGGCCACAAAAATAAATAGCTAACTTCTTTATGTGTATTACGTGTTTTTTTTATTAAACCACTATTTATTTGACTCACACTCAAATGTTATATCAAGCAGCTGTTAAAGAACAAAAAAAAGTGTTCAAGCACAAACACAAAACATTTCACTTCACACTTCCATTGGACAACTGTTCAAATAGCCCATATTGCACTGTATTCTGTTGAGGTTTCGTGACCGAGTCACGAATTTTCAATTTCCTTGGCACACTTGTATAAATAAGAGTGCAGCAGTTGCACAGTTGTGGCGCAAGAAAATTACTTACCGTCTTTTGACGCTTTTTGCTGTGCTCAGGTGCTTCATTCATGACTTGCTCTGGGAGTTTGCAATGAAAGCCGTCCAAATACTAAGCGAAAGCAAAGAATACTGATGTGAGCACAGGGTGTTTGGTGTTTTTTTGTTTTTGTTTTTTGCTCAATATTTGATATAAAAATTCACTGATCAATGAATGAATGTTTGCTGTGAATTAATTGCGTTTGAGTGTGTTGTTACTTTAATGATGGCCAAATGCTGGTCATGTGTTGTATTCTTTGTAGGAACTGATTTTATTTTACTATTTAACTTTGAACTTAGAACTATTTAAAATAAAATCTAAAGCTGCACAGAAATTTTGTGATTTGTTCATCACATATCACACACATACACTACTCACACAGATTCACGAACAGCTGTTTCAAACTATAGCATGTTCCACAATTATCGATTGCAATGTTATCGCTGATTACAGTTGGCAGCACCGCGCGCCTCATTTCAAATATTTAAAAATAAAGTTATTATTTATTTGCAAATAGCATTGACAAATATTCGTACACAAGTTGAAGCCTTATACAAACTATAGTTTTTTCTTTTGTTTTGTCATCTAATAGGGTGGCGGCTGATGAGGATACTGCTGCTGCTGTCCCATCATGTTTGGCTGATTGGGCATTTGTCGCTGCAGCTGTGCCACCAGATTGGGCGTCTGCTGCTGGTTCATGCTCTGTTGCTGCTGGACCATGCCGCCACCGCCGCCAGCAACCGCACCACCACCGGCTTGTGGTCCGCCACCCATTCCACCGCCGGCCATACTCTGCATTTGCATCATCTGCTGATGACGGAGCTGTTGCTGCTGGAATTGTTGCTGTGTGGGTATTACGCCTGGTTTCCCTCCACCCGCGGCTTGTTGGCGTGCATAGGGCGGCACTTGGCCAACGCCTACGCCGGGTCCTGGACCCATCATGTTGGTCATGGTTACATTGGGCGCCTGATTCATATATTGTCCCCGATTGCCGGCCATCATACCGCCAGGAACACCACGCTGTTGCTGCTGTTGTTGCTGCTGCTGTTGCGCAACAACTGCTGCAGCCATGAAGTCGGGATTGTTGCGTTGTGCCTGCTGCATCTGCGGATTGAAATTGCTCATTAGACCAGCTTGCTGCTGTTGCTGTTGATTTGGAGCCATGCCCACGCCCACACCGCCTCCGCTTCCACCGCCGCCCTGTTGCTGCATTCCCTGATGCTGCTGCTGCTGCTGATACTGTTGATTTTGGAAATTTTGAAATTGCACCTGCTGTTGCTGCTGGATCATGCCCTGCTGGGGCATGCCGCCCATGCCCATGTTCGGGTTATTGCCACCAGCGCCAACGCCAACACCAACGCCGACGCCAACACCGCCATTGCCGCCAGCACCGCCTCCCTGCATCATTTGATTGGCATTTGGATTGACCATGCCGACCATGCCTTGTGTCATCTGCTGCTGCTGCAATATTGGATTCTGTGGCATGCCCTGCCCCACCATATTCATGCCACCCAACTGATTAGGCGCCATGCCGCGCAAATTGCCACGCATGAACTGTTGCTGCTGCTGTTGCAGCTGTTGATTGGAATTAATTTGCTGCTGCTGCTGCTGCACATTGGGCTGCTGTTGCATGGCATTGAAAGCGCCGGCTGCCTGCGGATTTTGTTGGGCATTCATTTGCTGCTGCTGCCGCAATTGTTGGGCATTCATTTGCTGCTGCTGCGGTCCCTGTTGCTGCTGTTGCGCTTGTTGCTGCTGCTGCTGCATGGGATTGAAGCCGCCTGGCGGCTGTTGTGGTTGTTGCTGCTGGAACGAACCTGGCTGCCGTTGGCGCAGCATCTGTGACAATGCTTGCTTGGAATTGGTATTCAATGGCGGTCGCTCAATTCGATTCACTGAAATAATGAAAAGTAGTTTAATTTGCATTTCTGACCGGAATCGATTGATTAATTACTCTGCATGTTCTGCTGATGCGGATATTGATTGTGATATTGCTGCGGTTGCTGTTGCTGCTGGGGTGCATTATGCCATTGCTGTTGCTGCTGCTGCTGCTGCTGTCCTGGCATGCCTTGCGGGCCACCCGGCACGGGTCCCTGCATAAAGTTCATTTGTGCATTGGGCTGCCCATTGCCGCCCACGCTAAGCTGCTGCTGCATTTGATTGGGAGCCATTTGTTGCATTTGAACCTGCTGTTGCTGTTGTTGTTGCTGCTGCTGCTGTTGCATTAGCGCATTCTGCTGTTGCATCATCGCATTCGGCCCAAACTGCTGCATGTTCATCTGCTTTACAGAGAACAGAATTAAGAGTAGTCAAGGATTAAGGATTAAGCATTTAATTACTGCATACCTGCATATTCATCGGCATTTGTCCCATTTGGTTTGGCTGCATTTGCTGTTGCATGTGCTGCTGTTGTTGCTGCATTTGCTGTTGCTGCTGCGCATTTGGCTGCTGCTGCGGCTGCGGCGCCAACTGTGGTTGCTGCTGTTGCGTGTTGACCACGGGCGGAGTTTTCGGATTCTTCGGCTTGCGCTTGCGCGTCGTGGTGCCCTTGCCCCGACCTCGTCCCGTGCCAACGACAGCACTGGGCGATTGATCCACCGATGACGGCGTGTCGGCCTTCATCATTTCATCCTTCTGCGAAGGGACGAGAAGAATATTATTTGTTGCGGGAGGCTCCAAGCTGTATATACTTACTATACAAATCTTCTCCGGCACTGGCTCAATATCCTCTGGCGGCAGCGGCAATGGCTCATAGTAATAACTGCTTGGCTTGACCAAACTGTGCGTGTGGTATTTGAGATTGCGATGCGCCTCCTCGTAGGTGAGCGGCTTGCGTTCCAGTTTGACAGCACCGAACCACACCCAAGAGAATGGAGCCGGATTCTTGTGCCCCTCGAGTATGTCCCAGACGCTGATGCGCTGCTTATCCGAGATGCGCAACTGCTTCTTGTCCATGTCGCAAATCTTATTGCCCTTGGTATCCATGCCAGCGTGCTCACAGGCTATGACCTGAAAATGGAATGGAGGGGAAGTGAAGGCAATGAATCAGTAAGGGATCTGTAATCTTCTTATTTGCGGTGGTGAACTCACCTCTGTGGGCTGCTTGTAGAGTGGCAGTAATTGCCGTATGACGCGTATCGAAGCATTATTTTTCTCGCCAATCTCTTTTTTGAGTTTCTTCATCAGATTGAGATAGAGCTTCTTGTGTTCATCCCGCTCTGATTGACTGTCGGAGACGAGCGTGGAGTGAACCAGCGTCGCCAGCATGTCCACCACTGTTGTAAACAGTTCACGATTGCAGCTCAGATCGACGACACCCTGACAAACCAGCTGGGCAAGCAATATGGCCCAATCCGTTGTGGGTGTACTGTTCTTTTGTATCGCATCAAACATGCCGCCCACCAGCGAGAAGCGCAACTGCAGCGCATCCAGAATTTCCTCACGTGCTTGTGGCTCATCGATGCCACCAATGGTGTCCAGCTGTCAATTCGAATAAAGTATTAGTAACCAGCAGTAAACAAAAGACAACCAAACAAGCCGAAGTACCTCAGCAAAGGATTGCAGACACTGCGAGAGCTGGGAGTAGAGTGAGACGAGCAGATTCTCTTTGTACTCGTCCTGGCCCTTCAAGCAGGTGAGAATGAGGCCCAGGAAGGGCTGATAGTTGAGCGGCATCTTTTTGTTGCGAGCGGTAAGGCTGCCATTGCCACCGTAGCTATTGCTGCTGTGGCAACTGTTGCTCTTCTCGCGCTCATCGCCGCTGCCAGAGCTATTGCAGTCCGATTTGGGCACCTTGGAGAAGTAGTTCATGCTCTCGAGCACCTGGCCGGCTACGCGCAATATGCGTCCCTGGACCGCGGGAGTTAGCTTCGCAATGAGCGGTGCTACTAGCCATGTGGAGGGTTTGGGCTTATGGGTAGCCTTCAGTGCACCCGGCAGAGTCACCTCCTCCATGTGAAACACATCGATGGCCGCTCGGGCCACCGTATCCAGCCAAACATTAAGCTCCGTATTGTTGCTGAGCGATGTATTATTGCTGAGCGACTGCCGATACATGAGCTGTAAATCCAGCCAGGAAATGCGCAAGGTCCACTGATCCAGATGCTCCAATATACGCACTATCATCGAACGCTGATCCAGCTCGGAAATTATATTGAACTCCGCCTCCGGATAGCAGATCATGTGCAGCACACGCTGCACCTGCTTGGCTGTTAGCAACTCATCGATGATCATGTCGCACAGCTGCTCCGCATTCTTCAAGCAACGCTCCAGCACGTGCTCCTGGGCGCAAATCTGCTTGAGCACTGCCTGGGCAAATTCGAGCAGTGAGATTTGCTCATTACCAACCAGACTGCTGCCCGTTGTCTGCTGCAGTGACTCCTGTTCGCTGCCCAAGCTGCCCAGCTGCAAATCGCTTGTGCCCAATATCTGGCTGAGATCCGCCGGTCGCTGCTCATTGCTCTTGGGTGTACTGCCCGGGTGTACGGGTGTATTGAAGCCACTGCGCTTACCACTGCCAAAGGCGCTGCCGCTGCTCGAGGAGCCCAGGCCGCTGGCCACGAGCGGTGTTTTCTGCGCTGCGTTATCCACCACAAAGAGTATGGCCTTGAGCACGGCCAGCACCGCAGCAATGGGTATGGTCTTATGTGCCCCAACCAGCAGATGCCGATCGCAGCTGAGCCGGATGCTAAAATCACTGCCTGTCGCATGAAGCGGATTGGGAGACGTGCTAACCGAATACATGCCCGGCTGCGGAATTTCCAGTGTCTTGAACAGCTTCAGCACAAGGTGACAGGTGAGACGGGCGCCCGCCTCGGCATCCACGCTCAATTCCCCACCGCTGGCGCCACTCACCAACGTCGGCAGCGCACATTTACTAACGAAATCTGCGAGGGAGAAGCAATGTCGCGCAACCAGGATGCACACAAAGACGGCCAACGCATTGTGCGTCTTGCTCTGGCCAATATCAACCTGGCCGCCAAGATGCGGATAGCGTGGACTCTTGCTGCCACTGCACAGGCTCTGCAGCGCCGCAATCCACTCCTCGGAGAGCACATTGCAGCTGGCCGTTAGCTCTGCACAGGCCAGCGCCACATCGTTCAACCGCTCATTGTCCGTTTCCCGGCAGACGGCGATCACAGCGTTCGACACAAAACTGTACACATTTGCCGATGATTCGTGCAGCTGGCGCAGCCAGTGCGACTCTAATTTGCCACCACGTCGCGGCGCCACGAACAGCTCCTGCAGCAACTGTGTGTTATAACCCTGCGGTGCCAAGCTGCAAGCAGAATAGATTCGATTATTACATAGCAGAAGGCATTCATCATTGCTCAGAACTCACCTGAGTTGTTCGGGCGTATTGAAGATGTCCTTGAATCGCTTGATGCAGTTGAGCTGTTGATAGTATTCTGCTGCCTGCTCCTTCCCCTGCAGCAGAATGCACGACTCGTGCAGATCGCTGAGGTAGGCGAGAATGCAACGCTCTGCGGAACTGCATTCGCTGGGATTGCTCACGTGGCGTATGGTCCGACAGAGTCCTTCGAATACGGACACTGTCTGCTCCGGCGAGAGCAGCAAGCAGCTGTGGTAACGTCGCAATATACTTACAATATACAGGGCCAACGAGGTGGTATAGCCACGCACCATGTTGGATTTCTTCTGCTGCAGCTGATGCTCCACTTCGGGCAGCTCCTTGAGCAGATGATCGCACAGCTCAAGAAGGCTGTAAATGTTGAGGGCAAGCTCCATCAGGTCGAATAGAAATGCCACATGCTCCTGAACGGGCAAATAGTTGTTGCTGCCCAAAGCGAAGCCGTTCAGCTGCTCGAGCACATTGGCCGCACACTGTGCGGTGACCACATGCTGATCAAAGTAGGCCATGTGCTGGCATTTGGCTGTTGTCGCCTCAAAGTTGAACTCGTTGCGCGAATGCTTCTTCACCTTGCCGCCCTCGGCTACATCGATGCTGAACTTCTTGGTGAAGAGTTTGCCAATCTCCTTGGACATCTTCTTTACGGCGTGCTTCTTCTCATCGCGTTCCTTGCCCACGCCAAAGAGGAGAATGTAGCGTTGATTGCTTTCGCTGCTGTAGCTGGACATGCTGGGATCGTCCTGCGGTATGGGGAAGTGTTTCGTGTACACATAATGCCTGGAAATGCTGACGCCAGAGGCGGGCGTATCAACGCCACCTCCATCACCATCGCCGGGTCCACCAATTTTGGGACTGTCGGGTGCCTCGTGCTGTTGACCCTTCTCCTTAATGTTCTGCACCAGCTTATCCAAATCATCGTCCACGTTGGAGTCATCGAATTCATTGTGCTTGAAATCAATACCAATGCCCGAACCAAAGCCATCGTCATCGAATGCATGAGCTGTTGAGCTGCTGTTGGGTGGCGGTGGCGCTGGCGGCGGCGGTGAACTCTTCGCTGCCGGCTTATGCACCAGCATCGACTCGAGCAGCAGATCGCCACGCGAGATCAATGTGTGCATGTACGCATTGTGAGAGAAGACATCGTGACGGATGAGTGCACTAAATAGCTGCACCAAATTTGTGAATTCGGTGCGCTGTTGGGCGCTACTGTTGTGTTCATCCAGGACGGGCGCATCGTGATCCAAAAAGTGCATGAGAACGTGCTGAAAGACGGGCAGGCCGTCGATGATGCCAGCACCGGAGGCCAGTGAATCCTTGTCCTCTTTGTCGCCGCACAGATCCGCTGGTGTGCTGGTCACATCGATTTGACGTTTGTCTAGCAATATGGCCACCACAATGGCCCGATGCTCGCCCCAACGCTGACTGGACACCGCCCATTCGCACAAGATGCGCACCGTATCCGCATCCTGTTTGGGCTCATAGACAGCTCGCTGTGGCTGCTGCTGTTGATCGTCCTCGGAGCGGCGCAATAGCTGCGGCGATTGTGGGGGAAATATGTGCGCATAGAGCGTGTCAATGGAATTGCACTGATCCATGCGCTCGAAGCAGTGAGTGTCCAGGTGATCCAATGTGGCTAGCACATTTGTATAATGATTCTTGCCCGCACTTAACCACTTGGAGGCGAACCAGCGCTGCTCGGCGTGCTGTGTGCGCAACACAATATCCGCTTCGGCGGCACGCAGCTGCCTCCTCAACTCCTGATTGGTGCGTGGACAGCGTGAGGCCATTGGTAGCACCGACGGCGCCAGCGGCAAATGATCAAGTGGACTGCCCACCAGGGAGGAAGGTGCTCGGTGAGCTGCTATGCCGCTCCATACCAGCGCCGTGGGACACTCAATGGTAATCACTTGCAGTATGGTACTCAAGTAGAGCACAATGTCTCGATGATGCGGACAGTTCATGTAGTCATGCAGTGCCTGCTCATAGGGATCCACAGATTGTTGTTGCTGCTGCTGTTGCTGATGATGGTGCAGCTGCTCATCGGGTGCATCCAGTTCCATGGCCTGTGATTTGATTAGAGCCTGCTGTTGCTGTTGTTGTTGTTGCTGCTCGACGGCCGAGTTTAGAAGCTGGGCGAGCTTCTTGGCCACCAGATTGGCCATTTTACGGCACAGCCGCTCCGATTGCACAAAATCGTGCATATACTGCAGTGCAAAGCTGAGCACCAGCTTCTTCAGCGGCTCATCGAAGCTGGCCTGCGTGCGCATCTTATCCAGCAGATCCAGTATCCAGTTCAGAAACTCCTGGCGATCCAGCAGCGATTCCTCATACATGTACTTGCTCAACTGATGGCAGTACTTCCAGTACTTAAGCGCATTACGACTATCTTCAAACTGGCTGCCAATGCCAGATATGCTCGAGCCGGGCGGAACAGCGCCGGCGCTAGCTCCAGCTGCGGCGCCAGATGCCGAGCCGCTCAGCGCGGCCAGTGCTGTGCCCGGTGGGGCAGCAGCGCCGGCGACAGCTCCGCCAACCGAACCGCTACCCACAGCACCTGGCTGTCCATTGGCTGGACTGTGTATGGGCGGCAACGGACTCGTCATGCTGGGCACCGGTATAACATTGGGTGTCGACGTGTTGCTCACGCTGCTGTTGTTGTTGCTGCCGCTATTGTTATTGTTGTTGCTGCTGCTGCTGTTGTTGTTGGCACTGCCATTGCTGTTGCTACTGCTGGTGCTGCTGGTGGTGGACGAGCTGCTGCTGCTGCCATTGGATTGCATGCCATTCTTATCATAAGCTAAAAACCAATTGTAAGGAGATAGTTTTGGACTCTACTCGGATCAAACATTAATGTACTTACACTGCTGATAGTATTCCTGCAGTTTGGGCAGCAGCTCCTTCATGAACTTGATCATGTTGCATGTCCATTCCGCGGCCGGATCATAGATGCTGCGCTTCTTATTCTTCGATTCGGTAAAGCTGAGCGTGTATGCCGCACTCAGTTTGATGAACCAGGTGGCACGCTGCATGTTCACTTGGTTCTCGCAGAGCGTTATGAATATTTCCTCCTTTTTGTTGAAGGAGGGCGCCCGTTTGGCCAGACTGAGAAGCGGCTTGTTGCCGGCCAGATCTTTGAACCAAGCATCCACCGTGCATTTGCGACGCGGCGACACCGGCCAAAAGTTATCTTTGCAATTGATTTGCTGCTTTTTGCGCACCGTATCCTGCAGCGTCATTAGCTCCTCCTTTTTGGCCAGCACGCCGCTGAAAAACGCGCTCACCTTGCTAGCATTCACATTCGAGTTGTGCGCCGTGCCAAACTCATCGGACAGCGGCGGCGTCGTTGTGAAGCCATGTTTCACATTTGTGGGCGTCAGTTCGTCCTCGCGCTGCTTGGCGTCTTGCGGATATATATCCGGAGGGCCGAGGCGTGTGCGCTTGAGCGGACGTTTCTCCTGCAGCAGCGAGAGCATCGTTGCGGCCTTTTAAATGTGCTTTTACACAATAATTTTGCAATTTCTGTGCAATTTTCACTTTGGTCATGCACAACAATAACACGAAAACAAAAATAATTATCGATATATTATAATCGATGAAGACAATTTCTTAGTCATTTTACAGCACTGATCTACTTAGAGATGCGTATATTATATTTCAATAACTATCGTTTGCATAACGATATTGTCAAGTAAAATAATAAATTGAAATGTAATTATTATGAATCAAAAAATGTTTATTGGGAGCAAGCAAAAACTGGAATGCAGAGTATTACAAATTAGCGACCTTCAATGAACACTAATGAGTAAATATTTATTTTAAGGCAATTATAAAACGTATTCAATTATATTTGAAAAATAGGCCTCATTGATTTAGAATAAAAAGCTAGCACTTAAAGTGTAATATAATAACAATATATGTGAAAATATATATGTAAAATATACATACATTTATAAAAATCTAGAGTATATAATTTGGTTTACGGACTACGTATTATTATTCCCATATGCGATTTGCATGATGATGTGTAGAATTGTTTTTTGGTGACTCCATGAATCCAATTGCTTACCGATCGAATTCCGGTTCGTCCTTATAATAATGCTCAACGGACTTAATGCCTTGACTGCACTCAAAGCGCAGCAGTAGCAACTTAGACGCAAAATCAGCTGGCAACTGGAATTTATGGCATTTTTATCAAGTAAAAAATATATTTGTAAAAGAAAAAGCTACTCACTCTTTCCATAATATCGTGCCTAATATCAGTGGCAGCCGCATAGATGACCATCGGCTGCTGATTTGGGCGCTTGGCTAGGATGGCGATTGTGTCCACGATGAATGCATCTGTTATGCCCAAGCAGTAGCAGATGTTTAGATACCACAAATGATCATTGTTGCGGATCAGATGCAGTAGCTCCGCTTCACCAATGTCGCGAGCACATTGCACCGACAGGCATTCGAGTTGCGTGAGATTCGTCAAATGATAAACGCAGCGATCGTTTCGTGGCTTGCAGACAAGCCACTTCAGTGGCTTGATGGCACCAATCCACTGTGCCTGTTCCTCATCAATCCAGCGCTTGCGATGCAATATTAAATACTCCAAAGGCATTCCACTCTGGCTACTCATCGTTTTAAAGAGTCGCTTCTTCTGACTATCCGGGCAGTGAAGTTGTAGATAATTGAGTTTTGAGAACAGCGCCAGCGCGGTGAGTTCAGCATCGCTGTCCTGAAAGCAGAGCTTGGTCAGCTGTGGACAATTGGAAGCCAACTGCTTCAGCGTTTGTGTGGTTAGAAAATTGTTTGCATTGCGCAGTTGAAGTATTCGCAAATTCCGAAGGGATTTGGTTATGGCTTGGAAATCGGCGGCCGTCACTTCATCGTACATTTTCAGCTCCTCCAAGTTGGTGAAGTGACGCAACTCTTGCACTGTATATTAAAATAAATATATATATGTTTATGTTTGATTAAACTAACAATCTGTTCACTCACATTCCCGCCGTTCAAAGTTTTCCACGCCTAGATTTTGTATGAGTGGTAAGCGCACCTTCATGGCCTTTATCAGATCTATGCTCGTGCTCTTGTAATTCCTCACGTAAACCTTGCGTAGGGTTCGCAGTTGCAGCAAATACGGCTGCGCCTTGGAGATTGTCGCATTGCGCAGAGTGATGCTCTCCAAGCGGATACAATATCTGGCCACGAGTGGGAGTATCTGAAGTGGATGATCGTCGTCGTGATTGCAACGTAACCTTTTCACATTACCACCGCACAACCAGAGAAAGGCACGCCAGTTGTCCAAGTTCCGCAACTTGATATCGCTGTCAACGATTGCCTCGAATCGCTTGCGATGCAAATCGACGAATGCATCACGAAAACGCCGACAACAGAGGGCCAGGTTGACCTGATCCTCTAGATTGTGCAGTAACTTGAATATCAACAGTAGGCAGTTAAAAGATAGGTCCGAAAAGTTTGTTGTGCGCGCCATGGTGGTTTATACAGCGCTTTAATTGACTTAACCAAACACATATCTTTTGCAACAAAGGTAATTAATTGGCAGCTGATTCTTAATGACTATCGATAAAATTGTCCAAGAGTGGCTGTATTCGACAACATGAAATTCTTATCAGAAAATGAGCTCATGCCATTCGATTAGAGGGTATTCGATAAATGGTGGGCATATCAACCCTACGCACAATAAGAAAGAACGACGATAACGAAAGACGAAAGAGAGGTAGCAATTTAATAAATTACAAAGGAAAAAAAACGGCAATACAATACTTCCAAGCTGTGTGTGTGTTATTTAAGCAAGTGTACAATTCGTGCAAGGACAGTGTACGCCACGACACACACACACACATACACAGACACACACACACAAAGCACACCGTTTAGATGATGAGCAGCAGAACAACGGACACGGATGGCTCCTCCATACGTTTCAGCGACCACACACTGGACAAAGCGACCAAGGCCAAGGTGACGCTGGAGAACTACTACAGCAATCTGGTGACACAATACGGCGAACGCAAACAGCGCCTGGCCAAATTGGAGGCGCAACTGAAGGACGAAAGTCTAACGGAGACACAGCGCCAGGAGAAACGCTTACAGCATGCGCAAAAAGAGACAGAATATTTGCGCCTCAAGCGATTGCGTCTGGGCGTCGAAGATTTTGAGGCATTGAAAGTCATCGGTCGCGGAGCGTTTGGCGAGGTGCGTTTGGTGCAGAAAAAGGATACGGGACACGTGTACGCGATGAAGGTTCTACGCAAAGCGGACATGCTCGAAAAGGAGCAGGTGGCTCATGTACGCGCTGAGCGCGATGTTCTCGTCGAGGCCGATCACCAGTGGGTGGTCAAGATGTACTACAGTTTTCAGGTGAGTTGACTGCAAAAATAAAAAAAAACCCACACACCATCCATCCGCAATTCGCTGACCGAAAATCAATAAACCAATACAAGCGCAAAGCGCGCTTGCCAAATCATATGCTCTTTGTTGTTGTTCTTCTTACCGTTGTTGTTGTTGTTTTGATTCTTGGTGAAAGTTTTCACACACAAACTAACACAAGCACGAAGACAACACTGCAGTGTTTGTTTGTATGTCAATATACCCAACAGAACCTTGTTACATGCAAAACGTGCAGAATTTCACGTTATTTCTGTGCAACGCAAAAAAGCTTAATTCTTTTTTTTGTAAAGTTATGTTCTTTGCACAAAAGTTCAAATGTGAATTAGAATTTATAGTTATTATTCGCAAAGAATAGTCAGCTTCTGTGTTGTTACATAATTTTATTTAGTTAGTTTTGGGAAGGGTTTGCTTAGATTCAGATTATTATGGCACTTCATATCATACCAGCTTCTTACTTTTATAAATGTTTTGCTTTAACAAGCTCCAATCCAGTCATTTAAAACTTGTGCTGAGTAATTGCAGCTTTTTAAGTTGTTATTTGTACATTTGTAAATTTGTAAATTGCATTATAATTGCATACAGGACCAGGTCAATTTATATTTGATAATGGAATTCTTGCCTGGCGGTGATATGATGACGCTTCTAATGAAAAAGGACACGCTATCCGAGGAGTGCACACAATTCTATATAAGTGAAACAGCGTTGGCGATTGATTCGATCCATAAGCTCGGTTTCATACACAGGGACATCAAACCGGATAACTTGCTGCTGGATGCGCGAGGGCATCTTAAGGTGAGTGATGAGCCAAATACTAAAATAAAAATATCTGATAATCTATATTTCACTTGAAACTTGAACAGCTTTCCGATTTTGGACTGTGCACAGGATTAAAGAAGTCGCATCGCACAGACTTTTATCGTGATTTGTCGCAGGCGAAACCATCCGATTTTATTGGCACTTGTGCCAGGTGAGTATTAATTAATACAATTAACTCACACTTTCAAGTTTGTGATTGTTAAACTATGCGTTCTTGTTGCAGTCCCATGGACTCAAAACGACGCGCCGAATCGTGGAAGCGAAATCGACGCGCTCTCGCCTACAGCACAGTGGGCACGCCAGATTACATAGCACCCGAAGTATTCCTGCAAACCGGCTATGGACCAGCGTGCGATTGGTGGTCACTTGGCGTGATTATGTATGAAATGTTGATGGGCTATCCGCCATTCTGTTCGGATAATCCACAGGATACGTATCGCAAGGTGATGAACTGGCGCGAAACATTAATATTTCCGCCCGAAATACCCATATCGGAGGAAGCCAAAGAGACGATCATTAACTTCTGCTGCGAGGCCGATCGACGCTTGGGCTCGCAACGTGGCCTCGAGGACCTGAAGTCGGTGCCTTTCTTTCGCGGCGTCGACTGGGAGCACATTCGTGAGCGGCCAGCGGCAATACCCGTGGAAGTGCGCTCCATTGACGACACGTCCAATTTCGACGAATTTCCGGATGTCTCGCTGGAGATACGTAAGTGCAACACATCCATTCACATTTTACGTATGCAAGTTGTTCAACTTTCTCTCTTTTTGTGTTGATTGGTTTTGTGTAGCTTCGGCGCCAGTGCCGCAGGGCGGTGAAATTTCGAAAGATTGGGTCTTCATCAATTACACGTACAAGCGCTTTGAGGTGCGAAATTTGGAGTGAAGCTGTGCAGCTTGCCGGTTGCCACACTTTGCCACCAATACCGCCACTACAACAACCCCCACTCACAACACCACCACCAGCAGCAGCAAAAGCAGCAGAAACCACAATTGCAATCGCAGTCTCTCTAACACCATCATCAAGAGCATTCTTAAGCGCTATAAAACTTAATTTTCCTTTTGAATGTCTTACCTACATGTGTATTTAAATACTATAGCTAACATTTGTGATTCCAAAAAAAAAAAACAAAAAAAAAAACAAAAAAACAAGAAAACAAAAACGAAACAAAACAGAAAAAACACAGCAAACGAAAATTCAAAATATATATGTATGCATTATATTTGTAATGTTTTGCGAATCGAATTAAGTTTTAAACGCTTAAACTAACTAATTCTCTACTGTGTATGGCTTTGTTTAAATCCCGCCTTCCCCTTTTTCAAATCGTTGTGTTTAAAATTATGGCACTTGAATAACCAATTTGGCAATTGTTTATGAATTATATACTATTTGTTTTCATTCATTGGGCAGCAGCGAAATTTGTTAATAAATTTCAATAATATATGTATGTATGCATATTCAGAATATTATTATTTAGACAAATGTGAAATGTTTTATATTTAGGCACGTTATTTAATATACTTACATATGTATGTTTTGTATTTATTAATTATGCAACACTCACACACACACACACACACAAACGTATTGTATGTATTAAACAAAAACAAAACCACGATAATCAAGCACACAAATTAGTTACTAAACCAACTACCGCAACCACAACAAAACCCAAAAAGAAAAAAAACAATATTTAAATAACGGTTTCGTTCTCTGTACACAATCCAATCCCCCCTACCCACCACCTATCCGACACCCACAGATATATCCTTCCCCTTCTACTATCCTGAATATTCTTGTAGTTATTTCTTACAGTTTTTGGAGTTTCGTGTGTTTGCAAACAAAAGTTATCGCTGGTAAAAACGCAAGCAAGCAAATTAAATCGAATTATATATACTACAGCTAAACAAAAAAAAAGAAAAGAATCTACCCGAGCAAAACTTAAAGTAATTAAAGCATACCTATAAATAAATGAAACGAGTAAACAAGTTTTAAGAAATTATTTTTGGTAATAGACTATAATAATAAGCATATTGATAATATGTAATGCAAAATGCAATAATAAATGAAACATGTGCATAATATGGACTAACAACAAAGTAATTTAAACAACAAAAAACAAAACCATTTTAAATTAAACGGGAGCTATGATTGGGAGTTAATAATTCTGATTATTTCTAATTGACTACAGGTTATTGATTACACTCAATACAAGCAGTTTTGTTCAAATCAGATTATTTTCTTAAATGAACTGATTAGAAAGCGGACACAAATTCAGTACGCAGTTAAGTCCGCTGCTTCGATTGCGACACATAAAATTACAGATAACAAAAGAAAATAAATCTCTGCCTGCAAATACATTTCGCGATCTAATAAGTATGCAACACTTGGACCACATAGCAATCGACCTTAATCTTCAAAAACTTATAGGTGATTCTCTTAGAATTGATCCAAGTAAGTACTTACCTTGAGATGTTTACATATTTTAAGTTATAAAAGTATAGATATTATACATAGACAACTAAGAACACAAAAAGAATGAACAAAGAAGACGACAAAAAGTAAGCATTGTACATTTAAATGTATGCATATATTTTTCTTTTCTTTTCATTCATCATCGCATTGATACTTCAGCTCTCTCTCTCTTTCTGCTTGTTTTGTGTGGGTGTGTTTGAGTGTGTGTGTTTTCTTGTGAGGTGTGGAGTTAATTTGTAATTGTAATTGTTATTGTAATGCAACAACCGAAAACGTTACAGACATCTGAAAACAAAGATTTCAAATACTCCTCGATTGGAATCAAATTGATCCGCTGATCTATCATAGAAATTTCCTTTAAATCTGTGTTGAATGTGTGTCTCTGTGTTTGTGTGTGTGTTTGTCCGCTGTATCTGTGTGAACCGGAATATATAGCTAGTTGTTTAAAGATATTTATATATATATATACTACATACATAAGTATATATGAATGTGTTTGCATATGGACTACAGACTACGAGAAATTGTTACAGCTGCTTACGGAGGGCGGCAAAAAACTTTACAAAGGAAAGTGGAAAAAGGAGAAAATACTGCGACACAGAAATGTAGTTAAACACACAACTATGTAATTGTTTATAATTAAATGTACTTGCGATTAAATGTATTGTGTGTTTCGTTTTTGTTTTCGTTTTTTGTTCTATTTTTTTTTTTACATCTTTTCGTTTTATTTATATTTATCTTCTTCTTTTTATTTATTTATTTTTTGTTTTGAAATCTTTATTGGATGCTTGTAACGACGGGCAGTAGATCCATAAAATTATAATCGTAAAATGTTAAAAGTTTAACTATGTGCTTAGTGTCTAATGAAAAATGTATACATAGACGAATATGTATTGTATTTCTGCTTATCTCTCGATTTTGGTTGTAATTTCCTTATTATTTTTTTTTTTGTTTCTTTTATTTTTCTTTATGTTTTTACTTTTTACTTTTACTTTTGTTTTATGCAAAAATTTGTCAAGCAGAAAATGAGAGGGGGAGTTCTTCCGGCTTGGGGACCTTGTTAGTTTTGCTATGCGCTTTGCAACTATTTATAAATTTAATTTAAATTGAATTACACGTTAAGTTTTCTCAGATCTTGTTGCGTTATCTCAAATCGTAGCTAATCTTCTTCATTTACGCTATGCCAAGAAGACGTCCAAATTTTTTTTACGCTTCTGCTTTGATTTGCGCTTACTACCAATGTTTCTTTCTGATTATTTTTTTTTTTTGTTTTTGGATTTTTTGTTTTCTACGGTCGATAGTAAAATGTATATATAAATATATATACACATATTTATATAGTTATACGTACGTTTAAGAATTACATTATTATAGGACATAAATCTAATGGGAAGGCATGGTAGGGATAATTGGAGAGTGGGATCTGGGCTTGTTGGGAGATGGTATGTAGGGGGCATGCGGATGGGGGCCTTGCACAATCATATAATAATTAGTAGTAAAATTTGTATGTACAATTCGTTACGTTGCTTAGGACTGATCATCGATCAATAACATGACCTGTTGCGTTGACGTTTGTGGATTCCTTGCGCACTCCACCTGATGAGCATTCCAATCCTTTCGCTGGCAAAACTCCGAGCAATACGGCGTCTTTCGACACAGCGAACACTCGGCCAACGCCTCCCGATTGCAGTTGGCGCACTAAAAATACAAACCAATACAATTTGTTATAATAAAAAAGTGTACAAAACAAGAGGCAGTCATAAAGTGCAGGTCTTCTCGTTCTATGATTTGATTTTAGTGCTTACCTTCTTTGCAGATATGATCTCGTTGCCGTGTAATGAGCCCGATATATTGGGATCATCCATGTCTGTGTGGACCTGGACACGCATCGCACTGACCGCTGCGTCGCGCTCCTTTTGCAGCACTTCGATGCGACGCTCGTAGTTTTGTTTCATGTCGTTGAGCAGGCGTTTAAAATCGTTGGTTGCCTTGACCATGGTGCAGTAGACATGCTCGATGTTCTTCATCGATTGACTGCCGTCCAGGACGGCAATGGAGCCCGCATCGTTAATGTTCACCACAAACGTTTCGCGCTCATACGGATTGCCCATTTGCGTTTGGTCAACCAGCTCGGTGGAGGTATCTAAACTGTCATTGAGCGCCGCCCATGGTTCATCCTTGGACGTTATGTTGTCTTCGGTTAAAAACATATTGTTATCATCCACCACACTGGTGGCGGTTGCTTGCGTTGGGTCCACGTTGTTGTTGTTAATGCTGCTGCCACTTGTGTTGTTGTTATTGTTGGTGTTGCTATTATTGTTATTATTATTGTTGCTATGTGTATTGCGTTTTCGTTTGGGCCCAGGTTCCACATCGAGATCAGTTTGATTTCGCTTTCGTCGCTTATACGGCGTGAATAGACGCACAGGACCCGATGCTGAAACGACATTGTCGTTGTATAATTAAATTATTTCTTTATCATTATTTTTTAATTTGTAAGCTAGCAAAAAGAGGTCAATAAGAATGAAAGATTTTAATATATAATTTAACTATTGAGAATGCCTTCAGATTATGGATTCCATATCAAAATGGAGCGGAATAAATCTTTAAAAACTTTTGTTTTGGCTACAGTAGACAATCGCAAAACTAGTACTCAAAGTTCCAGAGTTGTTTCTAAACAAATGTATGATTAATATAGGCCTTAGGCTACTTAAATTTTTATCAATCGTTTTGTCATTCCTCATAGAATATTGATTTGGGTACATTGATGGAGACAGGGTAAGGTATTAATATTGTGTATGCATCTCTCACCTGACTCACCTGCTTCGTCGTCACAGCAGACTGTGCAACTGCAGTTGGTCGCGTGCGGTGTTAGCGTGCCCTCGTCGATGAGCGACTGTAGAGATTTGCCACCATATTTGATGGAGCGCTTCCAGTCCTTGCTGGAGCCACGACCGCACACATGCTCAAATTCGCTAGGCGTATGCCATTTGTCTTTGTATTTGACACATCGCCCTCGGCCACCGGATCCCAGTTTGCTGCGATAGAGTTCGGCGCAGGTGGTTTTACAACGGATCTGGAACACCTCCAAGTGCGGTGTATTCGATGTCGTTTCCGCCCAGCCCGTTGAGCCGGTTGTGTTCCCAGCACCGCCACCGCCGCCACCAGCATGCTCGAGCGTACCGATGCTGTCATGGCTATTATTGCTACCAGAGCCATCGTGATTCAGTCCAATGGTGTTTGTGGCGGTGGTATTTGTATTACCAGCGCCACTATTGACGCTCGTCTGCTGCTGTTGCTGCTGCTGTTGCTGCTGTATGACAATCGTTTTGAGGTCACCGCCCATACTGACCGTACTGCTGGACAGATAGCAATTGTTGTCGACGCACAGCATCGGTTTAAAGTGTGGTAACTGATCCGGCGTAATCACATTAAATGCCGTCCCAGTTATCATTGATCCGATGGGCAGAGAAACGGGCACTGATACAACACCGCCACTGCCGCCGCCGCCGCTGCCGCTGTTGTCGTTTGATGAGGATGTGACCATGCGAACTTTCGTATCCAACTGCATTACCATAGCGCACATTACAGAGCCCACAGAAATTTCAATAGAGCGCCGTCGTCGTCGTGGTCGTCACATGAATGTTTGTTTTTATATCACAATTATCCAGTATTTATTATTTGTTTAATATTCAAATTGTTATTTGGCGTATGCCGTTTTTTATTATTTGTATTTTCGTGTTTTTTTGCAATTTTTAACATGGAAGAAATCAAAGAAAATTTCGTATGTGTAAGTAAACAACACAGCATGGAAAAATGAAAATCGGTATACACAACAATTTGCGCCACACACAAATTCTGACGTTCTTGTTGGAGTTGCCTGTGTGTGGATGTGAATGTGGATGTGGATGGTGATGGTGACTATGGTGGTGGTTATGGTGGCGGGCTTTTGCTCTGGCTTTGGACTCACGAGTCTCTTTCTGTGCATTGTGGGCTGTGTAGGGCGCAAGCACCGCGCGCATTTTTGTTGCGCCGCCACCTTCGCCACCCAACGCTTCTCCACCCTCTCCCCTTTCACTAAACCGATTCAGCCCACTAGCCACCAACACACACATACTAACACATTACCACCCACACATACACCACTTGTTCTACAGAGAGGAGCATACAAACACGTACACACACACAAGAAACTGGCAGGCACCGCATTCTACAACTGCGCGTTGGCTGCGCGGGCATCCAACGAAACGAAACGAAAGCATACGAACACGATAAAACGAACGAACGACTAAACGAAACGAAACGAACGAAGGAGCGAACGAACGAACCACCCTTGCCGCCAACGCCAGTCGGTCAGAGATATTGGTGTGTTGATTTACCTGATGATGATGGTGATTCTCTAATATGACCTCTTCTTTCACAACATCGCGCACGTCGTCGGGTAATGCGGCCAAATCTTTCACTTCACGTATTCTGCTCAGATGCAGCTCCGTTGTGGAATCCTGTTCCATTCTGCACAACAACTCGACACAACAAATGCACTTCCTCTTCTTCGACAATAACTACTTCTATGGGTTTTCTTTGCTATTTGCTGATTGTTGGATATGAATGTAAAGTTGTTCATCGAATTGTTGCAATTGCAATTGTGGGCTACGGACGTCTGTTGTCGTTCGCTTGTTTGTTTGTTGTTGTTTGGTTTTTTTTAGCTATTGTAGCGCTTGCATTCGGTTTGCGCGCACACCATTCACATTGAATTTGTTTTGCGTACGTTGCCTTTGGCTATTTACAATTATTTTTATATGTTGCAATTTACATTTTTACATTTCTTAAAAGTTGATATCCGCTGCGATATAAGAATCACAACGATGTATCGATATCATCGATAGTTTTCATATTCGATATTCACTCGATGATTTGTATTTACATAAATTACCAAATAAAATTATTAAGCTCATGATTTTAAATCGTTACCAAACACATCATTTCTAATGTAATTGTGGATCATTATTTCATCTCCATAATCAACACGTTTGAAATCGATTCTTAAACATGCGCAGTCAAGCATATATTAATCGAATAGTTTCGTAGCTGCTACTTGGTTTCAGTGACACGTTTCACAAAAATACTTCAACAAACGGATAGTGCTTTTTTATATTAAGGTACATGAAAATACAATTATTTCTGTATGAAAAATTCTTATTGAGTATAGAAAAATAATTTCGTGAGCTATTGAAAGCATTTCGTATGACAGTTAACCAAGCAAATGTAATTATTTGGCTCAGCTAAATTCTAAGCTTTTGCATGCCAAAAATATTACATTTAAATGCTGCGATAACCACGAACTTAGTTCGCTCATTTGAGTTTGTGGGTCGTGTAATCGAACTTATTCGAAATGAGTCGATAACCCTTTCACAATAACAAACATGGTGTGTTTCTGTAATCAGTTTAATAAATAAGCATTAATATTTTTGATATGCCTTTTTTTCAGGCGGATGTTGACGTTTTCATAAGCAATTACACACTTGTGGATCCAGAAATTTATCAACTATGGATCGAAGGTTTTTCCTGTAAGGAATTTTGTCATATGTTATGCACAGATTTCGGAATATGCTCATTTTTATTATTTATTATTGTTATTTTCTCTCAAAGCCAGTGAAGCGGTTTGCTACCTAAAACAGAAGGGATTTGGACATTCTTTGGGCGCGCCACTGGATTTGATTGCATCTGATGTTCTGGATCATTATCGCACATATTCGCTGATTGAGGTCTACTTGCATGCGCCTACCAAATTGATGGAACAATCCTGTTTCCAATTGGAGCCCGATACGCGTGATTTAATCATTGAGAAATATTATTCAATTGATGATGTTGTGGCACGTGAAATACTTGGCAAGAAGTTGACATCACGTTATCGCAAGGATCTGGACGAAGTGGGCGAAAAGACGTGCGTCAAACTTAAATCGTGTCGGTAAGTAAATTGGTCATTATTATAAATATCATATCATATTACCATTTCTATGTACAGTCGCCAATTTGACAATGTGAAACGCATTTTTCGTACTGTTGAGGAGATGCCAGGAACTCTGACCAACAATATTAAGCAGCATTTCTTTATATCCAATGAACTGGCCAAGTAAGTATTAGATATATACATAAGCAAGAATTATTTCGATATTTAATTCTATCGCTATTTACAGAAGATACGCCTGCATTGTGTTTTTGGCTTGTTTGCGCTTCGAAACATCCAAAAAGAAATTGCAGTATTTAAGCTTCAGCGATTTGCTCACCTGTTCGCACTCAATCATGATCTACTGGACCTATACCTATCAGGCAAGTAGCCTACAATCTCAAAATGTTCTTTAAAAACAACATAATCGTTTTCTCTTCTCTTCTTTTTGTTTTAGCACACTGGACCCGAGTATTATGACACCGAAATGGACAAGGAATTCCTTTTAGATTTGCGTGAGTTGCGCTGCTTACTGGACAAGGAAAAGGAGATTAAACAGTGTGTCATCCAAATACATTGACGATTCTCTTTATTTTTGCTTAAATTCATCTTTTTTCCAGTCTGGTCTGCCTGCGTTTGAAGCCTGTTCTGCTTGAGCGCTCTTTTCACGAGCTAGATGGAAATTTTCGTTCGTATTGGCGGGCCCTTATTACCATTGCCTGCAATCTGCATCGGAATCGTGAGCTGAGAGATTTATTTGTCGATCTGTGCGAGAAATTGGTTGAGCCTTGGCGCCAGAATGGCTGGAATCGAGAGCAGGTCAACAAGTTTCTCTCTTCAATAACACAGAGCGTTCTGGATTTGGAAATATCTAGGTGATTCATTTTGCATTATATATATATATATATGAGTCTAATTACGTGATTTGCCTTGCAGAGATCAAGAGACGCGTTGCCTTTGGGATCGCTATATGCAAGTTATAACAATATGTTTGGATAAAATGTATCACATATAAATATGTTTTTCTTTTGTTACAAGTCTTGTTTTTATTTTAGAATTAAACTATAAACATTTGATAATTAATGATTTATTGAATTTTTAATATAAAATTTTAAAAAATATTTTAAGCTTGATAGATTTGCATCTGCAAATGCATCGAGCTTCCCATGCAGCGTTGCCAGACGTGCGAAAAAGCTTAAGCCATGGGAAAGCTTGCATTTGACAAATTGCAGATACTTCTCCAATTGCCGTGTTCGTTGCTCGCTCGCCGACGGTTCCTTAATTTGTTTGTAAACAAAAGAATTGCTGGCAACCAGGAAGCGTGTTCAAAATTTCAATCAATTAAGCAAAAATCTATTGTTAATTTGCATTAGCAGAGCCATGCAAGAGTTTTGGTATGTTCTATTGCGTGTGCATTGCAAATTATAAATTTCTCTAAGTATGGGTGACTTACACACAGACACACACACACTTGTGCATAAAACGTTTTTTGGTTTACATGTGTTCTTCTGGGGGATGTAACATGAACGGCGAGCAACAGTTGCCGGATTATTTTTGGAATTTAATGGGGTTGATTTTGATGATGCTTCTGACAGCCACTTAATAAAATCGTAATGTTAATGTTAACGCGCAAAAAAAGCTGTTAACGGACTATTTGGTTGATTACCAATGTCAATTCTTGGTTATAATTATTGCGCCTCTTGCAGTGAAAACCTGGAGGATCAGGAGGACGAAACACCCGATGAGGAGAAGTCGACGCGCACAACGGATGAGAATCGCAAGTAAGAATCAATCAATGCAGCCAATGGCCAATTAATCACATATTAATATCAAATTTTTATACCCTTGCAGAGGGTATTATAATTTTGTCACACAAAAGGAGACCCCATTTATTATGTTTGTTCGTCCGTTTCTTCCTAAGAGAGATCTCTTTTCAGTAGACATATAGCTGCCCCCAGGAACTATTGGTCGGAAAGTTGAGTTCTTACTAAAAAAAAAGTTACTTTTTTTATACAAATACTTTGCCCATATACATAGATACGGTCATTTGTCTGTAAGGGTAGTAAATCTTCGGTCCTCCGAAGAAAACTTTGATTTTTTCTTGATTATGGTTGAAAGTGCACTTACTAACACAGTGCTCTCTCGGAATTCAGTAGTTTTTTGTTCCAAATTGAATCTTCATTGTATTTAAATTATAATTATTACTTGAACTATCTTCTGAAAATTCAATTTTCGAGCATTCAGTGTAATAACAAAATGTTCTCTCGCGTTTTGTTTGATAGACAGAATCACAGTGAAATTGAGAAAAGGCGACGCGATAAGATGAACACATACATCAACGAGCTATCCTCAATGATACCCATGTGCTATGCGATGCAGCGTAAGCTGGACAAGCTGACTGTGCTGCGCATGGCTGTGCAGCATTTGCGGGGGATACGCGGCAGCCTGCATCCCTATAATGGGGGCGATTATAGGCCAAGTTTTCTGTCCGACCAGGAGCTAAAGATGATCATATTGCAGGCGTCGGAGGGGTTTCTCTTCGTTGTGGGTTGTGACCGTGGACGAATTTTATTTGTTTCCAATTCGGTGTCGAACGTGTTGAATTGCACGCAGGCTGATCTTCTCGGCCAGAGCTGGTTCGATGTACTGCATCCCAAGGATATTGGCAAGGTAAAGGAGCAGTTGTCCTCGCTGGAGCAGTGTCCACGCGAGCGTCTCATCGATGCCAAGAGTGAGTGAGATTCTATAAAATATATGTATATGCATACATGTTAATAGCTTGAGATATTTGTGTTTTATAGCCATGTTGCCGGTTAAGACGGATGTGCCGCAGAGCTTGTGTCGCCTTTGCCCCGGCGCTCGACGTTCCTTCTTCTGTCGCATGAAACTGCGGGCGGCCAACAACAATCAGATCAAGGACGAATCGGACACATCGTCAAGTTCGCGTAGCTCTACCAAACGCAAATCAAAGCTGAATATGGATCACAAATATCAGGTTATACAATGCACTGGATATTTAAAATCATGGACGCCCATCAAGGACGAGGATCAGGATTGCGACAGTGATGAGCAAACAACGAATCTATCCTGCCTCGTGGCCATTGGACGCATACCACCCAATGTGCTCAATTCGTGTGCGCCCATCTCGCTGGACAAAAATCCCCACATTAGACATGTTCTCTTCATATCCCGTCACACGGCCGAGGGCAAGTTCCTTTTCATCGATCAGCGGTTGGTTCCTGCAATTGTTGCACTAATGAAGCATATGCTTATCTGTTATTTATTATTTTTAATTAACAGTGCCACATTGGTGATTGGCTTCTTGCCACAGGAAATATTGGGCACCAGCTTCTATGATTATTTCCACAAAGAGGACATTTCAGCGCTGGTCGAGTGCCATAAGATGGTTATGCAGATGCCCGAGAACATCACCACTCAGGTGTATCGCTTCCGCTGCAAGGACAATGGCTATATCCAGCTACAGAGTGAATGGCGCGCCTTCAAGAATCCATGGACAAACGATATTGATTTTATAATTGCCAAGAATTCGGTGTTCCTGTAGAAAGGTCGTCTACGTAGCCCCTTCTCTAAATGGTTTCAATTGTTTTTCGTTGATTCAAAATATAAAAATATAACCACAATACATATGCAGTTTATATTCTGAATAACGTTTTTCTTATCGATTTTGAAAAGCCATTTTTTTACAATTTCATTACATATTTAGTATATGTACACACTGGTTAAATTTTGAAAGTAATGTCTTATTGAGCATGATCCCAAATTGCCTCCCCTTCAGTCTTCAACTTGTATTGTGTGGAGGAGAATGACACTCGACCTTCAACCAGTTAAGCAGAGAAGCTCCATTTATAGATAGCTGTAATACTTAATTGATTTTTTCCATTACAAAAACCCGTTTAAGAAAATCCTTTTATGGTCGACGCTTAAGTGAGAGTTTCTCTATATTTTCTACTCTTTTTTAATGGAATTTAACGAATAGTTATTATCATAGCACGTAATTCTCCCATTTGCTTTTATCAATGTTGCCGTTCTCATAAGAATCATTCAATGGGCCCTCATCCACACGAAAGCCGGTAAAAATGAGCGAGCGTTAAAGTACATATGCACGTGTGTGTATGTGCATGTGGATGTCCATGTGTGTATATGTGTGAGTTGCTAGTGCCGCTCTCTCTTTGCGCATTCAGTGCGCATATCTTACTGGATTTGGCTTTAGTTGGCATCGAGTGTCCAAGGCATGCGGACGCGTTGTAATTGCTGTGAATTGTAGTCGATGAATTGAAAAATATCTCGCCGCGATGGGTGCCCTCATCTTTCTAGTAACCATTCTAATTGTATTTCTAATATATTCGCTGTTCAAATCAATTAGACGTCCCAGCAATTTTCCTCCAGGTGAGTTCCATCAAAAAATTAATCAAGCACATAAAGAAAGAAATATTATTATTGGTCGTTAAACAAAAAAATAGAATAAATACAGCCCCCATACGCCCTTTGCAGTTGAATGGTCATTAGTTTCAAAGTGACATTAGATTTAGACGACAGTGCTTTCATCAAATAATTAAATTGATCAAGACTATTCAATGCTTAGAGAAAATGCCAGTTAGCAAACATTTCCAACTGTGCGCTGTGAAAAAGAAATATTTGTTAAGCAAAGCCTTTTTGGCGTGGACTTATCTGGAACCAACTATTTTATTCAACATTGTTTATTTATGGCAATTCAACTGGATAAGTTTAGTCACAATAATCCAACTGGAAATGGGTAAATGGAATACATTGTCCAACTGGAACACGTTTCTCCCAAGGTTGCCGGCGAGTGTCTGGCATTGCAAATAGATTTAATTGATAAAATGGTTAGACATCCATCACATTAACCCATAGATGTCTTGTTTGATTGTTTGCAACTGATTTACATATGCACTATCCAAATCAAAGTTAAAGTCGTTATGCATTCATTTAATTAATATACAATAATTCTTATTTACCAGGAATAATTATAATTATTGTATATTTACAAAGTATGATTAGAATTACTGCATATTAATTTAAAAAATACATAAACTTAAAGTTGATTTGGAAAAGAGAGCAACATTTACAGGTCAAGCTAAAAAAAGAGATCTCCATGTGTTCAGCACAAGCAAATGTAAAAGCACACGCCAGATAAGTAATAAATTGACTCGAAAGATTGAGATTTTAGTTACCGATTTAATTATGAATTATGATTATCAGATTTTTCAGTAGTGCCAAATACTACTGACGATAAGATTAGGTAAAGCAACAATAGTTGAATTCATTCAATTTCGAACTCGAATTTTTTTTATACCCTTGCAGATGGGTATTTATCTTTTGTTGTGAATATGTTTCTTTATATAATAATTTATATTTTATTTGATATGCTTATATATTTCGATTTCGATTTCAGGACCTGGTTTTATGCCTTGGCTGGGCAATACTCTGCAGTTCCGTAGGGAAGCACGCGATGCTGGTGGTCAGCACATGCTCTTCGAGCAGTGGGCGAAGAGATATGATAGCCAGCTGCTGGGCCTGAAGCTGGGTCAGGAGTATGTGGTGGTGGCGTTGGGCTATGAGCTGGTGCGCGATGTGCAGTTGCAGGAGGTGTTCGAGGGCAGGCCGGATAACTTCTTTCTGCGCCTGCGCACCATGGGCACACGCAAGGGCATCACGTGCACGGATGGCCAGCTATGGTATGAACATCGCAATTTTGCGATGAAACAAATGCGCCACGTGGGCTACGGACGCAGCCAGATGGAGCAGCAAATCGAGCATGAAGCGAAGCAGCTGCTGCAACAGCTCTCAGAAACGGATGCGGCGGCCGTTGAACCCGTTAACTGGTTGGCTCAAAGTGTGCTCAATGTGCTCTGGTGTTTAATTGCCGGCGAGAGGATCGCCAGCACTGAGGATGGTACACTGCGTCGTCTCCTCGAGTTGATGAATCGTCGCTCGAAGTTGTTTGACATATGCGGCGGAGTGCTCGCACAATTTCCCTGGCTGCGTCATGTGGCGCCCAACTGGACGGGCTACAACCTAATACGGCAGCTAAATGCTGAGATGCACAGCTTCTTCATGGAGACAATTGGCGAGCATCGGCGTCGTCTCGATGAGTGCGAGGCGCGCGGTGCAGAGCAACCCGAGAGTGATGATCTGATCTTTGCCTATCTGCTGGAGATGCGCAGTCGCGGCAAGGACTCCGACAGCTTCAACGAGACGCAACTGGTGATGACAATACTCGACTTTTTCATAGCGGGCTCACAAACGACCAGTAACACAATCAATCTGGCGCTGATGATGCTCGCCATGCGGCATGATGTGCAGGAGCAGCTGCATGCCGAAGTGTACGCCAATATGCATAGCAGCAGCACCAGCACAGATTCAGTTGCATTTCCACATCTCAGTCGGCGCGAGTGCTTCCACCATATGGACGCGTTCATTATGGAGGTGCAGCGTTTCTTTCACATCACACCCATAACGGGTCCGCGTCGTGCTCTGTGGCCGACGAAGCTGGGTGGCTACGATATACCGAAGAATTCCACAGTACTGATCAGCCTGCACTCGGTACACATGGATAAGCAGCATTGGACAGACCCGCACGAGTTTCGGCCAGAGCGTTTTATCGATGCGTCCGGCAAGTGCGCCAAGGACGAGTATTTTATGCCCTTCGGATTGGGGCGACGGCGATGCTTGGGCGATGCACTAGCTCGCGCATGTATTTTCTCGTTTCTCGTGAGGATTGTCCAGCAGTTTCGCATTGTGCTGCCAGAGGGTGAAACACCATCATTGATTCTTCAACCAGGTATCACACTAACGCCCAAGCCGTACAAAGTGCGTTTCGTAAAACGCAAGTGAATTCAATTGAAAAGTGGTATGCTCAACAAGTTATTTACACTGATTTTTTAACACATTCAATTAAAACTTTCAATCCACATTTTAAGTTGATATAATAAAAGAAATTTAAAAAAAAAATTTGCTGTTATTTCTACTCAAGTTGGTTGCTAATACAGTTTGCTTTAAATTTGAAAATGAGTACGTTTATGGAAACAGCCCTGTTAATATTGATAATATCGATAACATAGATGACATTCATCCGGTCGACCAATACAATTTATCGACTGCAGATCTGTAGCTATTGCAACCCAGTAAGCAAATCAGTTGGGATATAGAATGGTGAATTTCCGAATATTTTTACGTGAGCAAAACAATTTTAACTTTTCAAAAAACATATATTTAACTCACATAATACGTTTCTTAAACTTAATATTAAGTGTTAAGTATTTATAAAATGCAATTGGTTAATTCTCCGCCTGTGGAGATTTATTGTCCTCGTCTATTGAATCATATTTCAAATTGAATGCGAATTGCATGTTCGATAATTCATATTCAGCATTACTGATGGTGAAATCTCTACATCTTTTTATTAGTTCCTCGTCATAGTCCAGACTAAATTTGTTGGAGCACGATTTAAGAGCCAATTTGTAATTCTCGCTAGACAACCATCTATCCACTGGACCAAATGAATCACCGGCCACTTTTCCAGGAAATTTGAACACATTTCTGTCGTCCGTATCCGAATGGCCTAAAGATTCGCTTAGACTTTTAAGTTCGGACGTAAACATTTTGCTATTCCAATCCAAATGCAGCAAGTCTCCGCAACGATGTGCCTTTAACTTCGATAACAAAATAAGAATCTATTAAGAAATTACACAGATATTGTACAATTTTTTTATTTTACCCTATATTCCACATCGGCTACTGCATCACTGCCCTGTACAGACAGCACAAATGGCAACTCCGGTTGGAAGTTACGTTTACTTAGATAATTGGGTAGATTTAGAATGAGTTCATTGAATCCTTGCGTTTTGTATGGCAAACGGAGATATCTTAAGTTTGTACAGTTAAGTATAATTTTAAGCAGAGCTTCGTTTTCATTTAGATTTTCTAGCCTAGTATCCAAAGAGAGAAACTGCAGATGCTGCAATTGATTTAAGCTTTCAAAGAATTCTCTTGTTTCCAAGGTTAATAAGCTCGGTTCACCATCCATGTCTAATCCTACATATTTCAGATTTACGAAATTACCAACATCTTTGATTGGCTGGTTAATCGTTAGATAAGTTAGCTTTGGACAATATACAGGTAATTTAGATAGATAACTGCAAAGTTTCCTATCTATAAGGCAGATCGATAGAGAATGTAGATTGGGCTTTTCTTTAAATATATCTAGAAAATCATCCGAAGTCAGGTTATCATAAATATTGTAAAGATTAAGTGTTTCAAGTTGTTTACAATTCTTCAATTGCTTTACTGAAAGAAAAAATGTATATCAATTAGATGATCAATATTATTGGTTCCAGCTTTCCATCATTCTAAGACTTACATTCAATCTCCGGCGGATAGAACAAAGTTAGCGATTTTAATGTTGATAAACTGGACAAGCCAGCAACAATTTTTATATTTTTACTGTAAACGTATTCACAGACTATATTTTGCAAATTTATCATAGCACCACATATATTTGAAAAATCTCTAGTTGTCACATTTTCGTCGACATAATCTATTTTTAAAGTTGTTAGTTTATTTAAGCCATCCTTCAAAGCAAAGACTGCGAGTTAATACCAGAAATATAATTGTACTTTTTATGATTTCACAAGAGTTCAAGCACTTACATTCTGTGTCGGGGGTATCAAATAGACTTAAGCATATTAGGTGCGGCAATTGCCAAAGAGATTTGATAAAACCCACTTCAAAACAATCGCTTTTCTCTCCGGAAAACATTAAGCGTACATGTGTCAAGTTTGGGCAATGCTTGCTCAGCAGCAAAATAAACTTCGCAAAGTGCTCATTATTGGTCGATGAGTCAATATATTCTTCGTAGATCAGAACGTCGGCGCCATTCAGATTGAGAACACTTTGCCATTCTGTTAGAGTCTTATGCATCCATCGACTGATTATTTTATAATTGTGATGAACACCGGCAGATGCTTCACAACTTTCACTGGGCAACATGTTGAATGAATAACAATAAAACTCTACTGATTATTGATTCACCTGATGTAAATATACTATTAGCGCGATATCGCCGCAAGAATAATATGCAAGTACAAGCGATATCGACACAAAACTGTGTAAAGTTGCTGGGCACATTACGTTTCGATTGTTTAGTATTTAAATAAAAATCGAAAATCGATAGCATTGACAGCTGGTGCTTTCAAATTAAAAGTAGGTTGAATTTGCTTCAAATGATATTTGAATTATTTTGATTTAGAGATGCGACATTTTAAAGCAATACTTCCATTGAAATATAATGAAACGTGCTTGTTAACATTTTATTTATTTTATAAATTTGTTGTACACCTCTTTGTATAATTTGAGTTAGCTACAGTTGTTTATTTCGGGAACTCTTTGGATACATCCATTTGATCGCGGGTGTCGAGCTTATTATGACATGACATTATTACCAACTTTAAATGTTTTAAGGAAAAGGTATCAAGGAGAACTGGATTTCAATTCGTTCTGGTCTGATTCTTGTTCTTTATTGAGTGACAATTTAAATTAAATTAAAATTTTACGATTTAAACTTAAACGAACTATTACGATTTGCAATTTGTGTAACAAAATCAAAACTTTTCAAGTTAGTCGTTATAATTATATAATGTAGATGTAGGTATACATACATAAATATGTATAAATAACAACACCAAAGCCGGCTTCTCAAACGCACAGAGTACATATGTATGTACAGAAATATGGATATATATGTATATGTACTTAGATGCATAATGAAAATATTTACAAAGTCATTAGGAAAGCATTGCGTGAACATCAATTATCAAATATATATGGATTAAGTATTTCAATTCAATTCTGTTTGGCTAAAATACACAGGCATGATGTGTACATATGCATGTGCTGCTGTGTTTGCAACATATTTGGATTCAAGTATGCTATATTCAAGTTGTGGTCCTGGACCTTATGCACACATTCAATTTTCGGTACGCTTTCGCAATTAATAATGATAATGATAAGGAGTATGTAACAAAAGAGAAAAAAAACAAACAAAGAAAATGTGAAACACTTCTCGGGCTCGACTCGACTTAAATGCTAATGACTGCACACTGCGGCATTGTCAGTGCCTGTCTTTCTAGCCGTGCATAGGATACACACATTCCGGTTTGGCTCCGCTGGTTGTGCTGCTTTACCGATTTTTTTATAGTGTTATTTCTGTTGTCATGCTAGAAATTGAATCCACTATCGGGCATATTTTGCGGATTAAACTCGTACTGCTGAGTGCCAGCAACGGGGGCCACACGCGTGTCTTCCTCCTCGTTGCCAAAGTACTGTTCAATAATGTAGAATGACTTGTGATAAATGTCGCGATTCTCATGCGACTGCAGATATTCAATTTTATCTAGACCTGTGTAATATTATATGAATCAACTTTAATTCCGATTATGATAATACAAAATTACGTCGACTTACCACCACACTCTTCAATGGTCATTGCATAGGGATTGGGCCGCACTTGAAATTTTTCGCCTGCTTTCAGTATATTCTCGAGAGCATTCAACGCAACCTGAACAATATCCGAATCCACGACAGTAAGAAAATCGCACATGGGCGGCACACAGCCCACCTGGACTAAATAGTGTATCTGCTCAGAGGAGCCACTACTAGTGGCATTTGTTATGGCCCAGGCGGCTTCTTTACGTGTTTTAAAATCAGCCGTTTGCATTATGCTCATCAACTGTGGAAATATGTTGGCATCGATAATTGCCTGGATTTGGTCACGATTGCCGGCCGCAATATTTGAAATGGTCCAGCACGATTCCTTCTTAATCGTTTCGGCCGTGGAGCACAGCAAAAGGTTGATGCACGGCAGGGCATTATAGCTCAATATCACTTGGGTCTGCTGATCATCGCCGGTGACAATATTGCCCACAGCGCGAAGGGCCGCAGTGCTAACGTTGTGCTGCGGATGCCTGTTAATATGAAAGGGGTTATCATTACGTTGTTATTATAATATATATAATATAATATTATTGGAAACTTACAAAAGGAGTTCCACGAGACGCCGGCAGACGCCCGCATCAATAACGGCCTGAATTTTGTCGTTGGGTCCATCTGATAGATAGCTAATGGCCCAGCATGTATCGCTGAGCACATCCGCATCAGTGTAGTCCAGAAGTCGCGCGAGTATTGGGAGACCGTGTACGATTTTTGAGAAATCGGCTGGCGGATTTTTACCACGGCACAAATTGGACAGCGTCCACACAGCATTCCGAATCATTGTGATGCGATCCGATGTGCTCAGCACGCTGTGGCAAATTTGCAAAAAAGGGTTCGCAAGAGTTAATCATAAAATGCCGCGATTTCAAAGCTCTACTACTCACTTCAAAAGCGGCATCAAAATGCCCGAACTTAGCAAATGATCGCGACACGTAGGTGAATCGCCAGCTATATTGCCCAGCGCCCAGACAGCCTGCTCCTGCACATCGTCATGGGGGCTGGAGAGCAGCTCAATGAAAATGGGCACGGCACCGGCCTCGATGACAATTTTCGTTTGATGCGATGTGCCCGACGCAATGTTCGTCAACGTCCAGGCTGCCTCAAATTGTAGCGTTGCATGTGTGTTGTTGCGCAAGAACTTTACGAATTGTGGCACAATGTCCTTCTGTATGACCTCCTCAATGGGCGGATTAGGATCGCGGGACAGCAGTTTGCGAAACTTTTGTGTTGCCTCCAGTTGATCTCGCTCCTTGTCGCTATATAACATTTGTATCATTTCCGCATTAATTATCGATTGAGCGACAGCTGCCTCCGCCGACTGTCCACCGACGCCATGCGATTGCACCATTCCACCGACACCCATACCTTGGCCACTACTATCAGCCATATGCATGTCGCCCGCGTGGTGCTGGTTGTCACCGCTGCTGCCAATGTTCTCGATGCCTCCGGCGATGCCTGGCGTGGATGTCGGTGTTGGATCCAACACCACATTGCGTCGCTTGGAGAGCTGCTGTTCACGTTTCGTTTTACGCAGCTGAATGCCAACCTCCTCACGTCTGCGTCGCATCTCTGTGGAATCGAGTGCGGCATTTTTATAGCGCTGTTTGTGTGTGGCGGACATTGTCTATTGAAATTAGCAGTTCTGCAAGAGTCGGTTAATAAAACAAATGATTAAAAATGTCGTAAATTTTTAGTGTAAACTAATGTGTATACTCAAAATAAGGGCCTACATCGATGTATGTTTTACATATATATTTATTTTATCTTAAATTAAAGTTTGCAGAGTATTGTCAAGTCGACGACATTTGCATTTTACTTTTACTATTCCGTTTTTTTTTTGCATACTCAGGGTTGTCAGCTTGAGCAGTTAGTTTGAGCTTGAATGCGTACATGAGCTGGTCGGTATTAAGTGCTTAGATTTAATAATTCCTGTGCATTTTACGAGCAGTTTTCTATTTGCACAGCAACAACACTTTCACATTCTAATGGTAATTACATATGTATGCACATGTATATACACATGCATGCATACAAGCATACGCGCGTGAATGTGGGCGTGTGTGTGTATGATGGGCTTAGGTCAGCGTCAGCAAATACTGCACTCTCGCTTTTTCTTTGCTTGCTCTTCACTATTTTTGAGAAAGGAACTTTGGTTTTTGTTCGAAGTTGTTGCTGATATTTTGCATCACTTTACCTATGTTTCTGCCAATTTGAAGCGTCTATTAATAGTTCAACACACAAATGCAAATTTCAGTCACGATACGCCACACGTTTTTAGTTGGGCGTAGAGGGTTGCCAGACTTATTTCCTTGCATTACAGCTGATTGTGCAACAAAATTAATTTCGATAACGATATCAACAATTTTGGAATTATATAAAATAGCGCCAACAATGAACAATTCCAAACATCAACAGAATACAACAGAGCAAATAATCAACGAAGCTGATTTGCAACAGCAGAAGGAAAAACACTTTCAACTTTTACACAAATACAACAATCTTAAAGATGCCACACAAACGGTGCTAGGAGCCTTGGCACAGGCAAAAGGATTAACAATTAAAGACATACACAAGATGTACAAACTGCCTAGCCATGATTGAGGGCAAAATAAATACAAATATAAGATTCATTTAGTAAAATGTATTTCTTTTCAAAATAAAGAAAGCCATGTGCTTGTAAACCGCACTGGTTGATAACAAATTTACTGGGCAGTCGCTCTGTTTATTACTAAAAATTTAACTTAAAACTAATCAATTCACTGCACTGCCTTTCCTTCATTGCATGCCGACAATAAGTCGCACATATATTGTTGCTATTGTTGCAGCTAATCTACTTATATTCATTGACCGGCATGAAAATAGGCTCTGCAACGTTCGTTAAATGCCTTATAAGTCCTCTCCGTGATTATATCCTCCACATTGAGCTCCGACTGCAACACTCTTAGCTAAACAACAAAATACAAGAAATTTAGATTTAAATATAGTAAATATAGTAGTCAAATACAAGCAAACCTTGCGTTGCTCTGCCTTAAATTTACTGTCGACATCGACATCATCGGGTTGTTTTTCCCGCTGCTCGCGTAGCTGCTTTAATGTGGTAGCCGACAAGGTTATGCAATTGCGTATGTTGTTTTGCTGCCGGGTTAAAAAAATGTTAATGTTAAAATACAACAACTATAAATATAAGTATACCCGTGAGAGATGCGACTGCTGCAGCTTGGCGTATAAATCCCGGCATGTGCTCTCACTATTCACTTGACCCTTAAACGATTCCGTCGGCAGTGCGTTTAGCGCATAGATAATTTTATCGTCCACATCGCGCATCTTCTTCAGTGCCTCCTATTATCAAATGCGAACACAAAAAATTAGTGTGTCTTGTGAATTAATGTGTGCATATTATTAATGCAATGTGACTCACTTGGAAGCCCAGAAAATCAAAACAAGTAGCAGCCATCGAAACAGCTAAGTAACTTTTGTACAATTTATAAAAATTAAACGAAAAACAAAACAAAAAAATACATGTACATATGTATTTTGCCGGCGCAATGTGCCTTTAGAAAGCGTTGCCACATTATTAAGATTGGTATATTAGAAATGCTAATGTTTTCTTGGCAACACGATGCAATTATTTATGTCGATCTCTTTTCTAATATACTGTTCTATTCTCACTAATAATTAATTTGAAAAATGTCAAGGAAATTACAAAATTAATAGCAAGCACGACTTCTAAAAATTACACACAGCATAGCAATCGATAGTATCGTATATCGTGCCATCCAACCGATATTTACCATCTCTACAGCCAATTGAAGAAACAATAATAACAAATTTATCCAAATAACAAACAAGGAAGCCTTCACACATGGCCGCCAAGCACGAAGATATTCGTGATAAAATCGAAAGTGGCATCTATACGCTCGCTACGAATGACAAAAGCACCCGCAGCACGGTGTGGCGCGTCTATCGAAAGATTGAACAAGAAGACGGTAAAATATTGGAGCATGTCTTGTATTGTACGGGTTGCAAAAATCTGATGTCTTTCACTCATAAGTCTACGACAAATTTGCGAAGACACAAGTGTCATTTGCAATATTTGAAGAAACAGGCGTATTGCAATGGATATGCGGACGCAAACAGCACAAAGGAATGGTTCAAGGATGACGAAGCAGAAATGTCTGTGGAGGACATTCTGATGGAGGCGGAGTCGCAGCTTAAAGTGGATAATGATGAGTGCTCGGAGTCAGCCTCCTCAATGATGGACGAGCTGGAGAAAAAGCCCACTTCGACGGACGTTGCTGCATTTATGGCGCTTCGAGGAGCTGGTGGTGATGCTGCCGGTGACAATGTGAATCTCGTCCAGCAGTCTAAAGGCAACGGTGATCCTCTCAATGTTGGTCCCACATACATTACGAACTCTAATTCACGTCGCTCTGACGTTTTTGTGTCACACGATGTTAGCGAGGCCGAGGAATCGGCGATATATGCACAAACATGGTCTTTGGAATACCGCAAACTGACAGAGGATCAAAAATTCTATGCCAAGAGGGCTATTGATGAGATCTTTGTCCTGGGGAGATTAAGACGTTTAACGTTAAATACGGTACCAGCGATAACCGAGTGAAATACTGCAATAATTTTGTATGCGTAGACTAATTTTAATTAGACTTTACTTTTACAAAATATGTAACATAAAAATGTATATAATTTATTAGATGAATTCTCTGGTCTCGGTTTTTAAGAACTTAAATTTAAATATGTAGAAAAGTAGTCTTGGAAAGACAACCACTTCCCACCATACGAAATCATCATTAAATATAAACGTAAATGCTTGACAAATTTCGTTTTAAGTTTTGGGATTTGTATATAAATATCAAAGCAATTGCCAAGAAGTTCATCAAATTTGTGTCGGGTGCACGATAAGTGCTATCGATATATTTTCGTGCAGTGATGACAATATTGAGGCATTTTAGCTCACTGTGAAACTGGTTTGACAAAATGTAAAGTTGTCGGTTGCCAAAAATATTTGTTGTTTTTCTTATTTTTGTTAATTGCAACCCAGACTGTTTAGATGACAAGCAGAAGGCCCTTACATTCGCGGAGCGAAGTCAACGTCTCCAGATCTCCTGTCCCTAACTATGCAAAAGATGGCGATACCCAAACTCCACGCCTGGTTGAGGATGAAAACGCTTTAAGTAGCGATGAGCAAAATGAATTTGTCGAGTCGGGAGATGAGTCCACTCCGACTGATGAGACCAATACAGATACTGATGCAGACGTAATGCAACGTGGCTCCACTGCAGAAAAAACACCCAGTCAACTGGTTGCCCATACACAACATAGCCAAGAGACAAAAAGGAAAGCAACGCAGCAGTTGGAAAAACCAGTGAACGCTCAACAATCTGGCTTTAATCTCAAATTAATTGCATATGCGGTTCTGATTATACTACCATTAATTGCTGGCACGCGATTGCTGAAGCAGGAGCCACAAATGAAACGCTGTACATTTGAGAAGCTGCGCCAACGGGACCCATTACAGTCGTCGGATGTGTGGAAGGCACTCACGATCAACATTGAATTGCTGCTGAACAAGAAGACTAAGTCACCCAATATCTACCTGTTGCTGCACTCGAACCGGAGCAGCGAACATCGGATACAGGGATTAGTACACGACATTGCCCTGGAGACGTCCAAATGTTTTGGTTAGTGATGTTATGGTTAATAATGCATCTGTCCCAAAATAACAGTCTTTTTTATATTCAACGCAGATGGACAGCGACCCATTGAAATGGGCCTGCAGGATTTCGAAACGAAACATGGCGATGACTACGGTTATCCCATTGAACAGTACAAAAAGAAAATTAAAGAGGGCAACGTTTTTCTCATAGTCAATCTGAACGATGTGAGTAGACTATATTCTCCAATTTAATGTCTCCGTTTCACTGTTCCCTTTAATAGATACCCCCAAAAGCGGCACGTGCTCTGCACACAATTTGCGATACATACAGCCCAATAGCTCCGGATGTTGTCATCTTTCTGACGCTGCGCACGCATCATGAAATCGCTGGCGCAACACCAACGCAACTAGCCTATCAAATGTTGCGCGAACTGTGGCAGCAAATTCCGGATAACGAATTGGATGCCTTGATAACGCGTGTCATTGATCAGGTCCTCCTGTTGCAAGGTTAAGCTTAGGCATTCATTTATTATTTGTAAGCATTTATTATAATTATTTGTAATGATTGTAACAAGCGTGCATTAAAAGTATTTGTTTTATACTATGTTTATATCATCGCCCGTCAATATCACCCATTCACAACTATTCGATCGAAAAGCACCACAATTCGCCCACAAAGACCAGCAGGCTACATCCCACGCCAAAGCATAACAGCATTATTAGTCCAATAAAATTATCTATGCCCAAAGGAACGGCTCCAATATAAAGATTGGGTCTTTGCGAAGACGCAATGCGATTCTGTCTGTGAGGACTCATATACTCGCCAGCAATCTTCCACTCCCAGTACTTATCCAGGCCCGACGAGTGCCACATGAGTATGAAATCATTGTGCGTTTTCAAATATGGCCATAAGCGAGGTACATAAGCTGCAGTATAGGTAAAGTAAATGTCGTCCACCATTAGCTTAAGCCGGGGCAAGGCATCATCCGGTATCAGCTCAGCGTTGGCCAAGTGCCCAAATTGCATTCGCTCCAATACAAAGCCCATCTGTTCACTGCGCGATTTTGCGGCAATAGCTGCACCATCATTTATGTGATAATGCTCCAAGAGACTTTGTAAAACGGGCTGAAAAGTAACTAAAAGTGAATAATGGAATATGGTAAGTGGTATATGATGACATTCACTAACATCCGCATTGTCCATATTCACGGCTGATACCCAGGCGATAGATGTTCCCGTCCAAATGAGCTTATGCTCGTAGAGACGCTGCCGGGAATCGGCGGCCTCTTCAAGTTTCGGTAGCGTCAATATGGCCGCCAATCCTCCGCCATAAACGGTGGTCAGAATTATGTCCAACATGTAGCTAGCCAGCAGAATGGTGCGTAGAGCATACGATGTTGCCACATAACTGGTGCTCTGGTTAACGAATAGTTTCAATGTGCTAACAACACCAAAGCACAGACTCTGCTGCCAGCTATTGTGCCGTGGAGCACCAATTCCATCCGACAACCGCTCCCCAAAACGTGTGACGGCCAGCGAAAGGCATTCGAGAACTAAACAAAATATTATGCATAGCCAGAGGGTGCCTTGGAATGGGCGTAGTGGTAGGGCCCAGTTAATGATTCGTTGAGGTGCAGGCACTAGACAGGTGATACCAGAACGGCCCTGAAAGGTTGTCATATCCATTTGCTGATAGGCACCATAGAAGAAAAAAAATCCGCCAATGCCATATTCGATGGTTCTGTCCAACACCATCCCCATCAGTCCAACGCCTGTGGCATTTGCAAAGACATCGCCCCAATCTGTATTTTCACCTGTGGATAGTCAAAGGGTTCTCAATAATTAAAGACATTAAAAATAATATAAGCAGCATTTTTTAACCAATGTTTGATGTATTTATTGCTTCAACAGATGGTTATCTATCGATACCTTTGAACTTTCAATAACGCGTAATCTCAATTCAATCAGCTTATTGTCAGCCCTAAGCTTAAGGCCAGCTGATCGCAGTGAATTTGTTTCAAAGTGATTTTTGCACCAAGTATTTGAATTTATCACTATTGTATCAAACTGACTTATATTAAGTTTAAAAAACGTACTTGTATCTATTTGCACTGTACAATTATACAGTTCGCAAAAGGTTCGTAAGAGCCGAACTTCAGTACCATCGACAAACGCCTCTGATTTATTTAAAAAACGGTCGAATGCAGCGGGTTTCTTAAACTGAGAAAAAAATAATGTATGAAAATATATAATTACAATTTTCCATTTTTATACATACATAATCGAATAGCATAAATGGTTTGTAATTGAATATACCCAAAACGATTTCGCGGCCTTTTAGATCATACAATTTACTAAATATGTCCAAGCCGCTATCCCATATAACTTTCTTCACGTGGCCATCGTAAAGCTGCATCCTATCAAATGTTGGTGGTACTGTTACCGATCCATCATATCGCGCTCCAACAAATCGATTAGTTTTAATCTCAAAAATGCTCGCATTTAGATGTTGAGCGTTGACCAACAAAATGTTGGGTTGATCTTAAAGAACCAAGTCGGAATCAAATTTCGTGGAAAATAAATGGCAAAGAAAAAACTTACCATAAATCAGATAACCTTCAAAATAAGATGAATCAATAGACTGTCCCAGTAGCTCATCGGTGTATACAAAAATAAAGTGGTTCTCCAATGATCGCCAAATTGAATAAGAGCTTGCATTGTAGAAATAACGTGTAAACTTTGGTATATGCTCTTGAAATACTATGAAGCTCTGTAAGAAAATTTAAATGAATTATTACGAATTGGTTTGTCTCAATGGGGCAGTGGATTTAACGTACAGTGGCAATCATAATTCAGTTGGCCCTTTAGCATTGCTGTTATTGTGTTGTTGTTTTTCTCTTTTAATGTGCCTTTACTCTTTATTCCTTTTGCACAAACATATGCAGATTTTTCTTCTTAATTTTGCCTCGCAAATGTAAATATTTAAAATTGCTCCTTTAACCCTTTTCATTCTGGGATACATTTGGGTAGGATTTATTGTAACTGTTGCCATTTTCTTATTTTTTGAACTCAGAACGGATAATTTTCTATTCGCCTATGTGCCTCTGAGCGCGCGAGCTCACCTTCTCTTTGTAATTTCTTTCTCTCTAACTCTCTACTCTCTTTTAATATTCAAAAAGGGGGCTGCTGGCATCTCTGACTATCGATACGTCCGCCACCAGCCAACTGAAAAATACACACTTTTTTATAGCTTTAAATGGTGTAAGTGTTGGCTAACATACATTCTTTTGTAGAAGTTTCAAAATGCATTTGCCATAAGATTTGGTTTACACAACACAACACAGCGATAAAGCGGAAAGAAAACGATGCAGAAACTTGGTCTCGGTTGTTCACTGGGATTCCTTGCGGGCAATTCGCAACAGTTTGAAACAAATATATTGGATCTAAATTACGATTGCTATGTGCAGATATTCTTGTACATGACAGCGCTCGAAGACAAATTAAATTTGTGCCGAGCACATTGGCAATTTCGTGATGTATTTGCCAGGCAGGAGTGTCGTCATTATGCCAAAATCAATATGCGAATGCTGCGCTCCAGTTCCGATTGGCATTATCTACTGGATATGATTGGCGCGAGTGTTGTAGAGTGCGAAATACGTCATGGACCTTTTGACGATAATATCACAACACCTTTCTTGACTAACTTAAATGCGCATTGCAAAAATTTGCAGCATTTGTATTTGCTATTTACACGTTCCGCTGAAAAGTCGTCAAATGCGGAGGGAAGCGGTCTGATTATTTTAAAAATGGTGAAGCGAAAAGATCTGAAAAGCCTAAGCCTCACCGATGCAAGTGCTGCCGACGGTGAGTATTTAAGAATTGTACTTAAAATATAACAACCAAAAACAATTTTAACAGACAGAATTTGATGCAAAAACTTACAAAATATTGCAGTATTGCAGGTGCAACATTTTATGGAACTGGAGGCGCTACATATTGATGGATTAGATAAGGAGTTGAATGATAAGAATTTCGTCCAGGTGCTTCAGTCGCTGAAGTTATTGCGTCGACTTTCGATACGATTTGACTACAGGCGAGAATTGCCGCCGTTGTCGGCTCATTGTCCGCAGCTGGAGTACTTGTCGCTGGATAACTTTGAGGGAACGCTGGACGATGTGGGCTATTTTCCGCATATGAAATCGCTGTGTATTCTTTGGCGTTTGAGCACTCGCTTGAATCACAATCTCTTTCGATCGTTGGTCAGTCACTATCGCGATTGCTTGGAGCAACTGCAGCTGACCATGCTGTCCACGGAGTATATGGTGCACATTGTTGAGTTCAAGAAACTCAAGTCGTTCATCTGCAACATGTGGTGCAGTGAGGACTCCCTGTTAAGTTTGAGCCAATTGAGTCAACTCGAGTGTCTGCATTTGAATTGCAAACAGTCCACGGATCGTATGATGCAGCTGCTCGCTCTGATTGGGAAATGCTCGCAACTACAGCATCTAAAACTGGGCATTCTCTGGCACAAACTGGATATGGCATACTTTTCGTGTGCCTTGCAGAAGCAGAAAAAGCAATCAGCGACTGGAGTTATTCGCCACAAATTGCAGCTAACGCTGGGCTTTCCAATAGCAAACGAACACCAAAAAGAGGTGACTGCAAAATGTATTTTTCAGCTAAACCGGAAATTTAATCCGGAATATGTGCAATTTGATTACGAGGGCGCTTCATGCTGGCTATGTAAGCCAGATCGCTTCACCCGACATACCATATGTGATTTTGATTAGTTCCTTGGAACTCACCTCGCAATGCGCCTGCTCAATGGCAATGGTCAGATGGAGTATCCAATCGTTGTAGGCTATGCCACGCTCGACAAACTCCTCACGCTTCAGCTCATAGACGTCATTCTCCTCCGCCTCGAAACTGGACCAGTTGAGTGGCTCCAGAATGAGCACGGCCAGCGGTGAGCTCGTCTCTAGTCGAATATCAAACGAGGGGTGCCATAAAATGCAAGTGGCATGCGAGTCCGTAAAGTATTGTTGTGCTTTTTATAAATGTATTTTTTAAGAAATGTAACTTTGTGTCTTGTCTTGAAATGCTCACCCAGAAAACTTAAAACTGTTGACCAGTAATTTGTATCCACTAGCATGGCTGACATGTCAATTACTTCTGTATTATTTTATGCCAAAGAGCAGCTTTATATACCCACCAAAGGAGCAACTTGGGTCAGGGCTGCATTAGTTTACATTTTAAAGAATTTTTTCGACCGCATTTTATACAAGTAATTATCAGAACTAAGAAGATAACGCTTTTGAACTATATATATAGACAACTTATGTGTTAAATGGAATAGACTAAAAATATTTTGTACATTGTTAGAGACAAGTAACATATATCACAAAATCTAAAGTATGAGCATTTTATTAACCATCCCCAGTCAAACTAATTTGATTTTAGGGACATTTTATTAGCCAGCCCTAGTCAAACGATAATTTGAGATACTAACTGCATGCGTAGCAATTTTTTAAGGACTTTGAACTTTTGAAATATTTATTGAAATAAATATATGTATGGTAACCACTATGTGTATGTAAACAACTTGTTTAAACAATTTTCCATATGCATTAAATGTGCATTACAATAAATTACAAACTAAACAGAAATTATATAGCAGGTATAAAGCGAAGGGGGTCAGTAAGGGGGTGCCAAGTGCCTTGTATGCGTGTCCCGTCTAATTAATCCATTTTGCGTGCACTCCAAGCGTTCTGGTTGGTTAACTTATTTAGGTTTGAATTAAGGGCTCTCAAGCCTTGACGGTGGCAAGCCCGCCGCTGCCCAGGGACTTCATCAGTTGGTAGCATTCCTTCAGCTTACGCTTATCGCCCACTTTCTCCAGCGTTTTCGCTGCCTCCGCCAGCAGCCCAGCTCGTTCTCCGGGCGAACTCAACAGCGCCGGCGGCAAATATTTGCACGCCACATACATGGCAGCCGCCCTCTCCCGTTCGCCACCCTCGTAATTCTGATGGCGTCGATCCTTGCTGCCGCAGAAGATTGACGAATGGGCGCTGCGCGAGCGCAGACTCCTGTCCAGCAGCTGCTGCGTGGGGCACGGCGAGGCGCCGGCCATCAAGCGACAAACGGCCTCATACAAATAGATGCGCGATTGGGCGTTCTACAAAGCATAGAATTTAGAATTGGAGAAAGATTTGTTCTAGATTTCAGCAGAGCTGCTTACCGGTATATTCTCGACAATGCTGCGCAATGAATTCAAATCGGTTTGGAACTTTTCGAGCACATCGCCGGCCACTTGATAGTAACCATCATCCTCAATGCCCATGTGCTCCAGCTCCCACAAGGCGGTGCGCGTCTCCAGCAACCAATCGCAGGTGAGCAACTGGAACAGCTAAATCAAATAGTTAATAATTAGACAAGTGGAATTCTTGAGGAGCAACGGGAGAGATCAGATCGATCAGCGATCAGAGAGTTGTTGCTTGTGAACTGCACGGAGCTTGCACTGCAGTTGTATTGGCGCATGCAATTTTTGGACAGACAATGCGACTACAATGCACCTTCGTGACAGCTCCTGGAAATGACTGCCCTAACTGTGCAGAGGAATCTATCAGCTATCCATCCAGCAGCTTACCAGTTTAATGCCCTTGGCATTGGTTATGCGATTAACAGTGAGGCTTTCCTGCAACTGGCCACTGGACTCATCGCACAGACGATTAATTGAGTGCTTCAGGCGTTTGTCCAGCGTTGTGCTGCCATTGTTCCTGCAATAAATGATCGATTATGTTAGCCATTAGAGATAAGATTGCAATTATTAGCCACCTACATAAGCAAAACCATCTTGGCGCGCAGCACCGCGTGCAATGCTTTGGGCAGATGACCGTTGTCGCTGCTGTGCTGCAATTGGGCCGGCAGCTGTTTGATGCTGCCGTACAATTTCTCCGCCAGCGTATCCTCGCCGAGCAGCCAGTGTACGGCTATCTCAAGGACATTTGCCCACCACACCACGTTTGTGTCGCGCTTCTCATCCTCATCGGCCCACAGAGTATCGCGCAACAGAGATGTATATTTTAGCACATTGCTAACAATTGTGCCGCTGTGCTGATGTTGCAATTGTTCTGATTCGCTGCCCGAACTGTTACTATTGTTGTTGTTATTTTTGTTGTTGTTGTGGCTGGGTGCAGATTTGTTGTTGTGGCTGGACTTATGCGAACCGGCGCCAACCAGACACTGAATCGCCTTGTGAAGCAGATGCTCGCGATATTGCTAGAGAGAGCGGAATGAGAGAATGAGTTATTCTTCTAGAGATTTAAACTCTCTCCAATAATTACCTTAATGGCATGAGCCGCCGGATCACAGAGATTGCGTAGACGCGTAAAGAAGCCATCCTGTTCGCCGGCACTCAGCTCAGCATAGTTGAAAACATGCGCAGCAAAATAGCCATACCCATAGCTAGTGAAGGCCCAGCGCAGCTCCTGCGTCTGCTCGGCGGCTCGAGTGCGTCCGCACTCCTGGCGTGCCCGACTCATATAATAGCGGGCGCAGAGTTGTTGCAGCCATTTGGGTGCACTGCGTTTCATTCGCAACGCGGCCATCACATGCACACAGATCGTCTCGCGCGGCGTTAACAAATTATGCGCCACCTCTGCCATGTTGCTGGCACATAGCACGAGCATAATCCCATTGCGATCATTGCTTCGATCCCCAGTCAGATGCAATTGATTCAACCGATTGTAGAGCAAGGCGAGCTCACGGGCCGAGGCAAGGGCTCGCTTGCGTGTCTCGGCGCTGCAAAATAGTCCGCCGGCCCGGCGGGAGAGCACACGACCCAGCCAGAGGCGATGGAAGAGAAAACGCTGGAATTGCCAAAACGTTTGCAGATGACACTCCCAGCGGGAGGAGGGCAAACTCAATCCGTACATGTGCAGACAATTCAGATAGCCGGCGTAGGCCAGCGACGATTGACCTTGAGCGAAATGCGATTCGGCTCGCTGCTTGTGCTGATAATAGGCATCTGTTTGGGTATCCAACTGGGGATCACCGTACACCAGCAGCTTAACCAAACAACCCAGCATCAGTGATAGATTCAATAGCCACAGCCCCGAGCTGTGCTGCCATCCAGTGTATTCCGGGTCATCTGGAAGTGGTGTATTAAAATTAATATACAATCTATATATTATTTATGTATATGCTAGTTATAGTTACTACCATCGTAGGCCAGGATGCTGCGCCGCTGACGACTCATCTCGCCGCCCAGCTCATCAGCATCACCGAAATCGTTGAGATCTCCGCCAAAGTGACTGCGCTGGAGAAGCGTCTTGAAGGGATTAACGGCGAGCACGGCAAACATAAACATACACAGTGCCAAACGGGAATGTGTGGCCATGCCACGCCTCGAGCTGGGCACCACCAACAGTTCGACCTTGCTGCTGCTGCCGCCACTGCTGCAGCTGGCATTGGAGCCACCGTATGGTGACGGTGGCATCGATATATCCGAGCGCAGCGGCGACAACGACGGATCCGATACGTCGCTGCGTGGCGGCGTTAAAGCCGCATCCGTATCGCAAACGATCGATTGATGGCGACGCTTCTTGGAGGACGACACACTTGTTATTGTTGCCGCGCTGCTGCCCAGTTGGAGCAGATCCTTGACCTTGGAGCCGTCGCGTGTCATCAGCTCACTTTGCAGTCGCTGCAGCTCCATTTTGAGCTCACTGTTCTGGCGGTGCAAATCGCGTATCTTGTCAATCGACTTGCGCAACACCGCCGACTTATTCAGCTTGGCCGCATCGCCAACGACTAGATTCTTGAGCTCTGTGATCTTGTCATTGATTGAGGTGCGATAGCGACGCTCGATGGCATTGTGTGCCGAACGCTTGACTTCCTTCACCTTGGGCTGCACTCGCTGAATGGCCACCTTGGCTGCCGGGGCAGCAGCTGTTGGAGCTGCTTGTGGACCAGCAGTTGTTGGAGCAGCTGGTGTAGGTGCCAGCTCCACGGGCGTTGCCTTGGGCGTTGTCTTGGGACTCGGAGTAACCCTCACACTCGCCGCCACCGGTGTCGTCGCCGTTGTTATCGTCTCGAGCAGCATCGGCATCGGCGTAGCTGTCAATATGGTGGCATTATTTGTGGTATACATGAGCGTCGTGGTGGCCGTCGGATTAACTGGTGCCTGTAGTATGAAACTCTGCATCATTTCGGGCATCTTCTTGCTAGCATAATGAGGGGTCGCCTTGGTATTAGCTGGAGCTGGAGCTGTGACTGTTGGTAGGGGTGGCGATGAGGATGTTTCAGCTGCTGTTGGCAGCTGGTACACAAAGTCATTGTTGTTCGTCGCCAGCGCATAGAGAGTGGCTGCTGCGGGTGAGGCGGTGGGCAGCCGCTGACTGGTGTCCATGTGATGAATAGTTGTGGTTGGCAATGCCTGAGCATTGAAGCCACCACCAGTCGTATTGGAGGCAATCAGCGGATCCGGTTTGTACAATGGGGAATCAAAGAGATTTGGCTGTTGCTGCTGCTGTTGTTGTTGTTGATGATGCAGCTCCTCCTTGATGTGCACCGGCGAAGCATTCTCACTTTTAACAAGTCGTTGTTGTTGCGGTTGCAATTGTTGCTGCTGTTGCATGTCCATGGAGCATTCGAGCAGTGGCGGCGAACCATTCATATCCAGATCCAAATCCATTTCATTGAGGAAATTATTTAACATATCCGATGGTATCATCTCCTTGATTATATTGAGCGCATCCTCCTCCTCCTTCCACATCTCCAGCGTGTCGCCCATTGTGCTGGAGATGAATTCCATGTCCAATGATGCAGGATCCATGTCCATTATCTACAATTTTTAGCTGATGTGTTAAAATGACTTCTTTTGACTTCTGCTGATTAAAATGAGAATAAATCTTTGTGATTGATCAACAATTAAATACCCTGCATTTTACAATTGTGGGTGCATATTAATTATAATTTGAATAAATATTTATAATTTATATTAGCGTATAAAATGTGATAGATTTTGAATATAATTATTTGTATAATAAATGCGAAACTTGGCATTATTTGCCAAAACCGAAATCTGCATTTTACTATTATTCAAATTATAAATTCTTATTGGAATATACATGCAGATATATAATATATAAAATTAATTTAATTGATTTATAAAGATTAATACATTTTTAATATCATTGTTTTGTTCTTGAATAACTTGTCTTTATATGCCAATTAGCAGCAGAAGCTATTCTACCCAAATTGTGTAATTTTTTCTTCCAGGGTATTTGTTATGCTGTAATCGTTTGTTTTGTTTATGAAATTTCAATTTGAAAGCGGCGCAATAACAGGCAAGCAGCAAACAAAAACAAAATAACAAACACACACATATATATATATATATACGAAGAAGCACACACACACACACTCATGCATGCAGTCATGAAAAGCGGCATTCGACCAATCAGAATGCGCGCGAGAATCATACGATGTGACGGCGTTGTGTTTACCTCCGCTTTCCTACTTATTTTATTGCTCGGCAGCGGGAAATTAATTTGAATATGCACATTGTAATACGTATTACAATAACATACATAAATTATTTGAAAATATTATTTTTTAGAGCACCCACCTATTCAATAAGCACTATTTTGTTGTAGTTAATAACAGTGTTGCGGTTTGTAATCGGCCATAATTGTTAACGGCCACAAATGAATTGCAGTTCACCACACACACACGTACACTAATTCCAATGCATTGTACAAACACTTCGTATTGTTGATTTTCTGAAATTTTTGATGTGCTTTTTGGCGAAATAAACACCCATATGAAACAACAGTAATTAAGCACTGACCCAATGTATCGATATATATACAAATCGATTAATGTGCGATGAGTGGGACCGGTTGAGGACATTTTCAACAATACCATATTTAAGGTCGATGAGAAATATGTCGATGACCGAAGCAACCGTGTGTCAGATCAATTAAAAATTGTACAACACTAGCCACTGCTGCCATGTTTCACTTCCTGTGCTTGCGAACAAAATAGAATCGCCAAAAAATCCCTGCGAGTTAGTGTTTTAACATCACACTCAAAAAATAACATCTAAGTGGTAGTTGAGAGAGTGCCACAACTCAAACCGCACTAATTACCAACACCAAGCAGCCAAAAACACTAGCCACGAAAAACACTGTTTTGCCGCAACTCCCACAAGAAAAAAGAACCGAAGAGCGTACTTTATTTATTCTTGCTTTTATTTTTGGAAGCTCGTCGGTTAGCAGCAGCATTGTGTTTGTGTTGTAGGTGGTGTGTGTGTGCGCGTTTTGAGGAAGTCGAAGAAGAAGAACAACGAACGCAGCTAAAAAAGATGGCAGACTCGGAAAACCAGCAGCAGCTACCCATTGAACAGCAGCAGCAGCAATCGCTGTCTCAGGAAGAACTCGAGGATGAGGTGCTTCAGGCGCAGGGCAAGTTGGCGCAGCCACCAAAGGAACTGATTGGTAAGCTATCAAATCAATTTGCATTTTCATTCATGCAAAACACATGGCGCCGATTGCTGGCTACCAAAATAGCAATGAGAAAGGAACGGCAAACGATATACATGCATATGTATGTACGTATGTGTGTGTGTATGTATATGGAAAAATGTGCGTGCGTGTGTGCGTGTCTTAAAATATACGCGCGACGCCATTTTGTATGCCGCATACATACATGCATACATATTGACACATTCGCCGGCTGCCGCATGTGAAAAGCGGCGTAGGAAACGAAAACGATGAAAATTTTTTTTTTTTTGCCGGTGGCACAGACAACCTCCACCGTCGAGGCCCCCACAACACGCGCCGCTGAACGAACAAAATGCTGGCAACCCAATTTGTTAGACACTAACTCTGTCTCTCGCTTGCTCTCTTTGCGCGCACTCTCATTTGCTTAAAAGAGAGAGTGATTTGTATGCGTGTGGATGTGTGTGTGTGTTCATTGTTTTGATAACTTTATTTGTATACACTCCTTAGGCAACAGCGAACAGCATCCAGCAAAACTTTTAAGTAATGCGGGACAGCAGTATTTGAATTCAATAAAATTCGTATTATTTCATTAATTATACAAGTTATATTTCATAACATAAGTCCTCGTTGCACAATTGCTCTATATTGTTTTGAGGTGCCATGGTGCAGCTCCATGTAATTGTAATTTATCGGTATCGATTACAATATGTTTGTTCATCGTTTCTAACCTCACAAATTGATACTTGATTTTTAATTTGATTTGATTTTAATTTAATTGTTGCAGCTACTAAAGTCACCGGCACCGTTAAATGGTTCAACGTGAAGAGCGGCTACGGCTTCATCAATCGCAACGACACCAAAGAGGATGTCTTTGTGCACCAGAGCGCCATAGCGCGCAACAATCCGAAGAAGGCGGTGCGCTCAGTGGGCGATGGTGAACTGGTCGAGTTCGATGTGGTCATCGGCGAGAAGGGCAACGAGGCGGCCAATGTTACTGGCCCGTCCGGTGAACCGGTGCGTGGCAGTCAATTTGCCGCTGATAAGCGTCGCAACTTCCGACCCTGGGTAAAGAAGAATCGTCGCAAGGAGGGCGATGATGTCGATGAAATGGCGCCTCAGCATCAGCAGCAGCAACAACAGCAGCAGCTCGATGGACAGCAGATGCAGCAGCAGGGACAACGCCAGCCACGTCAGAATTACCGTCGCGGACCCGGCGGCGGCGGCCCTGGTGGTCCACCCGGCGGTCCACGCGGTGGTGCACCACGTGGCGGCGGCGGCGGCCCAGGCGGTCCCCCCGGTGCTGGTCCTGGCCAGCGTCGCTACAACAACTACTACCCGCGCCAGACACGTCGTGTTTTGGGCGGCGGCGATGGTAGCGCCGAGCCCGGCGTCCATGATCCCAACTCGGACGGTGGTCAGCGTGGCGGCGATGGACAGCCACGTCGCGGAGGCGGCGTCGGTGGACCCCAGCGACGATTCTTCCGACGCAACGGACCACCGCCTCGTCGTGATGGCGGCGAGTACAGTAAGTTAAATAGCAAAAAGTATAATAATAACCAAATAATAATAATTTCGATTCTTCTCGCTGCTGTTTAGTTCAGGGCGGCCAGGGACCCCCACGTCAGCCGTTCCGTCCGCGTCGCCAGAATCGTAAACCCAATGGCCCTGGCGGCGGCATGGAGCAGCAGCCACAGCAGGTAATCAACTAGAAGCCAAACCTAAAAACAAATCACCAAACCGTTAACAACTACAACCAATACATCATCAACAACTAGCAGCCCTGTAACAACAACAACAACATTATTAATAATTATAATAAAAACAATTTGGCTTTCGGTGGCGGCTAACAACACAAAAACTAACGATAAAACGCATTGCAAAATATGCACTCCACAATTATTAACCATAACAAACTAACAAAAAAAAAAACACTCAAATTCACACACATATAATTAGTTAACATTAAGAGGCTTTGGTTCTTAACAATTCTTATACAGATGCATGTAAAAGCGCTGCGCTAATTTAACTGTTACACATAAGATTTAACAGGCGTGCAACATGCAACGATTTGTATTTGACATTAACCCCTAACAACTCACTTAACTTGAACAAACAAATTTGATTTATAATTTGTGTTTAATTCGTTTTGTTTTTCTCCTCATTATTATTTCAATTTTGTTTTTATTTTTGTAAAATGCCCAATTCAATTGCTCATAGAATGGCGCTCAAGAGCTGCAAAATACAACAACTGAAAGCACTGCATAGAAAAACAATAATTTCAAACAAAACAGTTAAACATCAATGACTACAACGAGCAGAAGCAGCATCAGAACTAACAGCAACAGATGCCGTAGCAAAAAAAACAACATCATCATCATCATCAACAACAACAACTACAACAATCGAAAGAAAATGGAGGATACGTGCATGTTATTTTTTTGAATGGGGCCGCCGTGTTTTGTTTTTGGTTTGTTTGTTTTTTTTGTCTGGGACAAAGCGACAGGAAAACGGAAATGTAAAATTCATAAACTATCAAAAAATATAAAAAGAAGATGGAAAGTAAAGATAAACTTCAAATTCACTTTCAATTTACCAAATATATCTATATAATTAGCTTTGAGAAATTTGTGAAAAATGTAAACAGAAAATTGTTTGTAGATTGAGCAATTTTATATGTTCCGTTGAGCCCCGTAGTTGAAATAAAAAATTTCAAATCTTACCATAAATTTAGTAAATGCAAATAATAAACTTGATTATAATAATACAAGCCAAAAGCATACTCACAAAATGAAAAAAAAAATTATAAATATTTATATCTATAGGTATTTATACGTTGCAATTGCTAGAATATTATTTATGAATTTTACATTTTTACACGAAAGTTTGGTTCGTTTTTACCAGCTTTCAATTTTAAGAGTTTCGTATTCGAAGATGTTGACCCAATACCCAAATATTTTCATTTATGCAACATGCACACACACACACACCCACACACATACGGACAGACACAATATATAATCATTGATAGACACTCGAAAGCTGCATCTTAAATACGTAAGCTCTCAAATACTGAAAGTCACAGTTAACCTGTAATAAACACAAACCGAGCAGAGAAAACAAACAACAACAAAAATACAGAAGAACAGGTGCGAGAATAATAATAAAAATAATAAATAAGAATGGCCCCGGCCCCGCCCCCCCTGCGAAGAAAAATGTAAACGTTCGCGAACATCAAGCAAACAAAAAAATCAGATGACAAAAAAAAACACCTTGTAATTCACAGCAAAGAAAGTATATACAAAATGCAAAATGCAACAAAGAAAACATTACAAACAAAAAAAAAACTACAAAAAAAATATATTGGAAAAAATAAAAAAATTGAAAAATATACAAAAAATGCAGTTTTTATTATCCTACACATATAAATTGAATCTACCAACCTACATTTTTAAACAAATGACACACGTTTCTGATATTTTGAGCATTGCTTAATTTTAATTTTTTAGCTAATGTATTTTCCAATTACAAAATTCTTAAGCAAATATTGATATGCTGATAAGAAAATGTTTTGACGATAACGACGATAACAAAACACTTGAAGAATTTTATCGGTTGTTTTTCGACTTAGGTTCGTTTATTCATAATTTCTAATTCAGTAGTGAAAAGCAAGCTTAGATCAAACTTTGAAAAATTCCTTTATACTTTGAGAGCTGATTATATGATTTTCAAATTATTAAAATTAATCCTAATCTCAATCTAACGTCGTGTATGATTCGTCCTCCCCAGCAGCGTAAGGAATTGGAGCAGCCAGTTCATATCGTCCGTATTTAAATCATCCACGCCGTTCACGATCAGTGCGCTTGCCAATTTCGAGGATACGAGCTGCCGGTCGAAGGGTACCTGGAACTCCTTTTTGGTCAATTCAACGAGCTTGGGCTCACTCTGTGTCAACTCTTTATCATCTGAGTGTGTGTGTTAGAGGGAGGTAGATGTATGGAGGGAGCAACACAATAAACATTAATTAATTTAATATTACAATTGATTGATATTGTTCTCAATCTAAAATTAAAAAAATAAATACAAACAGTAAAGAAGGACTTACCCCGACAGATACATAATTATATCTATATCTATAAATATGCATTGGACTTGGTCTAGGATCTGTAAAGTTGCAAAGCTTTTGAGCTTGTGTAGTGTTGCACTTACGTTTTCTTGAGACCAGGAAGACGATGGTTGCAATATTGCTGATTAACTTTTCACAACGCGCACTTTTTGTGGATCTTCGAGCACTTCCGCATCGAGAATGCCCTTTATCTTCTCCTTGATGGTCTCCAGGAACACATAGTTGTCCTCATTCAATAGCAGATCATCGGCGGCATTCGGCATTGGGTCCGAGGCTGCCCAACTGATCCTCTAAGGCGGACAGCATGCGCAGCACACTAACCACAGTCAGTGGACATTCGGCCGCCTCTTCAATAGGTTCCGCATCTTTTTTGGCCGCAATCGTCGTTGACCGCCGGTGGGCTGACTGCATTCTGGATACGAGCGCGAATCGAGCATACGGAACGTCTCCAGAGGCTCGCAGGTGCGCGAGGAACGCGTATAACTATCGCCACGCTCCCTGTAGTAATCATCGTTTCTTTCCCTGTCTCTGTCCCTCTCCCGATCACGCCCACCGTAATCGTCGTGGACGCGCAAATGATGAGACCTGTCATGCCCGCGGCTATAGGGCGAACGCGAGCTGCGCCGATGCGACGAGAGTGATGTGGAGCGCGAACGCTGCCGGCGCCGAGTGGCTCCTGAGGAGCGAGACCGCATTGCACGCTTTGGCGACAACGAGCGTGACAATGAGCGGCCATACGGTGGACGGCGAGTGGTACGAGCCGAACGTCTACTCGGCGCGTGCTGATCATTATCGCTGATGTTGATCAGAGCATTTGACCCGACGGTGGTGGCACCGTTGCCGCTACGTTTATTGGGTCCGCGATAGTTGGGCTTGCGGCGCACAGCGACATGCGTCGAAGATGAGACGTCGGCGGTTCCGGCTGCGCCGGATGTAGGTGGATCGCCGTTTGTGATTTTGGGACTGATGATGCGTATTTTATAGCGTTCCATGAACTCCTTGGTGTTCTCTTCGTCTTCGTCGCCCAGCTTGAATTTCTCCTTAAGCTCCTTTTTGATCTTGTTGACGGCAATATTGAAGAGCTCTACGCGTCGATCGTTCCAATAGCTAATCCATTCGGGTTTGTAGTCATAGCTATTTGGATCGCATTTCTTCTCCTCCCGCAGCTGCTTGTAGCGTCGATTCCAGAACAGTTTCCACTCCTCGGAATAATCGGGATGCTTCTCCGGATTCGTTTCATATGTTTCCGTCTCATCGCACAGCTGCTTCAATTGTAGCTCCAGCAGGCAGCGAAATTTCTCCCAACGGTAGTGCTCCTGCGCAATTTGCGAGGCTTGCAACGACAGCTCCTTGGACGTTGGCAGCTGCTGCTTGATGCCCTGCCCAGCACCCAATGTTGGTTTGATACCGCTTGCCTGATTGCCCTTCTCATTGACTGCTGGCGGTGAGCAATTAATGGCACGATATGCCGGCTGCTGTTCGTCCTGCTTTTTTCTAGCCGTTTTGTCCGAAGACTGCTGATGCTGCTGTCCCATTAGTGGGGCAAAATTCTCATCGTCACCACAGGAAATGGCATCAAGGGCAATTGGCTCGGCATTACCTTTATTTAAGTTAAGCGCAACTTTCAATGTTGCCATCGGCTTGGACTTGAGAATCATTTGGCGCACCTCTTCAACGAAATCAGGTCCGGCGCATTCATCATAATGAAATTTATCGCGTACCTGTGAACAAATTTTTGCACCACTACGACGAAAATCATGACCAGCAACGGCCAAGATTTGCGTGCTGCGTCCGAAATGCGTCTCTATATGTTTGACCAACTTGTTTGTGCCATTGAACATAAGTTCGTTGGAATTGCCCGAGGAGCGGCGCAGCTGCTGCAGCAGCTCGAAGGCCTTGTGAAAGTGCTTCTTCAGATAGTTAGTGCGATGCGTCAATGACGTCCAGTGGACAAATATTGAACGGCAATCGTTACACGTATTGCACAGTACACAAAAATAATCGGGACGAATTTGGCCATCTTCGTGCAGCTCGACAACATATTCGGTGCCGATGAGGGCGCCGCCTTTGTGGCTCCCAATTAGCTTCAGTATGACCGCTGTGCGTGACATTTCATCCTCGAAGCCGGGCGTAACGGGCTCGCCAGTTAAAAAGTTCATATCATGTGGACGAATCTACTAAAGGGAAGCGATTGGTTTATCGATGTCTTAGCAGAGATAGGCACTATTCAACACGAATCTACGTATACTCAACATGCTATCGACTTATCGCAAGTAATTACGATTAGCAAAAAGTTCTCTACACAAAAAATGGCTCTCGCATTCTGCTAGATCCTACTGATGCTGTCAAAACTGCACATTTAGCGCACTTTATTTACGTTTGAGCACATATCTAAATGGCAATAGCTGTTTGAAACATAATCAAAAAATAAGCATATATGCACATGTGTACATGGTTGGGATGCACGGATTATTGCATATTTGAATCTCCGAACTTTTTGCATGTAGCGATGTTAGTCGTTCATGTTTTTGCACTTTGTACATTAGCCATGCCATGTTGCGTATATCCTTGTTGAATAAAATTCGCATTGCACCCATCTCTAAGGCGAAGCAATAGCTCCGACTACCAAAATTACCTGGCCTTCACTTTGGGAGTCGAGTGTTCCCCTCCTTTTAGACCGCTTTGCTATTGCTATTGCTTGCACTGATTTGCACTTGAAAACGGACTTACCAAATCACAGTGGCCACAAGAAACGTTGATTTCGTCCCGTACGCTCCGGAAAGAGCGTTGTGATGTCAATTTCTTTACTTACTGCATTTATTATATAGTTGCTCACTTACAATATGGATATTGTCAAACATATTAGTAATACGCTATTTTTTTACAATTGTCCCCTTAAATATGATTCTCATGCACTAACAATCTGAAACAAAATTAAAGGAAAAATAAGCGCACGCAAAGTTTACTCATGCGCATATTTAACTTAGTGTTTGGTCATTACTCATCGACATTGTTGTTCCATAACTTATCGCATAGTCACATTTTCGATTATATGTTATCGCAATGGCGGGTCAATATACAATTTGAAGCTATTTGTGTGGATAATAATAAAAATAATAATACGATTCTTATGCTCTTACACCGAAAGTATCATAGTATATTGGTCTTGTGCAATGTCCGTCATTACATTTTTAATTGAGGGCTGATTATATGATTTATAAATTATTAAAATTAATCTCTATCGCTGGCGACTTTCTATAAATTGGTCGTCAGTGATGTAACTGTTGCGATATTCAATCGCTCCAAACGGCCCAAAACCAGGAGCTCATCAATCGAACGCTTCGCATAGAACTTCTGATCCTCGCTCAGCTTGAGAAATGTGTGGGCCCAGGCGCGCGCATAACTCTCCGCCTCCGACAAGGCGCTCGCATTGATTTGCATGGTTTGCGTGGGATTGGGTCGAATTGTCTCCTTGCTAAAGTCCTGCGAGCTATCCTCTACCACATGATCGATTTCCAAAATATCCGCCTGCTGCTGATGCGACTGTTTTTGCTGTTGCGAATGTATCTGTTGCTGAGGTAGCGTCTGTTGCTCCTCGATCGTTTCGGGTGGCCACGCTTCTTCCTCGGAGAAGAGCTTTACAAGTGGCCGCTGCTCATCGGGCGCTGCATTGAATGACATATCCGCTGATGCATCCACATGCTCCAACTGCTGAATTGATACATATGCCGTATGCCCGGCTCGGGCACTCAACTCAGTCTCCTCATAGTCCTCCTCCTCATCCTCCGCCGCTTCTGCCTCCTGCTCATCGCTATCCTCGTCGTATTCCTCGTGTTGAGTTTGTCTTCGGTTCGCTGTTTTTGTTGCTGGCATTTGTTGCATTGTGTAGCGGTATTTGGGCAACTCGTCGTCCTTGCTGTGCTGCTTCAGGTAGCGTACGTGACACTTGTGGATGCGCAGATTGGACGTGGTGCCTCCAGTGGATTGCATTACCCGCTTGCAGCCCAGGCAGTAGTATCTCCACTTCAGCTTGGTGCCATCGGGTCGTGCGATTTCACGGTACACATTCCACACGGAGCTGCGTTTGTTCTTTTTCACGAGACGATATTGGCCATCGTGGATTTTCAGTAATATATCCATCTGGGATTCGGTGCATTTGGCCTCCTCTTCGGGTACATTTAAAATAAACATTATTTGTTTTCCAGCATTAGCCATAGCGTGCGAAGCAGTGAGACCGCATTTGCGAAACGAAAGAATACCCAAAATCAATAAATACCCACGAAAAATACCAACAACGTGAATTTGCATTCCAAGCATTTGTATTGAAATTTAATTTGAAATAATGTGCAAAAACTTTTGCAGGCAATCATTGGTTAAATACTAATACTAATACTTGACATTGTCGTAGGCTTATGCAACATTTCACAAATCTACCCTTTTCGACTTGGATGAAAACTGAAAATGTACTTTATTTTTTCTTTGCATTTCGCAGTAGTTCAACCAGCGTTATGCCAATCGATGCTAGTTCTCTGGATATGTGTTGCATGACTCGAAGTTTTTGCTTTTCCACCAGCAATTTCTCCTCCTCAATTTGCAGCATTCGATCAGCTTTTGACTCTGTTTTCACATGCGTTTTATATTTCACTCGGTGCGGAGACGGAAAATCTTCTTTCATTTCCTTAACATGGTCGGGTTCCTCAAATACTTCCTCCTCCTGCTCCTCCTCGTCTTCTTCTGCTTGTGCCACTTCTTCTATGGGCGATGGTTCTCTTTGTGACATCTTTGGCAGATTGTTCTCGATGAACTGGCAACGTTCATCACTGCTGTCCGCATTGAAAAAAGTCGTCGAATCTGCATTAGGCAAATATGAATATGAATTTCTATTAGTTTGAAAATTCAAAAGAAACGAATACAAACCCGTATTTTCAAATATAATCTCTTCAAAGTCAACAGAAGGTGTTCCAATTAAAAGCAATTGGACTCTTTTGAAATATCTCCAATTTGTCGCAGTTCCACTTTTAATCTTTTGTGCTTCCAACCTACAAAATATTTAACATATATATTCCCTTTTTTCTGCTGTTTCCTACTTGCCTGTATTTTCTGGACATGTTGTCCATTTTATGTTTAATTTCCCGGTGACTTGGCCCATAATCAATCATTTCTTGCGCCATTTCTTTGTGAATTTGCGAATTTTTTCTCGTGCCTCGAATATCTCTCAAATTTTTTTCCCACAAATCCAGCAATATATTTGTTGATTTTGGCGACCATTCGAATCTATTTAGTCCTGGGCAATTAGATGCTACTTTCTCGGTATCTACGGATGTAATACGACTAGGACGAACATCGATATCCATGGAGGATAAATTGCATTCTTCATGCAGAGACGATGATTCATCCGAGGAGGATAGACAAACATTTTTGTATATAATGGGTGGTTTGTCTGGTTGGAGCGGTTCAAGTGTTGCTGTCGGTTTTGTTGGAAAATACGAATCCTCCGAGAACAATTGGAAAAGCGGTCTCACTGTGGATTTCAATGAATTCAGAACACGATTCTGATTGTCATCCTGCTCCGGCTGTAAAGATAGCTTACCATTGATATTGATATATGATATATATGTGCGTGGGGTTAGCATACCTCACATGCGTTCGCAGTGAACTCAATATCATCGAATTGGGACAGATATTCTTCGGGGCATTCATCCTTAGTTTCTGGCGGAGAATTCTTTCGCTGAACGCGTTTTGTCGATTTTGTTTGAATGCATCGTTTGTGTATCTGTTTGGCTGAGACGTTTAGTCGTCCTTTGCCGGTCACCATCCGCTTCTTATTGGGGTAATGTCCATTGCTTGGTTTCATTCTGCGCTTGACGTAAATATTATTTATGTTAATTTATTAAAAAGCAAGCAGCGTCTTCTTCTTGTCTCGTACTTTGCAACACTTGTGCGCACAGTGCTTCGATAACCAGCTTTGACTTGCCGTACTGATACTGGTTCGATAGACTGTTTGTAGATTGTTTGCCGCGAGATTTAAATTTCAGAACTCACTTCAATTTGTAAAGAAAGAGAATTTTGTTTGCAAATGTGGAGCAAGTCAAGCAACTATAAACATATCTAGTTGTGTTGATCTAAATAAATTGACGAGATCTACAATTGAAGATTCGCACGCATTTTATCTAATCAGCTGCATTTTGGGACAGCTGTGAAGGGGAGGAAACGACTACAATCAACGACAATTGCGGCACGATTACGTCTAATGGGAGCGTTGTGCCATCTTACACAAAATTGAAAAGCTGAGCCCCATGGCTCGCTTGTGGTTTTTTTTTCTCATTTGAACAGCTTCTCAAGTCTTCTCCGACGTCGACGACATGCAAGCTAAATTATGCTCGCCTGTGGGAGCAGCACTCTGCAACCGGTTTTTTTTTTTTCGAAGAGCCCCTGATCTTTGACTATGCTTGATGTTTTGCATTCCCCCTCTCGAATAAAGCCGGCTGCAAAGGTTGTTGTTTTGGCTCGTGCTTTGAAGGGTTCTGGCCAAAAACTTGGCACTTAAATTGTCGCTTAATCGATAATTAAATTTTATGTGTGGCCAGCCACAGGTGCAAAGTGTTTCGTGCTATGGCACGTGGTACATTTGAATCCAGCTGTCGACTCAAATTGGTAGCTTTTGCTTCAATTTGCCTATCAAAAGTAATGAGTGTGTGTCTGACTGTGTTATGTATGTGTGCTCCTTAGCTCATTGCTGCAGCCAAGCTTAATTGTTTTTTGCGCTTGTTGTCCGCTTTTCTTTATTCTTTTTTTTCAACCGTTCGTTTGGCTGTTGCATTCTAGGGGGCATACACACACACATACATATATAATGACAACGACAGCAACGACCATGACCATGTTGCAGTTCCAATTGTTGTGGCAACTTGATTATGGGCCATGCATTGGCATCATTATGGCACGCTGGCGAGACCTTATTTGTTTGCTGCATAATTTAAGTTAAAGCCTCGCCACAAATGTCGCCATGACGTTTGCTGCCTACGCGACTGTTTGTAGCATGCAACATGCTGCTGCCTCGCCTGCCTGCTGGCGCTTGATTGCAGGTTGTCAAGATGCGTCTCAGACTCTTCTGGCTCAGCCAAAAGCTTTGCCACGTCTGCCGTCTGACGCTGCTGACATCTTGAATATATACACGCCATATATGCAACACATGTGTGTATATGCATATGTATTTGTATGTATATGTAGGCATCCATGACTCTCAATTGCATTAATACGTATGTCTGTCTGTCTGTTTGTTTGGCATGTCCCTTTTGACGTGGGTCGCATGCAACGCTTGTGCTTTAATTTAACTGCTTTCTGCTTTTGTGAGCTAGGTGTGTGTTGGGTTGATGCAGTTAGCATCCTCCATTTGCTTTGTGCTGGCATCGTGCTGGAGATCGTGTCACGTGACCAGCACTCATTTGAAATCCTTTTAGATAGAACTTGCTGGAATTAGTATTGCGTAGCTAAACTAACATTTATTATCATATTATTACTATTTATTATTCTATTTATATTCAATTTGCATTAAGTTTAACTGCCGCCCGAAAAATTCCCAAATGGTTATAGCCTCGCTGCTAAAACTTTTAGCACCTTTTCAGTTATGTCATCATTAATATTTTCATACAAACATACAAATAGTTTGTCAAGAAAGTATTTGGACGCAGCATAAAAAATTCAACTTTTTTCATTTCTTTTGAAAAAGAAAAGTAAACTATTTTTTACTTTTATTAAACTTACTTTAACTTAAACTTTGCTTTTATTGACAAACTGTATGTTTAAATAAAAGCAATAATCTGTTAACTGTTATCTCGGTGCACCGATTTAATTGTGAAAATCATTAAGTTGAGCATAGATTTTCAAAAGGTCAACTTAGGGGAATAAAAATCAAAAGAGATAACTAATAAAGATTCAACTCAGCTCCGAAGGCTTTCGGGGATGATAGAAGAGATTGAACTCTGAAACTAATTTGATTTGACGCAAGGTAATTTACGACAGCCTTGCTTTGTGGGTTTTTCTTAGCGGCTTCTAACAATTCCGGTGCCATCAAATTAATTACACACACACACACACACATAAATACGAAGTAGTATGTAGAAGAAACGGTAGCTGTAAAAAGTTAATGAGCTGCGGCGGAGCCAAGCATAATGTGCAATGTGCGAGTAACAAAGAAACACGAGAGGGAGAGCGAGAGCACAGCTAGAAGAAAAACCAACCAGAAGTCAAAACAATAACAAAAAAAAAAAACAAAGAACGCATCGTGATCGAAAACCGCGTTTGTTTTGATTATGTGACAAACAAAGCAACAGAAGAAAAAGAATAACAAAAACGAGAAAAAAAGAAATAAAAAACAACCACAACAACAACGACGACGACGTAGCCGTTGGCTTTTAATTTAAAAGTTGCTGGCAAAGCAGCATAAAACGTGCAGCGAGCGAGAGAGAGGAAAGACGGATCAAGCGATTGCAAGACAAGCGAAAGAGAGAAGAAGATGGATAAAGAGAGAGAGAGATTGGTGGGGGGTGTGGGGGGGTGGTGTAGTGACCGATCGAGCAAACGCAACAAGCAAACACATTTGCCACATGTGGCAGGCAGTTAAACTCAAACAAACTGGTTTTGCACTCCCACACATACACAAGAGAGAGCGTGAGAGCAAGAGAGTACGCACATATATATATATATATGTGTGTGTGAGGCTCTCAAAGTTCGAAGCTGAGCTCCGGTTCAGGTTCAGTCGCCGTTTTAGGCTCGTTCGTTTTTGACGCGCTCTCCGTCGTGGCATATTTTTCTGCACAACGTTTTTTATATCGTTTTCTGGTGTGACTTTGAAGCTCTTTGCAAATCTATAAAAAATATTTATGGTCTATTAAAAATTGCGCTTACTTCAGCTGTGTGTGTGTGTTATTTTTATAAATAAGCAACAATTGAATTGCCCATCAACAAGCTCTATAAAAGGTGGCCTATAGCAAAATAAAAATTGGTTATTGAGGATTTTTGCTAAAGTGCATTTTTGCTAAAGTGCATTTTTGCCAGAGTGCGAAGAAAGTTAGTTATTTGGATTTTAGTTAAGATATCGAAGCTGTGCAGGGGTTACGATTGGTAAGTTTACTACTTAAATGAATATTTACATATACATATAAGTTATTTTTTTTTAAAATGAATTTTTAGCTTGTTCTGTTTACTTTGTCACACTGTACAGAAATGAACCTGACCTAGCCCACATAACCAATGCAAACTATGCCAAATTTTTTCTTCTTTTCACCTTGAATAGTGTTAATAAACACTGGTAATAATAAAGATTTTTAATTTTTTTTTACATTCAGTAACGCATTTATATGATCAGTTTGGCAATCGTTTAATTCGAAAGCTTAGATTGAAAGTTGTTTCAACGGTACATCTAGTAAATAAGTATAATTAACATTTTGACTCTCAATTTGTCAAAAATCGTTTTGCATTTGTTCGCTTGGCTAACCTTTCTTTTCGCCTAGTTTGTTGCACGAGCATTTAAGTGGGTTATATTAATAAGTAAAGTCGTTTATTTTTCTACTCTTGGCGTCATCTTTGGCGATTGCGCAGTTGGCCTACAATCTGTGGTGTAGCCGGGGTTTCGTGACCACTTCAGTTTGCGTGTTGGCCAATTGTGAGTGGGTCGCTTAAAAACCTTTTCAGCTAACAATAATTGTTCGATTGATAAGTGAGACACTGAATTTCTGGGCTCGACCATTTTGCTCTAATTTATTGACGCCTTGAAGTTTCCGCCTCTTACTTTTCTCCCTTTTTTTATTTTTTCCGTTTTTTGCATAAAACGTTGCCGGAAACTTGCTTTATGCACCCACGCCCAATGCAACCGGAGCAGAGCAGAGCAGAGCACTTCAATGCCAACTGATATTGTCCTCAACAATGCCAGTTGATTACAGCCAAGATCCAAGTGCAAAGCTATATCCGTTTATTTATATTTTTTTCTTGTGGGTGTATTATTTTGATAAAATATCAAACGGAATAACACCGACTAATTGTAAATATTTATATATTACATTTTTACATTGTAACTATGTTTCCTGGATTTTAATCAAGACTTAGCTTTGCAGATTTCAGATTTAAATGACTTTTATATAGTAGTTGTTGCTAATATTTTACTGAAATTTTGAATTTCATTGAATATTTAAGATTCTCTTTTCAAGAACCACATAGCTCCCATTTAAATAAAAATCGATCATTAACCAAGATTGTTATGTGCCATCTAAGAGGTAGTTGCAACTGTGAGGCGACATTGTAACGCTTGTCACTAAATTGACCCATTTCAGAGCTTAAGGCGAAAAAAAGAGAAAAAATCAAAATAACCAGACTGACGACTCAGACAAAGCCTAGAATCCATTGCCTCCCCCCGCTGTACGAACCAGTTGCGAGTCGAGTGCATGTTGTACCATGTATGTTGCATGTAACATGGTGCTACATGCCCGAAACTGAAACTGTTGGCATTCCTTGGCCGCCAACTTTTGACGGCCACTGTCGAGCTTGGTGCTGTGTTGGAGACGGAGATGGAGATGGAGATGAAGAGTTGAAGACGGAGATGGAGACGGAGTCTGAACATTACATTCTTATCTTAATATGCACATTTCTTCGTGCTTCTGGGTCTTGTCTGCTCTCTTCTTGTGTTGTGCTTCTTTCATTCTCTCTCTCTCTCTCTTTCTCTCTCCATCTCTCTTTAGGCCTCATACGTGTTAGTATGCTCATTAACGTGCCAAGTAACGGTATATATTGTTATTGCCCAGTTATGCAATGCCTGGCCATGCTGTGTGTGTTTTGTGGCACATATATAGTTTAGCATGCACATGCCACACGTTGCAACTGATAAATCAAATTGACAGACGAGTCGACTTGGAATTGCAGTTTCTGCTTGATGTCCATCTCCCGTCTGCGTCTCCAATTCGTTTACAAATGACATAAATTGTGTCCACTATGGACGCATTAATTATGCTGTTGAATGCATTCTTGTAAATGCTACGCGTCAAGCAATCAAAATGTATTTCGTGCAAAATGCAGACTATATGTTAGACGTTGCTTAAAGCAGTTAAACTTTAGAGCAAATCACAATAAACACGACCGAAACTCGAACTCGACCAGCAGATACCCTACCGCCAGCTCTGTTCTTAATGAAATTTGTGCAGTTGAACCATAATAGGACAGATAGGATAGATTATAAATCAAATATATAGTACAGCCTCTATCTTTTATAGTCTCTCAGATCGACCTATACATGCAGACAGACAGACGAATATGGCCAAAAATTATTCTATAAACCCCGGAATTCATACCCTGAAGATCTCCATTATTCAAATATTAACGTTTTTCTGCTTAAAGAGTTAACAAAGTTTTAAAATACCCGTCTTAATGATCTATAACAATAATCAAATTATTTTTGCAAATGATCTAAAGTCCCATAAATTAGTTTTAGTGAACTAGTCACAAAATTAATCTCTATTCATAAGCATTGTGTCCAATGCCACTTTTAGTATGTTTGCAAAAATCCCACACAAATTTTCCGTTCATATTCAGCACAGATAATAATAAATCTTATACTTGGGATACGCAAATAAACATATCTCCACAAGTATTGAGGGATTATCCGCAAATGGCATCAGTAAACGTACAACATAATTATGATAGCGAAGACTATGAAGAGACTAATTATAATAAATCATTTCTGTTTTATGGCACACGACAAAAGTACTTAAATATATTCATGGTCACTCTCACTCACAGCTCAAATAATAATAATAATAGTAATGGTGAAAAAAAACACAGTCAAAAAAACTGTGTGGCATGATTTAATGAGTCGAGTCGCATTTATCATAATGTCAGTGATATGTTGAAGTTGTTTGTCTGCTTGGCTTCATGTATTTGCCGAGTTGACTGAACTCCCAGTTTGGCTAACATATCTTTTGGCCAGGCTTAGATCTGATCTCCCCATCCACATTGCCTAAAAAATCAGTTGCTGTAATTAAGTAGCGCCTCTAAATTTGTATAAAATTAAAAGAAAACTAAATAAAAATTTGCTTTAAATATTCATGTGTTATGGATCCGGTTCCATCTGTTGACTTTGAAAAAAATGTTTGACACGGATGTTGTTGCGACCGGAAAGAGCAGCATGCGATACATTTTTTTAGGCGTTGCCAGATGAAAATTCAAATAATAAATAATAATAATAAAACGAATTTAAGTTTACAGATTGTTTTATAACTCTTTTTAATGTTGATATATTTGGATTTATTTAAATTAAAAAAAGAAAACTAAGAATTTAAGTTAACAGTAGTTTGTAATACTACTAAATTCCTTAGATTCCCCATTCGTAGAACCGAAAATAAAAAAATTCCCAGCTCAAAGTTTTTGCAAAAGAAAAAAATTTGTGTCAATTTGTTGTCCGAGTTTTGTTGTTTTTTATGGTTTGTTTATTTTATTCACTTTCTTACAATGATTTGTTGTTTGTTAAACTATTGTCATTTGCTTTTTTATTTATAGTATTTGTACCACATTTATTTTGGCTCCGACTTAGGGCATGTCTGTGGAATACATCTGTCCTGATGTTTTCTTAATGATTTTGTAAATTTTTTTTTTGTAGTTATTCAATGATTTGCACAGTTTTTGTTTTGGGAACGTGGGATAATTGAGCTTGTGTACAAATTTTGATTTCACCGATGTGGTAAGGAATTAAATAAAAAATTGGGTTGCGCAGAGTGAATTTTTAGCAAAAATTAATTAAAACTGATCTTAGACAAATCAACTCGAATTCAGATTTCAAAATAATTTTGAAATGTACAGAAAATAACTTACCAATGTGAAAGACACAAAATGAACAATCAGTGTTGGAAATACTCGACTTTTGAGTCAAGTATCGACACAAATTCAAGTATCTGAAGTGAGTGTGGTACGTGTTTGTGTGCATGTGTGTGTGTGTGTGTGTATCTATCGCCATCTGAAAAGGTGTCAGTTGTGATTGCGCATTTGTGGCATGCAAATTGAAGAATTTCCAACGTGGGAAAACGAGTTCAACATCGTTATTGCAGTTGCTCTCACTGTTGTTGTTATTGTCGTCATGTTTGTTGTTGCAGTTGCTGTTGTTGTTTTTGTTGTTGTTATTTCTCTTGTTGTCGTTGTTGAACGCCCCAAAACCAAGTCAAGCTGAAAAGCGTTAAAAGTTTAAACAAACAAAGTTGCAAGAAAAATCGCTCACGCGTTTTATTTTGTGGCGACATGAAAAGAAAACCAGAGCAAATACCAAGTACTTGTTGAGTGCGACGCAAACTGAGTACCCCTACCCACTTACCACACACACATTCACATACACACACACAAACACACATACATATATATACATATTTGTACTCACAGCTATCGATTACAAATCAAAGTTTGTATCTAGCTTGAAGTTGTCTGCGGTTTTTTGGGCGCAAAACTGGGCAAATTGTTGCAATTCACATTGATTGGCCATTTCCACCATCGCCAGCAGCAAAATTTCCCCCGCCCCGTGTCCCGCCCACCACACAACGTCCCCTTCGCCAGTTAATTGTGTACAATTATGCATTAATGAGTGCATCTGGCCAAAAGCACGAACTCAGGTTTGAGAATGCTTGCATGAAATGTTGCATGCACACAGATGGACAGACAGAGCCGAAGACAGAGTCAGAGAGGGAGATAGAAAGAGAAAGAGAGGCAGACAGAGTGCGAGAGAGGGAGAGTGGGGCAGATGATAGATTTTAATACATGAACAGCAACTATTTGAGAATCGATAAATTTTCTAATTGCACGCTACGATCGCATGCTAAGATAATTTGAATACCATCTTTTAAATGATGATGCACTCTTACAGAAATGTGCATCACGCCAACAAAATTGTTGGCAAGTGAATATAATTTTTCAACGAATGCCAACTAAATATTGTATTTCTAAATTTGAATGCAGTTTTGATCGAGATGCCAAAACTGTTTTGGTCTTATAAATCGTTTCAATTTTGGCAGCGAAAAATTTGGTAGGCGTTTCCAAGTGTTTCTTTTACATATAATTTGTATATAAGCTTCTACGAAAAGTCGTGTGTTTCTAAATTGTTAATTGCAAATAAATTGCATTATAAGAATTGATTTAGAATTAATCTTCTCCAAAACATCATAATTTATGCAGAACTCAAATGCATTGTTCAATTGTTCTACAAATGGCAGCAAAGTCGGGCCTAATGCGCCCCATTCAAAAGGCAGCTTATTGACAATTTATAGACCGCACACAAGCGGCCTTCTAATTACAACCCACACACACACGCACACACACATTGACTCAGATAATACCTGCTTGTGGCACTATTTGATAGACACTTTGCACGTTGGCGACAGCGATTTCCATCTAAATATGCACAGCAATATAAATTGTTGTCAGCCATAAAGTGCACTGTTCAATATGCCAGCTTGTCAATTAATTAAACATTTTTTTTTTTTTTTTTAATAATTTGCCATGCAGCACGAAACGATCATTAATTAAATTGAACAAATATTTGCATGTGTGTGGGATCTATGGAGCATTTGACTATTGACGGCATTTTGATTAAGATCAAAGGAGAGCCTGAAACGAGAGAGATAGAAGTAGGATGGACAGTTAGAATGATGGGGGGAGAGAAACACTGAGAGAGAGAGAGAGAGACTTGATTTAATTTGTATTATAAAATGTCTATTTTCTTAATTTGACTTGAACTCCATACTAAAGATACCCATTTAATATGTACGCATATTTAGGCATTCTCAATTCAACATATGTATATACCTGAAACTCGCATGACCTTAACCTTTAATTACGGCACTCTGTGGTCATGTGGGCCTACGGTGATCATTAAGTATTCAGCAACGCCCCATAGTACAAACTCTACCTGAAGCCAATTCACATTGTTGACCTTTGCCAACATTTATGGTTGTTGTTTTCGTTGGCTCGGTGATCTCGAGTTGAACCTGACTTTTGAAGCTTAGATCAACAAAGTTGGCCATAATTACCATAACGAAAATATATATTGTTATTCAGTTAATTTCCCGTCCCCACCAACGGCAATTGATAGCCTTCAATAGCCAACAATTTTTTGAAATGCAAATGTTAAAATCACATTTTGGTGGCTCTAACTGTTGAGCTGTTATGCCAAAAACTAATGGCCAACACTGCAAGTTGGCCAATTTGAAGTTTGAAGGTCTCGCTTTTGTGGCTATTATTGAGCATGTGGACTGCATCAATAACAAAAACGAAAACGAAAACAACAACGAAAATAATAATAGCAATTGCTGTAATTATTATAATTATTGATTCTAATAACAAAGCACTTTCTGACTATTTAGCTTATTGTTATGAGCATTTTTGCTATGAAAATTAACGGCAGCTGCATATATAATTTTGTTGTTATTAAATTCCATCAACAGGTTTTATTCGCATTTGTTTGTTTTAGCGCAATAAACGAACAATATACAAAAATTGGTAGTAGAACTGAGTGTCTGATTCTACAAGTATTATTCGTAATTACTGTTTATTTTTACTAATACCGTTCATAATTATGAAAACCATTATTTTTCTAAGAATGTGTAGAATGTTTTAAGGAGTATTTAGGAGTCTTAACATCAAACTTGATGTTGCTTGATTTACTGTGGGTTTTCCATAGAGTATGTTGCCACTAAAATCGACTATCATGCAAAAACTGGCAGATACAAAGTATCTGACAGTAGCTGCAGCCTACAGATTCATAGATGTATACTTGAAAACGACTTTCAACAGGCAGCTTATCGGCTTAGTCAATTAATGTCAGCTTCGATTTCAATTAAAGCCGATAATACTAACGTCTGGCATTTTAGCTGTACGTTAAGTTAGTTTTGCCTAATGTGCCGCAATTACGTACATCGATTGGCATTTAATTAAAACAAATTTAAATACAAATACCAAACAGTTGGAATCGCACTCATTCAGATGCGAACGAGTCTCAATCCACGCGATAGACGATATACGATAGACGCTGGACTCGATGACGGGTCTTATCTGCTCGATAGCGTCGGATTTGACAGGTTTAGGTTTTCAATTTTATTTTTATTTTAGCTACCTCGAGTCAAGTCGCGTCGAGTTGAGTGGCTTGATGCTTATTTATATGGTATTGTTTTTGTATTAATCTGCAAAGATTTGCATTTCTGTCTACGCCAATGATTTATGCGCTTTGTGATTCGATGTTTTTGTTGTTGTTGCTGTTAATGTCGCCACTGTCATCGTCGCCAAATGGATTTTCAATTTCAATCCCATCCCCCAGTTGTTTTTTTTTTCTTCTCTGTGAAACGGCAGCTTATTTGCCTTTCAATCAAATTCGACCAGAGCCAAGCAAAAAGGTTTTCATTTTGCAGCAACTCTCAAGAGAGCTACTCGACTTGAGTTGAGTTGAGTTGAGTTCGGTGCGCATACAGCTAATAACCAGTTACACAGATCTCTGAAGGTCTTGTGTCGGAAATTGAAGTCTATGGACAGTTCTAAGGCTAAGTGAATGACAGCTGGAATTTAAGTACATGGAAATGATCAAAGTGCTGTAGTTTTTGCATGCTTACAATTGCTAAGCTGAGTAACAACAACAAATTATTGAGTTGGAAGTCTATCAGATTAATAAAAGACACAGTTGTGAAGATATAGACTTTATAATTGATATATACGAACGGCAGACATATTATTAATTGACTGTAAAGATTACATTAAAGTCGTATTATAAACATTGATTTTTTAAGCAAAACCTATGTTGAACAAAGTAATAGCAGCAATACTACTATGTGTTTAAGAACTGGGTTAAGATAATCGCCTATTCGAGCTCACTCGACTAACTTGTTTGGATATTGTATTCATTTGTATACATAGCATACATAAAGTTACTATATACTTGGTTTGAAAGAACTCACTAAATCAAATCTTCTTTAAGTAGTTGCTGTTGATTTCCGCTGAATCGTTTGTCTTACTCTATGCGTAAGCCGCTTTAAAACTAGTACAAACAATTATTAATAGATTCCCACATTAATTTCTACATGTGCCACACAAAGAAATCAACCGCTGCTTAATACGCTCAACAATATTATTATTATGATGTATTTTCATGGGTTTTGACACAAAACAAGACAAACAAATTATTTTTAATTGCTACATCAGCCGCACACTTCCACAGCCAGCGGGCATATGGAAAGTGTGAAAACGGAAAACTGAAAACCGAAAACTGGCCGAGCATCTCTGGCAGTGGTGCTGAACTGGTATAAATAATAGATATGTTTTTATGTTGGTCGGGGCACCCGAAACCAAAGATCAGCAGCATCGAGATATGGAGAAAACACAGACCGGCTGCTGTTGTCAAATGGCAAACATTTGCCAGAACATGCGGAGAAATCCGCGATAGTGGTGTGTGTGTGTGTGCACAACAAACACCACATGCGGTCCATGGCGAGGAGAGTCGAGGCAACAAAGAGAGCCAGTTAGAGCCAGTGGCAAGAGTCGTCATAAAGCCGGGCTTAGCCTAAGTGGTGTAATGTTAACCAGACGGATAAAGAGAGAGAGAGAGATAGAGAGAGAGAGAAGATAGTTTGACTAATGCATGTTATGACTCGAGCGGATTAGCATTGGGCATTAGACACAAAAGTCTAAGCGGGAAAGCGAAGAGAGCAGCAGAGATAAGTTAATCGGGGTTTTGCGCACCCAATGCAAACACTGTGAAATTAATGGCCAAGAGTCAGTTTCAACAGGGTTAAGATCAATGGAAAGAAATCTGCGAGTACTCCAAGTTAACAGCTTTTGCGAAACGAGTAAGAAGGCTGTAGCCGTGAGAGCTCTACGAGTAGATTCCCTGAAAATTAAAATAAGGTCAACAAAATCTGTATTTTTTTTTTTGTGATTTTAATGAAATTTTTAAGTTAATCGGTTTATTTTATATGGTAATTCGAAAGCTAAATGTGTATTTTATTGCTGTTGGAAATCGATATTTATCGATTCGCAAAACATGGACAGTTATCGATAAAATGAAATCAACTGCGTCTGCGAAACCAGAATTTAAACCCCAAATTTCAATTCTCTAGCCCATAAAGTCTCTAAGATGGGCTTGTGCACACAGACAGACAGACAGACATAACATCGACCCTTCTTTTTGCCGATCAGGTATATAAATACTTTGTGTAATCCGCGTTGCTTCCTTGTGACTGTGGCATACTTTTGCACAATTTCATTATACCCTTTTTAACAATTTTCAATGGTTTCAGGGTATAAATAGAGATATAGATATGTCGATAAGTTCAAGTTGTCTCTGTGTGCGTGTGTTGATGCAAAGATATATCAACAATGAGATTCGCTTTTGTTTCATACTCTTTTCTTCCTTGCCTGCATGCAAGAATTGAGCAAAGAAGAGGGGAAATAAATAAAAAGAGAAAAATATATTTTAAAAAAATCGACAAGTTTTAGTGGGGCTCAGCTCAAGCCTTGAAGTTGAAGTCCCCGTTTGGGATCAACCTTGAGACGCCTTTGGCAATTCTAATGAGTTAAGCGAGGGGCATGCAAGCCAACAAGTGTCAACATTCATCTGAAGCAGTCTGCTGTTAATTTCCAATGCGAATGTCGCATAAATTTCTCATATGCTCGTATAAATAGTATATGTGTATGTATTTATGTCTGCATAACTCTATAGCTTGTATCTTGTATCTGTATCTGTAGCTGTATCTGTTTCTGCAAGCTGCGCATATTTATATTTGCCACACCCAACACTGAATTCTTCGTTTATTTGGTCTGTCAACTTTTATACACAAAATACTGTTGACGCCTCGGTAGCGCTAAAAGATGATCCTCAGATTATAAAAAATTAAAAAAACGAAACTTATATACACTTTCCTTTTCGAGTTTGCTTGCCTTAAGTATTATATATATATATATATTAAGTATTATAAATATATATATGCAAACTCTTAATGGTTGTATGAACATTATATGAACATTTTTTAGCTGTTCGTTAAACTAATATAACTTTTTGTAAGAGTATTTCAACATGCCCAAAGCGTAGCATAAAATTAAAATAATTTTTGTTTTCGTTTCGGTTCGGTTCAGTTTCAGTTTTGTGGTGTCATTTGTTGTGTCTTCTTCGACTTCATGCGCAGCATGCAAAATTTTTTGATTACTTTTCGCGAGCGCTGTTTTTTTTTTTTTTTTTTTGTGTTTTTTGGCTTTAAGGCGGCTACAAATACATATTTATTTCGACTTAAGACTTATGATCTCTATAACATTTGATAGATCCATTAATTTGCAAATTATCATAGAAAAATATTAATTAATACTGAATATTTATTCATGCTCTCTTGGCTTAGGCTATTAATTATACGCTGAACCCATTAAAAATGCGAAAGAGGGTGTAATTAAGTTGTGCAAAAGTGTGTGACAGGCATAAGGGAGGATATCTGACCCCGTAAGGTATATATATTCTTGTTCAAGCCGGATTAGAGACCATAAGAGATAGAGACTTCAGATCAAGTTTATTTATTTTTATCGTTATCGTTATTGCCGTTAGGCGTATTTCCATACAAATCGATATCAGATGGCAATAGAAGACACAATTGAAAAGAGATAATCCAATTGAAATATAATATATGCTGATCTGTTGTTGATCAACTTCTTTGTATTCATATTTCCATTTTAAAAATCCTTTCTCCATGTCAACGTTGTCAGTTCAGTTTATTTTTGGTCCTATCTGCTTTTATGCATGGCTAACCATGAACAATAAATAAATGTCATCGTCATCGCCTTATTGCTTGGAATTCTAACATGCTTGCAACACATTGTTGCATGCTGCACCTGGTTGCATCAATATGATCCCGACTGCATTAAGCTCTCTCGCCTCAGTTTTCAGCTCAATTTATGAGTTTGGTGTGCGCTTAAGATACTTTTTACCATTTATAGATATACATTCAAAATGCTGCGGTTAAGCTTGAAATAAATGCGACATCTTGCCGCATCAGCTTTCCAGTTGTCCCTTGTAGCCCCCTCTGCCCACTACTCCCCGGCTCTCCTTATCCTATCCCCTGTTGTGCGGATGTGTGCAAAGTTGGATTTTAAAGTCTGCTTAATGATTTTTTATGAATTTATTGCCAGAGCAGCCTGCGCTAAATTTGCGCATGCGTTGCCCCCAATGAGGCTGAACGTAATGTGAGGGGCCAGGGGCAGGGGGGGGGGAGAGGGGGAATGTAAGTGGCAACTGCCCACACCAGAAGGAAACCTTAAGCAACGATTGAAAGCAGGCGCGAAAAGTTCGCTGCGCATCAAGGCAAAAAAGTTGAGCTGTGTTCGTGTATGTGTGTGTGTGTGTGTGTGTTTGAGTTGTTGTGTTGTTTTTGTGGCAGCCTTTTAAATTTTAAGTGGTTGTGTGTGAGCTCTGTATGGGTATGGGGCATGCTGCATGCATATGGCGCATGTTGCAACGCCTACCAAATCATCTGGCAGCATGCCTCAATGTATGCCTTCAGATACATTTGTTTGCACAAAAAACAACAGCAGCAGAAACAGAAACAGAAGCAGAAGCAAAAGCAGCATTTTAAATGCTGCCATACGCTGCACTTCCTGTATATACAGACATATATATATATATATATATATATATATAAATAGCATATATTCTCGATCTATGTGCTATCTTCAATTATTGAATGAATGAACAGCTTTGTGTTGCACACACAGCAACTCCACACAGAGCTCAAGGCTGAGTCAACCAAACACATGGATTTTAATAGCCAAGAACTTGCTGACACAGATCCAACCACTGTATTCAACTTTTAAGTATAAAGTTTATTAATAATTTAATGTGTTATATTTAAAAATCTTGTAAATGTCATAAACATAAACACTTAGTGAAAAATGTTAATTTAGTTTTTAATTTGCTTTGGCCAAGTCACGAAAACAATTACTGATTAAATAAACTATGTGCAAATTGTATTTATTAGATATATTCTTAAATCAATCAAGATTAATCATTTTCTCCATTTGTCATCATATGTTGTTGATTTATTGTAAGACTTGCAATGAGTATTATAATTATGTCGTGATGTTTGCAACGCATTAAAAAAGACGCCTCCAACCCCATACTTTCTGCTTCATTCCAATTATTTTTATAAATAATATCGTAGTCAAGCACTTACAACAAATCTGCCTACACATCTTATTTTCAAGAACAAATCGTTTCAAGTATTTTCTGTACACAATTTGACCTTGTGAAATGCTCAGTTTATCAGAGCACCAGAGCTACGCGAAACTATTTAACTGAATTAAGTCTTGGTCTCTTTTTTTTGGGACCTTAAGTGTAAACAGAGGTCATGACATGCCAAGCAAAAACTTGAGTGACCGAAAAAAACACATGTAAATGCTCAATTACATAAACAAATAACAGTTAAATTCACTTAGTAACCGAAACAATTAACATTGCTAGCTGTAAAACCTTGGAAATGTATAAAAACAATCAAAGGTCCCCACACACACAAAATGCAATTCATTTGAATATTAAAAGTCTAGCATATCAAATTGTTTGGCCTATTAACAAATGCTCGATATATGTACTTGGATGAATAAATAAAAATGATTAACTAGAGATGAAAGCGTGAGCATATTATGTGGTAAAAAACTATACATTTTAACGACGAGTATTAAAGGAAAAACAATAAGTTTAAGATGGGAATTTAAATTGGTCGAAAGTGGAATCAGACGATAGCATTTTTAAGATATTCTCCTATAATATTTGTATTGAATTGAATTTTATGTGCGATTATATTATAAGGCATAATTATATTTAATTATACGATATTTGACACGAGCACGTAGCCCATCGCTAATCGATAATGAAGGGCTCGCTCTGAAGGTGTTAAAAGTTGTACGCAATTTGATTAACAAACTGAGGCTTCCCATATATATGTATGTATAGATGTAACTATACTTTATGTGGGCTAAGTGAATGACCATGGTCTACACTACTACCGCCACTGCCACTACCACTGCCTCTGCCACTGTTTCTAGCTTTGCCTCTGGCTCTACTGCCGCCTCTTCGCCTGTGGCTTTGGCCATAAATTTGTGGAGAGCGCCAAGTTGTCGCTCGTCTTTATCAATCGCTGTGGATGCAAATTGACAAGCGCGACTTTGGCTTTGTAACTGAACTGAACTGAACTGAACTCAAGTGAAAATGATTGCAGTTGAAAAGCGAAGGCGAAACCAGATACGCCTTCAATCGCTTCAGGAGGAGGCAGCAGCAGACAACAACAACAACAACAATAACAACAACCACTCGAATCACGTTTTTTTTCCTACTCTCTTGTCAAATGTGGCAACCAAGTGCAAAGGCGTCAGTTTGCATTCGATGAATTCCAATCACACGCATATCATTTGCCACTTGAAGCTAATGAATATCAAGCGGTTCTTAAGTGTACAAAGTGTTTTGCCTGTGCATTTGGTATGCGTTAAAGAAATGGCAAAGTGACATAATTGGATTATTCACTCTTAAACTGTATATTTATGGACATATTTACATACCCATAACTATGGACTCTAATGACATACTTGAACTATTCTTTAGTTGCCATATTTCGAATAAGCTTCATGATTTTTCCCTTTTAATTAATTCAATTTAATTTGTAACTTTCATTTTATTTGTAAATTAAATATACATTTAGTATTTTTAAATTTTTTTTACTATTAGTCAAAACACATATATCTAATATGGAAAATAATAATATAATGAACTCAGCTTGAAAAGGCATTGAAAAATACCATTAAGGTTGAATACTGCGAAGCTATTTAAGTTTTATGATGTATATATATAGCTGTAGTTATCTGGCAAAAAGTATAAAATATAATTTGCAGCTTTTCAACCTATTTGGTTGAGTTTCACAAAATTTCTTGTGAAAACTGCTCAAGCAAGGTTAGAACATCGATCAGTACAAAAATATTTTCAATACGCTGCGAGCGCTTTTAAGGCCGTAAATCATAAAGCCCAAATTTGGATTTGATACAAACACCTTGCCATAAATCTTTGACGCTCATTAAGGTGCAACTGAAAATTGAACGCGACTTTGGATATACAGCTCAAGCCGCAGTTACGGCTGTGGAAACAGATATAGATACAGCTACAAATACAACTTCAACTTCTCATTTTTTGGCGCGCTTTCTGTGCCCAGTTTCCGACCAACCTCTCACGCAGGCCCCCTCCAAAAAAAAAGAAAAAAACATTGTGCGACCTTCAAATGGTCGACTCCACTTCACGCACACAATCACAAACAAGCTAACACATATGGGCAAAGATCAGGCCACTTGAGGCGCGCTGTTGCCAAGTTTCTTGGGACTGTTTAGGGGCCTGGGTTGACGGAAATGTTGCCAATCGGATGAGCACGCAAAGAAGTTGCTGTTTACGTTTACCTGAAGGCAAATGGTGAAGGCGAAGGCGAAGGCGAAGGCGAAGGCGAAGGCGACTCCGGAGCGAACGATCAACAACATGTTTTATGCATCCGTGGCAACAACAACAACAACCGCAACAATATACACAAGCCTCATACAATGTCGATGAGGAAAACAACAACAGCGAAATACTTTTAAAGGCAACGCGAAATGGCGAAGGTCGTTTAAAGGCGAAATGCACAGTTGATGTTTTTTATATGTTATACATTACTTTTGAATCGTTTTTTCGCCCTTCCTTACTCTATCTTTAAGTGCGGTTTTATTGTTTTCCGATCAATGTGGTTGTAAATGTTAAAAAACTATAAAACAACGGCATTTGGGAGAGGCTTAAAGAGGCTTAAAGCTTAAGCTTCAGATACTATTTGCTGTTGGAGCGCGCAAACACAACTTATGAGAAACATTTGTGAAAACATACGAAGACTACTAGATACTTTTGCAGAGTAAAAAGTGAACTTTTGAATGAAATAAAGGTGCACAATATTCAATCCAATTTATGGGTTTTATAGGTCACATGTTTCTTTTGCAATCCTATTTTAAAAATTAGTGCCCATGAATATTTAAAAACTATAAAACTTGTAGCTAAATATATGGTTTGGTTTTAGTGCTACAGCTAACAATCTATGAGAAACATTTACAAAAAGATACCAACACTTAAAACTTAATTTGTGAACGAGAAGAGTTCAAAACATTCGATTTCAAATTACAGTATTTTTAAGAAAACTGAAACTACGGTTTGGCTTTAAGAGTCATTAAAAACAGCTAAAGATCGATGAGGAACATATCCAATTACTTAAAGGGTAAAAACTACACTTTAGCAAGAGTAGGAAAAAGAGTCGATAATATTCGGTTAGTTAAGGCAACTTGTAGGCTTTTGCATATTGAAGTTGACCAGAGACACTTACGTACAATGTGTACAGTAGTATGTCGCTAAGATATACTTGTGAAGTTGAAAATGAAACTGAACGAGGCGACGTTGATAAGAGTCGCCTAATTGCTTCTGTGGCGAACGTCAACACGGCTGTTTTCGATTTTTTTTAAATGATTGTTGTGGTTGGTTTTTTTTTTGCTGTCGCCGGTTCCCATCATAAAACTTTCGACTGGTTTCCTTTTTGGCAACACGCTCCGCTTATGTCAGTCCGTGACACAGCTTTGCTGATTTTCTTTTTGCCATTTCGCGACGTATTTTTCAAGTTTCATTTTATTTGGGGAGTTGGTCAGTCGCCTTGTGGTTTCTTCTCACATACTTGCCTCATATGTGGGTCAAGATGCGACTCACGCAAAATGTCTTGATCCATCACATGCCCAGTGGGACTACTGATATGGCCTGGGGTGTTATTATCCCCGATGCACATATTTATTATCGCCCCAAAGAGAAATATGAAATTATTGTGCCACATTACAAGTAATTGTTGAACAAAATGAACCTTAACTAAAGTTTTAATAAATGACTCCCGTGTTGCTGTTGCCTGGATACTAAATGTGGCACGAAGCAGGATGTGAATGTGATGCTTGCTGTACTTGAAAGATAGCTTTGGCATTTCAATGATTATTAATGATATTATATTAATTTCCGCTCTTGAGAAAAAAGAATTGCATTACAAAAAGAAGACTCTTATTTCAAAAATATGTAAGTTTATTCTACGATTTTAATAGTTCCGAATATAAAAATAAAAGTTTGCATTTTGGAAATATCCTCATTTTTCTTTCTATTTTTTTTGTGAAACTGAAACCACAAGCTAAAAACTTGAGTACCGATTATTTTGTATTCCGCTACTTGAGATTTTGATATCACTTGTATCATGTCAATGTCCATTGAACTGTTCAACCACAATTGATAGGCAATTAGGTTTCAATCAAATCCGTTTGGCCTGCACACGCCTCTAAGCGAATCTCTGATCATAAATAATATTTTTTTGTGGCGTTGCATAAGCACTTTAATATGCAATAAAAAAAATAAAAAAAAAACTTTCTACAATTATTTTGAAAAGTATTGAACTTTTCTTCTACTTCACGCAACTTTCACGACTGCCAACAAAAAACCACAAGCCACATACAACAAATGCAACAACAGCAACAATTTATGGCTGCAGCAGCCGTTTGCATCGAAATGAAAAGCTTCAATGGTTGTGGCCCACGCAACACATAAAAAACAACAGAAAAAGTGAAAAACGAAACCCTTTAGGAAATTTGTATGAAATCTGGCGGCCGATGCATAAATCCGTTTAAAATCGCTGTGCATCGCTCGGCATACAACCAAATGCGGCAACTGCACCTCCAGACAACACCAACGCAGACCCTGGGGTTACAATTTTGGAGGCACTGTGTTCGGTTGCACACAGTTGAAGCACAGTGGGCGTCAGCTTTAAGTCAATGAAAACCGATTTCGAAGAAGTCAAAAACATCTTTAGAAGTGTGAAGCGAAGCTTGGTTTGTTAGAAAACAGAGATAAAACTATCGATCTTCGATCGATTAAAAAAATATGCAAAATGAAGTAGCTAAATTGAATATCTATATACCTTTTGTTTCTGAGGGAAAAATATATAATTCTTCAGCCATGGCTGCAGAGTAAAAAGAAACACTTATCAGGTATATGCTGAGGTGTAAACTAGGCAATGTTTGTTTATTTTTACCATTTTAATATGCGAAACTGTGCTGCTTTCACTGTAATAAGACTTTTAACTAAAGTAACAAATGAGGAGACCCACTGTGTCATTTTATGGATATATATAAATCGAGGACGTAGTTGTATCAGCATGGATCGGATCGCATCGTAGTGGCTGTATTAATGAGTTTAAACACACGCCTTACACGAACCACCGAATAACGTCAAGAGAGCTGAGTGTGCTTGGCGAGCTGGCTAAGACAAAGATTAGGCCAACTATAGATCGTGGCATGGCATGGGGGCGTCATTGGCGTTGGCAGCACATCGCATATCAAAATGACACCATTATGGTATTATAGCAATCGTGTGGGATCATATATTATATATAGTGGGGGCGATCGTCAAGTGGCACACGTTTGGAGCTTGAGCTAAGGGGGCTATCGAATGGTAAATAGCTCATCTTTATTCCGGCTGGTGACTGTCTTCGACCATAATTTATGCTTGCCAACAAAAAAGTCTACTTAATTATGCCATATAAATAAGATTTTGGCCTAAGCTATTCATCATCATGTTTATTTTACATTTCTAATTTTGTTCTTTTTTTGTATTGATTTGCAGCTACAACATTTGAAATATTAATGAATGAATCCATATAGACAGGTGAGTGATGGATTATGTAATGGTTACGTTAAGCTTTCTTTACTCCCACTGATTGTTCTACTGAGAAATTCCCTAGTTGTCAAAAGAGGAACTGATCATTTTTATTACTGCCAAACTTTCGGTTTCTTGAAATCTTTTTCACACACTATACATGTTTCGAATCGATAACTTGCCTGCGGTAGAATAGCATGTGTGCCAATTTTCTCAGGTATTTATTTAGGCAATTACAGATCTTTTTGCGTTGGAATTTATGTGCTTGATTTTCAACTGACAGTTGACAGTGACAGCGTTTGAAAAACGCCAAATGGCCGCCGGCTGGCGGCGCATAAATTTGCAGACAAACTCAATTTTTCAACCAATTTTCGTCTTGTATGCAAATTTTGGTGTGGTTTTTTAATTAACGTCGACACAATTTGGCTGCCTATATATTTATATTGTGCACTTGCTGAACGGCCAGTAACTGAAAATCGAATATTAAATCACGGATACGATTGTGTGCAGGGTATGACGCAGCTTGTGTACAATTTGCGTAATATTTACTTATGCTAATCGTGCCCATTAATCAGACTTGTTAACCACATGAAATTTGAGCTAAAAAGGGTTCGACAGACTAAACAATACAGAAACTGAAGTCAATTACAATCAAGCATCAGAGGCAAACTTTTTCGCCTTTTACGTAAATGAAATTGATGGATTTTTAAATTGGAGAAAAATGCTTATAAATGCGTACAAATAACACAATGGACAACAACGTGCCCAGTTGGAAATGCAGCGGAAATTCGTACGTTATAAAAATAAAATACATTTTTCTATTAACTGACAAAGGTATATAAAGTGTAACAAATCCTAATAAATATACAACTGCAATCAAGCTTAGTAGCATTAATTAAGATATTTACTAAATAACGTGAGATTAGAGTACATTTTCGGATGTGAAACTAAAGATGAACACACGTGCCACAATTTTAAATGAACTGATAAAAAGTGTAACAAAACTCTAATCAGGCTAAGTACCACTAATTTAGCTGCTTATTAAATATTATTCAATATAAAATTGTAGTAAATTTCCACATGGGCAATCGGAGATGAACGCACGTGCCACAGAAATGGAGTCGCAGCATCCAAAACAACAGCCACAACACAGCAGTGAATTGTAAAGCAAAGCAAAAAGAAGCAAACAAACACACAAACGAAAGTAAAAAAAAAACCAGCACTCATACATACACACATACATACAATGAAAATAAGGCACAAAGCTCTGGGAAATACAATAGGCCACAAAAAGTCGACGCACTTTTCGCTTTTGAAACGAGGCAAGCCGAACGACTTGTTGCATTTGTTGCCAGCATAAATGTTCAAGTTGTGGAATAGGCCTTAAGTTGATGAAATGTGCATGATTTTCTTTTATTTTTATAATTTACACGATCCGACTACTCGTTGCCCCTTTTCCGTTCCCCATGTGCAGCTTAGTGCCCGCCCCGCCCCTTTGCAGCCCACAAGCTAGATGTGGTGAGCGCGTGCGCAGCTCACGGCTCGTTGAGCAGACGATTTAAGTGAAGTGAGGGAGAGTGGTAGGGAGACAGGGAGGCAGGGAGGCAGGGAGGCTGGGAGGGAGAGGCAAAGGTGTCGAAAGCGAAGACAAATATTACACATTTAATTATGACAAGTTTCGGGTCTGCTGTCTGTTGTTGCTGCCCCATTGCTGTTGTTGCAGATGCTGCCTTTTCACCGCCAACTCACAGTGAAATTACACTTAAAATTCGAATGAAAAACAGCTTCTCAAATTAGTCGTGGGATGTTTTATTGTTGCTGTTGTTGTTCTTTTGACACTAATGTTTTTTTTCAAGTTGAGGATTGTCTTTGAACTTGACTGCATCATTATAAACATGAACAATGACTGGAAGTTCCCAGTTTTAATAATTAACGTTGCGATAAACCGTCGAGTAATATTTTTAGTAACTTTAACTACATTTGAATTCTTAGTTTGCAAAGCAAACAGTTGCTTAGTTTTTGCAGACACTAAACCTGGTACATATACCCTGTAATTTTTGCAAAATAATAAGTTAAACTTTAACTTTATGTATTTATTAATGATTAATCGGAATGGGAGCCTAAATATGTTTCTGCTTAAAATGATTATATAGCCATTATTCATTATTCATACTTTGACTTTTCGAAGGCGTTGCATTAGTTACTCGAACTCCTGATGAGCACACTGTGACCATCGTTGATGTGCCGATGTAAACGGGACAGTTTGCGATGGAGTTTGAGATACGGTTGCATGCTGGCTGTTAGACTGGCCAAGAGTGCCTCCTTCACCAGCTTGACGGTGCTTAGCTGATAGAGATTGGCTGTGGCAATCATGCAGGTTTGATCATCATCACGATTCTGGAGAAGAGCCAATTGCTCTTCAATTTTATTCATGCGCAATTTGAGTTCCTCTTTTTGGGCCATCAGATCCCGTTCGCGTATCTTTTGTTCGACTAGATATTGCATGACTTCTTCCAAGTAGTGGTCTGCCAGCGACATTTCCAAATTTTGTTCAATTTTCAATTCGATATTTTTTTTATGTGTTTTTATTTCCAATGTGTCAGACTGAGTGTATAAACAGAATTTCAGTTATTGTATTCTAGCAAATTAATCATCAATTTGTTTTTGATCAACCCAAAACGCAGTCCATATCATGTTACACACAATCATCAGTGGCAGCCCTTTGCATACAAATAAATATGCCTTATTGATTCAGCTTACAACATTTGTTTGTTTAAGTTTTTTAAAACACCACGGAGAGCTAACCGATCAACAGCCGATACACAAACAAAGGAAGTGAACAATGCCAATGCTAATAATAATAATAAATTATCAACACCTTTGCTTACTCAGATTCTTTGGAAATCTCGCGCCAATCTAACGATTTGGCTATTTAAACACAATATTCTACAAGTGGCTGCGACAATACTTTTGAATTGTCTTAGATTCAATGCCTTTCCGTAGCTTGATTTGCATTGTCTGCGTGTAGTTGCTAACATAATTTTGATTTATGTAAATTTACTTAATGGCCTTTTGTTGTTGTCTTTTCTCAAAGTGCTAAATGACTAAACATATATGTATCTCTATACTTTGACACCGAAGATGTAAGAGTATATTGGTTTTGTACAATTTTCATCAAGCTGTCACACCCTCGAGTTAACAACTTTAAATGTTGTCCTATTCTAGAGGTCGAAACATTATTAAAAAAAATCATGTTTCTCTCCGGTTCAGTTTTGACAATCATTTTTTGGGTGTCTAATTTTAATATGAATTTGGAGCTGGACTTGCGATTCCAACTTTGCCTATAGTCTTAATCTAAAATCGGTTCAGCAAATCTCCTTTAAATTTAGAGCTAGACTTACTAAACTTGGTAGGTAGATTCTAAAGAAGTCCAAGTTTTATAGATCAACCAAATTAATTATTATTATTAGTTAATTTTCGAAAGCATTACGATAGCAACTAATCGTACGTGCGATATTATAGGTATTTAAATTACCTCTCCCAAAGATATAAACTTGTATGTAGAGACACATAAAAGCCAATTAACAGTGGGTTGGGTTGTATAAAACAATATTCGATAATTATGTATCTCTCTTGATTAACTCTTTTTGTTTGCAAATACAACGATTTAAAATGCTTTTGCATATGTATTACATTTAATGAGAAATGCCTATGCATACCATATACATGATGATATCTGCCTTCATTTGTAACTTATATACACAGAAATTATTTTCAATTGTTTGGTTAACTTCCGCACCTCAATTAAAAGACATTCCTTATAGAAATGCACGCTTTTTTTTATAGGTTCATATGTGTAGTGTTTTATGTGGAAGACCACACAAACACTGATGTGATTGCTCACAATTGTTGTTGGGGTCACTTATGAACATTTAATCCTTTTCTTTTGGGCAACAACGCCGAACAGCGAACAGCAACAACAATGGCCGAAAAAGGGTGCGTTCCATGGGACATTCAAGTTGATTTATAAGGCCTGGCCATTTGGTGTGCCTCATATTTCTATGGCTTTCACTGTCGCCCATAAATTGTGTGAGCCGCAACACCCACGAGTGAAAATTAACTTGAAATGAAGACATTAAGCGACTTGCCAACAAATAAAACAAAATACAAAAAATACAGAATGAACAAAAAATAAAAACAAAATATGGCAAGGTGGGCACGTCAATTGAAACTTATGTAAATTAGGTTTCTTAATGGAACTTTGTTGGCTTCTGGATTAGACCTACTGAGGAACAACCCCGCACAAAATACCATACCCAATTTGGCCATGCTTCTGACCAAATTTGGTTTAGTTTTATATATGTATATATTTATATCTATTACATTTACATCCTCAACATCAATTGGTTGTAATTGCAGTCGATTGTGTTTTTACAAGATTGAACCAAATGAAAGTTTCTATTTACCTTTATGACTCTACACAATTTCACTTCTAACCATAACAATCACAATATCCTAAACTTACCTTGTGTGGGGTCCACAACATGTTTTGTTTTCGGTTTTATTTCTTTGGCAATTCGGTAAAAATAACAGGAACTTGTTTTGTACCTACAAATAAAAGTGTTGTGGTTTTAACAACTAACTCGACCAGTTGGCCATATGTCAAGTGTAATAAAAAGCCAAGTGGAGCATTGTACTCTTTATGGATGATAACAATTTGGTTAATAACAAAATTACTATAATACTTATGGCAATTTGATGACTGCTTTTGTAAATTGTACACAATAGAAATGTACTCCCAAACTTTTGAATGGAAGAGGATTAACATGAATATTCAAAATATAATTCTTCTATGAATTGTTTTAGTCTTGTTTCCATTAAAGCTAAGACCACATTTCTTATTTAAACTTTAATAACCATCTCAAAGTAGACGTCAAGAAGCCTGCTTAATTTTCACACTTGAGCATGTCAAATGTAATGCATCTAATTTGCACAGTGCTCGTCATAATTTATGGGACACATCTCTGCTCAAGGCATTAAGAACACGCGACATTTTGCAGTCGTACATAGTACACTCAAGAAAAAGACTTGGGCCTTAGAAATCTTGGAAACCTTGATAGATTTGTCTTAAATGTAGAAAAATATGACTTATTTCCAGATTGTATTTTTAAAATGCTTAAACAGAACTCTTAGAATTGCTTTGTTATTTTAAAATTTCACATATACAAACATATAAATTAATATCAGTTAATTTGAAAAAATTTCAATACAAATTCGGTTAGAATTAATTAAATATTAAAATAAATATTTCTAATATAAAGAATTTTATTGGTATATTTAAAAGTCATTTCTAAGAACCAGAAAGAAAACTGTTCAGAGCGCTTCTTTTTTCTGAGTGTAGTAGAAACATAGCATATGATCATTGCGTAGCCTTTAATTTGACAACTGAAACGCATGAAATGACAGCAGAGCCAGAGACAGAGTCAGGCACTCATTAAACTGTCTAAATAAAGAACGTTTCCAACAAACTCAAAACGTAATCAAAAACATTGCGAGCAAAAGTTGTAAATTGACTTAGCTCCAAGTATGGCAGACAGCGCTCTAAATTTTATGTTTTTTATTTTTTTATTTATATATATATATGTATGTACTATGTGCATTAACTGATTTTGTGCGAATTCAGTGCCAGCTTCGATTTGGATTTTAAAGTGTTTTTGGTGTGCGACGTGTGAGGAATATTTAATTTTGATTTTTAACTGACATCATTAGGGACACAGCAGGTGGAATTTGAAAAGATCAATATTTTGATGGCGTTGTTGTTTCATAAATTAAATATTCAATGCGTGACATTAGCATAAAGTCCAACCACGGTCCATTTATTTCCATTACAGTAGGAGTTGTTAAAACTTATTTATGTCATTGGCACAGAGCGCGTTATATAAGTAACAAACGAAAAATATTGATAAATTACTTTGGCTATAATAAACCGTCATTTAAATCAAATCGCCGTAAACCTATTTATATGTAAATCTTTTTTTTTGTATTTTTTTTTGTCATTATGGGGGAGCCTAGGCGAGGCTGCTAAATAGATTATGCGGGACAGTGCTAAGTATTTTAGAGAAAAGTGAGATAGAGAGAGAGTGAGAGTAAGATCTGACTTACTGCAACAAATTTTAGATCTGGGGCATAGGGGATTATAGAAGAATACTAGGGAGAGTCTTAAGAAAAGAGAAACCAAAAGCTGGACAAATTGGCATCAGTGGGAAAGTAAGAAATTTACGAAAGGTGGCAGAAAATGCACAAAGTACAAGTGTGTCAGAGCGAACCGTATTCTGGTTCCGTTTCCGGAACATAAAGTCAAAAGGCTTAGCTATTTTGCTGGGTATTCGGCTCCGTTATGGATTATTAAAATCGGTTTCAGTAACTGGTTATTAAGAAAATGTTTGAAATGTAAACTATTTAAGCAATTTATTTGATAAGACCCAGTAAGAAAACCTATTCGATTCACAAGTTCACTTTGAAATAACCGGTCTATCGTTACTATCTGTTTATTTAGATCTATCTGTGGATCGAGATAAAGTTTGAGCAGAGCAATATGCAAGTATTTATTAACTCTTGTATATATTTACATATCACTTAAAAGAATGCACAAATTAATGAACGCGCTTCAGGAGTTATGTGTTATTCGATCATTTTGCTCACTCATTTGCTCGTTTCCGAATTAATATTTTCGACACTTGATTTGAAATATATTTTCACAATATTCAAATGAAATATGTAATTCCAATTTAAATTAGTTGCCAAACACGCTTCGCTCTGCGATTGCCGCGTAGATTTGGAACCATTTTTATAATATTTTTGGGGCGCTTATCGCCTCTAAATGGTGTCATAAATTTACGAGCTGACAGTCTGAGCTTGAACCTGAGCATAAGGCGGGTCGTCGACTCATATTTTTTTGTATTGATAAATTAAGGCAGCTGCCTTAACTTTCAATTATGTATTTGTAGATTTGGAAACAACACACGTCGCCAGACGTTAGACTTTACGGGCCTCTGACAATTATTGAACGCATATTTGTGGCTTTGGCTTGAGCATTTTTTCTATTGACATTTATTTGTATTTTTTATCGCATTATAGTTTATGTAGTTTTGTGAGCGGTTTTTTGTTGTTGGAAAGTTGCTTAGCATAATTTTGTATTTTTAATTGTTGGGAAATTAACTATGCGACACCAAAGCCTTTTAATTGTTCCCAACAAGCTTCAAATTTATGATTGTTTACATATTGTTTTGATACGTTTCATACCCTATACTCATACAAATTATTGCAATGGGTATCATGAAAATGGGTTACTGTATGCTAATTGAACATTTTTGAAGCATTTATTCTTTATTACCATTAATACTGATCACATTGATTGATGAGATTTTAACTAAAAATAAATGAATTTTGGAAACTCTGTATTTTTCCATATTATATTTTGATAATTTTTCAATAAATCATAGACATAGCTACAGAGTATTCCCTCAGTCTGTCAGGCTTATACATATATATTTTATGTCTTTTTCTTTTCTTCAAATGAATGCTTTTGTATTGTCCCCAATCGATGTGCATTCAGCCAAGTGGGCTCCACACACTCATTGTCGTATATCATCTTGTAGTACTTCCTTCATTGGCTTCAATTCTTTTTAGAGGTCTTTTTCATTTGCATGCAAAATCGACAAACTGCGTTGATTGAATAAAATCTGCACTATTCCAACTGGATCGTTTCAATAATTGTGAATTTATTGGCTGGCCATTAAATTTTACAGCGCACTGTGTGTGTTTGAGTTTCTTTGTGCCTGGCAAGCAAACTAATTTTTACTTATTTCGAAAGTCTAACATTATGACTATGGTCTAAACGAAGTGGAGTTCCTGTTGTGAGTTTAATGGTGTAAATGATATATTTATCGTTTGCCATAACAAACATATTCATTTAGAATGGGAAATTTCGGTAGATTCCCCTGCTAGGAAAGTATGACCTATATAGGGGCAACGAAATTCGATTTTTATTTTATGAATATATGTACTACACAATTTCTAATCAAACATGAGTTAAGCGTTCTTTTTATGATCATTTAAACAGCTGGAAAAATGAATGCAATGTTCTATTGTACACTGATATTTGAATTCAAAGAATAACTTTGTCTATGCTTTGACACTAACTGCTATCAGATTATTTTGTTATCTATTCAAACTATGGGCAATAATTCATTAGGGTTAAACTTCTGAACCATTCGGGCAAAGTCAAAGGCAAATATTGACAAACGACCCAACTGAGCAATCACTTTCGCCCCCAAAAATGAAAGAAACCCTATATGAATTTATAACAACATTGACAGGTGAAAACCATAAAATGTTCATAAGGCGCAGGATTTGCATTTCGCTCTCTCTCTCTCGCACTCACTCTCTGCTCGAGTGATAAGGGCACATAAAATTTAGGGGCACTTCCGTGACTCACGTGGAACGTAAGTCGAAAGGTTCGTAAGACAAAGGAAACAGCAACCATGTCCATGTCTACCTGAGGGTCTTTCGCCTCTGGGCATTTGCATTACAATTGCCTGGCCGAAGTTAAGCTGTAAATTACCAGTGCCCGAAAATGCAACAAGGCGTCGTCTGTTGAGTTGGTGCTACCGCAATTAGCATATTTAGCCACCGTCTATATAACAAACAACAAAAACACTCTCAGACGGGCTCTCTAGCTAGATTCAGTCGTATATATTGTCGTTGCTACATGTTTTTTCGATTGCCTACCCACACTGGACGCTAGACTAGTTAGTTCTCTGATTCTTCAGTGCATGCTGTGGCATAAACAAACACATTCGATCCTCAGAGATCGTGTTCGCTGCATTGTATTTATTATTTTTGTGTTTTTGACTTTACAGTCAACACCAGCTGTGTTTTTTCACGCGACTCCTCTCAAGCAGAGTCAAGGCTGTGTCTGCAATTGGCAACAGGACTGTGTTGATCTTATTGATCTCAGAGCTCTAGTGGGCAATCCCGATCTTATTACAGGGCTCATAAAGAAAACACTGGCATAAAATACTAACGGCCCTGAATTTATTGCATTTTCCAATAAACCTTGAGTGTTTATGATAAAATCTGATAATAAGTTGAATATATTGACTGTAATAGAACACGAATTAAACACATTTATAACTGATCGTGAACGGATTAAATTTTATTTACGTGTTTGCCATTAGCTTGACGAAATTCTTTCTTTTTCAAAGAGAGAAAGTCAAAAATCGTGACCACTAGCTTTACTTCCACATATAAATAATTAACAAAATGTGGTTTTCTTCTAAAGAACACTTTCTTTCTTAAAGCAAATTTACTTGCTGGCAGGTTAATCAGAGTCCGTAAATTGGAGTTGCAACTAATTAACAACTGAGAATAATCAGATATGCCATAGGAAAGAAAATTATGATAGTCGCGATGAATATGAGTTTGAGATAGGATCGATCAGTCGCCAGAAAGAATATCACGTGCCCCTTTGCGTCGCGACGTTAATGTCAATTTGTTGGCTTTTGCAACCAGCACATTAAAACAGAGAACAGAGAACAGAAAACAGCAGACTCATCAAACGACGTTTTGTTTGGCTTGTGTCCTTGTTCTGGGCTCGTCGCTCGTCCGACGTCGCGTCGTCTGTCAATCAGCAGCCGATGATCCAAAGATGCGACCTGTGTAGCAGTAGTAGTAGTCGTAGTCGTAGTAGTCGTGCTTGTCGTTGTTGTCGCATGATATATGAGCGCCCTGCCCTGCTGCTGCCACTGCAGCCGCGCCCATACAAAAAAAAAACCGATGCTTTGGCCCCGCAGGCCCAATCGTAAGTTGTTGTTGTTGTTGTTGCTGTTGCTGTTGAGCTCTCTGCGCAGGCCGAAGCCGGTTCTCAAAAACAAACATCTTCGTGGGCCGTCGCAGTATCGCGTCGGCGTTTTGGCCCGTTTGCTTTGCTTCGTTCATTTGTTCGTTCGCTCGTTTATTCGTTGATTCGTGCGTTGCTCGTTCGCTCTTTGCCCGTTTTGTTGTTTCTACGCTCTTTCGCTTGTGGTGTCTTCTGTTGCTGTCGCAGGTTCGCAGCTCAGTTTGTTTTGACTCGCTGCGCGGTTAACTTCGTTTTCGCGAGACATGCGCGACTCTATCTTGAGCGAAACACAAAAAAAGAACTCTTCGTTTACTGTTCGCAGTGTCGCATTTATTTTACCTACCTGCAAATGAAGAGAATTTCTGTTTTTAATATGTGAAAATATAAACCAATTGAATATTGGAAAAATCAATTGATCTAAATGAATTGTGAACTTGTGAGTGACAGTGCTCTATGCAATTTTAATCTGATCTTTATGCTATCAAGCTTATAAATACTTATTTATATACGCACACAACTCTTTTGCAATCTAAAGTTGAATGGAAAAGCAAACATAATCTGCTTCAAGCGCTACGTGACAAATATAAAGTAAGTGGATTCGAACTGCTCTTAAATGATCACTCTTAATCAGTTAGTTATACATGCCTATGGGCAGCTAAGTATGAGGAAATGTGTTCAAGTTTAAGCTTACAAGTTACGCTTTCACTTAGCCCACATTTATTACATAATTTGAATCATTTTCTGTAATATTTAAAATAAACAGATGCTGCACATATTTATTGTAGTATTAGAACACCTGTCACTGGTTATTCCAGATGAGACTTAAGATTATTAACTGACGTCAGCAGTTTCGGAATTTATGCTAATCAATGATGTGTTCAGAAATTCCTAATTAATTTGCTTTTGTTTGGTTTATTTTTTATTGCAGCATGTTAATTCTAAAATATGACAAAATGCAGCACCAGCTGTGGCAACTACTACTACTATTATTTCTATGCTTAACCCTACAAAGCCCGAGGACTACGAGTGGGGCACTAATGAGCAACTATCAGGTGCAGTCGAACTTTGAATTATTGGAAACCGATTCGCGTTACATATCATATCAAGGTGAGTTGTGTGGATTATCAAAAATTACATTCCATTACACAAAGTGTGTCAATTGGGGGCAATCAATCAAGCTAAAAAAAAAAACACTCGAATGCTGAGCATGTGGGGAAATTGTGTTGATGCCTGTCACTTCTCTAAAGTAGTCAGCACAACATTTAAGTACTTACTTTATTGCGCAAGCAGATAAGGAAGCAGCAGCAGAAGAAGGAGAAGGCGGAGAAGCAGATGCGGCAGAGGAGGACGAACAGGTTGTAAAACTCTCTCTCTGTTAAGCAGTGTCAACAGAGATGTCAATTCTTGGGAATCTTTGCACCCCTATATGCATGCATATATCTTGTGGGGCTCTTTATCAGAAAACGTTTAGTGCTTATTGTTTAAATATTTGCCTGTTCGTTTCTTTTCTTTTTTGCATGGAAAGGGGAATGCATCTTGAAGTACTCCCCGATGCGCAAACTGAGCAATCAGTTTTGTTCACACTGCAATTCTGCAAATTTACACACTCATTTATTTTCTTACTTTTTGAGAGTTATGCCAGGGAAAAACAAAATATATATTTAAGATATGAATTAATAAATAAAGTATATATTAATATAAAATAATATTATTGACTTTTTGCAGACCTAATGTCAACAGCCAAACGATATTACGATCCCGAAACGACTTGGTATTCCGAATTGCTATACGATGTGGCCAGAAAGCAGGTTATTGTTGGTGCTAGGTAAGTGTATAGATTTTGTTTTTTTGGGGGTCTCGTAGATTACGTTTTCCAGGAAATTGAGTCACAGCCCCGCAATCACAATGACTCTGCGCCAAATGAGATATGAGAGAACACAACTAAACGGAAACAATTAAATTTGTCAAAATCATAGGTAACACAAAAATAAGCCCAACCAAATGTGTATTATCTCTCTGTTTAAGTGGAACAGATTATTGCGTAAAGCTGATAATTGTTTTGGCATTGCCAGCGTTGGGTAATCTCACATTAAAATCGAAAGTGCACGCGACCGGCTTACCCAAATCTTAGCAGCTTATCAGCAAGTTTATCTCACGACGCAAAGCGACAGTAAACACTAAAGAAGATGAACGCATGTGGCAACTAGAACAACTAGAAAACCAAACAGAACCGAGTACGAGCCACAACAAGTGGCTTGTCCAGGCCCAGATACATACTCATAGAGATACAAGTTCTCCACTTGCTATTTGTTAAGCAATTTGATGGTACTCTGCCTGCCTGTTTGTCTGTGTGTGTATTCTCAGGCAGTAGTCAAAGATAAGGCCAGAAAAGAAAAAACCGTGTTGTCCCTTTTCTCTCTACACAGATCTTAACCCCTTGCCGTGTGTGCAACGTGTGTTCGTTGAGGTACCTCAAAGATACGAATTGGCTCATTTATCAAAATGTCTTCGTTTTCGTCTTCGTCTCTGTTTTCAATCATTTTCGTTTGTCAATCATTTGTCGCAGGTTTATTTATGTTTTCCACTCTTTCTCTCTTCTGTCCTTCTGTTCTTCTGTTTTTATTTTTTCTGTCTTGATTCTCACAAATACTACGATATAGTTTGTACTATGCTCCCACCTGTGGCAAGTAAATGATAACGAAGGGCAGTTGGTCTACTTACTTGCCAGCAGTCGGGCAAGTAGGCGTCTAGATAACTATAACTACTAGCCTAGATAGCTGTGTGGGCATTTCTATATATATATATAATATTGTAGTATTTTCTGATATCAATGATAAGCAGTTGGTAACTAGACTTCGGTTCGCTTTGTGCTCAGAATTCTATTGTATTAAACTATGCTTTAGATATCGAAATTGTTGAGTAACAACCTCATTCCTGCGTAGTTTCTAGCAATGTATATCCTATTAATCCTTCGTAAAGTAACTAAAGATACCGCCTTCTTTTGAGTAGTAGCATTTTTTCAATGTATTTTAAGTGGCAACGCCCGCTGCTAGTCAACACTTCTAAACATAGGGTTTTTGTTCCAAAAGTGGCCTAATCCATATTTAATTAGGAGTCTATATTTTGTATCGCGCATGTTCCGTTTGATAAGCCGCCACTGTTGACCTTCCCTTAGTCACCATATCTTGTCTTGCTCTTGCACAACCACCAAAGAAACAAAACCTCGATGTGAACCTTTATGTTTTTTGTTTTTTAGTTTTTTCTAATCAGAAACCACAATATAATTGTGGCAATATTATTTTTACTTTAGCTGTTGCTGTCTGATTTTGTGGTCGGCTCATAAAGGTTGGGTAATTGTAGAGTCATGGGCGAATGAATGTTGGCGAGGGGCAAGGAACAAAGTCTGAAGTAGTACGAAGCTATTGCTCCTTGTCTGTCACAGAAGCACAGACACAAACACAAACACACTTGACACGACTGCAGGCTCGGATTACGAGCGGCTTTCTATATTGCGACAAGTCGGGGACGAGCTCAAAAACTATTCCAACGGGGCTCCCATAACGACTGACGACTGTCGAGTGACGAGGCGACGAGCCGACGAGCCGACTGCCTGTCACTTGCACGTCGCGTAATTTCTTTGCATCTACTCGTACTACACACATTTGGGGTCTTATGGCCCGAAATTTGATATAGACTGCATTAAAATACCATTTTGTTTTCGTTGCTCGTGTTTTTCTCTCTCCTTCCCCCCTCCCTCCCTCCCTCCCTCTCTCTTCTCCTTTCTGCCAGCAACCTTTTGTAAAGGTTGGTTTTTTTCGCATTTCATTTTTGCAGGGGTCTTGAGTCGCTGCTTTTGGCTTGACTCAAATGGACCATGCAACTGCAACGGCAACTGCAACGCTGGGAAGCATTTCAAATGTATTTACACATATGACTGAACATTACCTTACCTCAAACGTTGTACAAACAAGGAAACACATTTTAAAAGTTTCCATTTACAACAAAATTACAAAACTGCCAGCTGCAGTAAACTTGAGAAAGGTTTCAACTCTATTTAAGCTGTACAGTTTTGAATAGTGAAAAAAAAAACGCAAAGGATTTTTTGTTTGTTTCACTGGAAAGCAATTTTCAGGATTTATTAAAATCTTTACGATAGAATCTGCTCTTTAAGATGGCTTAGGGGTGGAATGAATATAATGTTGTGTTGATAATTTGATTTCCTCAGAAGGAGGTACGGGAATAAGATAAACTAAAGAATGTTTAAAGACCAACTTTTCTTTTTTTATTCGACGAAGTAAAACTCATAAATTTTGAGTGCAAATGAAATGAATTTTGAACATTTTGTGTCTAATTATATATAAGCTCAAGTAAGCTTAAAATAAGTATAAGCTTACCTAAATGTAAATCAAGTGTCTTGAAAATAAAGATCTTTGAAAGATAAACCTACTATCTTATAAACCATATTCAACAATCTGATGACGAATCTTTGTTTAGAAAAAAAAAATATGAAACTTAGCAATATTTTATTTTCTTTCGTTTTATTTGTGGCTCTGTGTGGCAATTTGGAGCCGAAAAACAAACTTCATTTGACAGACGTTAAGTGGTTGGCAGTCAGTTAAGGCAGCTACTGGGCTGCAACAGCAGCAGCAGCAGCAGCAGCAGCAGCAGCAGCAGCAGCAGCAGCAGCAGCAGTGGCAGCAACAGCGAAATTGAAATCAAAATTAATCAAAGCAAAGCAAAAGCATGTAAAGTAAAACACACATAAAACCCAGCAAATTTTCAGAGGGGGGCGTTTTGCATATTTTGTATGCCAGCGAGAAAAAAAGCCAAAATGGTGGATTAGTTTTTGATATTGAGAGCAAGGAAGGAATGCGCTCGGCTGGCGTAGGCAGTGCCCCAGTGCAGAAATGCATTGCAAGCTTCAAGCTGCAAACTGCAAACGGCAAACTGCTCAGTTTATTGCGCGTTTTTTTTTCTTTCTTACGAGATCTTAACGGAGCAACGGGCAGCTTTTAATTACAAGCCAGCCCGTCAACCCGTCAGCCCGCCAGTGCGGCTGTCCGGCAGTCCGGCTGTCCGTCGATTCGCTTCGAGCTGTCGCCAAACAGGCGCTAGACAAACGCCCACGCTCGTCGCCAAACGCGGATTGCCGTCCACTTGATTCGGCGCACTGTGGCAATTGCCACAGTCACACAACCCGCAGCTGGACAGACAGGCGCCATAGTCCAAGCCACCACACATGTCTTTAATAGCTCCACATGCTGCACACAGGCTCCCAGCTCCCAGCTCCCAGTCCCGTCTCCATCTCCATCCCCGTCTCCGTCTGCTTACAAAAAGGCCTTTTTGTTATCTTGTCGCGCGCTTGTCGCTCAAAACTTAGCCACGACGCAAGGTGTGCGAGAATTGTGAATGCAAATGCGCAAAAGTGAAATATCCACAGATTTACAGCCACAGATACAGATACAGGTACAGCTGCAGATACAGATACATACAGATGCACTGACGCGCAGTTACAGTTACATGCATCCAGATACAGATAGCAGCAAGTAACACACTTGTTGTTGTTATTGGGGCATCTGCAAATGAGTCAAATATTTTGATCCACACGGTTTTCAAAAGTTACTTACGTAATCTGTAGAGCATTGAGGATATATTTTTGAGATCATTGACTATGCAGATCATTTTATATTTGGGCTGTGCAAATATATTTTGCAATTGTTTATCTTTTTATAAATTAAATATTACATAATTACATAATAATATTTGTATTATTGTAAAAATTGTTAAGGAATTTCCTGTTTATAAAGCAAATCTCGGATTTTACTTATCTTATTGCTTACTATTCAAATTGTTTAAGAATACCAAATAAAACAGTCGATTTTAATGTTGTATTCATAAATGATCAAAATATAAGTTAAAGGTTCAAAATAGGTTAATGGGTTATAAGATTGGTTCACTTATTTCTATATCTATACCATTTGGGCCTGGCTTAGCCTGATTTTGAATAATAATTAGTTGCAGGCATTCGTGTGAACAACTATGAAAAACTTCTGTTCTACAAAATAGCTACAAATAAAAAATATGAAACGATGCGCAAAATTAAACAACCAAAAAAAACACTTGTTTGTATCTAAATGCAAGCGTCACGCAGAGGTGGAGAGAAAGAGAGAGAGAGAGAGAGAGAGAGAGAGGAGGAGGAGGGAGGGAGGGAGAGGGAGGGAGAGCGAGATAACGATGGTGCAAAATGAGTTATGGCAAATACAAATTAAACAACTGACAAAACAGTAAGCAAATATTTGCTAAAAGCAAAATGCAACAACAACAACAACAACAAGTGCAATAGCAACACACAACAAGAACAAATAAGAAAACAGCAAAAGAAACAGAAGAAGAGGCAACCAGCAACTGGGAAGTACATGTGTATCGACTTTTCACACCTCAAAATGGAATTCATCAGCTCTGAGTTGATGTGAACGATAAAAAAATGGGAGTGCTGGAGTGGGTTGGAGGTGGTTGAAGGTTGGGGAATGGGAGGGGGTTCTGCTGAAGGCAATGCTAATTTGCAAGGCCGTTGCTTATCGCTGCTGCCAGTCAAATGGAACACTGAACCCAACAAACGAGATATTTACAAACATAGGTTTCAGTTAGTTTAAATAACTTTTCACATTAATCGCAAAGTATTCGTAGAAAATATATTTTATAGCAAAAGCTGTTGGAATTATTATTATTTATTGTTTTTCATTTTGAACGCCACAAATGTAATCGCACACCGTTAAAGCCAAAACAAATGGCGACAACTGTACACAATCAGCAATAATGAATTTTACAGCCGTTTAGTCTGGGCACAATTTATACGCCCCCTTTTTGTATACCCTAAAACTAGTAAGAATGGGAAAATGGGTGTGGTAAATTATAAAATAGGCACACGTATATATATTCTGTAGGAACACGATATCGGAGACTATAAGGGTTTCAAATTTGAAACATACCATGGACAGATCATGCTATTATTACCATGTATTCAAAAGTGTTGGGTATCTGCTAGTCGAGCTATCTCAACTTGCGGATTCCTATTTGTATTTGTGTGCACGTTTGATGATTTTGCTGCGCGACTTTTGTCACGTCAACTGCAGGAAGCTCACTTGACTTTTGCCCAGCACTCCTTGACAATGGATCAGGGGGAGCCCTCTGATCAAATACATTTTGAACTCTGGGCAGAGCTTAGGGGGATTTTGCTTTGAATTGGTCGCCTTAGATAAGGTTAATAGAGTCTATATCTCTGAGAAGTAGAGTATACACTGTGTACTTCTGTGTACACACTGTATACCCCTAGAAATTCTTATCATATTATTGCCCAAGAATCTATGGTAAAGAGTTAGCGATTACGTACATTGATAAATCAGAGTGATTGTTTAAAAATTATCTTGAGTATAGAATATAGTATAGTCAATTCCCTCAACTTATAACGAAAGCGAATAGTAATAACAATAATAATAATTGTATAAGCGTCTCTGTTGGTTGATGTGATGGATGATAGATAGGATGAGAAGGGTGGGTTATAATATATATTAATAATTTTCTATAATCAAATCGTTTAATCGTTTCATCTTAACAGTTGTACATATCTTGTGATCTTTAAAAAGGCTTAAACCATTTATTCCTATGATTAGCATGCCACTTTATAATCTTATGCATTTTGGCCAATTAAAAAAAAAAGATTATTGCCTGCATTTATGTAAATTTAAACATCACCTTTTGCACTCTGAATGCAAGCCATTTCCACTTAGTAATTCTGTAGTGGTTTTTTATTACCACAGCTGAATATTTAAGTTTAATAATTATGTTAACTGCAGCCTTAAGGCCAATTAAATGGCCATTCTAAATGCAAACTGTGCCATTTTGTGCAACCTGAAAGCATTGAATTTAATAGCTTCATTTAAATAATGACAAAGCTGAAAACATTTTTGCATCTGCCAACGCGATCTTATCGTTAACGGCACACTCCAAAACCACACTATACACACACACACACACACACAATAAACACACACGCACCTTTTAAGTTGTTGACAGCTGCTTTTGGGGAAGGGCGTCTGTCGATTTTGTTGCCAAAACTGTGCCCGTTTATTACCAACACCATCATCACGTACCACAGAAGTTGCACAACTCACGCAGCGGCTATCGGTTGGCTCAGGCAGCTCAGGTTACTCTGGTGGTCAGAGTGCCACGCGCCACGCGTGGCAGCTGCTTTTAACTGACTGATTGATTGGGCGTTCTAGCACTACACTCAGAAAAATAAATCGTCCTTAAAACTATATTGTTTTTCTTGATTTTAGAAATAATTTCTAAATATAAGAAATACAATTTAGGCAAATTTGAAATGCTTGCCTTAAATCAACAATCCCAAAAATACCATGTTTTTATTTTACTTTTTAGAAATTATTTCTTTTATTAAGAAATTAATATTTATAATCGTTAGACTTAGAAGGAAATAATAATAATAATAAAGTGAGTTTCCAAAGGTATGGCAACTTTGTAAACTTCGACTTTTTTCTGAGTGTACTCGTTCATCACGTTTCAGACCCCGGTTCAGTCCGGTCCGGTCGGGTCCGGTCCAGTCTGTGTTCCCACATTGCTCAACGCATTTTTTCTACACAAAATGTTGTCGCTAGTAGTGAGTTGTCCAATAGCTGAATCTGTATCTGGGGAACTGTGGGCAGCTGGCGTCGTCTTAAGGCGACGTCTGGGCGGCGGCATTCCTTCAAGCGAATTCTGTCCAGTGCGAGATGTAACCATTTATCTATCTAACTATCTGTCTATCTATCGATTGGTGCATTCGTATGCACTTGATCTATTGATCTTCGTATTTGTTGCGCCAAAAGTGTCTAAGCACTGCACACTGCACAGTGGAAAAAAAAGCCCAAAGAATTTGTATAAAAAAAATAAAGGCAAGTCAACACGTATTTAGAATTCTACAGATGGATTATCTTTGTGTGTATAATCTATATGAGATGCCATCGTATCTTACAATGTTTTAAGCAGACTCTTGTACGTGTTGCAACACATGACGGTTGCTTATCTTAATTGAAGTTCCTCTGCTTCGCAAGCGATGTATAATATGCCACTAAAGCCATAATTTCAATTCGCTCATCTTGTTTGGTGCCCACCTAAAAGAGACGCCTACAAGACTATAAGCGTCCAATCCATATCCAAATCCAAATCCAAATGTCAGCTTGCCATGCACCACTGTGCCTGGGCAGGTATCGTTACCAGTTTGCCTTGCAGTTCAATGCACCAGTAGCGTGGCAGGCAACCAGTTCGAAGTTATGACTTGGCACAGCAGAGAGGGGTAATGGAGGGGGCTGAGGGGCTGGGCTCAGGCTATTTGCCTTATTTGTGTGCGCAAGCACAGTTGTGGGCCGAATTTAGCTTTAGATATACATAAATACAAACATTTTGATTCGACTCTTTGCAGAGACACCTTGTACCGCATGTCTTTCGACTTGGAGCCACTGGAGCGGGCCAAATGGGAGGCGACGCCGGGGAACGTGCTCTTGTGCCAGCAGAAAGGCCAGTCGGAGCGCTGGTGTCGCAACTATGTGCGCGTGCTCCACAGCTACGGTGAGAACCAACTGTACGCGTGTGGGACGAATGCCTTCCAGCCAAGCTGCTCGTGGCGCCAGGTGAGTGGTCGTCGTCTCCTCGACTCGACAACCTCATACCTCATACTGAACATGCCCCGCTTTGTTGTTGCAGATGGAAAATCTGAACGTCACCCAATTTGATGACGGTGTGGTCAAGTGCCCCTTTCATCCGCAGGCCAACAGCACCAGTCTATTGCCCTCCAATGGTAACATGTTTGCCGGCACAGCCACGGACTTCTCCGGCAGCGATGTTGCCATCATTCGCGCACCCGTCCAGCCCAATGGGGTCTGTATATATAATCAATACATAGCAAAGCTAATATATCGTCTAAGATAAACATAGTTAGGATATTTACAACTATATATGAGGTATTTTACATCAGCTGGCAGATTATGTAAGGCATTCCTTGCGCTGTTTAAGCTCTTCAGATTTAGGAATTCTTCTCGCATTGTTTACACAAAACTTCCTGATTTGAGTGAAAGGAAAGGCATTCATAGAGGCTTACTTGCCTCTTAAGCAATTAAATTAACTTGTCCACACTTAATCTAACTGTAAGCTGCTTAAATTAAATCGGATGCCTATTTCTAGTTTTAATCCCTTACTTTATTAATATACGCTGTTTATTTTCAGATGAATCGCAAGCGTTTCCTGCGCACCAAGCAATACAACAACAACTGGCTAAATGGAGCTCAGTTTGTGGGCAGCTTTGAGGCGGGCAATTTCGTCTACTTTCTGCTCCGTGAATCCGCAGCGGAACACATGAGCTGTGGCAAGGTAGAAGATTGTGCAATACTAAAACAAACAAATGATTTCACCGAACTCTCCACTTCACTCCAATCTGATTAGGCAATCTACTCGCGCATTGCGCGCGTCTGCAAGAACGATGCTGGCGGAGATCAGGTGCTGCGCGACAATTGGACATCATTCTTAAAGGCGCGCTTGAATTGCTCCTTGCCCGGCGATTATCCGTATTACTTTGATGAGATCCAGGGCATGACGTATGCGGAATCCGAGCATGTGCTCTATGCCACATTCAGCACATCGGGGTGAGTTATTTGCCTGATCCCTCTGCAAGGATCACACTAACTTCTTCTATTCTTCTGCAGCTCTAGTATTTTTGGCTCAGCCGTCTGTGCCTACAATTTGAGCTCGATAAATGCGGCTTTTGAGGGCGCCTTCAAGCATCAGGAGCACTCGGATGCCGCGTGGAAAACAGTGAATACGCCACAGCGTAGCCAGTTCCAGTGTGCCAGTGGAGCAACAGCCTTTGGCCATTTGTTGGAGAGTTCACGTTACCAGCTAATGGATCAGGCCATCCAGCCAATTGGTGCCCAGCCGCTCTACCACTCCCGGCTGGAGAGCTTCAAGCACATTGCTCTCGACATTGTGCAGACGAGGAAAGAGCAGCTGCATGTGCTCTTCGTGTCCAGCAGTGGCAATCACATCAAAAAGCTGTCGGTTAAGCATGGCCTAGAGGGGAAGACGCAAACGTGTCTGGTGGAGATCTGGCAGGCAGATGATACGGGCAGCAGTGCCCTGTTACACATGTCTTACCTTAAGGTCACAGAATCGCTCTACCTGGGCACGGACCTGGCTCTGACAAAGATACCCGCTCAGCGTTGTAGTCGTCATGTCTCCCAGTCGAGTTGCTTGAATGCCATGGATCCCTATTGTGGTTGGAATGAGCTTGTCGAGCGGTGTACGCCTCTAGATCCGGCCGTTCAGCAACCGTGGCTACAACCGGAGCAGTTTACCTGTCCGGTGCTCAATGCGCCCATCGATGGCGGCTGGTCCAGTTGGTCGCCATGGAACGAGTGCCCGCAGCATGAGCAGCCCGACAGCAATTGTTTGTGCCGGCAGCGCAATTGCAATAATCCACAGCCACAGCATGGGGGAAGCGCGTGCGAGGGCATCAGCATCCAGGTGACGAACTGCACCCAGCATGGCGGATGGACGGGTTGGTCGGATTGGTCGCCCTGTTCCCAGACGTGTGGCATTGCGGTGAAGACGCGTCGTCGCACCTGCGGCAATCCCCGACCGGCACATAAGGGGCGCATGTGCCTGGGGCCCGAGCATGCCGAGATGTATTGCAGCCACCTGCCGCCCTGTCCGGTGGCCAAGCCAACGGCCATCGATGGAGGCTGGGGACCGTGGGGTGAGTGGAGCGAGTGCAGCGCTCAGTGTGGCGGTGGATTCCGCATGCGCCGCAGGGAATGCGATGATCCGCGGCCACTCAACGGTGGCCTGGATTGCCCCGGTTGTCGGCTGGACTACGAGGATTGCAACATGCAAAGCTGCGCCGAGGTGCAAAGGCACAGCTCCTGGACACCTTGGCTAACGGCATCGCAAGGCAACGCCACCGAGCTGCGTGTGGAGAAACGATATCGATTCACTTGTCGCGCCACTAGCGCCGATCCCAGCTCAGTGCGCATCGGCCAGCTCAAGGAGGAGACGCGCAACTGTCACCAGGATGGCAGCTGTCAGCGGCACAGCGAGCACAACGAAGCCAGCGACTCCACAGACTCCGACTGGTCACCCTGCAGTGTCAGCTGCGGCGGTGGCACCCAACAGCGTCTGCGTGGCCGCAACTCGAAGAGTCGCGTCTGCAATCTGCAGTCATGTCCCACAGACGAACAGCCAACGGACAATAGCATCGATCATCAGCTGGGCCACGAGTGGAGCTGCTGGTCGGAGTGGTCCAGCTGCTCTGTCACCTGTGGCCTGGGAGTGCGAAGACGCACTCGCAAATGTCTGGGCGGCCACGACAGACTCTGTTCGGGGCGACCGCTCGAGGAGCAGAAGTGCGAAATGGTGCCATGTGAAGGTGGGTAATCCTTATGAATTGGGAGCTGTTGAAATTATTCAAATGACCCAAATGCAAACTAGTAAAAGTAAAAATGTAAAAAGTAGAGGGAGCTATCTCTAAGCTCAGCAGTTAGTCGAGTTCTTCTCGAGGAAAGTTCCCCCAAAAGGTTTCTTAGTTAGTTAGCACTATACGAGTCTGATCTCTTTTCATACTTTCCATTTCATTCTGCTCAGTTCAAAGTTGTATTAAAAAATGTTTCCGCTTACAGACTTTCTCGGCTGGAGCTCTTGGAGCGAGTGGTCAACCTGCTCAAGTGATGGCATCCGTCTGCGTCACCGCCGTTGCTTGGTGGAGCAGCCCACGTCTGTGGAATGCCGTGGCGCCGAGTTCGAGAAGACTGCCTGCGTGCCAGGCGAATGTGATGGTAAGCTAATTGTCACTAATCAAATTTAAACACTACTTCAACACCGAAACTTGCGTCTTACAGATGCTCAAAGTGCATCGAGCGCAACTCTGCCGATTGTCATCTGTGTGTTAATATTGTTCACCGTGGCTTGTTGCTTGGCCACATATCATTTTACGCGACGGCGTTTCCTGCTGAGCGCCGAGGAGGCACTCAATAAGACGACAACAACTACAGCCAGTTTCGACACGTATCCCAATCAGTATTCCAGTCTGCCCACCAAGGACGTAAGTGCCCCGACCTTAAATCATCAGATTGTAAGGCCAAACTAATTTCAACTTACATTTTTGCAGTACTATGATCAACGACCCAAGCGTCAGTCCAGTTTCCGCATGCCAGCGAAGAACAGCAATATTGCCAGCGGCACGCTGAATCGCAACAACATGCACCACAACAACACACCCAAGGTGCTGTCCAAGACCTACAATGATTGCGAGACGGGCACCCTGAAACGCCAGTCGACGCTCAACAATTGCCGCACAACCATCGACGATGAGAAGTTTTAGCCAAAAGGATCTGAGGATGAGGATGAAGGCCCCATCTCAAAACTAGTGCCATTGTTGCCATGTGCAATCCAAATGGAAATGTTATAGCGACAACGAAAATATTTTGCACAGTCAACTTGCAAAAAGTTCCTTCTCTGACTCATATTGAGTCGTTTTATAAGACTAGTTTAGTTAGTTGTAGTTCTATTTTTATGTTTAGTTAGTATTACATATTAATCGTTACGTTTAAGGTAAATAATTTGGTCAACAATTTAACTGCGACAATCAGAATTTCAATTAAAAATTTAATGAAATTGAAAATTTGTATGTTTATAACAAGTTTGTTTTTATTTTTTGAAATGTCAACTCAGTAATTTGTAAATTATTTTGTCAAATTATTTACATAAAATTAATGTTAGCTATTAATCTGCTTTTATAATTATACAAAAGCAAGACTGAATGTTAAATTTGTTTTGTAATTTGCCCAACCCAAAAAAATGCCATGCAAAACAAAAAAATTAAATACCCTGAGATGTTGAGTACGCGTAATATATAATTATAATTTATCATAACGTAATGTTTTAGTTGTAAGCATACAATACGTAAAACCGTAAACAATATTTGTATCAATATTTTTTAAAAGTAAAAACTGTTAATTAAACGAAAACTATCAACGATTTTTAATATGGCATTCGTCATATCTTTAATTATTTCGCATGTTCGCATTATTTTAATATGTTCGCATTCAAAGAATTTGCAGGATTATACAAAAAAATATTACACAATAGTTCTTTGGACTGCAGATAGCCGATTCGAATAAAGCAATTAAAAGGAAAGTCATTAAAGCAGCTGATATATAAATTATTTTTTCCCTTTTCTTAAACACATAATTGCTCATAGCTCGGCCATATAATTTAATTTCCTTACGAATCTGGTCCAAGACAATTTGGCAGAGTTAAAGGTAATTTTGGAAGCAGCTTTTCTAGCCGTATGATTTTTGCCACGCCCTAAAAGTATGCTTTAAAAGTTGTAATTTTATGACATTGGCTTGTGTATACATTTTATTGGTTAGCCTACAAGTATGCTTTAAAAATTTAGATTTTCAGACCCCCCTGTTGATAAAATAAGCAACTTTTAGTTCATCTTATAAATTCGCACTTTGTTTATTAGGCAATATAAACTTAGGTATAGTATGTTTATTACAACTATTTTTTACATGCGTAAAGGGAAAGAAAAGTAAAAATTAATTTTTTAAATTAATAAAACTTCCAAAGGCAATAAATAGAAAACAGAGCTAAGAACTACACTTACACAATTATAAAGTTAATATTGTGATTTGAATTCGATACGACATACGACGAGTTTACAACAACAACAAAGGACAATTACAAATCGGTCATCTCTTGCTGAGATTCGTAGATGGCGCAAGCACCCGCGCCGGACAACTTGCCGCCGGACTGATCCTCACTGGTGATACGTGTCAGGAGCTCCGCCTGAATACGCTTGAGGACTTCTACAACCTCGCAGAGGACGCCGCTTTGTGCCGCCTGTTGCATGGCCTCGTTGGCATCGACAAGCGCCTCATTCAGAGCACCCAGCTCCATGCGCGCCTTGGCCCGAGCATAGTAGCCCTCGTAGCTGTGCGGTTTCTGCAGTATGGCTTGCGTTGCCAAATCTATGGATGCGTCAAGTTCCTGCACGGGACAAACAGAGAATGTATTGAATAATAAGTCTATCAATTAGTTGACTTGCTGGCTTCACTTACATTCAGTTTTCGCTTGCATCGTGACAGATTCAGCAGCAGATTGGTGCGCAGCTGGGCAAAGACCGCATTCCGCTCGAGCAGCTGCTCCAGCCCGGAGATCTTTCGCAACGCATACTGATAGCGATGTGCGGCGTCCTGGAAACGATTCTTGCGATACAGCACATTGCCATCCTCGAGCAGTTTGTTGAGCAGCACCACCAATATCTCCGGCTTGCCCATGGCCATGCTCCACGTGGTCGGTCCCAGTTTCGCGCCCTTGCGCAGAAACACTTGCACCGCCTGGATGTTGCGGCAGGCAATCGAACGATCTAGCGGCCTCATGCCATGCACATCGATGTGCTCCAGATTGGCGCCCTGCTCCAGCAAATAGAGTACCAAGCTTGCCGCACCCTGATACGCAGCCAGATCCAACGCAGTGCGTCGCTTCTGATCCTCATGCTGGCGATTGCAGCCATGCTCGATAAGGCATCGGGCAGCCGCCAAGTGTCCACGCAGACAGGCCCAACTCAACGCCGTGAAACCCTCATGATCCTCCGCCTCCAGCGCAGCGCCACGTCCCAGCAGCAGCTCCAACAGCTCCAGATGCCCCTCCTCCGCAGCAATCATGAGCGGCGTCTTGCGTGCCTGCCCCAACGGCTCATCGAGCAGTGCACCACGCTGCAGCAGCTGCTCCACCACACTGCGGTGGCCCTCCTTGACTGCCAGCCACAGAGCTGTGTATCCCTGACGATTCCGTGCATCGATCTGGGCGCCACGCGACATCAGAATGCTCACGGCATCCACACAACCATGACGAGCGGCTGCTGTTAGGGCCAGCTCCCCGCTGCTCGGCTCCAGGGCATTCACATTTACATTGACGCCCAGCTCATCGTCGAGCTCGTGCTCATTGAGATCAAGCAGATCCTCCAGTATTTTAACATGTGCCTGTGCCGCTGCTCCAATCAGTGCCTGCTGCAGTGCCAGCGCACGTCCAACATCCTGGGAGCGAGCACGCGGCGACCAATCACAGGCCAGCAGATATTGCACCACACTGAGATGGCCCATGCGTGCGGCATGCACCAGAGCACAGCGCTGCGTGGTGTCCAGCTGGCCGAGGCTGCTGCCGGCGGCAACAAGACGACGAACCACATCACAATGGCCACGCATGGCGGCGAGTATCAACGGAGTACAGCCCTGGCTATTGGTCAGACCCACATCGGCGCCGAATTCGAGCAGCAGGCTCACCATGGGCAATATGCCCTCATGGGCGGCAATGCAGAGAATCGGAGCATCACCCATATAATCGGTGCGATGATCGGGAGAGGCGCCAGCGAGGAGCACCAATCGTGACACCTTCACATTGGGACTATAGACGTTGCGCAATGCACCCAAGGCAGCCGAGATGTTATCCGCTGCTCCGGCCAACCAATACGACTGAAGATCCCGTGGCGAGAGCGTCGACTGATTGCCGCTGCTATAGAGATGCGCCTTGAGCATGTGATGACCCAGCTCCAACGTGAGCTGTGGCTGCAGCGGCGCCTGCAGACGGGACAGTCTAAAGGCAATCCCTGCATGACCCAAACGGGCATCGCAGAGGAACTTGCTGGACTCGCCCTCATCGCGTCGCATCAGCCACTCCCGCAGAGAGCTGTGAAAGAACATGTAGGTATTGTCCAGTCGCTTGATCAGGAATCCATCGAGCAGCTTGAAGCGCTGCATGAAGTGCGGCCAGCTGAGTGGCTCCTCGCCATGCTGCAGTGCCTCCATGCTGTAGTAGATCTCGTCCAGCGTCAGTGGATAGAGTGCAGCCAGGCATACATTAAGTATGGGAGCCGTCTGTTCAAAGCTGCGCGCCGTGGGAAACCGCAGATTGAAGTGCAGCAGAAAGATCTGGGCGAGGGAGACGGGCAGCACTTTGTAGCTGGACGATTTGACCACCAGTTGGCCACGCGAGATCAGATCGAGAATGAGCTTGGCATACAGCATCGAGCCGCGACTTAGGCATTGCAGATGCGTCACAAACTTGATTAGGGACTGACCCGACTGTGTCTGTGCCAGCTGCCCACCAATATTGTGCTGTATCTCCGGGCAGTGGGCGATGCGCGTATTGATGTAGTCCAACATGTCCTGCTGCAGCGACTGACTGCTGGCCCAACTGTCCAGAGTGAGCTGTGTGTAACTGGGCGCCTTGACCAACTCCAGCATTTGGGTGCGCACCGTGGCCACCAGTTTGAGCCAGGCGGGAAAATGTGGCGAAAGTTGGGCTAGAAAACTGGCTATGGTATGGCCGTGATCGGGACGATGATACTCTGCCTCGCACAGTGCATCCACCAGGACGACGGCGACCTTTGCAGGAATTTTGCCAGCACGATGGAGCTGGGCAAGTGGCTCCAAGATGGCCAGACGCATCACACGCTCTGCATCCGCAATGCACTCGCGCACACTGAGTATGTCCTGGAGATGGGGCTCGGACAACAGATAGTCCCGGTACGAGGTCAACTGGGGTGCCTGACACAATTGAGCGGCCAGCGAGTGCACAAAATCGGGCACCTGGCAGGTGAGATTCGCATCCGCTTGACAGAAGTGATAGCCCACCATGTGGGAGGCCAATCCGCGCATGCGTTCATTCTGTGCACCCAGCTGGCTATAAATGGCATCCGCATCCTCCTGTTGCTGCTGCTGCTGAGCCTGCATCTGGCGCCGCCCAAAGCACGAGTACTCCACCAGTTGCAGACAGAAGGCGGTCTTGCCAGTGCCCGGCTGGCCATTGATGAGAACCACACGCGTATCCGTGCCCAGCAGGATGTTCGAGAGCTGCTGCACCAACCACTGGCGACCAACATAGGGTGGATCTGGCTCCTGCAGCGGCACCTCAAAGAACAGCGGCTTCAGTGCCAACTGGACAGCTGCCAAGGCAGCTGCTGCTGCTGCACGCTTATTAACCGCACCCGTTGCAGATGGTCCACTGGCCACAGCTAATCCTCCCACTCCCGGGAGCAACTGCTGAGCTGCTGAACGCGTCGAGCGTCGGGTGGCTCCCTTGCGGGATTTGCCCGGCAAGGCCTCACAGGCATGCTGATCCTGCTGCTGGATGATGCAGCCCATCTTGAACTTGCTGCACAAGCTGAGCGTGTCATCCTTGTTGGAGGTGGCCACCGACAGTTGACTGCCACTCAGCCCGGCACTGGCCAACGTCTGCTCCGGACTGATGTTCTGCGAGGAGTTGCTGCTGCTGCTGTTAGCTGTTGTGGTGCCGATGCTGGTGCTGGTGTTGCCACCACTCGACGATGTCGTCGCGCTCGTGGTCGAGTGCATCGTGGAGTTGCCATTGTGATCGCTGCTGCTGCTGCTGCTATTACTGTTATTATTATTGTTGTTGCTGTTGTCATTCAGCAGCAGACCGAGCCGAGCACGCAACTGATCCTTCTGCTGCTTCTCGCTGGCTGCGAGCGAGTGAACATGATGATCAATGCCCAAGGTGTCGCTGCCTGTGGACAGGTGGAGAAGAAATAGACACAGTTATGAATATATATACATATATATAAATAAATAAAAGTAGCATATACAAAATATTAATAAATACAAGTCATGCAGCAACTGGGTTAGCTCAATTTGATAACAATAACAATTAAATACTTGCAATACAATATATGTATATAAACTCTTATCTTGGATTAACAACAAGAACTCAACTTTAAAGGGGTTACTTTATCGCTAGACTTATCTAATGATATCAAAAAGATATCAAAATATTATCAAAAACAAAAGAACAAGAAATGATACAATAAATCAATTCTTAACCGATTGTTCCTATGACTGCTTAATAATATAGATATTCCAAAACATAAGATTTAATAAGCTAAATGTTGAATTGAATTGAAATTGAATGTCTTTTTCCAAGATTATTTAAATTCTATACTTAGCTCTGTTTTTAATGGGATATACGAATATTCACACGTAACGCAGAGTGACATAAGTCTAAGAAGTATATACACATTTTAAACTGGTGAATTTATAAAATTTAAATAAAATGAATTTATAAAGAATCTGTCGATCTATAAATCGACATAAAAACGAAGTTATTTATTAACTTGGAAATCGTTTTAACGAGCTCCGACAATTTCCATCCATGCTCATAATTAAATATATATTCGCCCTTAAGGTCTCATGCTAAATATGCCATGCAAAATGTGCAACAAAAAGAAAGAAAATGAGAAGGAGAAACACGTGAAACTAAGAGAGAGAGAGAGAGGCCATGCCTGCTAGTTGATTAAGTCCCGCTTCGCTTGAGATTGATGAATTGACGCTCCACAGAGATTTGATCAGAGATTTGATCGAGGTGCCAGCCAAACTGAGGCGATTCAAGCGATTCTCGCTGCTTGCCCCGTGTTCCGTGGATGTCTTTAAATTATGATTGCTGACATTCTTGCGACGACGTCGAGTTACCGCTGAATCCGAGCAGGTTGAGGTATTCAAGGCATTCGACTCCTTGCCTTGATGATGATGATGATGATGATGATGATCTGTATGACGTGGCAGGAGATGGCGGTAGAATATGAGACAAAGTGTGTGCAAGACTTATGGCAAACTAATGTGAGAAGCGCCCAAGGAACTCTAAGGATATATGTGTGTCACTAAGATACCAACACCTAATTCCTAATTCCAATATTGAAGACAAGTTGGAAACTTACCGCCCGATAATATCGATGCTGTGTCAAGGGGACAACCCCCATTGGAGGCAGTGCGTCTGTGTCCGGTTAGGGCGCTGCGCAGATTCTTGTGATTGAAGAAACGCCGACGCGTTGGCGGTGTGGCAAATGCCGGAGCTGCATTCAAATCGCCATATGGCAAATGCAGATTGTTGTTGTTGTTCCCGTTGTTGTTGCCGTTGTTGTTGTTGTTGTGCTGCTTGGCAGGCCCATTGTGTTGATGTATGTCGACGGTGATGGTGTGTGTGTTGCCGCCAACAAGCCCATTGCCATTGCCAATACCGCTGCCATTGCCGCTGCCGTTGCCGTTGCTTGCCACACGAGGCAATTTGCCAATGCTCGCATAACGGTGATAATCCGGGGACTGCGACTCCTGCCGATGCTGCTGCAAGTGAACGAAAAGAAAACATGACTTGAGTTTTTCTGTCAGACAGCCAAACGTCTATAACTAGTATTTATGCATGTGTGCTCAGCTTTATCAATGATGAAAGTTCACAATTATTGCACATGCCTCAACCAAACAAAACCAAACCGTGCCGTACCGAAACGAATCGTACACTCAGAAAAAAATTGACCTGCATTTTAGAAATTCGCCAAAGAGAGTAAATTGATGAAATTTCAGGATATTCTTTTCTATGTGTGTACCGAGAATAAATCTTATATAAGCTTTTTTGTTATTTATAAAATTAGCATATATTTTTCAGAGTGTAGGCCAGGCCTAGTCAGAATGCGAGCGTTGAATAGAAAGGCGTTGAGTATTGATTAGTCATATATGTGTGTGTGTGTGTACTTGTGTGTGAGTTTGGGAATGAGCTATGCTCCAGGCACTGGAGCAACTATGCGAGAAGGAAAGCGCAGCAAAACCCAAAAGCCAACAAAATTTCGCTGTAGCTAGAAGACAAAGGCACAAACTGACCAATTGTCATTTACTTCAGTTTATTTAAGAGGTCATTGGAAGGATTCTGCTCTTATACTAGTGATGATATTTAACTTAGGTGACTTCTTACAATGTGCTGTTAAGGTACCTGTAAGTATTCTATGTCTATTCTTCCCCTAGAATATTACTTGCACAAATCGTTTTTGATTATCGCTGTCTCTGTGGCATTAAAACCAACTGCTTCATAAATATTCTCATGCTGTACTTTCTGTTCACATTATACTTCATCTTGTACACATTTGACAGCTCTATCAGTGCTGCCTTCTCTGCTGATGGTGAACTCTTGCTAGTTTCCAAGCCCACATTTAGTATGTTGTCCTTATAATATCATGTTACGCGAATCTTCTGCAATCAAACAGCTCAACTTACTCAACTAAAAAGCTTGTTCGACTTCCTACTGCTATAACAATTTGCAAGATTCCACTTTGTGGCAGAGTCTTTGCAAAACTTTGAACATCATCATTTTTATTCCAGCATCATATTAATTGTGTCTGCCCAGACTTGGACTGGGACTGGGACTGGGACTGGACCATACTGTCTGCTTGTCTGTGTATTTTGTCTGCTTGTTTGTCTGCCTGTTCGTCTGTCCATCTTGTCGCGATCTGTCCGATTAGCTGGAGGAGCTGAGCTGTTGGCGTTAATCGTGAGCGTGAGCTCCTCGAAGGCAGGCAAATGTGTCCCGTCTCCGCCTTATCGGGCGACGTCTGCGTTGGCCGGACACCAGCCCAAAAGTCCATTTCACTCAAATGCAGCCGGCCAACTGTCAAGTGTATTTAGTGACCAGACAGATCAGACAGCCAGACAGTCGGACAGTTTGCCTGGGTCTTAGTCATCGTAGACACAGTCTTCCGTCTGTCTGTTTGGTTTCGTCTTAATGAACCGCAAATCATTTTGAGACTGGATTTTTCTTTACCTTTTCTTTTTATTTTGTTTTGTAATTTATTTATTGTGTACCAATCTCATACCCATTAAATTTGTGTAAAATGAATCGCATAAGGTGAGGGATGTATGGAGCAGATGGAACCATCAAAAATATATAAGCTTAATCAGAAGGAAGAGCTCAATCAATCTAACGGGTTTGTCTGTCTGTCTATCGACCAAAATAGCTACAAACTTCAGAAATATTGATTCTAGTTAATTTCTCTCCTTTGTCCGCTAATCGATAAGTATCGTTAATCGCAACATGCTCTTAAGTAAATCCCGTATGATTTGTGACCATGAGGGTTGCTCCTCTCCCAATTTTAGTTAACAGGGAATCTTGTAGTTGGGCACTCTCACATATTGATCTCTTTGTTGATATTTCTTTTGAGTGGGTTGATCTGCAGGCTCTGCACTGCACTGAAACGTGATCAGAACGCGTTCCTTGCTCTTGCCTTTTGCATTGTGTGGGATAATAAGTTGAAATTGGTTAGTTGTAGAGGCAGGTGAAGTTGCCGACTCGATGAGTATAAATTTGGCTAAATTTGGTAAGGATTGCTGTGGATTTAATTGAAAGCTGAAGATAAGCGAGCGGCTGCTGCGTGACCAGACGTTCCACAGTTAGAGCCCTGGTGGGTATATGGCAAGAGCAGAGTGCAGAATCTATATATTCTTCAGATATACTTCTAAGCTGGATCCAGCAGACTTTCATAAGGAGTCGATTAATGTTGGCTGGCAACTCCCACGGATGTCTAGCGGATGGCATAGGAATAGCGTGTCGTTATTACCCATTTCCGCTGCGGATGATGAGAATCATGATGTGGCACTTCTAAGTGGTGCCGTTGGTGGTGCTGCAGCATCAACCCACTCTGTCTGTTTGTCAGTTTGCCTAACCTGTCTGGCTTTTGCTGTCAGTTGTCGGTTTGATGGTTTTATTTTTCTGCCATTGTCGCTTTAATCGCTGAGCATCTTTTGATCGTTGGACTTCTGTGTAGAGTTTGCCGTCAGTTAACTTCTGCCATTCAGCCACTTTCCTCCCTCGATAGACAAATGAGGCATCGATCTATCGGTCCGGGCGTGGAGTAATTAAGTTTCGTTTCGATACGATCGTTGACGATTCGTTTCGTTTCGCGGCACCACAACGAAGAAAGGCTTTCTTTAAACTAGTTCGCAATACAGTCTCTCCCTCTCTATCTCTCCGTCTCTCTCTCTGTGTGTGTGCCTATCTTGTCGAGTGTCTTATCGCTTGGCATCCCCGCGGTGGCATTTTAATTGGCCACATCATTTTGATTAAGTTGTAGCTTGAAAATTAATTAACAAATTATGCCTGCCACTGCATTGGAAATTGAAATTTCGATGTCTTGTCCAGCAGCGCTTTAAAAATGTGATTTTCACTTTTCTAAAACACAAGATTGTGTTATCATCATAAATACTCGAATGCAGTTTGCGAGTGAGAGGTGTTCAAACTGTGACTGAAGATCACCAGATCATTGAACCATTGAAAAGAGTATCTCAGATGTGGGACAACTGTCTAGACTACTGTCTGTCTTTAACCAAGAAAAGAAAACCATTTATGCATTGTTAAATAATATCAGTTTCAAACTAGTTCTCTATATTGCTAAAGTCTAGTTGGCTGTCGTGAGAACTCAACAAGCCCTAAGCTAATAAATTTAATAAGTTGTCAAGTGATACTATACAACTCTATGCTGCGCCCATTTCTGGTGCTTATGTTTAACCTTAAGACAAAAGGCAAACTGCGACAACCTTTCACACACAAAATGTCGAGTAGAACCAATTGGGTCCAATTCGGCCCCCAAGGGGTCGTCGCATAATGACGCAGGTGTAATGCCAGCCAACCAACCAGTCAGCCAACCAGCCAGCCGGGCGACGTAATTGTAATATGACAAAGCCGCATTCATTAACTGGAAATGAGAAAAAAAATGAACAACAACAACAACAAAATACCCAAAGTCGAAACAGAGGCAAAACCTGAAGCTGCAGCAGCCATGCAATTACTGCAGCCATTTAATGATTTTCTCGGTGGCCGCTGCAGCCAAAAGCTGGCAACAAGATTAATGGTTCATTCAAGAATTCGATTTTCAGACTAGCCAGACAACGAGCTGCCAGCAACAAGCAGCACAAAACAACAAAAGCAACAGGTTCATAATCATATTTTGGCAAGTTTTTTGGCGGCTGTGCAAAATATGGTAAAAATCCGGCACGGAATAAAAAGGAACTGCAATTATTTAGTGGGTGCATATTAAATACCCTAGCAGACATATAATTTACCCACAATTTATCTGTGTTATCAACTGAGATAGACAGAACTAATGGTTATAGTGAGCCCAAACACCAAACTGCTCAATGAAGGTGCAGGTATACTTTATTTTTATGCGTCTGTTGCACATTTCATCACGTTAATTGAATAATTTTTTCTAGGGTATAATCAAAACTCGCATGCTTAGCCGCGGGGCGTTGCAAGAATAGCTACAGCAACAACAAAAACTGTGCAGCGCCTGGCGGTCTCAGACATGTTGACACCAGACTTGGTCGCCATTTGGCTTGATTTGGCTGGGCTTGGCCCGGCAGCCGCGAATCAAATGATATTTTTTAACAACTGTTTGCTTGTGCTCAAAAATAATTGTTTAAATGTCATAAAAATAGTTGTTGCAGAGGCAACTCAAACTGAAACCCGTTGAAATGGACAACAAAGAGCGATGATAGGTATTGTCATATATACATATATATATACAGTGTCTCACAGCTTATTCCGATCAGTGTCAAAGAAAAAAAAGTAATTGCCTGCCATAAACTAATCATTCTTTATTTTTCAAAAATTCCAAAGACCGATGGTAGGTACATGTATTAACCACCAAAATTAATATATGACCCCAATACACTGGGGTTTCCCCACCTGCTAGGTAGGATTATGTAAAAAAGTACCCTATTTCGAGGGGAAATTTTTTTGGATCAGTCTAAATAAAATAATATATTTTGAGTATAAAAACATAAATAAGGATGTTAATACTTAGTATGATATCCTTTGGCCTTAAGAACATCCCTTAACCTAATATTCATGGAAGATACCAGCTTCCTGGTAGCTTCTGGGCTGATTCTGCTCCACTCATCCCGCAGAGCATTTTTGAGGTCTTCTTTGCTGGATATGCTGTGCTTCCGGATGTTATTTTCCAGCAGAGCCCACAAATTCTCAATAACATTTAAATCTTGAGACTGGGCCGGCGGAATTATCATGTGGGGGCAGTTCCTGATGAGCCAGGACTGCACTATCTTGGCCTTATGCTTGGGATCGTTGTCCTGGTAGAACCGGAAAGTATCTCGGATTCCTAGCTTCTCGGCACTTTGGAGTAAATTTTCCTTCAGTATAAGTCGAGGTATACATTCTTGTCCATTGTTGTCTCAATGAACACCAAATTCCCGACGCCGGCTGCCGAGATACATGCCCAGACCATGACACTTCCTCCACCATGCTTGACTGTTGAATTTACATGTTTGGGATTCAGGTCAGTATTGGACTGTCGCCACACATAATTCCGTCCGTCCGAGTCAAAAACGGTTAATTTGGACTCATATGCAAATATGACTGTGTTCCAGATCTCCAAATCCATGTCCAAGTGGTTTTTGGCGAACGTCATCCAAGTCCCTCTATTTTGTACGCTTATAAAGATATTTTTTCGTGGTACTCGGGCATTAAAGTCATGTTTGCGCAGAAAACCTGCGCACAGTTTCCACACAGCACTTTTTCCCCATTTCATCCTCCACCTGTTGAGCCACTTTTGGAGCCGATAGCTTGGGATTTCCCTTTATTTTCCTGGTGATCCTTCGCTCCTCCTCTTCGGTGAAAATCTTGTTTGGTGCAATCCTCAATCCGATTTGCGTCGACGAAGCGCCGAATGATGTTATACACAGTTGAGTAACTTAGATTGACCATTTCAGCTATTTGGAGATGTGAATATCCGGTTTTTGTGGTGTTCCAGGATGAGTTTCCGTTGAGAAATGGTAGTCTGTTTGTCCATAGTCCTTGTTGGCTTATTGCACCCAAGATGCAGGATAAAACTAAACTGACTACGAAGGATTGGTCTATTTATACCGGAAATACTCAACTTTAGGTAAAAAATCCGGGTTTTATGGCACCCAGGTGTCCACAATGTACCTGGTCGAAATAAAATTTCCCCTCAAAATAGGGTACTTTTTTACATAACTCTACCTAGCAGGTGGGGAAACCCCAGTGTATTGGGGTCATATATTAATTTTGGTGGTTAATACATGTACCTACCATCGGTCTTTGGAATTTCTGAAAAATAATGAATGATTAGTTTATGGCAGGCAATTACTTTTTTTCTTTGACACTGATCGGAATAAGCTGTGAGACACTGTACATATATATGTGTATATAGGTTGGGCATTCATTAGAAAGAAAACAAAAAGAACATAATATAGTTATATCTGTATAATAACACAAATATTACAATTCACACCAAAATTTACAGATATCACTGTCGAAAACAGACTCTTTTAAAATACAGCTCACCTGCAACAAGCTCCAACCAAATACGCGTTTATTGTCGCGCGCGTTTAAAATCGCCCACAGCTTGATGCTATTTTTCTGCAGCAAGTTTCACATTTGCATTTAATGGACAATCGTCGCATTCATTGCCTAACACGTGCATCCCCTTCCACCCCTAACTCCTCTTAACTTTGGTCTTACCTTACCAACATTTGCCATTTTGGGGCCATTGTGTGTTGGCCGCGTTTTTCACCGCGATTCGCAGGCATTTGGGGGATAGAGATAAAGAGGGGCAACTGCAATCTGAGAACCGCACTCGTAATCGTAATCGCACTCGTACATTCTGTGCATTTGTTTTTTATGAGAATTACTTGCGTTTAGCTTGGTACTGGTTGCACTCGACTCGCTCGTTGTATCAAATTTCGATTGCCAAATCATTTGGAGCGAACATTATTGAAACATATTTTTGTATTTCTTTGGTTTTTTGCTAGTATTGTAATCAAGGCAGAATTGTGGCTGGGTTGGGGGCTCAGGTGTTTTTCTGAAATTGAGTTTAGTCTCGTTGATGGACTTGGGTTAGGCCCACTCGACAGTAAATACGAAGTAGCTACAGACATGACTGGGCAGGCATTTAAATGACTTGGTTTGCTTTGATTTTGAATAATGAATGCTAATGAATGCATTCAATTTCCTGTCTTACATACATAAAGTTGTATAAATATGCAACAACTTATGGCAGACAATCAATAAACTATTGTCGGGAACAAAGAAATGATGACTACATCATATTTAAGTCAACATTTTATCTCTTAGCATTTAGCAACCAAAGCAGTTTTCCATCTGTTATACATTTGATATAAATTAACATTTATCTTTCTGTGTAAGGCAGAGAGACGGTTGATTTATGTTAATCGAGTCAAGTCAACTGTTTACGTTTATTATATAAGTGTAAATATAATATTTAAACATAATATTTATCTCAAGCATGAGCTCCATTCTTCGTATACCCTGTATAAATGATATGTTGCGAAGCACACTTGTCCATTGTTTAGAACTAGAAAACCTTCCATTAACGAATCAGAGGCAATTTTCCTTAGCACTTGCGTAAGTGATGCACTTAAGAGCAGCACTCTTGCAACAGTACAAATGCTTAAGCACACATTAATGCAACGTTAAACAATAAGCCCAACCCACCCAGCTACCTGTCCGTACGCCTTTCGTATTTGGGTAAGTAAAAGTGCCTCGAGCGATTAATCAGTTGAGCAAATAAGCCGAGTGTAAATCAAAGCGTAGCGACTGCATTCACTGATAGCAAACTTGCAGCATTTGAAATGAAATGACCAAATGCGATAAGTGGCGAAAACAGGGGGGAGATAAATATGAAGTTGCTAGATTTGTGCAGAGGTGAGTAAGTTTTATTCATAATTAATTGCCAGTCTATGGATTTAGTGTTGGCTGTGGCCACGACAAATGAATCAATTGACTTTGCTGTGCGCAGTGGGGCATTATTGAACATGGCCAAATCGCGTTTTGGTTGGCCAAAATAAAAAGAAAAAACCAAAAAAAAAAAAAACCACAACAACATATATTAATGCATTAATTTAACGATCGATAAATTGATTTAAAAAGCTGCCCGACGACAACCGAATTGCGCAAAAATATTATGACCATCGTCATGTGGCATATATCAAAGGCGGCCTCCTAAAGCGTTAAAGCCAACAACACGCCGCCTGAGAAATTGTTTCTCAACATGCAAATGCCGTGCGGTTTATACATGTGTGTGTTTATTTGAGGAAGCAGCAATCGCATGCCAAACAGATAAACAAGACATCCAGATAAATGCTAGATACACTCTAAGCAAGCACACAGATAGAGCGAGGGAGATTGAGTGAGGGAGAGAGGAATATAGAGATTAACAAGTTGGCAGACAGACCCAGGTGAAATGGGTGAGAAAAATTTGTGTATTCGACTGTGTATGCTAAAAATGCATTTGCTAACCAAGTGAAATGAAGTTGTTGTTCACTTATTCACTTATTTATCTTTGGCATTTTGGAAAGTTGACAAACCTATCGCCATCTATTATCAATTATCTTGAGCGGATCGGACAGCCATCTCTGCTTCACTACATAGAACAACACTTTGGGCGCTTTCACTCAGTTAGGACACACGAGTACAACAAGGACAGGTGCATTCAAAAACCAAATACCAAATACTCACTTTAAGGCCTTAAGTGTTCAATTTTCAATAATTCGGCTCGCAGTTAATAGATTTTTTTCAATCAGTTGAAATGTGGCTTGTAGCTGTTAACACTTTACGTTAATCAAGCAGATTTCATTTGGGTCATTTCGACAATTGTTATTTGGTTGCATCGCTGTCTGTTTAATTAAGTTTAAGTGGGGGGTTTGGGCCAAGTCGGTCATTCAGTCAGCCAACTGACTGCTGGCTGCTTGGCTTGCTTGTTAAGCATTTTCGTTTTGATTGGATCGTGAGAGAGTGTGTGAAGTGCATAGGCCTCTTGCCGTGCCACGGCCTGGGGCACAAATTGGGCAGAGAGCTATTGATTTCCAAGAAAGTGAAATGCATTTTCATAGACACCCAAACTACAGCTGCAACTCCAAATCGAACTTAAACTCAAATTCAAACTCAAACTCATGCTCAACTTCAAACTTCGGCTGTGGCTTCTCGCATGAATCATGCACGTAACGAGAACAAGTTGAGGTGCATATAAACACCCATTCACCCTACTCCCCGCCTATCATTCCCTCCATTGAAAATCCCCCATTCCAAGCCCCATCTATGTTGCAGCTTTCTAATGCCGTGGCCAGTGCATTTATGACCCTGTTGGGTTTCTTTTCTGCACTCTGCATATCATCAAGTGTGCTCCTAGCTGCATATGAGAAACGTGCCTGCCATGCCAAAATACGGCATACAGCATACAGTCATAACTCAATATGAGTGCACCACACACACACTCGCACCACTGGGGTCGAGGCACTTGAGCTTTGTTTAAAGCGTAACTAATCTCTTAAGTTGCAATTGTTGTTGTTGTTTGTTGCTGTTTATTGTTGTTGCTTGGAGAGAGCTTAACAATTGACTTATGGTCATGGCTCGAAGAGTAAGCGCTTTGTCCGGTTGTTCTACAACCATTTCTAGAGTGTATAGTTAAAAAGAGCGCCTAACTTAAATGGGTTAAAGTAAAAGGTAATAAATTACTCATATGAGTTTACGATTTTCAACAAAACATTAAAATCTTTAATTAAATCTTAAGCTCATTCATCATATTCGAGAACTGTTTGTTTGTCACAATTAACCTCATTTATATTTTAAGAAATTTAAATTACGTCACGTTTTTCTAGTGCTTAAGTTTTCAAAGCCTAACCCAAACAAACCAAAATAAACAACAACAAAATTGTTAATCAACAAAAAAAAAATAAAATACCAAAAAATGCGAAACCTTCGCCAAGCTTTTGTTTGGACCGAAAAAACCATCGGCAACAGATTTGTTTGCTTTAACTGGACCTAAAAAGTGAAAGCACACAAAACACAGTTTAGCGTCGATAAAAACAAATTCGAAGGCTGGTGGGGGGAATAAACATTCGTGTTGATCACGCAGAGTCACATTTTCAAAATGTACACAGTAGGGTCTGTGGACAACAACAATAATAATAGTAAAGTGCGTAAAATTTCATTCGATTTTCTTTTCCGGTCCGAATGCTAACAATACAAAACTCTTGTAAGCCATTTGACGGCCCTCTTTCATTCAATCAATCAAATTGAAAATATTTCATTTATTTTAATTATCGAACGTTAAACGAGTTACAAATTAATTAGTGCTTTTGAAGTGAAAATCAGAGGCGATGCTGTATGGGTCTATTGTTTTATTTAGGTATGTAGTTCAATTCAAAATTAACGAAAAAAAAATAAAGTAGTTTTATATTCAACAAGTCGAGCACACTCGACTGGGGATTACCCTATAAACTGTAACATAGTAAACTCTGATATGAAAATACGGTTTGGTCAACAAAATCTGCGTTTCTTATGCGGTATAAATAAAATGATTACATTTGATTAATAATAATCGATAGTATATTTTATTGCTATCGGTAATCGATTTGTATCAAACAAATTAAATATACTTAAACTGCCAATGGCATTCGAGAACTTATATGACAATCTGTGAGATCGACTTGTGCAAACAGGCAGCCAGGCGGAGGTGGCTAAATCGACTCGGCTGTTCATGTTCTTTAACTATAAGGGGCGTAGATAGCTTCCATCTGCCATATTTTACTTTATACCCTCCCACCCATTTAAAAGGGTATACAAATTCCTAAAATATTCGTTACTTTGAACACAACTCTAACGCTTGTCTTTCAGTATTGCATTAAACTAATTTGCACTTGGCTCAAGTACAAGTAAGATTGTAATAATTTATGCGCGACTTTTATGAGAAAGGCCTTTGGCCCTATCGCATAATTTTATCTGAAGGTGTCAGCATGTTTTATGCTTTTTTGCACTTACTCTGCGCTCGAGCGACCCAAGTCGACCCCCTTAGGGGCAGCTACCAAAGACACCTTTCGCCAAGTTGCCATCCATCTTTCGGGGCAGGCAAATTAATTTCAGTCAACATTTGGGCTGCCCTGCCCAGCATTTTTGTATTTTATTTTGTGTTTGGTAGGTGTGTTTCATCGGCAGCGCTCTTGCCAAATGATTAATTTTTAAAATATACTTATTTATATATATATATATATATATATATATATAAATAACTGATGGTATATATATAACTGATGGTTAATCTTTTACATAATAATAAAGCTTAATGTTTTCATCTTTTATCTTCCGCTGACTGGTGGATGCTGCCCTGATGTCATTTAGACTTCTTTCAGTCCTTTGGCCCATGTTGCTGATCAACTTTCTTTTTGTATACATATTCATATATGTATATATATATATATATATATATATACTCTTGAGAAATGCATTTTTTTGAGTGGTTCGCTGGTAGCTTTGATTTTTTTTTTAATTACATTTCATGGCAGGCTTTAATTTACTTGTTGGCAAATTGAAAATTGGGCCAACAAAGATAAGCCATGTAATTTGTTTAAATTGCACATGCGAGAGTATGCCACACACATATACAAATACAAATACAAATCCTTATACCACAACTGCCCCGTTATTAAGAAACTCTTTATTAATTATGAGCAGGCTGCAGTTCATTAAAGTCAATTTGAGGTGGGTGTGTTTCTGACTTTATTCGCACAGACCCGCAAATCAATTTTAATCGAATGTGCTTTGCAAATTATTTAAGCATTAAATTGAAAAGCGTATCGAATATTTGTAGATAAATATTTGCAATAACTATGGCAATAGGCGAGTCAATCGATTTTTTGATAACAAATATTTAAGTATACATTTTGTTAACTTTGTAGGAGTATTGAATTCTGGTTTATTTTTACTTTTTACAACTGACAACTCATTAAGTTTTGTCTAGTCCTCGGAGAATTACCAAACTCCTTTGGGCCAACAATAAATGTCAAAAATCGCAGCAGGTTAACTTATTTCGCGCCACTTTATAAACAATTTGGAACAATTTGCGTTTATTAGCGGCCCACAAAAAACGAACACAACAATCGTCTGGGACTAAAAACAAGTCAATATATATATATATACATGTGTAGTAGCTGAGCGGCTGAGGAGGGGATTGAGTTGAAATGATCGCCGCCGATATTTATCGTTGCGCTTGGCTCATTTGCATAGTGGTGCATGCGAAAGAAAAAATACATTTTGTGGCTAGCAGAAACAGCTCGCAGCTGGCAATTAGTGTCGTGGGGAGGGGGGCGGGGGGGGGGGGGAAGGGAACGCAACACGATGGACCGTTTGCCCGACGGGGTTATCCATTTATCCATTTACAATTGGCCTAGTCGCAAATTCTTGGCTGACAGCCGTGTTGCTAATTAGTTTCTGTGTAGTTTGTGATCACCGCGCATTGTTTTATTTTCGAGGTTCGTTCTAACGATAAAATTAATAAATTGCAACGTTGTCGTGTTAATTAGAGGGTCACACATACCGCGACCAGCAGGTGGCGCTGCAAATGCTCGCGCTGTTGTTATCGCCCGCAAAACGCGTCCAAGCCTCAAACTCTTTTCCGTTTTACATATCGGAATATGTTTGATTGATTGGTGGTAAATTGCTGGTACTTGTGACTGATTACAGTTATTGTTGTTGATGAGGATTAAAAGTGAATGGCTGACTGGCTGGCTGAGTAAGTGAAAGTGAGTTCTACTAAATGGATATGGAGTGCATCTTTCACGGTCATAATCAATAAGGATTTTAAATGCTAGGTTTGGAGTAGACATTCAGTTGGACTTATAAGTGTTGCTTTATTGGCACTCCTTATTCGTAGCATAATCTGCTGGCTTATAAGATTTTTTGCAGTCTCTCAATTAGTGACAGTAAATTATAAAAATTGTTTCAAAATCGTGATCGCTGTTAATGTGCTAGTGTGTTGATTAATTGCACAGCGGTGGGCAAATAATATACACAAAAAAAGGTGTCACAACTCGTCTCTCTTGCTGAGAGTCGCATAGCATAGCCGATATAAATCTTCGTAGATCATAGATCGAGAAACAACAACAACAGCAACTGCAGCAACTACAGCAGCAGCAGCAGCAGCAATTCAAAAAATCGAATACCAATTACAATGTTTGGCATACCACAGAGTCACAGATACAAAATGTTGAAGCGGAGCTGCATTTGATTGATTGCGACTTTTTGTTAATCATGGATACGTGATGCTATCAATATAGTGGGATAATTAACGCCATATTTGTTGTTGTGGTTGTTGTTGTTGTTGCTGTTGTTGTTGCCAAACGATGACAATTAGACGGCGCACACAAACCCAAAAAGTAAATTGCATGCGAGATATAAATCGTGTTGGGTTTTTGCTTTCGAATGCGGCCAAAATGGTTGCAAGCGCGACTTTTATGGCACTTTTAATGCAAACGATTTGAATTTGAATCGAAGACAAGACAAGACAAGGTATTTTGGCTGCCGTTTTTTTTCCCCCCTTTTTTTTCTGACGAAGCCAGTTGATTTGTCGCCTGCGCGTGTCAATCACACAACTCTTGAAAGATAGAAAACTTTGGTGTGCAGCTAATAACACGATTTCCAAACGATAATTAGCCAGAGGATAGGTAGCCACAGTGGCTACCTGGCTACCTGGCTAGTTGTGGAGCTGCCACTTAATCTAATGACAGTTCTCAGTTAAAAACACGCCCCACAACAACAACAGCAACTTCAGTCCAGAGTCCACGCGGCAAAAGTGGTAACTGCTTAATCGACTTCTGGTTGCAACTCAGATAGCTACCTGTAGATATACTTGCCGATACTCGAACTCGTAGTTAAAGTTATGTAAAGTGCTTGTTGGCCAGCTAGCTAGCTAGCTAGCTGACACACTTCCGATATATAACCGTAACCATTTCTCGTATAAGGAGAAAATCTGGCCAGCTAGTCACCAGCTAGTCGAATAGCAGCTGCTGCTGCTCCACTTGGCTAAAGACAATGATAACTCATTGGAGTCAAGCCTCGTTTTACTTGCTTATGGTCAGCAATAAACTCAATTCAATTCAATTCAATTCAATTGCCCGGCAATGAGCAACTTTTTCCGGGGCGCATCATCAAATCAAATCGAGTCAAATCAACTCGAAAGGAAAGTTTCTCTCTGTTTTTATTTGACTTGCTGTGCATGGATCTAATTGTATTCGTCTTTTGAACTGCGCGAGAGGTGTCAGACATTTTATGGCTTTAAGCACACACTCGCACACACATACACACACACATGGAAGTGCTATTCTATGAAATTGTGTGATACTCGGCTGTTGTTCAGTTCTCACTTCATTAAAACAGCTTGGCAAACAAATGCTGTCATTGTTCAACTTGGCGAGGCGCCTCAAAGAAATTTAACTGCAGACAAGCCACAAGATGAGGAAAGTGGAAAAGTATAAAATGTGGTAAATGCATAAAGAAATGTTTCGCTTGTAGCTTATAAAGTTATGACACTTTTGGATTAGACATATATGTGTATTCATTTCTAATAGAAAGCATTGTTTACAAGCTAAGCAAATTTCGAACGTTGACTTTTGATCATTGGAAGTGTTAAATTAGTCAGCTAAATGTAATATATTAATAAACTACTACAATTTATAATAGTTCAAAGTTCTCTATTAAAATCAAATTAATTAACTTCAAATTTCCAGTTCACAGGTTTCGTAATTGCCCAAAGGTCAAATGTGAGCTGGAATCAAGCACAGTCAATGTTTTGAACCTACAAAACAATTACTGCAATCACTTTCAATTTAATTAATTTAATTTGATTTCAACTGCAAGATGACGCTTCCTGCTAGGGGGAGATCAAGATCTGAGCATCTCGGCATCAGGATCAATCGGGAGTTGCGGGTCGACTGTCAGCGAATGTCACTTTAAATACGCCAAAATAGCGCAAAGATTCAATTGGCGGGGCGCCGCCAGACGTTGCCGCAGATCTACCTGCACAGATAGCGGGTATTGAGGCAAGTTGCTTGGCTGGTAGCAGCGAGTAGAGATTCGATTACTTCTGTAGTCATCGTTGTTGCGGCAGTAGTCAGTATCTCATATCTATGCGAGTGTATCGCAAAAGCGACTGTCAAATGACTCAACTGACAGTTGGTTTTATTTTTTGCTTGCCGCTACGGCTGCAAAGTTGTGGATGTGGATGCTGCTGCTGCTGCTTCAGCTTCACAGACGGGAAATTGGGTCAGGCATTGCAAGCAGGCAGGCAAGTCGACTTGGAGTCGCCTCAAGTGCCGGGTACGAAACAAACTGACAGCTCGACCATCCAACAGTATCTTCTGCTTTCTAAGGCAGCCCAAAAAGTGTGTGTTTTACTTTTCGCAGCCGGCAGCCAACAGTCAAGTAACCAAGCAGCCAAGCGGCAGGCACATTTATGAACATGAACATACAACTTGATATATATTTCATTGATTTCAATTTTGAGTTTTCAGATTTCAGCCGGCTCGCACTCGACACGTGACATGGGATTTCACTTAAGACTGTTAATGCTCGCATAAGCAAACATAAAATGTGCCAAATGTTGGACATGACATCGAGTTGAACGAACACCGAGTAGCTGCTACATCGCTGCCGACTTTGAGCCGACACTCAAAAGGACAGCAAAACAAACAATTACATTCAAATTCAAAGACAACAACAACAACAACAACCAAATACAAATAAATAAAAAACAAAAATCAAAGATAAATACCTAAAATCCGACGTGTAAATTGATTTCTAATTATTTTCAAGATTTCTGCGTCTTTTGCTGCGAAAGTTACAAATCGTTTCAAATGCTCGTGAGAGATATTTTTTTTCTCTGGAGGCGACTTTCTCGCTTAGAGCGGCAACATTTGATTTTCAAAGATATTTTCAAAAAACATATTTTCAAAACGCAGTCAGGGTGAATGACATAATTCTGATATGGATTATTGGTAGAACACTAATAAAAAAAAGAGCACTTGAACTTGAACAAACTTTAACCTTTTTAAAAGCGTTATAAAACCGCTGATTTACCTCAGAGAAATAATATATGCAAATTATATTCAGAATATTGCATTAAAGTAAAACAAACTGATTGACACTCGCATAATAGCTTGATTAAGGGCAAATCAAACGTTTTACGAGCTGGCTACAAAATGCTCTTTTAGGCCATCTAACACTCGACTCACACAATGGCCAATTAACGGTGCTTAGTCGACGTCTTGTCCACGCCCACATTGCTTGCATGTACAAATGTGTCAAAGTCAGCTTTTATGATAAAAAAAAAGGCGCCACAAAAAAGATGAACGGAAATGAGAGTTGGTAAAAAAATATCTTCTTTTTTTTATACTCTTCTCTACTATTATTTCCATTTGTAGGACCAACCATAATCGAGTAGTCGTTAAAGCAAATGACCAATAGCCACGCATCTGAAGAGCCTCCACACGCACAAGCACACACCCAAGATACATTTGTATCTGTATATCTTAAAGTACGCACTCACCTGCATATAGCGCGACAGAGCCGCGTTCCTCTGGGCATGGGATCTTAACTGGGGCTGTGGCGAGCCCAGCGGACTGACAATCGTCGAGGTGGAGCCACCGATGCCGGTGTCATAGCCCTGAGCATTGGCACCATCAACATCTATTCGGAACAAATCAAAGAAAAACATAATAATATTAAGGTTAGTAACATTTAAAGAAAGTAATCTGCATTGGGATTGCATCAAATGTGCCCAAAGTTTATCATTTCTGGCTTTTCATACATTTTAATGTGAGTTTGCAAAAGTTTTCATATTTTAGATACGAGTTGGTCAGTCAAAAAGAACATAAAACTTGGATTGATAAACATAATATATCAACAAGCCAACTCTTCAGCAAACGATAATTGAGATGAAAACTAAGTTCGTTAGGCTAGTCGTACAACAAGTATTTGAAGATTTTATGGAGACCCATTTAAAGCGCCCATAATAACATAAGCTTAAATATTTTCTATGTAATCAGTCATTAGTTTCCGTGTAAAATGACTGAAGGCATATGCCAAGGGGGCTTAAAAGTTAAATAGTATAAATATTATAAGAATTCTGATAACTCTTACTAAAGAGAAAGAAAGAATAATCTGCTCGAGAGAATATACCCTGAACCCTACAGTTAAGCATATAAAAGCATATCATATAGGATTATGTCTATCTTTATTATATATCAATTGACAAACTGGTTCTTAACAATTGTGTCTTTCATTACTGTTGCAAGAGGATTTGTATCGATAGTCGCTACACGGTGGCAGTAATCGATAAATTGAGATAAACTTGATTTACGTATGGTATTCGAGAACTTATATTCTCTCGCTTTTATAGTCTCTGAGATCAGTTTCTGCAAACAGACAAACAGACAGACATCTACAACCTTATGGGGTCGTAGAAGACTGTACTGCCTGTGTAACATAACTTTACTCAACTTTTACAACCAGTTATATTTTAAACCTCACTATTTATCAAAAAGGAATTCAAAGAATTTGTCTTATGTCGAGTCAAGAAATAGTTGACACTAGACAAATGGAAACAGGCAAGTAGTCAATAGTTTCACCTGGCTGAGCGATCGATCTATAGATCACACGCTCTATAATGCCCCCGTTTGGAATGTATTATAAGCTGATTATATATGCGTATACCAGAAGTCCACAACATTTACATTTATTACTTCGAGTCGCAACGTGTGTTGTTCGATTCGTATGCCGATTGTGTGTGCGAGTGTGCGAGTGTGTTGTGCTTGTCAATTGGCATGCAAGCCAAGTACCCTGCAGCGTTTGGGGCAGTCGTGTAACTCCATAAAGTACCAGACATACCGTTGCGTTGCCCATGAAAATTGAAAGTTATGCGCACATTTAGTTAATGCTGACATGATTTCCTATAACTTGGCTCCACTGTGCACGCCCAACTTGCCGCTGAATTTATTAACTAGCTGCCCATCGTACCAGTCACAGTCACAGTCACAGCCGTGTGTGCTGGGTGTTGTGTGTGAATTTATGATCTTTCAAGTGATTTCTGTCTTCGGGTTATTTATGGTGATGGGATTGTTGTTGTCCACCACATACATACAACTTGTGCCTTACCCAGTTGCCCTCGCTTATTAGCATAGCTAATTAAGTGATACACTTTGAGCGAGTTGTAGGTTAGATGGATGAGTAAGCAACTAACAGAGCAGCACTTGGCTAATGAGCAACTGGAGAGCCTCCATTATAATTAGAAATGTAACTTTGTAAAAACCTACGAAATTACTTTTCAAATTATCGGACAAACCATAAAAATGCATTTTAAAAGCGCATATAGATATTGACGTTTAACTACAGATCGTAAAAAGAGCAGTTATTTGCAGCTTGCAAGTATTTGGTCAACAAATTGAAAATCAATCATATAGACAAAAAAAATAAAGAAGGAAACCACAAGCATACATATAATACCTAAATGGCGCATTCCGAGATAAGAGTGCAACATATAAAACAAAAAACACTCAACACTTGCAACAGCTTTCGAGGGTTGACTGCATGGCGTCGCAAGCAAACATTTGTATGCCGTATATGGCATATCCATAAGATACGACAGACTGATACATCTACTCACCTTTGAGGGAGCTGTTCATGCACATGGGGCACTGATCGTTGCGGAACATGCAGGAATAGCAGCGTTCGTGTCCGCAGGTGTCGATCAGTTTCCGTCGCTTGCCCTTATCGAAGGAGATGCGGCACGAGGGGCAAACGGAGCCGCTGGCATCGTGTTCCAACAGTCGTCGGATCGATTGTAGGTCTGCAACAGAGTAACAACAACAATAATTAATATGTGTGTGTGTGTGTGTGAATGCTAAAAACATGCTAAATTGTAAATAGATATTCACTTGGTATTTACACTTTGCCATATTAAAGTGATTGTCATTTAATCGGCATTTGAGTTAAGTTATCTTACTCTACTCATAAAATGAGTCTTATTTTAAAAATGCTTATGTAGCTGAGCAGTACTTAAGCCTAACAACTAATACATATTGACAATTACGATTTTTCAAATGGCAAACAAAAAGAATTTCACTTCAGACAAATGCGAATAATGATTTTTGTAGCAGAAGCTAGAAAATACTCGAAAAGTTAGTTATTCTAATATATTCAACTCTAATTCGATGTTATGCAAAAATGCAGTGCTCAGTTTGAAAATTGCAGGTTTTTTTTTTTGGCTGTTGTCAATTTTTTGAATTTGTTTGCTTCATGTCAAAGCAATTTCCACGCTTAACAGGCACAATTACGATTTACAGAGCACAGCACTTGTTTGTTATTTATTTGTTTTGGTCTCTTTTTTTGTGCAGCCGTTTGCATAAATTGTGTCTGTCAATTAAAGGCCGTTTGTGTACTCCTCGGACTCCAGCTGCCAATCTTTACTTGTGTGCAACAGTGCAACTCAGCAACAACAACAATAACAACAACAAGTCGTCTCTTGATATCGCACATTTATCTTTTTGATCAGTAGCTGCAACTACACCTCCCCCAGCTGCTTCCCTTGTGGACAAGAGCATCGCTGAATGAATCGCAAGAGGCAATCAGAGGCATTCTTCTCTTGACTGCACTTTAATTGATTTAATTTGATCGCTTGGTTTATTATTGCAACTAGCACTTTGTCTTTCAGTGTCAATACTATGTAAAAATGTGTGTGCCACAATCAGAAGCAATGTTTACGAATTGTTTTCAAAGTGCTGCGATGTCCAGTTATTAGTATAATTAGGGGCTCGCTATTCGATAAGAGAATTAGTGGTTTTTAGGGGAAGCCAATGATGGAATTAAGGGAAGCTTTTTTCATTTTTACCCGAATTGCTCAAATTTCACTCATGCTAGTTAGCTGGAAATTGAAAAGTTTGTCTTTAATCTGTTGCTAAACATATATCTATCGAATAAGAGTTACAACTATTATAAATTAACGAGAACAGTTTAATTCAAGAGGATATTTCCGGTTAGCATGTTTCTCATCTATAAGAAGTTCATCTAGTTTTTCCTCCATGGTATTTAGTTAATTATCAACCAAGAGCGCCAACTGTTGTTAATCAGCGACTACAGCGAGTTTCAAGAAAGAGGATGCTCAATTAACATATTTCTCAACTGCTCATGCCCACAAATTATTTCTGCTCCTGGTTTTTCTGTTTGTGCCTTGTCAGCCTCATAACATATGGAAATTGCACGGGGCTTTTGTAAGGCTGAAGTGAAGACTTGATGCATTCAACGGTCTCTATTCAAAGTCATGCCAAATGCCAGGCAGCGATTCCTGTTTCTGCGTCGTGTGTTTCATATTTTGTGAGTGGGAACTGCAATGTCGACAATGTCCAAATCGACGACGATGACGATGACGACGGCAACAAGAACCACGTCCGGTCGTCGTAAAGTGGATTACAAGCTCAGCCAGCCGCTCGATCAGCGTCTGAGTCTGGGTCTGGGCTTCCACCATTCATGCCCCACTTGACAAAACACTCAATATGAAGTTTTGCCAGCTATTTCTCCTTTTTTATTTGCTTGCTTTATATTTATTGCATTTCAAAAGCTGCAGCTATTTTTTTATGAGTTTTTACTGATTGGATTTTATGAAATTGCCATGAAATATGTATATTAAAGAGCCAAAACTTGATTTTTTAAGAGTAATGAGCTTAAGCATAAATAGTCTTAGTATAGTATGTTAAATATAAATATTGCCAAAGAAATAGAACACTTGGCATACGAATTACTCTATTCACTCCCATATTAAGAGTAGGGTATTCTGACTTCGCCTTTGTTGGCGGTTATTTTTAATAGTTCGAAGCAGTTGCCGCGTGGGTTGACGCCAGCTGCCAGCAACAGCAACTGCAACAACAACTGCAACTGCCACAGCAACCACAGCAACGACGCACAGTCTGAGGGCCCACGTCGAGTCTGTTGGCGACGCCTTATCGTGTGCCACAAACTTTGAACTCTACACAGCTTGAACTTTCGACCGGTGTCATGGGAATTTTGCAAGAAAATAATAATGCCAGCCAGAAGTGGACAAGGTGCCGTTGCAGCTGCTGCTGCTATGCAAATGCTTGCAACCCTCCGGTTGGCACATGGCGCAAATTATGAACAGTTGTTGTGTCCACACTGGCAACAAGTGCGCCCAGTTACTGTCATTTCCCTCCCCTGCTCCACCCTTGGCAAATGTCAACTGGCAATTGGCTGGTTGCTTGTCGTGCGCCTGCGCGGCAGATGCCACCGACAAATGCGGCATGCAGTAACGAAGCTTGACAATTTGATGATGCGCTCATTCAACAGAATGTTGGGGTTGCAATTGCGGTGGCTTTGTCTATCAGTTGGCCTGCAACTGATGCATTTGCCCATTACAAAGGTATGCTAAACAAAAGGGTCATGCATGCAACAGACAAGTGAACAACAAAAAAAAAAAGTAGTTTCGAAAGGAAAGAAGACCTATGAAAAGAATTTAGTCATAAATTTCGAGAGCCTAAAAAAGGCTTAAGCTGAAAATATTTTAAGTGATGGTGCTAAAAAAAACTTTTTGAAATTAATTAAATGGTGTTCATAGCTCAGATAAATTGTTGCCCATCATGACACGACTCATAAGCAAAAGCTTGGGATATCCTTAGATCTCTCTAACCTGTATTATTAAAACGTCTGATTTGTAAGTTAATTCGCATGGCTTTTCAGAAGAAAAACACTACATATATTCAAAACTTCAAGGGTATAAAGGTCTGGTATTTTAAGTGGATATTGCTACGGGGCTTGTATTGGTTTTTCATCAGCCAAAAATGTAAATAAATTTTGAATGCTTTCCTCATTTACCGAATTTAACAATGCCATAATATTTGATAGATTTGCATTTAAGTAATACTAAAATGTTGACTGCCAACTTATATTTGTCTTATACCATCTCAAATTAAATTTGATGAGTTTCCACTAACTTCTACATAAAAGTTATTTCACAATACATCAGTTGGACTGCAGAAATTTGCATATACTGATGATAAGCTCAGTTTCTTATAAATTACAATTCTTAGTTGTTTCTTTGTCTGCTGTGAGTGGGCGGGCTGCCTGCACTAAACAGTATCTACTAAAATTATACACACACACTCATCTCTTGTGCTAGCCAATTTCATGGATTTTAAGCAGATTAATTGCAGGGCTGCCTTACTCAAAATATTTGCAATTTGCAATTCTTGGCAATAAAGTGAGACTAATAATCCAGACAAAGAGAAGATGGTATGGTGGCTGAGAGTGCTCCCCATTTGAGAGTCAATGTACTCTTTGTTGTTTCGCTTGCTGCAACAATGCGCTGGGGTAATGCATCTAAATTGCAAAATTATGCAAGCTAAGGGAGGGGAGGGGAGAGGAGAGCAGGGGGCAGTAACCCCACTGTTGAACTGCGCGCTACGCATGCGCTGTGGAAATAGTTATTTTTATTAGATTTATGCGAATCGCTGAGACTTGGTTGCGGTTTGCGCTAAATTGATTTGAATTTTCCGCTACATTTTATTTCGTGTTTTGTTGTTGTTGCACAGCTTTTGGTTCAATGAATGAATTGCATTCGGTTTGCCGGTTTGCCCCCACAACAGCAGCAGCAGCGGCAGACATCATGTGGTTCATGTGGGCGTCTTATTTCAGCTAAATTGGCAAACCGCGAGCCTGCGGTCCCATGTGGGCGTTCTGTGTGTGTGCGTGTTGTGTGTTGTGTGTTGGCACCGGCACTTGTTTTCCTTTATGTAATTTCTTTGCAAATTACTTTACAACACACACACACAAGCTTTTCCTGCTGCGGCTGCTTTGGGGCCTAATTTAATTTGCGGTTTATCTTCGCGGCTTCAAATTGAAGAATTTAACTTGCCTATTTTCTTATTCACTTCCCAGGGGAATCTGCTGCGTGGAATGTGCCCTGATAGAGCTACTTGCAAATTGAAATTACCCTGCGAGGAATTCTTAGAAATACCAACCGAGGAATGTGCTGAGAAAGTTCCAAGTTGGCTAATTGTATTACCAACAAAACCTATTTCAAAATGACAGACAATTCAGCAGCACAATATGATATCATTTAACAGCAATCTTTTGCTCTATTCAATTTATTTTGTTTTTTTTACAAAAATGCTTAAGCATACGATATGTCAGCGCTGAGTTTGTATTTGAAGACTATTTACGATTTAAAAGTATTTATAATAAAGCCTTTTATCTTATCTTAATTCTCTCTTCTTGTTAAATACCTTGCAAAACGAGTTTTAGTTTTAGGTTCCATGAAACGGTCGTTAAAACAATGCTGACTAACACAAGCGCCACGGGCTGTGCCTTTTATAAGGGTTACAATAAAAAGAAGTGTTTAAATTTATGAATAGCTTATAATAAAATAAACACAGCACAGCGCAAGACCAAGCGAACGGGCTTGATGGCAAAATGTGTAGATGTTGAATATCAATCAAAATAAAACGTGTCGAAAATATTTTCCAATTAAATAATTATGCATATGGAACATATTTGCTGATTGTAAGAATTAATTTGGATAGGTTCAAGGTTATGAAAACTATAAATTGCTACGTCACATTTCCGTTAGAGCCATTCTCAAAACTACCTCAAAACATAATTTTAGCTGTTGCAAATAAATACATATAGCTAATTGGAATGTTTTAACTGAAGCAAAAACTGTCACAGCGTCGATTCAAAGTGTCAGGTCAGGGTTGTTAATTTGAGCAGTGTTGTCAGACAGCTCAGGGTTAATTGGAGAGAGGGAGAGAGAGGGGACATAGCTTATGCGCCTCTCCACTCCCCCAGTGATGGAGTGAGTTTCACAAATATGCGTATTCATTACAGTTGATTGACAGACTAGACACAAACCTCGACCGTAACAATTCAGGCCTGAAGTGCGCACCCAACGGACCATGGTCCATTTACCATTTACCACTGACCATTTACCATTTACCATTTACCACTTACCATGTGGCAGTGCTAACCAGTTGCCAACTATTTTCAGTCCCAATTAAATTTAAACGCAAACCGCGCAAATCACCAAAGAATTCGACAGTGGGCAGTAGACGACTAAAAGTTCTACAAAACTTTGTAGCGCCAATAATTAGGATATAATCATTAAATCCAAAACACATGTAACAAACTGAATGCTAAATTTATTTCAATTAAGAATTAATCACATTTACAGAAGACATATGGTAGAGTTAGTCCGTTACACCCTATTGCGCAGTGGTTTACAGGGCATACGGCAGTGACATGGAACATTTTCCAGCACAACGATTTTTCTTTGTTTCGCACTGATTTTTACAAAATTACTTTTGAGCTTTGGTCAGGTTTTTTTTTGTATTTTTTTATACCCCTTTAATTGGTTTTGAAGATTTATTATGTGTGTGTTTTATTTATTTGAAAGCAAAGTGTAAAAATAGCATCATTGTTTTGGAAACAAAAAACAAAAAAAAAAACATTTTCAAGTTCAATGCGTGGGCAGCAATAAATTTTACGTTTTTTACATTCAAATTGTTTTTTTTTTATTTTATTTGTTACTCACTCTCTTTCTCTCTTTTTTTCAGACTCTATTTTAGTCACTCATTTGGATTTGTGCTGGATTTGCGTGGGTCATGGTTGGCTTTGTGGTATTTGCGCGGCTAAAAAGTGTATGTGTTTGTCATCGACATGAGTCAGCATCCCCAACGCGGCGGAAATGGGACGACCCAGCATAGACTGTAATTACATACCAAACACACTCGCACACACACAACCCATAATAGATGCATTCGATTTGCATGTTTCCATCGAATTTTTTGCATGGCTGAAATCGACAGTAAAGATACAAAACCGTGCTTGGATACTCATCGTATTCATGCTCATTCAATGTGGCTAAACTGGAGATGGTCATCAAAGTTTATAAATACATTTCATGTATTTTTAAATGTGCGAATGGAAATCAGTATTTCAATTAAAATCAATGTTGAAGAGTGAAATGAGTCACAGATTGTAATTCACTCAGCCGAAACTCAGGATATGGCCATAATTCATGACGACAGAGTGATTGCAAAGAAAGTGGCAGGTGGTAGAAAGCGCCAAGTAAAACAATGAACAGGGCAGAAGAGAAACGACAAAAGATACATTTAAACTTCAAGGCAGGTGAGAGATATTGTGAAACAAAACAAATTAAGCGCGAAATTGGCTGGCCTTAGAGTCGAAGAGACCAACAAACCGTTGAAAGTGTCATAAAGTCTTAAGAGTTGTCGGTTAAATGAGTTGCAAACAAATCGCAACTCATAAATTAACCCCAATGGTCGCTCGATTGGCAAATTTCGTGAGATTTTGCATTTTGATGCGCTCACAGTTCGTGAAACGTGAGCCGAGAAGAGTTACCTAAGCGTAGCCCTCGGCTTCTCCAACTAAATCCACGAAAAGCGAGTGCAAACTGGAAACTGGGCGTTACTCAGCCTCTAACGTCTGTTGCATGCAACACAGGATATTCCTGTTTGTGGAATACCCATTAAAGTTCACAACTCTGTACCAAGTGTCACTGACTTTGCAGACAGACACGTTAACAAACCCTTCTGCTATCATTGCTCCTCGTTAGCAAGATTAAAGTGTGGCAGAATGTCGCTACATGTTTTGCTGTAACCATAATCATTCAATCATGAAATCAACATTGCTCCGGTTCAATCGGTTTGAGTGCTGACATTGGCACATGAATTGAGCTACTAGTTGTTAACTTTTGATTAGGTCTCGTTTCGCTACAATAAACAGCTGAAAACAAGTGCAAGGCAGCAGTTCAGAATTAAATGAAGTATCTAATTTTATTGATCTTTACTTGCATCGCACAAATAATTTAAATACAATCTACCTATTCTAATTTATTTGATTTCTGATTTTTTAGAAATCCAAAACTCTTATTTTCTTCATACCCACGTCAAACAGAAACGATGCAAGAAAAGTATCGAATAACACAGTTCTTTTATCGCTTAGCATTGACCCAGTTCCCGGAAAGGTAAGACGACAATTTCAACAATCGATAAACTTGCTGACACATTTTGGACACATCTTCAGCTAAATATGAAATGACTCTATTAGTGCTGCCACTCACACACTCAGTCCACAAAATTTAATTAATATTTATGGTCTTTTAAGTTGCACATTTAAATGTGTGTCAAATGTGTGCCGGCCGGAAATTTGGCAAAAAAAAATAAACAACTAAAAAATGAAAAAGAGAAACATGCAACTGAACTCGAAATGCGAATATGCATAAATCAAATGGCACTTCCGTTGAGCGTAGGTTTTTTTTATGAAAGAAATAGCAAAATACGCTTAACCAAATGAAAAGTGACAATTTTATTGGAAGACAGAGAGACATACATATACCTACATACACGTATGTACATACATATACGTATGCCAAGCTCAAGCCGCAATGCCAACGCAAACGTACTTGTAAATTATTTGCATACCCTGTACACATTTTATCTGGGTAGAGGCACTAGGGCTCAGACAAAAAGTCACCAAATTAAACAAGGTATAGTTAGTAGCAATTTTTGCCGATTTTTGTGATGATTGCTAGAATCATCAGAGTACATCATAGCAGATTGTAAAGATGTAGTACCCTAGGTAAACATTTTTTTAACTCAGAGGACATAGAAACCACAGTATTACAGAAACTAGGGTTAGTAGAAGAGCTATGGGCTCAAGGCACATTGGATCTAACAGGTCGCAGTGTAAAAGGCATATAATAATAATAATATTAAAAAGTCATTTAAAATTGTATTGCGAATATCTTATATATCTTATATAAATATAAATAACATCTTCCTATCAAACACCGATGATATTCACAAAACGAAGACAAGAAATGCTGCCTTCAATGCTTTACTTTACAGGGGATATTGTAGTGGCACACACTCCATCGGCGCATTCTTACTTCTTTTCTTTTTCCTGTGCAATTTGTGTTTGTTTTTCCTTTTTTCGTCATATTTTTTTTGGGGGAAAAACCCACGCAGAGCCAACGCAGACAACGCGGCCACTCACTCGTCATTCATTCAATACGCCCCAGGCCGTGGCGCACAGCTGATTCATTCACTCACTCGCTCACTCACTCATTCATTCATATTAGCTCACGTTTCACGCTGCACTCATGCGACATTTCTGACAAACAATCTTCATACTCAGCATCTGTGGGTCGATCGCCTGTCCATAATTGGCCATTGGCCATCGATCACTTTTCCGTTTTTAGTTCGGCTAATGCGGGTTTGGGCCTGGTTTTTTTTTTGTGGGTTGCAGCATTTTTTAGCATCATGATTAAGTAGTCAATGCATCTCTTTGGCATAGTTAGCCATATATACGTATAGCAGTTGACCGACAATTTGTTGGGGGTTAAATGTCGCTTGAACTGGTGTCAAATGCATTTGAATATCAATCAATTGCAAAAGGTGTTGATGGGTCTTGGAAATGGGTCAATTGTGAGCGGAAATGTGTTAATATGTAAATTATTTGCTTATGTTATTGGATATGTGCAAACTTTCTAATCAGTTAATTAAAAATCAATTCTAAAACAATATTTATATCTTTAACACTTCAACTTTTTCTCACGCTTACGCTTAAAAAGTAATTAAGATATGGTCATAAATATATTCATACGCTCAGAATTTGCAAATCAAATGATTCGATTTCAACTTTATTACCAAAAACATTTACCGCCTCCAAAAACCGAAAAGGGATTTGAAAAAAATCCACCAACAAATTGATGTTGTTTTATTGAATCGTCGGCGAATTAGCATTTGAAATTTGTTTGTCTTGTAGGAGACAAAATTAATTAGTTTTCAATGAAAATGAGCGTTTAATTTGTGCGGCTTTGGTTCGGCGAGAGAAATTCAAAATATCCAAATTAGTGTCTAAATTGCGTTAAATTAATTTCAATCTAATTTTTCTAAGTTGCTACCAACTGGTTAGGCAACACAAGGCCCAAACAGTTTATATTTCTTATGAATATATTTAACTATGCATTTTAGTGGGTCTCCTAATTATGACCAAATTAATGCCTCAAGGTTTTTTGTTGCTTTTGGGTGATTTGGCTTAAGCCTTTTTTTGGGCTTGGCTGCATTTTTTGGGTGTTTTGATGATTAAACGATAAAAATGGTTTATATTTTTTCGTTATTTTTGAAAGCTTAACAATAACAATATTGATTTAAATAAATGTCTTTGATTTAGCTACAGTGATTAGTGGGCTTTAGGAAAACTTTTCGAATTTCGAAAAATAGTGTTTCGTTATTTATTTGCTTATAAGCCTAATAAACAAGTAGAAAATATACCAGATATATATCAAATTACAGACTTATTTATAAGTAAATAAATTTCTATCCGGTTTTCAGTTATTTCACAATTTCAGCTTATTATAGTTATTATTATTATTATATATATGTATGAAGACCAAAATTCTGATTTGACTTTAATGACAATTACAATATTAAATAATAGAATAATAATAATATGAATAATTATCATCGCCAATGGCATTAAATTTCGATTAGGATACAGCTTAAACTATTTGTTTAAGGCAATATTTTTGTTTTGATTGTCAAATTCACATTTTTCTCAACAACATTGGCACATCATTAAGAGATTTTAGATTTCCTAACGAATTCTTCGTCTTAGTCGTGGTCTTGGTTTACATTTATCTCCCAGCTGCTGAGCATCTGCCGACTACCGATTGTGGCTGCCGTTTTGGTCCATTATGCTAATCAGTTGGCTATCAGCGCTGTCTGTGTTCCAAAGTGGCTTAAAGTGGAAGTGGTCGCCAATCGACAGAGAACATGAAAACAAATTATATCTATTTTGTATACCCTTGCAGTGGGGTAGTTTAGTTTGTCATTAAGTTAGTCACGCTTTGTAAAGACGTCTCTGATTGCAGTCGAATCGATATAGTCATGAATTTGCCAACAAATCTGATGAAACTGGACACATAACAGTACATACAGATCATAAGTATAGTACATAAGATCGAACTAATATATCATATAGCTGACGTAGGCATAGTCAGTCGAAAGATGAGTTCTAATTTGAGCAACTTTATTTTAACCAAACTCAGTAGTTAGGATAAATCTTACACAAAAACTCATCAACATCGATATACTCAATTACTAATTTGGATGTGTGTATAGGATATATAAACTTCGGCTTTCCTAAGTTATTTATTCATTCTCGTATTCTATATATATATATATAGATATATGTATATATACGAATGTGAATGTGTATTGTGCATATATTTGCATAAATTTAATTGTGGGAACACGCGTGTGCCTTGGCTCTGGCTCTGGCTCTGGCTATTCTCAGTCAGTGCTGTTTGGGTCTATGTCCATAAGCCGAGACTCAAGCAATGCAGAGCCAAAAGAGAGAGACTCAAAGATCGGAGATTGACAAGCTTGCAGCATTGGTTGGCGCGTTACGCGACGCCATCGATTGCAATCGCTGCACGATTGAGGCGATGAGCTGCATACAAATCAGTTTTATGCCACAGACGCGTGTGGGCGCCACTTGAGAGATGGATAGAGAAAAAGAGAGAGAGAGAGAGAGAGGGAGGCGAACAGTGTGGTGAAGCGCCGTGGGGCATACAACATTAAGCGCATAATGCAACACTTTACCGCCATTCTTCACATCACTTTATGTGTTGTGTTGATTATGTGCAACATAATTTCTGCCGGGCTCTTTTTATTGTCATAATGATCATAATAGGTTTCATTTAAGACGCTTTCTAAGCCGTCCGGCCGCTCATTAATCATCTATGATTTGGGGCGTGGCGCTTAGTTTTTTATGTATTTTTTTTTTTGGGTCGCCGTAAATATTTTGACCAATATTGTGTACCAGTTTTATTTATACATAGTTTATTTTATTTTTTGGTTTTTTGTACACGTCGGCAAGGCTTTTTGTTGTTTCTGCTTTTAATTTGGCTGTAAATGGAGCGTGTGATTGACAGCGTTGTGTTCTCGGTGTTTTTCTATCTATGATTTCCTCGTTTTATTTTTTCCCCCTATTTTTTTATATATCTTTTTAATTCGCTTTGATTGATTGATTGGGTTCGAGCTGAGTAACACAGAATTGGCGATACGAGCATACAAATTTTATATGCAATTATGAAATATTTCACTGTTCCATTGAAAGGCTTAAATTGGCTTTCAAATCACATTGATTGACATCTCGCATTTGGCTCGTTAGTCGAAATTGATACTAATAAAGTAATTTACTTAACTTTTTGTTGGTCAACAAGTGATTTATATGAATTTCAACCAAATGTAAGGTTTTAAAGAAAATATTTAATGTGATTATAATGAGGAACTTAAGAAATTTAAGAATACAAATATTAATCTCACAAATAGTACATAATTATCAATAATCGCATTTATGTTGTAGCTTTATAAAAAAAACTATTAATCGAGCATTGCTTGGGTTTGTAGACGTTTGTATTTCATATGAAAGCTTAAGGCTTAATACTCACACATTTTGTCTTGGAGCTGTGCTTACATTAGCATATCTATAAAAGTTTCACATGCTAGAGTCGATGTTATTAATGAAGCAACAGCATCTCAAGATATGCTTCAAGTGACACTGAGCAACAACTAATAAAACTGACACGAGCACTAACAACCAGATTGGGTTTCAGGTGTGCCTGACAAAAAGCAAAACGCAAAACCGATGTAAGGCTCATGTTAGCGATAATGGGGCCTCAATAGACACACACTAACACACTAACACACACACACACATACGGGCACACACACATGCAATTTGCCATGCTCTTTAGAGTGTATACAAATCGACAAATCCAACAAATTGCCGTCTAAAACGTGAGCAGGTTGGCATTGAAATGTGGCTGACAAACACAGCATAACGAAAATAATACTAATAATAATAATGTGATAGAGCGGCATATGAAATCGCCTATGGAAGAGAAATAGAACATTTCAATTGATAATGAAAACATATAATTAAAAGTTCAACTGATTTAACCCCGCAAGCTAAATGGAAACGCCTTCAAAAAACTAACAACAAAACGATTCACATCAATTTGATGCTTGATATTTTCAAAAGGGTCTTCAAATTGTATGTTTTATACTCGCAGTTGTTGTTGTTGTTGATTTTTACACACACAAAAAATGACATAAGCCACAAAAGTATTTGGTACAATACAGAAAACAAGTAAATAGGCAACTCAACAACAACTTTATAATACTTGTAATTTACAATAGTAGTAAATTGCCGTAGCGAAAGATTAGTTAAGCAAATTACACTTAATATGTGTAGTTCACGTAGTTTATTGTCAAAAGTGGATGCCAAGTACATAAGTACATATAATAGGCATTACTCATTACAATATGTTGCGATTTTAGATCATTAATGTATCTGAGGTACTTCGTTAAAGAGAGTACATTAAATGAGTTGAATAAGCTGTGTGCCATACAAAAGTGATTAATCAAACTCAATTGGAGCAAAATTAAGCTTATTTGAAGTGCTGCTTTAGTCAACTATTTCTAACTTAACTCAAATTGTAATGTAAATTTAAAAAAAAAACTAGTTGTTCCTATAAAAGCTGTATAATTAGCAAGACCTATGTTAATAAGGTTAAACATTTTAAATTAAAGCTTCGAATTAAATACAACATTAAACGGCAGGAATTAAATTTCAAATTAAAAATGAAAGACAAATAAATAAATAATATAAGGGATGTAATAAAGAAGTCTGCGGGTATTAAAAGTTAAAATTGCAAAGATTGGTCAAACCCGGAAGAATCAAATCAGTTCCAATATTGGTAAGCGTTAGGAGTTAAGAAAAGGAGATGATAGAGACAGATAAAGAGTAAGACATCAAATAATGAAAGATGGGCAAGCTTCTGAATCTGTGGAGAAGGTATATTATGAGTATTGAAAATTGAATAAAAGGATGAAAGAGTTGCAACGAGACTTACGAATGACACGAATGGATTGAATAAAATGATTCATAAAATTGACGCAGTAGGTTAAAGCTTATCCAGTTTTCACAGACATGACATAAGCTAACTATTTTGCATTGAAAAAGGGCGATTTACAGATTGGATCTTTGAAAGCTTGAAAGTGTTTACGAGGCGTAATTTACATTGCGAGTGTGTGTGTGTGTGTGTGCGTGTGTGTGCCGTGCGACGTGGTAATATGTACACTTAGCTCTAAAGTTGTTTAGATTGAAACGTCTTTTAATTGCATGTTAATTGCCCTAACCAGCGAACAGACAAACAGACAGACAGACAGGCAAACAGACAACCTTAGCAAATGTGGAAGAGACACAGCTAAGATCTGCAAAACGATACAAAGACTGAAACCAGACTGTTGCCTTTGTTGTTGTTGGCCAAACTTGGAGCAGGCAGCAAGCAGTCAGTGGACATTGTTTGCTTCTTTTGATGTGATCGTTCTGTTTCTGTTGCTTTCTCTGTTTCTTTTTTCTTTTTTTGGCTTGCTTGTGAAAAACTGGACTGAACGTAGAACATCTCGAGAAGTGGAGAACTGGAGTGCAGTTCGTATTAAAACAGTTGCACTCATTTGTTGTCCCAGTCGCCATCATTGTTCTTTCGAGGCAGAGTGTTTATCTGTCAGTCTCCGTTCAGTCTCCGCACCTCTCTGAGTACCTATTTACCAAAGTACGTGTGGTTATGGCTCCGGTTCAGACACTGCCCGTGGCTCTAGCTCGAGTTCGAGTTGGGGTTCGAGCTACAGCTTTGGACACAGACAAAGACAAGTTTTTCAAGTTTTCCGACAGGGGCACAACATGAAGTCATTCAAGTGGCAAACAGCAACAGCAGCCCCATAGCCACTGGACATGAAGACACACACGGCACAAGGGACAGGGCCTGCAAAAGAGACGGCAACACAAAAATCAAAGTGCGACAGAGACAGTGGTTGACCACAAGAAGAACGCTTGGAGGCATTGTTGTTGTTATTGTTGTTGTTGTTGCTGCTGGTTGTTGTCCAGTTGTTTGGAGCTGTCATTTGCACTTGACGGTGCAACAACAATTGCAACTGCAGCAAAAAGACTTATTTAAACTTATATAAAGTCCATAATTCCATCAGCTGCAGCTTACGGGGAATCAATTACCGCAGATAAGATAAGTAGTTGGTTAGCAAGTATTCAATTATTGAATTATGCATTTTACAATCGATTGAAACAAAGATGCCATTTAGATTTAGCATTCACTAACTTCTATCGTAGAAGCTATATCTTTACCTTTATCTTTCCTAGATTAGATTAATTTCAATTTTGATTTTGCTTTAAGTCTATGTAAGTAGACAGTCTGATTACAAACACTTAGCACTTATAAATTAAAACTTTGTATGGTCATCGCTAAGCAACTTTAGGTTTACTTCTAAGGCAAACTGACCACTTTGTACCTAATAGCATATGGGGCCTATATATATTCACAGATATGCGCAACTAGTTTTGCCTTATCGTTAAGCTATATATTTATGGGTGGATTGAGGCGTTTACGTATACATACATAAATAGGTAAGCCTTCAACAACATGGCAGCGTTGAATCACTGACCCAATTCAAGGGCCAACAGCGGCTACGCTTCAGTGTTCCACACTTGACTTTAATGCTTTGTGGGTTTTGTAAAGAGGCTCTCATTGTAAGATTTTTTGTTTGGTGCTATTCGCTGGCAAGTGTTAATTAAATTGATTTAAAGTTCAGATATAGATACAGATATAGATACAGATACGGATACGAGTCAATGGATTTGAATGTGAGGCAAATGAAGCGTGCCCAAACAGATTTGTTTTGTTGCGCCCTTTTGGGCTCGGTAGCAAAAAAAATAAAAAATCTAAAATAAAAAAAAAATAAAAATACCTTTATAAAGTAGGAAATGAGTTGACAATTTGAATTTGTGGCTTTTTATCGAAAAAGTCAATTGAACTCAAAGAGCACTCGTTAATTGAGCGCACATTCAAAGCTTTTATCACAGAAAACAGAAAAGCCGTCAACATTGAAGTGAAGTTGTTGCAGCCGCTTGCCAAATGGCCAAGACATAACTTTTGGACATAATTAAGCTATCGCAAATGGCATTTGGAGAAAATGTTTGCCATTTGCGTTGACAGTTGCCAACAAGCTAACTTGGCTAATTAATCAAACAACTGACAACATTGCTTCTCATGTGTTCATGTGACACGATCAACTGGCCACATTTTAAACAAAATACTACAATTAATAGCCAAATACTTGGCATTATCAAATATGCAAATCTTTACTTGCGCACTGAATGCATGCAAAGATCAATCAAAATATGCCTAAAGGCCAAAACTGAACTTTTAAAGTGCGAACTACAAACAAATAATTACTAAAGTGCATTAAATATACTTATACGTAGTGCTAGTTGCTTAGGAACCCTGTAAAAGATACTTCTTCACATTTCAATTAGAGAATCTCGTTTTTCGCAGAACCATAAAAACACAAAATTAATAAAATAAAAAAAAATTTCAAAATTCATTTTACACAATTAAATTTATAACTTTAACTCTAACTTTAAATTTAATTTTAAATTTAAATATTTTAAAATTTCTTCTGTAGAAATTGTGGACTGTTTTCAATGCACATTGAATAAATTACTCTAATGTGTACACTAAAAAATCGGCTCCAGATTTTTCAAATTCATAACTTTGTGAAAACTGAACCGATTTCAAAAGCTATGCCTTTTTCATCATGTTTTAGGCTGTAGATGAATGCATCTAGCTAATAACACACTTTTGGTAAAATTTCACATTAAAATTGGATAATTTTATCAACATTCTTTAACTTTCAAGCTAAGTCTGGCAGTTGCCATGACTACAAAGGCGCCTTGACGACAGCTAACAAAGCGGAATAAATCCGCAGCCAGGCAGCCAGGGCAACAAACAACAGTTATTCATTGTTGCTCCAAGCGCAATGCAGTACTGTTGGCTGCCGCAGGAGCGACGCGAGGTGAGGATCAGGGAAAAGCCACCGTTGGTAATATCGCTGCAGCGCTATGGACGCCTGCAATCGAATGCCAAACAAACCGCTAAGGAGCAGCAGCGACAGCAGCAACTGCAGCGACAAGCCTACGAGGAGCAGCTGCGTCTGGGCGGCGAGGAGCTGCTGCGTCAATTTGGAAATCGCAACCTGTGCCGCACCCAAGAGGAACGTTGCAAGAGCGATCAGCGGCGGCAGCTGGAGCAGCAACAGCAGGCCAAACAGCGAGTACTGGAGGAGAGCGAGGCGGTGCGGCGGGAGGAGCAGCTCCAGCTAAAAAAGCGCATTGATAAGGCACAACAGCTATTGGAGCAACTGCGTCCGGGACCAAGGGAACTGAACTGTGCCAAGCTGCACAGCGAAGTGTTGCGTGGCATCAATGCCCAGCGACAATTGCAGGCCCAGTTGGCAACCGCAGCGGAGCAACAGCGTCTGCTGGACAGACGCATCTACAGCGAACAGGTGCTCAACGGTCTGGACGAGATGCATGTGCGGCACAAGGAACGACAACGGCAGCTGGGCGAGCACAAGGGAGAACTGCTGGAGTCTATTAAGCAGCGACAGCTGCAACGCGAAGCCAACAAAGCTGAGCAACTGGAGCAGGCGCGAGTGGAAAGACAGCTCAATCAGTTCCAGTTGAAGGAGCAGCGGGACAAAGAAACAGCCCTCCAGGCGAACCGAAGGCAGCAGAGGAAGGAACAGGCGCTGTCATCGCTGGCGGCAGCAGAGCAGCGTCGACAGCAGCTACGCCAGCTGGACGAAGTGGAGCAAGCGCTGTGCGATGTGCACAACGAGGCCAAGGCCAAGTTGGATGGCCTCAAATGCAATCTGGGCAAGCAGCGTGTGCAGCGGCGCATTCAACGCAATGAGCAGCTGGCCAAGGATCTGGCACCGAGGCTACACTACAGCGCTGGCGAGGAGGATCAGCGCCGCCATGAGCAACAGCTGGCGGAGATGCGACGGGCGCACAGCGTTGAGCAGCAAAAGAGGCGCCAGCGTTTGGAACGAACCAAGCTGGAACGTCTGGCCATGCAGCGTTCCGAACAGGAGCAGGCGGAGGCAGCCAAGCAGAGCAGGCAGAAGCAACGAAGCGATGATGTGGCAAGGCGACTGCAAAACGATCGAATCCATGTGCTGTTCAAGCGGCAACAGCGCCAGGAGCAAGTGCATCGTCAGCGTGAGTTGCGCGCCCACTTGGACAAGCAAGAGGCACAACGACTGGAGGAGCAGGCACGTCCGGGCATCAATTATAATCGCGACGCGCAACTGGAATGCCTGCGCGAGGATGCCTTCTTCGTGGACTATGCCCACAGGCTGATGACGGAGGCCCAAGCCCAGGGCTGTCCCCTCAAACCCTTCGTGCGCGCCCTCGACCAGTACAAGAGTGAGAACCGCATTGGGGCCGAGGTGAGAATTCCTCGACATCTAATTACCAAGTTGACCATGGGCAGACGCACCAAGGGAGACAGTGCAGCCGAGGAGGAGGCGAGTAGCCAGAAGAAGCAGCAGCAGCTGACAGCGGAAGAGAGCTCAAAGGAACAGAGTCCCAATAATAAGGAGGAACAGTACAAGCGGAAAATCGAAGAGAATCTTAAGAAAATCGAAGCCTTGTTGCTGAAAGACAATGTAAAGGAGGAGGAAAAGAACTAAGAAAAGGATAACACTAATATTATTATTATTATTATTATTATATAAATAATAGTTATACATTGAGAGAAAATAAGTACATTAATAGTAATAGAAGTAATATCTATATACTGGGAGAAAATATCTATGATTGCATAAGTTAAGGCACAACTAAGATTTTTAATAAATAAAGCGTTTTCAAATCTACAACAAATAAAATTATTAAAAACCATAACGAGCCTTTTTAAAAGATAATTAAATAATATTAACATTTTGAGAAACAAAAAAAGGAGGAATTTTCGATCAACATCAAAATAACAAAGTGGAAAGTTGCCGGAGAATCAGTTCCAGCGCATAAAAAATGATAAAACAATCTAAAATCTAAAAACTTTTAGTAAAAAAGCCTTAAACAATTGTGGTGCTTTTAAGATATGTTTTTTTGCTCACATAAACAACCACTTTTCTTTTCTGAGTTTACTTGGGATTAAACATTTTAGCTTTGAGCGAATTGGCCAAACTTAGTGTTTAGTACTTAATTGAAGTATTTGTTTTTCTTGTGAAGAAACCTTTTGAAATTCGTTTCAAAGTGGCAATCCAATTCGAAATATCATCGAAATTACTGCTTACAACTTTCTGTATATTGAATTGCAAGCACAGGCTGCAGTTATTCGAGTTCAAAGTGAAGCTATCAATTTCCAATGCCAGGCTCCATTTGCATTACTCATGGCCTGCAGTTCACCTGTATTGTGGTAATCGAATTCCGCCATTATTGGAGGTGTTCCCGCCCCGCACTCCTCACCTCTCTTCCTCTTCGACTAACTTAATTGCGATAGGCGGCTTGTGATATTTATGGGGCATGTGTTTCAGGGATGCCACAAAAGTGTTTTCTTTTTTTTGTTGTCGTTGTTGTTTGCTGCTTGTTGTTCGGTGAAAGGCACTTTGCAGTTGCATGCGAGATTGTCATCAAATATTTGCGGCTAAAAAATTACTTTACTTTAATTTGCATTTGGGCGATTGTACAAGTGGCAATTTATGTGGAACATTCAGGCAAAAAGAGTGTGTGAAGAACTCAACGAGAAGTTGATGGTAAGAAAGAGATTCAGATCAGACAGCAAGAAAGTTCAAATAATCGGTTGTTAACAAAAGGATTAATTTAAATATTCTATCTTTGGAAAAGCTTAATAAATCGAATTCTAAAGTTAAAAATCTGTGGTTCAAGCTTGCTTAAAGTTAGAACTTATTTCGAAATATATTGGAGTACAAATAAAAAACAATTGAAAAATATTTAAACTTTTGTGCTGTTTTTAGCCATAACTTTCTCTTTCCATCAAACAATAATGAATACAACAATAAACAATTTTAAATTTCTTATTGTTTGAAGCAGTCATTACTCATTCTGAAATCCAAGCTAAAATTTTAATCAAACAAACTGAGGAAGCCAGAAAAGAAGTTTTCGTTCTTTCTGCCTCTCTCTTAACCTCTCTTTCCCTCTCTCACTCTCTCTCACACACATTGTATATAATGCAGTGCCCACCACGGTAAACCCTCTGACTAATGTGTCACAAAATTGAATTATGTGTTCGAGTTTCGTTCCACAAATATATGAGCCATATTCTAGTACGATATTTACGTTTGCTGGCGGAGTCATGTCAGTCAACTGGGTTTATATTTTTTGGTGAGTTCTATTTATTTTTTTTTTTTGTGGGGTGAGGAGGACAAGTTTTGTTTGTTGTCTAAGCAAACGCCTGACACTGAATGGGAGCGTGTGCATTTGTATAGGTGTGTGTGTGTGTGCGTGTGCGTGTGTGTTTGCTGCCTGGGGCTTAAAGGTTTTATCTTTGTCATGTTCGTCGTGAACTTGTTGATTTTAGATACAAAAGTTGCTGTCGTTATTGCTGTTGTTGTTATGGTTGTTGTGGTTGTCGTTGTCGTTGTCGTATTTGCGCAACCAAACATCGAAAATTGTCGAAACGAGCAAAGCAACACGAAGGTTAATGTATCTTCACAACGTTCAAGTTGTATCTATTGCAAATAAAACAAATACACAATATTTTTGGGTTGCTTTATTTCGTTTGGGTAAAGAACTTTGAAGCCAACTTCAATCTTTTCAGTTTAAGTTTATGTTTTGTCAATTTTTCATCGTTTTACTTATATTTTTTTTGCAAGTCTGCGACTTGGCAGACTTTGTAGCTTTGCCGACACACAAACACACAAAGACCTGCCCGATTTCTAAGAAGAGTCAACAGTTTCTTTTTATTTTTGTCTGGACTGAAAGCAAAAATTGAGCTGTGCAAACATAAATTTATTTTTGAATTATGAATTTGGTATCAAGCAAAAAAGGCAGGTAAGTTTGTCCTTTGCTGTGCTTTGTTGTGCAAAACTTTGACAAAGGATTTTATTACGAAACTGGCTTCTGAAATCGCTTTGAGCTAATTGGTTTCAAAGAGCTAATGAGCTGGCAATAATAATATAAATTAAAATGCAAATTTTAAACATAAAATCACATATGTATGTCTGATGGTTAGATCTCTCCAATCGCTGATTTTCTCAAAGTTGTAGCTATCAATAAGCAGTACATAAAATTAAGCAAAATTTGATGATAGGTACCTAAAAATCTCTTAAAAGTTGCAAAACTAAAAAATAAATACTAAATGCATACAACTGTTGGCTTCAGAGCTGACTAACTCTGAGCTGACAACGTCGATGAGTCATTTATGTAAATTTAAAATTTAACTATTTGTTAAGTTTTTAAAGAAATTGAATTTTTGCCTTTGCAGTTGCCACTTACGTGTGTAAATACTTGAATTCCATGCCAAAGATTGTTAGACCAAAGGTTTTGTTAAACTTACCTAAAAGTAAATGAGAGAGAAATAAAGATTACAATTTTATAAACAAATATATATATATACGTATATATACACAAGAAATTATAAGCTCAATGTACTAAAAATTACAAAGTTGTCAAATCGAATCGCGTTTCGTTTCCGGCACGTAAAGTCTTAATGTTTTGTAAATTTGATGAATTGATTTCAAATTCGGCTCGGAATTAGATTTAAACACAAAGCCAAATGCTATGGTAATTATTTGTGTATTTTAATTTTATTTGAATCTTAATTTAATTTGACTCTTATAAGTTTTAAACAAATGTAATAAATTATACAAGTCAAATAAATAAAATAAATATATATAAATATCGGAACCATTATGGTACTATATAGACTACCATTATCGATTTTTGTAACCGGTTCTTAAAATAATGTTGATTTACGGTTCCGATTTGACAACCTTACGAAAACGGATCAAAAAACGTACACAAAAGAATTTTATATATTTCCTGCGCATGCCGTCGAACCCAAGTACGTATGTTTTGGAATTTAGACTTATATAATATAAAAAACACAACACAATAATACTTAGTTATATTTTAATAGCAATATAAAGGCTATTTGCTGTGTACGTTGTGCAGATAAGACACACAAAATAATGCCACGAAATCGTGCTCCCATTAAACCTGTAGTACTTGCCTCTTGTCTCTCTTCACACATTATGCGCGGCTTTATGACAATTTGTGTGTAGAATTAGTTTGCGTGGCTGGTTTTCTATGGTCGACAGCCCTCAAACATTTTAATAGCTCATTAAAATAAAAAATTCCATAGAATTTATGTAGCGCAAATCGTTAAAAGGCGACACATATGATGCGGCGGATGAGAATAACAATTTTGTATCTGTGACTCAAGTGAGTCGATTTGAGCTAATTGTTTTGACATTTATTTTAATGGAACACACAAAAATGGACAAGAACAAAGTCGACAGATCGCCTCCAGATCAAATCCCATTTAGAACTTGCAAATTGCGGAGCCAACACTCCCAGCTAACTCCTCAATAACGTGCAACTCTCTATGCCTGCTCTTCCCCTCCTTGCTGTCCTGCTGTCATTTTGCATTCCATGTGCAATTGAAGATCAGGCGCCAATTGCACTCCAAGTGGTCTGAGGCCATTTTCAATTGGCGCCAGACGCAAACATTTTGAATAAACAATTTCAAGCATCTAAAAGACACTCCCCACAAGAATATTCACTTTGGTTTCGAGCATCACAAGCAAATATGAATAATAAATGCAGAAATTAAGTGAGGAGAGCAATATGGAGAACTAACCTTAGCCTGCCATGTCTATATATATTTTGTTTAAATTTTGTAGGAACCCACAGTTTAGAAATTATATAGATGCGTCTTATTTCAAGGGCACTGAGATCAAGGCAAAACTGGTTCGAATTTTGAAAACCAGGGCGCTTTAAGCATGGATAAACCTCAAGATTAATGCTGCATTTAAAGTTCGAAACGCGAAAATTATCAGATTTTCAAAAGCGAATGCTTTTTGATAATGAACTGACCTCTAAAATTCAAAATTCATTCAATGTTGAAACATGATTCTGGGCCGAAAATCGTTTTCAATTTACATCAAAAAAAAAAAAAGTATTTGGAACGGTTAAAAACGTTTCAATACTAGAACTCCATCAAAACTGTGGTCAGCTGTCATAACTCCGTCCCTCCCCGCCTCCTTGCAACGAACTATGTATTTAAAGTATCATTAATCAATGTATTTAATCTTCCGCCCAGTTCTAGCTTATTTATGTCGGAACTCCCAACTACAAGCTTCAAGAAAAACATGTATATAATAACGAATACGAATACACTCTTGAATAAATAGTATATACGTCTGGTCGAGTGGTGCAGTTCAATAGTTCAGTGTCATTGCGATAATTCATTGTGTTCTGCCCAGTTGTGTAAGTGGCCTTCAATCGAACAGTAAATAATATTGTACAATTGACCACTGAGCCGTGACTTACAAAAGTTGCTTTTGCTTTTGCTGCTTTTGTGTAACATAAGCAATATAATAGTACTAATAAAATTAAGCTTGAAAAATGAATTCGCTCATAGGAAACAAAAGGCACAACTTGGCTTTCGATTTATTTATGCATATATATATGGGATGGGACTTGACTTATGGCTTATAAGTTTGAGCATCTCAGCGAAGACTCTTCCGTTTCGTAATTAATCAATTTCAGCTTGCAAATGCACACAAAAAATAAATCGCGCGCATTGTGTGAAAAATAAGCCACAATCGCCAACAACAACTTTATAATAAAAATGTTAAAATTTACGAGACAAAGGCGCAACATTGACGTGAGTGCAACATGTTGCCGTGTAGCCAAGCCAGCTAAAGGAGCTGAGGCATTCAACGCTTGCAACATAACAACAAGCCGCACAGGAAACCTTTGTATATGGCTGTGTGTGTGCGTGTGTGTGTATGTGTGTGTTTACCTCTGGCTTTAGATAAACTGCAAATTTTCGTTAAATATTTGTAAACAATATGCAGGCAAGAGAAACTAAAACTTAAATGCAGCTGCCAGAAGCCAACGGAACAGATTATAAACAATGGGCAAACATGTTCAACTTGTATATGAAATTTGATGTGTGTTTTTAAATGTGTTTGCTGGGCAATTCCAGATGGAGGGATGTGCCTCTTTTAATCCCCAAAGTGGGTATACGAATAAGGATAACTAAACCAACACAACTGGAAATATCAATCGAGTAAAGATCGAAGAGTTTCCAGGACACGCAGGCCAGCAACGAAATCAACTCATCTTTCCAGAGTCTTCGGTTATTTTGTGGGTTCCGAACTCAGCTCTGTCAATTATACTATTATATATTATATTATATATTATAAGACAGTCGGAGGCAGCAGTTGGACATAAATAGTGGTAAATAAGCCATTTCCAAATTGATAACAGTGTAAACTAAATCCAATTTACACAATTTAAGTTCATAAAAAATCTTTTTAAAATGTGTATATTTGTTGAGAAAAATTTCGCCGATACAAACAAATAATACAGAAATACCGATAAAATACCCCTTTTTGCTATATGCATTCATATTTAAGACATCAATAATTAAAAATACATTTTGAGAAAAATAATCTTTTTAAAACTTGTACGAATTATGAGAAAAACTTTTCCACATTTGATGGGAATAAATAAATCAGAGACAATAAATAATTAAGCCCTTAAGCCTAATTAAGCACACCTAAAATTGATTTCCAAACCACATTTAAAATATATTATAAGTTTCTCAAAATTATTTTTAAAATATTTATGAATATTGAGGAACTTTTTTTTGCATCTATTTTGTTCAATTTCGTACAGTAAATTTTGTATGGTAATTTGGCTGGGCTACCATAGTAGGTAGCTGCTTTTGTTGTTGTTGTTGTTGTTGTTGTTGTTGCTGCTTAACAGTTTCCTACTTAGCCATGGCTTATAATTTATGTCTATGCAGCGTTTTGTGTCCGGCGGGCAGGCGACGACGACGGATTTTGGTAGTCGTGCCGTTTAGTTTGGTTATTTTTCATGTGCTTGGGTTAGCAGCCCCCGCTCCTCTCCCTCTCCCTTTCCTCTCTTTCTCTCTCTCTGTCTCTTTCTCTCTCTTTCGGAGTGTCCCTCTCTCATCATATCGCCCATTGAGCATCTCGACGCATAAATCAAACTTTGGTCTCGAGTTTTCTTCAAAATACAAAAAACTGTTTGGCCAGGCTCGAATTGCCCACTTCTTGGAAGTTTTGCTGACAGACTGGACATATGTCCATATATATACATATGTATATATACATACAAATACATATATATATAATACATATGTATGTATATAGAAATTTATAGCCTTTTAATGCGGCAAGAAGTTCGCTCGTGTTTGCTGTTGTGGCAGCGTTGACATCGTAGCGGTACATTTTTGTGATAAATTCATTTGCTGCAGATGCAGTTGCAGCAACGTGAAGAATTGATTTTGCCACAACTTGCAGCCACAACTGGACCTTTGTCCAAAATGTCTTGACGCTGATTCATGGCTACAATGACACTGCAAAAACAAAAAAAAAGGGTAAGCAAAAAGAAAGAAGAAGAAGAAGTCGTCCTACAAATGCAAACAATTCGATTTGTCGAATTACATTTCGCATTGATGTTTGTATTGAGGCGGCAAACAACAAACAGGCAACAAACACTTGTCAAACTTTACACAGAGTCGCACCCATTTATGTTAGCAGCACCACGAAACACATAATCATACCCTTGCATTGCTTTTGCCAAAGAGGGCATTTTAGTCTTGCCGTTACGCTTGTAACACATTGAACGGGAAGTTTATATATTTACAAACTGAACAAAGTAGAAATGTGAAAATTTGTATACTAAACTTGTGTTTATATAAAAAAAAAATAAATTTTTAATATTAATCTAAAGGAGACTTCATGACCTAAAAAGAAGGATGTGTAGCTTCCTCTTCGTTGTTTTTATTTAAATAAAATACGTACTTAATATGCGTCTAATCGTCTTTTTGTCAATTTTCAAACAGATAAAAAAAAATTTTGTTTAATCTTAATCTAGAGGCAGAAGAAAGCATTTCCGACCCCATAAGGTATAGATATTCCTGATCAGCATAAAAAGCTGAGTCGATTCAGCCATGTTCCTAGCTCCGTCTGTATGCACATGCCGATCTGAGACTAAAAGAGCTAAAGTCTTCAAATTTGGCATGAGAGTTCTCGTATATAAAAGGCAGATTAAATGAATTTAATTCGAATTGCCCATTCGATGTCCAATAGCAATAAAAGACACAGTTGTAAAGTTCCGATTGAAATATAATATACCCAAACTGTACAAATTTCTGTCTCTCTACTCTCCGTCTATCTTTCACTATAAAGCTTAATAAAACTTGAAATTTATCCGCGTTTTCGATGCAGGCAGTTTATATGTCAGAGCCGTGTGGATCGGATAACTATATCATATAGTTGTCATTGGAACAATAGGTTAAAAGATGAGTTTTTGTACGAACGCCTTTCTTGGTTTGCCAACCTTACTCATTAATTATGTTATTACGCATCTAACATTTGGCCAAAAGATCATCAACATCCAAATTCTACATGTTTTTAGAGCTTTCAAGGGAAGAATCGAATGTGTATTTTGTATTTGTACATCAATCTAAGTAATCATCTTCAAAACGTGTTCTCTCCAGAGAACCCCTTCAAACTCTTCGTTTGTTCGTGCGATTTATGTCATATTAATATTTTTGTGTTTGGGCAGCTGATAACTGAACAAATATGAATATGAATATGAATAATCCAGTGCCTTGCCACGCACCTTGTCAACTCGAAAGGGGTTCAACAAACTTTCGGGTTGCGCCCATTGTTTTTGTTTTGAGAGACTTGGGAGACTCAAATGGGAAATGCTTATTGTTATTAATTTCCTGGCATGATGAGGCCTCTAATTAAAAAAGAAATGCTCAGTCATTAGGCGGCAATTTCACTTAAACGACTAAAACGTACGCTCAGGTGAAAGTTAAGACAAAACAAAGCAAAACATTAAATCATCTTTAACAATTAAGCAAAGTGGTGGGGTTGAGGAGAAAAACACTTAAGTAATAAATTACTTAGTGTGTCTTTGATGACGCCCACAAAGCAAATACGGATCGGGGAAAATGTGAATATTTCAATGAATGAGCAAATAGTCATTCATATTTACATTCACATTCGCACACCTGGTAAATTAGTAAGTGGAAAGACGCATAATTCAAAAATGAGCAGTGAAGTTTTCGATTTTATTTTGAGTGCACTCGATATTAATTCAATATATATGCAGCCCACATATTTGACAAATTGTTTCCAATTTGATTATGCAATTTGTGTGAAATAAATCACTGTCCACTTGGGCTATGCCCTTCCCTTGAGCGTTTGTCAAAAGATAAGCCAAGGGAAAGGTCAGTTCGTAGTCCCAAATCAAATGTACAAGAAATATGCATTAGTGGATGACTCATTAAAGAATACTATTTTCTTGTTTTATCCTTTGCACATAGAAAATATATTCAAATACTTGTTTTCTCAATGCTTTTCAAACGCTGACCCACTGCTGACCCATTGCTGACCCACTATTGACCCGCTGTTGACCCTGGCCAACATGCTGACCCACACCGTCAATGGTAAAAACTCATGCGCGAAACTCAAACAAATCTGTGCAATAATCGCTTGAAAGTCACGCTTTATAAACGCTCTTCCCACACAACACACACCCACTCGCACACTCGCACACACACCGCAAAGTCAAGATCGACATGCGAAATTGCTGGGCAAACATTTGGCATATGCAAATTTGGCAAATTCATATGTGCACTAGACCAGACTCGATAAAAGTCAAAAACAACGTTTCGCTTCCTCAATTGAAGCGTTTGCTGTACTATTTCTTCTTCTTCATATTTTGCATTAGTTTCTTCTTTTTTTTGGAATCGCTACAATTTGGAAAAGTAAACTTTTTGCAGATAGCAAAGCGAGGCGACAAGCAAAGCCAATTACCCTTATTAATAGAAGTAAATATTGACTGAACCTAAAATGAGTAAAAACGTCTATTTTTTAGGTGCGCCGAAGATTAGATACCCTTGCAGAACGCACTCAAAATGTGACCACATATAAATATAAAAAAACCTCAAATTTGTACTATGGCATCGATAAATGATATGATTAGTCCCATGTTAATGACTTCTTACACAAATGTTAGAAACTTAATAATTGATGAGTTTGAATTGGATAACTTAATAAACAACAAAGTTTGTCATACAAGACCGATTGTTCCTATGGCAGCTACATATATAATATAGTAATCTGAGCCGAGTCTGCAAAAAGACGAATACACTCCGAGTTTCATCAAGATAGCTTTCCATCTGACATATCCATATCGTCTCGACTGTTCATGCCGATCAAGAATATATATACCTAATGGGTTCGAAGACATCTCCTTCTATGCGTTACAAACTTCACGGCAAACTTATAATACCTTCTGCAAGATTATATAAAAATTGCGACAATTGCTTGGCGCCGCCCTTAGAATTGTAAACACATTTTTTTGTACACTGAGCACAAAAATGTATTCCAAAAACTAAGTAGCGAAACTTGAAACAATAATTATTTAGGCCAAATGTTGAATTAATAATTTTCAGCTCAAATGAAAAGTTGTAAACTTCAAATCTTGTCTTAAGCAAATATTTGTTCTCAAATCAGATAACAAAAATATATAAATATATAAACAAAATCTATTCTTGATTTTAGTGTGTGTGTGTTTTTCTCGCTGTGTACGGCCAAAATGTGCGATTCCAACTGAAGCAGTATTTTTCTTACGTGTGAACATGTATGTGGCATTATCTTATCGAGAGTCTTACCTTTAAGCATGCCAAATGAATGAGCCATGCGAAAAGTTGACTAACCGCCACTCTGGTTATGCATACAGATGTACATACACTGATGTACTTACATATATGCATACATATGAATGAAAAAAGTGAACTTTCAATCATGGCAAGTAATTTCAATTTTTAGTGTAAAAGCTAAATGATATTATTAATTATTAATAAATTATTATTAATTTATTCAAAACAGTACTTAATATGATCGGAAAATGGATAGATATAGTAAAGCTGTCTTACTAAGTATAACTAGTTGCATTTTTTTTAATATGCCCTGGAATTACGTCATCAAAAATGTCGCTAATAAATTTCTTTCCAAATGACGAAATTCTTTGAAATTACTAAGTACAACAACATTATTTACTGTAGAAAAATATGAGCAATTATTGTCATTTAGATGTTTAAAACTCATTTCAAAAATGGTTGCAGAGTTCTCAAGCTCGCATGTTCAAAATTAATTGCTGTGTATTGTGAAACTATTAAATCCATATTGAGGCCATATGCTGAGTACGCTTTTAATAGCAAGCCAAAAGCATTTTAACATTGCCTATTAAATCGCGTGAATTCGCTCAACGGTTTCATTCAACAAATCGCGATAACTTTTCACACATGCTAAAACACATGAGGAATATCAATGAGTTGTGTGTGTGTGTGTATTTTTTTGTCGTCTAGATTTTGAGAAACAATTTTTCAAGCATTTTGTGGAGTGTAACTTTAAGATGGATTTCGGGTTAGAATTGCTTTGCCAACTTTAAATTTAGTTTTGTTCTTGAGGTCAATTTATTACTAGAAGATCATGGTTTTCTGAAAATCTGATAAGTTTTGATGAAGTTATATATATTTATATATATATTATTTATATGTATATATGTTGAATATAAGTACTAAAAATAAAATTCTAGACTTTTAAAATTGGCTCTGCCCTTTAGGAATAAAACCATTCAATTTTGTTGTGTTTTGTCAACTAAGTGATATTTATCTGTATAAAATATTGAATTTTTTATTCTTTTGGAAACCGTTAAGTTTTTGAAAAAGATGTTCTATGCAGGGTATCTGTCAGCTGACTAAAGCGTCTAACTTGATTTTGACATTATTGTTAGCTGTTTTCTGTTTTTTGTTAACGTTGCACGTGTGCTCCTCAACAAGTTGTCATTGTCTTATTGGACAAGTTTGGCGCTACCGACAAGTGACGCCTACAACATTGACAACAATCAACTAGCGGACAACTTGTGATGAGATATGAATGCTGATTGCTTTTTTTATTTACCATTTTTTTTTTGTTGTGTCTTCTCTGTTTTATCTTCGGCCGACGCATTTACTACTACAAAAAACTGTTACGCAGCTGCCGTTTCCATTTTGGCACTCAAAAATAAATGTGCAAAAAGTTAATAAGTTTTTATGTTTTATGTTTTTGAAATGTTATCCACAGCTCAAGTCAAAATTTTTATTTTTTTTTTTTTTGTGGAGGCCAAATACTATTTGTGTATTATGAAACGAATAAGAGAAGATTTAAAGCTGAATTAAACATGTGAAATAATAGAAGAAAAAAAGCGCGGGAAACTAAAGAGCATTCATACCAATTTTGAAATGAATAAGAAAAGATTTAAGGCCGAATATAATATGCGAAATAATAGCTGAAAGTGCAACGAACTTTAGAGTTTTCACATTTTTTAAAGCTGTGCTCAATTTTTTAGATTTTTGTAAAGAACAACAACGATGCCAATTAAAGATTGCTCACAATTATTGATTGGCTTAATTAAAGACGAGCCGAAACTTCGACATGAATAATATTCAGTCGCTAATGGCAAAAAGAGTGGCGAGAACTTAATCAACTTCCAGTTCCCTAACGGGGCAGGACAGTTGTGCAACAGATAAATATATGTATATATATATATATATTTAGAGAGAGAGAGAGAGATTGAGTGAGTTAACAAATTTTCAGTTCTGCAACATGCTTTTGCCTGGCAGGCAAACAACTCAACGTTGATTTCAAAATAATGAGTTAATTAACTGCGCACTAGAAAGAGACGGCAAATAGGAGCTGCGCAATGAAGAAGATGTGTCAAATAATTCAAAATGTCATTGCGAATGCGGCAAACAAATCGAATGCGATTTGCCATCGTTGACGAAGCTAGAAGAAGAAGCAACAACAGCTAATGGGCTGCCAACTTGTTTTTGTATTTATTTTGCATGCTATTCGCATGCACAGGCTGCATTGCCGACACTTTAAGCGCTCATTTGGCACGGCTACCCGCTGAGCAGTCGCACAATTAACCATCCAAGAGAGAGAACTAACAGAAAGACACTGCCTATATCTCTCTCATTCTGCCTAACACTTGCATTTCCAGCTAAAGTTTGCCTATAAATCTTATTCACACAGACACACACACACACACTTGTGCCACTGCTACTAATGGGCCCTGAGGGCGTTTATTTTTTGTTATTAACTCATTGCCACAAAGTTGAAGTTCGTGTTCTTCTCGCTCGTTGCAGTGTCAGATAAATCGCTTCCTTTCTAAATTGTGAGCACTTTCATGCGGGGCGAAGGTCTCCAAATTTCAACAGCTGCATGCAAATTCGAAATAAAACAAAATAATTACAAAAAATTTGGCAATTTTTGTTGTTTTATTAGACTTGTTATGACTGGTCAGTTTTTTTTTTTGCCATTAAAAAGAGTAATAAATATGTTTGAATTAATTGTCGATTGGAGTTGTAATCAAACAGATGGCGAATTTGCCAATCAGCTTCATGGTTATCGATAATTATTATTGGAAATTATAAACTTTCCAAAGGCAACCTTTGAATATTTCATATTTTATTTTTGAAGGTTAGTTTTAGTTATTGTGTAAGGTATGTGCGAGTCTTCTTATTGAAAACTGGCTAGGGTCCTTCAAAATTTTTAAATTATTTCTTTTGTCCAAATTTCTAGATGAATGACAAAGGATCTGTCTGTTTGCCACTCGAACTGAATTCAAATCTCTCAACTACACACACACACACACACACACACACATGCATAGATCTACACATTTTTCTAACTCAATGGAAGGAGAGTGGAGAATGGAAACCAAACTCAACTTTAACCTTCAACTTGAAATCGCAGCACATAAAAAAACACTTGATACACTTCTTTTTTAACCTCATCCTATTCATAGTTGTGTCTGTATGTGTGTTTGTCTGCTTGTTAACAAATTTCGAAATAATACATTTCTTGGAATTCTACACAGCAAGCAAACACAAATAAAAGCGCACACCGACAACGCCAGCACTCCAGCACTGGAAGCTCTCCACGTTCTCTGCTGCTGCTCTTCGCGCAGACTTTGGCATGCGCAACGAAAGGAGCGCAAATAAATACAAATAAAAAAAAGAGAAGAAGCTTTTTGTATTGCGCAAGCGCAAACGCCGAGCTGGAGAAGAAGACGCCGCCAATGCTGGAATTTTTATGGCATTTCTCATGGTACACACAGACTTCCTGCTGCCCTCTACCCCCTTCCAGGCTAAAAGAACCCTCCCAGACAATGACAACAGAGTTGCATTGTCTCAGCAATAATAACAACAACAAGCAATGGGGGCTGGGGGTGTAACATGTAAATGAGTGCAAAGTATTTGCATTTTAATGTAGAACCGAGAAAAAAGCAGCGACAAAAACAAAGGAAAAAAATGTTGAATTTATTTATTATCTCATGTAGCAAATAAAAAGAGTTGTACATTACTGGAAAGCAGCGCACTGAGCGTAACTCCTTTACAATGGAAAGCAATGATTTTAGATTGGAAAGATTTTATTGGGAAACACCTTTCCAGAAATTACCACTTAAATCATTAATGATTAAACGCTTTAAATGCTGAGCAATCGATAATTATTATGTGCTCACAATATTTATTTCGTGCATTTGTAGAGACCTTATAGAAAAAAACTTAACGGTTATTTTTGATTATGTTATGTTAGCCAAGAGATTTTACCTAAGAAACTGCAGCTATAACCGCTTCCAGCGCGTCGACCGGTTGTTTTATTGCAGCTCCAATTATTTTGGAAATTTATTTTATCCTTCCCGTGGCCGCTGTTGTCGTTTCCAATTCCAGTGATGCTGCTGCTGTTGTTATTGTTGTTGCTGTTGTTGTTAGTGCTTTTGCCACTCGAGGAGCGGTTGTTTAGTGGGAACATGGCATGTATCTTTTCTCGCTTGCCTCATGTATCTTTATTCCGTGTTCTGTGTGCTGTGTGCAATGTGTATCTTCTTCCAATTGCAGCTGCGCAACCTGGCGTATCCTTTCCAGTTGTTGCCGATCGATTATGGCCAAGTTTTTTGATTCACTTTTGTGGCCGCGATCTTTATTTAATTCATTCCTCTCTTGTTTTTCGTTTTGAATTCTTCTTATGATTTGTAGCTTTCGTTTAAATATTATGCGTTTTTAATATTTATTAATTGGCACACACACAATTAATTGAGGAGAAGAACTTAAAAACGATTATTAATTAACGAATTAATTTCGAGTAATTTATACATCATTTTTTATTACACACAAGACTTTAACGATCTTCTTACAAAAACAGCTTCAGATAAACAGTAAAATCGATAGCACTTCAGCGTTTTACATTCGTCAGAGGAATGCGAATTAATTCACATTTCGTTTAATTTGGCGAAAACTTTTCATCAGCGATTTTCACATTTGTAACCGTATCCAAAATGTTGTCGCGATCGTTGCAACATCGGAGAACTCGCGACGTGCAAGCTTTGAGACGCGCTTCGTTACTGAGCGCTAAAAGCCAAACAAGTGTCAGGCAGCAGCAAAGCAGCAAACGCAGTCAGCTGGGAGCGCAAGTCTACACAGAATGTCTACACGAGACGCTTTACCGGTTGCCAAACAACTCTGCTCTCAGCACACTCACTCTCTCGCTCGCTCTTCTTCTGACAGCTGCTGATAGGAGATCTAAATGCGGCGCTCGTTGTCTTGCTTATCAGTTCGCTATCACACATTTCGTTTTCAATTTGTGTTGAAATATTCATTCACGCTTCGTATTTGTATTTGTACTTTATTGAGTTTTGACTGATTGGCTTGACTCTCCCAGCTTATCAAAAGACGTTGAGCTGATGACGCAAGCATACGAGACTTTGCCGTTGTCGCTGCCTCGTGCTGAGAGCTCTCGCAGGTTCTCAACACACAGATAAGCAGCAGGCAGCAGACGCACTTGCTCAAGGGTTAAACGATAGGTAAAAACACACGCAGACATATGATAAGCAGCAATAGGGTTAACAAAGAACGGGAAAAACAGAGTTGCATTTTGTGATGAAGCTCTGCTCTCTCAAGGAAGGAATTAAAGCAAAGTGATGACAAATCTCCAATAATAGCATTGAAAAGTCTCCGAAGAATTAATGCAAATTTGCAAATAACATCATAATTATAATAAAAAAAGTAAACTATTTTTCCTTACCCCATATTCAGTGAGCACCCCTTTGTAATTATTTGAAATCTGTGCAATTAAATCTAATCAGAAATGGTGCTCAAAATCATTCTTATCATGTGAAAATAAATAGAAAAAAATTGATTTAACATCATGTAATTAAAAAATAACGTCAAGCACAAAATTTCACTTTCGAAATCGTAGAATATAAGTGAATTACAAATCAACATCTGTCCCTCATTAATCAAGATTGTGTCAAATGAATTACCTCATTTATGTGGCATCTGAATTGAGGTTCTGTCTATCGCTCAACAACAATAATAATAACAATAACAACCAACTACAACTCTACTCACATTATACAGATTATGGTCAATTGTTCAATTGTACTCACTGCCAAAACGGCGACAGAGCATTATGCGATTGACTGTGGACGGTCGGCTTTTTAACCGCTTCGATAACATTCTAATTGAAATTAATCGGAATTTACATCTACTTATTGTCTGCTCGAATCACAATGAAAAATATGTGCTTGACATTAATTATATTATATTCAGTGTGAGCTTATTATTTGAAAACTATAAGGAGTTAAGGAGAGAGGGTGTTTTTTGAGTCGTTAAGAGCTTTAGATATGTTTTATAAGTTCCAGAAAGTTTTCGGAAACATTTTCTAATTAATTTAAAATTCTATAAACTTATAATAATAAAATAAACAACACGGTTAGAATTGAAAATCAATATTAGAATGACTATATTAGTATGTACATATATTCCTACACACACATTGGCTGTTGAACTTTTAAATTCAAATTAACTTAAAATACTCTTAATTTAAAAAAACTACTATACAACAATATACTCATTAATTTTTAGCTTAATCGTATAGGTAGAATGAGTCAAAATGGTTTCAGTATTGAATTTTCCGTACTTTACTTTTCCTTTTAGAATTTGAAATGGAAACCATTAAATTAAACCGACTTTCAAGGGTCAATTTCTTTATCTATGCTACATAGAAGAATCAACTTCCCAATTGTAAACACCACAGGAACATTGACTTATTTATAAGAATGTTAGTATGTTCTAGTGTGAAATTATATAGTATTGAACTTTAACTTTTCCTGTTGAAATTGTAAATGAAAACCATTAATTTCAGCCGACTTTCAAGACACATACACCGACCGACCATTTTCATTATCTATGCAAACACAATACAAGATTCAAGATGAGAACCAAAAAGCAAGGCAAACAAACTGAAGTTCAAGCTATAAATATTGGAAGAGCAATTGCGAATTCAAATGCGAATATATCAGTTGTGGGAAATCGCCGACGCGCTTATCGAACACACAAAATGCATTCGAATAGTTTGTCTGTCCAGCTGTCCATCTGCCCGACTGTCTGTCCGTCCATCTGTCCGTCTGTCCGACTGTCTGGCTGTGCGTGCGCCCCGTTTTATTGGGTGCCTGATCTTGGGGCGGTACCTCCATGCGGCTCCATGCCAACAAATAGTTGTGGAGCTAGGTCCAGGTACGACGATGATGTTGCCCCAGCCACAATGTTGCAGCTACGTTTTTGTTTTGGGGCACGGAACAGACCCAACTCGTCGCGCAGCCGGTTTTTGGGGAGGGGGGAGAGAGGTGCCACCATTCGTGGCAACTACCGTTTGGTCTTTTGTTTGACTTTGTCTTGCAGCCGTCAGGCAGAGAGGAGAGTCTATTTGTAGATACAAGCAACCTAACAAGCGACCACTCCAACTACAAACTCCAACTCCAAACTGATGCCACTGAGTCCACTCCACGCAGCTCCACTCCACACAGCTCCCTCGACTTTCCGCACTTCCCCTCGCTCTTTCGCATTCTCTTTTTCTTTTTCTTACACTCGAAAAAAAAATAGAGAGTAACCACTTCTAAAAGTATCAAGTTGAGTTCTACAAACTAATTACAAATTGTGTGTTAGGCATTTAACTCTCTAAAAACTCGATTAATGCAAAATTTCTGAAAATCGAAATACGGTTTTTACGATTGTTAAAAATGAGGGTGTTAAACTGAAACGATTGATCGATTCATTTTTGCGATTAGACCAAAAATAATTTGGTTTCCAATTCGGGCATTGGCACACAAAGTATAAAGATTCCGGCAAATATTAAGGTTTTATTTCAATTTTTCATTTAAAGGTAAAATTATAATATTAATCGCATATTCCTTTGTTTGAGTCCAAAAATAATTAATAAAACTAAAACTGTTCTACAAATACAATAGAATCGATTTCTAATATGATTGATAAAATGATAATATTCAATTGTGGCCTGGAATAGAACTATTTCTTTGGTTTAAATGTAATTTTATTCAATATATATTATAATATTTTATTTCTTATGTAAAATAATATAGTTTATGTATATTGAAATACAAACATATATTTTTTTCAGTGTGTCGTTTGCTGCCTTGCGATATGTGTACTTAGGTCTTTTTCAACCTGTGTGTGTAGAGTGCGGGGGTGGGGTGTGTGTGTGTGTGTGTGTGTGTGGAGGTGGCAAAGCAGGCAGGTGGGGATTGGGGGCATGTTGCCGCTGAGACTTTGCTGCACGTTCGCAGCGCTATCTCAAGTGTTTTTTAAAAGTTCTCCAGCGATAAGCAATGCAAGTTTATGGCCCACAGCCACTCGAATTCTACGCCTCAGAGTCAGATAGATCGCTTGGCTTGAATGCTTGCCGCATCGAGGCAGGTTGCCAAGCTACGAGCAACAATCATCATCATCATCATTTGGTTTGCAAAAAGGTGCGTTGTGATCATGATGTAGTATGTACATATATATGATTCATGACTTTTCACTTTGACGTGAGGCTAGGCGAAAAAAAAGAGTGAACAATATGCTTGCAACAAGTGGCACAGTGGGTGGTAAGTGCATTTGAAGCATAATTTAAGCTGCATTTTAAATAAACTTTGTGTATTCTACTAAATTTCTCTCAATTTAATAGTTAGTTGATTGTTTTTGAAAGCAACAAATTTCGGCTGACATTTATCTGTATGAAATCCTTGTAGACGAATTTATTTTATCTTGTATGAACAACAATTTATCCAAACCAAACTCACCAACTAATTGTTAGTCTTATGATCTTAACATTTGAGAAAAAAATCATAAACAGTGGGCAACTATATCATATAGCTGCCATAGGAACTTAAATTCAGATCTCGGCAGTTAAACTCCGGTCTGCGAGGGTATTTAATCTTCGATTTATCTAAGGTATAAAAATCAAATAGCAATAATCCAATATTTATATTTTGTTGACATTTGTATTGTGAGTTGCGTTCCACTGTGCGAAATGTTGTCGCGTCTGACATTTAACCCTTTGCATAAATTTTCATCAGGTTTGCTAGTTTTTTTTCTGCCACGGAATGGGGCACGTAAATTACTGTGACATTGCACTTTGCAACATCTGTTGGCAATTTTTTGCATAGATGTGTTGCAGCATTTTATTGATTAGTTTTAAATTAAAATTGAAGTCAGCTGGCGCATAAATCTTAACAAGTTTCTTATTAGAAATACTGTCAATGTCAGCGAATTTCACCCGAGGATAGTCAAACCGCTGACCGAATGAAGGATAAATATGCATAGATATATAATTGTATATGTATATATCTTTTCCATTTTTTTGATGATTTATGACCGTGACTGGCTCGTTAAACATCTGTGCAAAATGGGTTGAAATGGTTGCCAGTTGGTTGGACAGCAACCTGATGGCTTTCACTGCATCTCTCTCTCTCACCCTAAACCGCCTTTTCTCTTTCTCTCCCTCTCTATCTTTGTTTACTCAATTGGCAATCGAATTGCACTATCAAATCCACCAACTTCAAAACTTAACGGTCATAATTTGTGTGTGTGTTTTGTGTGTGCTTTGATGTGGCAATGAATGTGGCAATGTGGCAATGTGGCAATGTGGCTTCGTTTGGGGGTCAGCCACCGCCTTGCGGGCCACCTTTCTAATGACGAGCGGAGTCGAAAGGAGTCTGCCATCGGCCAATGGGTTCATTAAAATATTTATTTTTTTAAAGGATTATAAATGAGTTTAATGGCTTGACGCATTGATGGATTGCCTTTCAGGCTAAAAGCAACAAAAAAAAAGTAGCAAGAAAGTGCCGTAAGTGGGTCAACATGAAACTCAACGAGAAAGGGCCGATCATAACCTGATCACATTGTTGTTTCATTGTTGGATATGTACAAAAATCATTAAAATAAGTGAATATGTTAATTGAAATAGAGCGCATATTTGAGGGTTTTAATAGTCATCCATTTGAGCAAAGATGCAGGTCACAAAAAAGATTGTTCTAGTAAAAGCTTTCGATTTTTTCCAATACTCAGAAAAGCTATCGATTTTCTTCAATAGTTACGCTTAAAGTCAGCAAAGTTGTAGATTTGATAATAGTTAAGCTTAAAGTTGGCACTAAAAACTCCGAGCAACTAATGAATTATTTCTAATTTCTTATAATATCTTGATTTTTTTAATAGTCAAGGTTAATAGCAAAACTGAAAACTGTTTGTAATTCGTAACTCCCAATAAACAATGAATAATTTCCAGATTTTTTCAATTGTTAAGCTTAAAGTCCCCACTTTAAACTGTTCTTAATTCGTAACTCCCCAAAAATAGCGATTAATTTCGAAAATAACCACAGAATAATCAAAATATAACTTTAATTAATATAGTAATATATCGAAATAGATCATTTCGAGTGACATTTAAAAATAGTGTTTGATTTTGATTTACTCACCATTCTCAGCTGCACTCAAGCACTTTGCTGCCATTTCCTCGTCCAGATCGTCGCCAGGATTAACACCCTCACTTGGATCCAAGACACAGCAGGACGCAGCACTGGCCGAGCCCCAATCCAGAGCACTGACACCATCGCTGGACATTGCTAACGATAAATCCATTGTTGGCACCGAAACGCCGCGCAGTGTGCTGGTGGCGCTGATGCCGCCGCTACCACCATTGGATCCGCCCACGCCCAGCGAGACACTCATCATGTACTTGAGATCCAATGAGGAGTTCATGGAGCCGCCATAAATGGAGCTCGTTTGCGAGGCGCAGGTGGAGTCAAAGCTACGATTATTCTCGCGTCGTTTCTCCGGCGTGGCATAAATTGACTCCGTTGCCTTCTTGGCTGGGGACGAGAGCTCCAAGCTGTTTAGGGTGCCATAGCAAGAGGTCATCATGATATCGTTGCGATTAAAGCTGGGCTGCCAGCACAAATCCTCCTCATCCACATTGCCCGAGTCGGCGAGCTCTGTGCCCGGCTGCTGCTGCTGCTGCTCGGTGGCAACCAGTTCATCCAGATAGTCAGCCTCATAGAGGCGGGACTCATCAATCATGGCCATTGTATCCGGTTCATCGTCATCGTCGTCTGTCTCCTGCTGATCCTCTTGCTCCTCCTCCTCGGCTGCGTAGCTTAGTTTTTGAAAGGTTTCGTCTGCCTGCTGCATCATCAGATCGTAGGCATGCGGTATCGAGGAACTGTGCAACGAATCCGAGTCATTCTCCTCGATGCAGGACAAGTGGCGTGTGCGAAACCCGTAAATAATGCCACTCGCACTGATATTGGGCGGTGGATTTATAGGCAGCGGTGGCGTCGTCTCCAGCTCCTCCACCTCCATTGACTGCAGCAGTTGCATTGTGGCCATCGACATTGGGACAGCTTAAAAAAACCAAACAGAATGGTACATTTTAAATTTGGCAATAATTAATTAATTGATATACTGTTAATTAATTTGGCGCCACTTTGCGTATTTTTAGCAATTTACAAGTGAGACTGGTCACTCTATTTGAGGAGGATCGATATGCCGATTATTAATTTGTTTGCTACATTTTTGCATTACTCTAATATTGGCATCGATACTTTCGAGTGATATTTAAAATTGTTAACTTTTCCGGTTGGCGCCACTTTGCATATATTTATCAGCACCAAAATGAAACTGGTCACACTTTATGTTTCGCAGGACAAAAGTGCAGCATTGGTCACACTGACTGCTGCTCATTAAACACAATTTGAAATGCTTGACTTTAACGATCACAAAATAATATCCATAAAGTACCAAAAAATGTCGTAAAATATGCTGGGCACAGCGGAAATGAGCTCAGCTCAACTTCTGCGACGCTGTGTGTATATCTTTAGGTGCGAGCTTGTAAATGATAAGCCCATAGCTTTAATGCCTCTTAATGCTGCTAAGGCAAACGTGAAATTGTTTCAACATAAATCTGGCTGCTGCACACATGTACAAACACACACACACAGACACACTCGCACACACAGAAGAAGTGGGAGACGGAAGTGGACCCCAAACGATAGATAGATGCGCAACACGCAACACACAACTTCCCCCATTTATGGAGGCATCACTCGCAACTCGCATTTGTTGTTTTTGGTGTTTGGGGCCCCCCTGCAACGATTTCAGTGTCTGCTCAGGGATGGGTAAACGCAGAGGGAGGGGGGTGGGTAGAGAGGGGCGCGTGCGCCGTTTGAGTATACATGAAACTCGGTAATAGTTCTGCCAACGTCGGCGTTGACGTTTGCTGTTGCATTTCCACTGTCAACATGCAATGTCGACGCACTCTTGACATTTTCCAGTCTTGCTTCTCAAGTAGGTGTTCTGTGTATCTTTGCCGCTGTTGCTGCTGTTGTCGTTGTTGTTGTTGTTGTTGCTATGCGCTCATCTAACATTCACTATTTTTAATTTGCGTGCCATTGGGGAAGAAAACACGTAGACAGCAGGCTGGAGGCTAGTGTGCATGTGTGTGTGTTTTTTGGGGTGTAAAGTATCATTGTTGCAGCTTTTTTGTTTTTTTGGTTTGCTATCGATCGATCGATGCTTAGGTGCTGAAGTATCGATGCCCAAGGGAGCTTGGCGTTGATTTTGCACTGCTTGTAATGTTTGTTTGTCCCGTTGACAGCTGCAGCTGATCTGGCTACACTATGCGCCAAGATTTAAAAATACTTTCTGTCCGTTTGACAGCAAACTTATTGAGCAAAAATTCACATTTTAAGTATGCATACAAATTGTCCATTTCGCAATTGAGCTGTTAGTAACAACTTTAAGTTAAAGAAAAAAAATAAAAGATTATTCGCAATAAATTGTGTGACTTCGGTTTTAGAACATTTTTCATATTTTAATCTACGATCAACTAAAAACTCAATTAATTATGTGATATCTGTTTTTCATAACATAACCTGTGATTCATGCAACGACCAACCAAAATAGGATGGAAGTCCACCACCTTCAAGCTAATCCAAATAATCATAATGCACAATTTTGTGCAGTGTATGGTTTACACAAAAACTAACGCAACAAACAAATTACGCTAGGAGACAAGACAATGCAGGCTTTGCCTGAGCCAAAAATAGATCAAGCAAACTATCGGCTCGGGAACTAAACGAAGCGATGTCGTTACTTTATTGTTGTTCGTGTTGTTTTTGTTGTTGTTCGTGTTGCTGTTGTTGTTCGAGTTGTTGTCGTGCGCCAAAGCGGGAAAATGCATCTGGGGGAAAAAGTTGGGACAGCCGAAGAAGAAGTCAAGGATCCCCAGCAAACTGCCGTAAACTACTTTCGTGGCAGTTTATTGCCTCTTTCGTCTCTTTCGTCGTACATTTCTACTTTTAGCTACTCGCACCGCTGTCTGACTGTATCTGTGAGAATCTTGAACTTGTGTGGCGTTCACTCTTTTTTTTTGTTTACGTTTGTCTTTGTTGTTTTTTGTTGGTTTTTTTTTTCTGGTGAAAGTGAAATGAAAAGTGGAGAGAGGGCGCATGCGACAAATATTTCAGTCTCTTTCCAATTTAAATTGAAGCTGTTCAGCGTCTCCGTCTTCTTTATTTGTACGTTCTTGTGTGTGTTCTGTGCGTTCCAGACATTGGCACTTAAATGTTTTGGGATGTGGTCACTTTAGCCACTAAGTTGGAACACTCACTAGGCGCCTATATTTGGCACATTTGCCCCTCCAGCACTTTAAGGGCCAACATGGAAGTGGCATGCTAATTCTGTCAACTAGCCTGACATCAAATTACATTCGCATCACTCACTTGTGGCCAATTGTGGCCAAAGAAGCCGATGTATTGTTTTTTATAGACTAATTGATTGCCTATAAACTGCTAAGAATGCTTTAGGCATCTAAACAAGATTCCTTGATGAATTGTACTAGTTTAAATTGCAAGCATATTTCAATTTATTAACACGAGATTTCACTGAATTTCACCAAACAAAATAATTTATATACAAAAATTTATTGGGTAATTTGTGAAAGCTTTTTACACACCTTGTATTAAAAATGTTTTTGAGTAAAATGAAATCAATAATCTCGACTTGAATCTTAAACAGTTCCAAGTCTGGGCATTTACACAGTTTAATTTGATGTTTTTTAATACTAGTTGAATTTTTTTTTTTTTTGTTAATATTTGTTACAAATAAGTGATTTGGTATGTGTAGAGTTGTTAACTAGGAACTGAGTGAAATTGTATATCACTAATTAATAGATTTCAAATATGTCCACATTTCACATTCACTGATAATCCAAGTGCACAGTTGAAGTTGAAGTTTCGAAATCGTATCCGTATCGATATCTTTATCGAATATCCGTTTAATTTGTAGCCGTATCTCTCTGTGCCGAACGCGCGTTGGAATGCAATTGAAATTGCTGCTCGAGCTGTGCAGCAAACACAGCCACAGCCCCTAGCATCATCAGCCCTCGGCAACACACAGATACACAGAAAGAGAGAGGGAGACAGACAAACAGAGAGAAAGAGAGAAAGAGAGAGAGAGAGAGAGAGAAAGAGAAAGAGAAAGAGAGAGATTCATCGTGCCCGTCGTCTACTAACTAGACGAAGACGACAGGCGCCTAAAAATAGCTCCAGCCAGTATCGGACGTGGTCCCTCCATCGGGCGTCCATCACTTCTATTAGATTCCTTCCACGACATACATATCTATGAATATATATGCATATAAGTATGTATGTATGCCACAAGAGCAGACGCTGTGTCTGTTGCACCCCGCGAGGAGCTTGCAATTACCTGAAGTCTTAATGCTTCATTTATTACCTCAATTCAATAATTTTCGCAACATATTTCATATTTTCATACCAAAAAAAAATTTGCAAAAATGTGTAACAGAAGTTAGCATCTGCGACCACATAAGTACATATATATTCTCGATCAGCATCAATAGGCAAGTAAATTAACCCTTGTCCGTTTGTCTGTCTGCCACTCTGTATACGCAAGCCAATCTGAGAGAGTTCAGTCTAGCTGGAGAATCTAAATAAAAGATCTCGTTTACCGTGGACAGCTCAAGTTTATTTCATATTATCGACAATAGGCATAGTTTCGCTTATATCGTTTTCCAATTACGGAAATTCCATTAGGATCGGATAAGAAACACAGATTTTGTTAACCAAAACGTATTTTCATATGGAACAAATTAGTATCAGCATATCGACTATGTTCTTAAGAGCTGGGTTTAGGCTCCATCCACTAATCGATATCTCTCGAATATACCATCATAATTTTTCTTCTTCTTTCTTTTATTTGTTTATTTTGTTTAAATTATAACGCAATATTATTAAATACTTCAGGGAATCCTTCAAATTAGAATACATAAAACACTTTCCATAGTTCCTTTCAGAATGTACAAAAACTTTCCTTTGAATAAATCTAAGCAGAGAGATCTTTACCAATCTCTTGCTTACTTCAGTTGTCGTTTATTAATTGATACTAACTTGATATAAACACAGTGAAAGACTCATTGTTATTTGTTTACGGCGTTATTTTAGAGCGTTTACGTAATATTCTATAGAGTAGCTTGGAAAGAACTTAAACTTGTAACTAATCAATACGTGGTCATTTGCGCCCATCTTAGTGTATATATTTTGGTAGTTTGAAGAACTTCAACTTTCAACATTCTCAAAAATAAATTACTATTGAAATTCGAACATTTTCAATTGCAAAATTTGAAAACATTTTTAAAAATATATAAATTACCTATAAAAATTAAATATGTATTAAAAATACTATTAAATGCATAGGTTTCCAACTGTACCTTAAAGGTTGAATGAACTAAGACACGGCAACAAGTCGACTCTGTGGATTAAGTATAGGATCATAGAGACATGCATATGCAGTTCATTCAACCCGGGGATCAGGAGCTGACATTTACACACACACACACACACGAAGAGAAATGAACAAATATATTTCATGTTTTGAAATTGGATGACAACGTCGACAAAAGGAGGACAAAATCAGAGAAACCAAGACGCATGCGCAACGACTTAGTGGAGTTTGTTCACCTTTAGACGGATACTTCTATATATATATACATATATATATATATATAGCATATGTACATGTACAAGTAAATATCTATTTATCTACACGGGTGTAGTTACGCACGGATTGTATTACAAGCAGAACTGCTTCGGAGTACAGATCTGTTGTGCCAAGTTCTCTGTTCGCCGTTGATTTTTCCAAGCAACTGTTTAAATTTTTGTTCCTTTCTATTTATCTTTGGCAGCACTAATATCATTTCCACTTTCCCCAAGGTGGGTGAGTGCACGCATACACACTCACACACACACACAGTCTTTGGGGGTGTCTGGGGTGAATGATTTGTGACACATTTTTTGACGGCCTTTTTCTTCACCTCTCTTTGCGCCTGCGCAATTCACTTTTTTTTTGAGTGGATGTATTTTGATAAACTGTTACTCATAAAGACATGAATATGATTAATTATTGTGGGAAAGTCCCATTATGCTTTCTTTTCTTTCTTCTTCAGCATTCAAATTATTTGAAGAGATTTAATCGGTTTGTAATCATATTTTTAACCAACTTATTTCGATATATTTATCCTTGGTGCATGTCAAACCTTCTATTAGTTTAAATAATTTATGTGCACTTTATTAACATGACATCAGAATTTTCAGTTATTGCGACGGCCGCAAAGTATGCTACAAAATTGGCAATATTTTTTCTCCAGCTGAAGATATTACAATGGCTTAGCCTATGAATTTGTACTTGAAATAGTTGATTATATCAAACAAACAAAAAGGATACACAAAAACTATATGTATTAAAAGGATTTTGTTTATCAATATAGTTCTCAAGCCATTTGTATAACATCTGTATAACATTCCTGCACAGCAAACTTTTGTGAAATTCTAATTTCTGACCATAGCATAGTAAACAATAATTTATATTATGAAGCTCTTAAAATTTCCAAAAATTAATCACATCATGACGAATTACTGGAAGCAGAGTTCAATTCCTTCAAAGTTGAGTACCAGAAAAGTTATGCAGATCCCAACGAGGAGAAGCTGCGCAGGCAGATCTTTAATGACAACTAGGAGATGATTGACAAGCACAATGCACGATACGCAAATGGCAATGACATCTACTGAATGGGAGTGAATCAATCACAGACTGGCTACAGAAGGAATTTGAATGAATTATGCTTAGTAGTTAGATTGAGTTCGAGCCCAGTCAAGATTTCAATTTATCCTTGGGTGATTCGATACCAACGAATAGCTGGAGTTGTCACTACAGTGAAGAATCAGTGATAATTTCCCACCTGCTGGGCATTTGCAACGACTGGTGTCGTGGAGAGTCGCTCCATTATCAAAACTGAACAGTTCACCTTAAGGACATGCAAGAAAGTGACTTCTGGCTGATTAAGACTTCCTGGTTTAAAAAAACTTTTTGTATTAATTCATTAGTTTGACATGGAAACAATTAAGGTATTTTGCAATCCCAGAAAATTAAGTTTATAAATTAGAAGAGATTAACTTGGTGAAACCAAAGATTGAATTTTTTTTTAGCATAATTTGCTTCTGGTTGATCGACAGCTCCAGGGGCGGCTGGGGAGAAAACGGTTATATTCGTCTTGCCCGCCATCAAGGCAACATGTGTCTAGTTAAAGAAAAGACTTAAAATATAAATTTTTTGAATTTTGGATGGTTAAATATTACTCACTTTGTTCCAGAATGCATTCCAAATCATTTGAGCAATCTATCGTGGAAAATCAATTTTGTCAACTCTTTCAGTATGATTCTAATGTCCTTGTGAGCACACATCAGAAACTGCGGCACATTCGCCTTAGCCAGATCCTTGTGCATTGAGTACACGCTATTTCTAAATTAATGATATCAATTAAAATTAAACAATGACGCCGACAAAAGTATGAGTAACAATGATTCACAAGACTATTTGGATATTATCGTGTGCATTATGAATATACATTTAAATATATTTATTATAAATCTATCAATATCGGATGCAGCAATCGAGTTTTAATTAGAAGAACAAAACACAAACTTTTGCAAACATATACATTTTATCAAATTCACTTTACTTAATCTAATTGAACACATAAAATTTGCGTAAAAAAGTAACTACTATTTACAGATAAGATTAAGTTATTCGATTGTTAGGTAACAGGAATATAAATAAATAGGAATGAAAATTTCGCTGAAATGACAATTATCTTCGGTGAGTCCTGAAGATAAACTACACTTGCAGGCATATATCTATATATATATATATGGAAATAATCAAAAATTGTATATTCAGATAATAACAAAAAATTTGTTTTTATATCGGACGATGCAAACTATATTTATAAAAGACTTGGAAGCAAAATAAAATTTGTAACTAGTGAGTTTAGCTAAAAATATTACCAAAACAAAAACAATTTGCATGCAAAGACTTAATATTGGTAAGCTGACCCAGACAAGAGCCGGAAAGAGGGTTAGACAGAAATGACTATATCAACAGACCAAGATTATAAACATATATAACCATTTAAAACACGCTGCAAGCGTAAAAAAATATATCAAGGACAGATCTGAAATACTTAAGGATTGTTACAAAAACAGTTGGGTCTTAAAGTTAAGAGTATTCGATTAGCTTAAGCTAATTGTGCATTGATGCTGAATGCTCGCATACAATTCCATTTTGGGTAGCTAGCAATTGCTCCGACATGTTCACATACTTTTTGCAGTCAGTTTAGCTTAGTCAGCTCAGTTGCTGTTGCATCAACGTTCTGCAGCATTTTCGACTCCACAAGCGGCGCTATCATCTGCAAATGCAGCTCATAATCCGGTGCTGAAACAAAGAAAATAAGTTGAATATAAATTTATTGAATCTAGCATACTTAAATATTGCTCACTTTGTTCCAGAATGCACTCCAAATCGTTTGCGCATTCTATCGTAGGAAAATCAATGTTTGTCGACTCCTTCAGTATGACCTTAATGTCCTTGTGGGTACTCATCAGAAACAGCGGCACATTCGCCTTGGCCAGCTCCTTGTACAAGGAGCCCATTCCACGTGCGGCAGTAAAATCGAAATCTGTAGAAAAGTATAACATTATATGGAATAAGCAAAGAACGATAAGTGAAATGCTTACCATGAACATGGGAGCAGTCCAGAACAACCGGTGCTGTGCCATGAGTGGAGAGCGCCTTCGAGATGCTGGAGCGAACCCACTCGATGGCCGGAAAATATAGTGAGCTGTGCTTGGGTCGTATCAGAATATAGTTAATGCCATTGATTGTCTGTAGCTTGGACACACTGAGCACAGGACGCGCTGCACGATAGACGAGGAATGACACATCGGCGCCAACGCCCAGCAACAGGCCAATTTCAACGCCCACGGCCAGGCTCATGACAAAGGTAATGGCGCCGGGTAACAGTTCACGACGGCTGCAGCGCCACAACGGACGAATCACTTCGAACTCAATCATGAATACCACAGCCGAAATGATGACAGCACTAAGCGCCGCCTTGGGTATGTACTGAAAGTAGGGGGCGAGTAGGCTCAAGGCGAGCAGCACCAGCACACTGGTGTAGCAGCCACCGATAGGCGTGCGAACGCCACTCGCATGATTTACGGCGCTGCGCGAAAACGAACCCGTCACCGGCATCGAACTGCAAAAGGCGCCGCAAATGTTGCTCAACGAGAGCGCAACCAGCTCCCGCGTCGGACTCAGCCCAGCACCGCCGAATGCCTTCGAAATGGCCACATTGCCAAGCACCGCAATAATGGGCAATATCAGCATTGATGGTCCCAGCTCCGAGATCTGCAGGAAAAATAAAAAATGTAATTATAATATATATACTGATGACGTATACATTTAAATATAACCATACCATTTCCTCAAATCCCTGATGCACCACAGTTCCATTCTTGCCCAGAATGCTGGTCTCGAATTTTGGCAGCGCCACGCTGGGCAAGCCGCTCTTCACCTTGCCCGTGAGAATGAATGGACATGCGTCCAGCTGCTTGCACTGGCTGTAGGCGAGCACGCTGGAGACGAGCACCACGAGCGCATTGCGTCCGGTGGATATGATCCAAATGCTGCCACTAAGCAACTGCTGGGCCCTCAAGTTCTTCACTCGGTGTGCCACATTTAAGTTTTTCAGTTTCTGCATCGAATAAAAATCAATGTTGAATATAAATTGGCAAGGAAGAGCTATTATTTTTTTAACTTACTCGTAGCAGCAGCAGCACAAGAATGGAGACGAGTCCCAGAGTTAGATCACCATGACGCACCTGCTGCAGATTGCCGAATACCGAGCGCATGGTATTGAGGAAATCGGAGCCAGATCCACCGCGCAAACCCAACAGACCCTTCAGCTGTGAGGTGCCAATGATGACGGCCGTCGCAGACGTGAAGCCCACAGTTACGGGCAGCGAAATGAGATCGACCAGAACACCCAAATTCAGCACAGCCATTCCCAGCTCCACCACGCCCGAGATGAGGCATAAGAGAATACCATAGGCGGGTCCCGAATCCAATCCTAAGCCCGTATGCCGGCTGGTCATCAGCGCCAGCAATGCTGTCGGCCCAATTGTCACCTGGCGACAGCTGCCCAACATCGCATACAGAATCCCACCCACAAATGCCGAATACAGGCCATACTGTGGCTCCAAGCCCGCCAACGTGGCATAGGCCAATCCTTGGGGTAGCACCGTTAGACCCACCGTAATGCCAGCTATCAAATCGGCCACCGCATCCTGTGCCGTATAGCCATTAAGCCACTTCAGACCCGGCAGCAAAACAGTCAGGCTCTTTAACGGCATATTGTGGTATCTGCAAGAAATTGCAAGAATAAACAGATAAAATATATATACCTCAAAACTTAATTGGATTTAATATTAAATAGAATACTTATGAATTTATTTAATGTCGAGTGATATTAGTCGACACAGGAAAAAACTAAATTAAATTCAATTAAAAATATGGGCACAATGGATCACAGGTCGCTTTTTACATATGTATATTTAAAATAAAAATGTAATATTTAATTTTATATTAACAAAAAAAAGTATATATATATTTATAAGATTTCTGGGTGTATTTAAATGCTAAAATGCTCTTGCATAATAACATAAATAACAATAAGAATAACACTCTTAAAAAAAAACTAATTTTTGCACTAATTGCTTGATTCTCAGTCCCAGTCTTAGAACTGCTTAAGAAACTATTAAATTCAATATGTTGTCTTTGCTTAATACCGAAGTTACCAATGCCATATTGATAAGCCTATCCGCATTTTCAATTCACTTTAAGTTTCACAAGCGTTGTCAATGAATACTGACACATTTTCTAATACAAAGAACTTTTATTTTTCAGAATTATCAAACTATGTAAATATTTGCACAAATGTCTTACTAAATGTCTGACTACCTTTGTGACATAAGAATAAATTTAACAGCTTTAGATGCTTCTGAATTTAAATTTTATGATAACGACACAAATTGCGTGAACGCGGCGAGAGCTGGTTATAGACTAAAAAAATTAATACCACACGATCCACGAGCAGCTATCAACAATCAACGATCGCGTGCCGCAGTTGTTGAGTTATTGAGTCGGACGATCGTCTCAATTAGTTTAACGAGATTGCGACACAAAACGTGATATTTTTGCGGGCGTTTAATTGGCGTTTATATTTACAAAATGTCATAGCTGTTTGCCCATTTATAATAGTCGCATATAGACCGAATTATATACGAGTTCCCAAATATATATAAATATTTACAATATTTAACATATTTGATTTTGACTTGAATTATTTGCATAGACAATGTACTCATCTGATTACAGTTTGTTTATGTGGGTTATATATGTTATATCATGACTGAACAATCTAGTTAAAAGGTTGGCTTATAGCATGAGAACTGTGGTCTTCAGCTAAGTGTCAGTGCTTGATAACCAAATATTCGCCATAAGATTGCATACATTAAATGTTCTGCATTCAATTTTCTTTGGAATTCAAATTCTTAGGAACAGAATACAATATATATAAGCAAAAGTTGCTAAATTTCAGCGAATATTGATGATTTGAATTAAACGACGTCCACTTTGCATCATTATCAAGTTAATCATTTTGCCAGCTATTTGAAGTTGTATTTACACTATTAACAAAACATAGAATAATTAATTAATTTGTGGGATACCAAATACGAAACTTTTTAGATTAAAAATATCTTGAATGCCGGAAATTAAATAGATATTAAAATAAAAGTTATTAAATAGATTCTGGGATTATTCTATGTATATATTTATTATATTTTAATAAACTTTAATTACACTTTTGTTTTTGGCTACACATCAAATAAATTAAACAATACTAAACATGTAAATGGATTATGTTTGCTTATATGTGTTGTTGTTGTTATTGTTGTTGTCTTTGGAACTATGGAATGCCCGCCTTTTTTTAAGCACTCAAAGCTCTCACTTGTCAAGTCAATGGCCCGTTGATTGACTGACAGAAATTGGGCAGATAGGAGAAACTAGTTTCTGTCAGCGAACATAAACCGCAAAATCAAATCGATAGCAGACAATAAGATACACTGTAGTGGCAAGAATGTTAACACAAAAAAGAAAACACTTGATGAAACAAATATAATTAAAGCGATGTTAATTTCATTAACAACACATTTAGCAAGAAATAAGGTCAAAAGAAAGATCTTAAAAATGATAAATTCGAAACTGATGACGCTGGCATTGATTACAGCTGGACCATTAACTAAATTCATTGTTCATGCAGCACGCAAACAAAATTGATTACAGAAAAACATTTTATTTCTATTTTGATTGGCAAAAACTCACTTCGAACGCTCCAAACAATTCTACAAACTGCCGGCAAACAGCGCGAAACGCCAACTAAATTCGTACTAAGCATTTTGTTCAAGATCAGTACGCTGTTTGCTAAACAAATAAATAAGTCTCAAGTTTTATCTGCAACAACTTTCCTAGTTTTAGCATTTCGAAAGTATGTTAGCTGAAAAGCAAACAGCTTATTTTGCAGAAGTTTCCGTACTTCTCAAAGAAATTTTAATTTTGGCCGAATTTTGTTTTAAGCAGCATACCGAGCATGCAGGCATCAGCTGAAATTATAGCGTTGCCAGACCAATTGCCTGTTGCAGAGGTAGATAGCGCCAACAGAATAAAAACATATTAATAAATCGTGCAAAATACAGCAAGTCATTTAATATAAATCGATTTGATATAGATAAATTCCAAAGAAAAAATCAGCATCCACTATTTTTTGTACAGCCCTGATTGTCTCCCTCTGTGTGCAGTACCAAAAACCAATTGAGCGTTTCCAACACTGTCACAAAAACTCACATCTTTCATTATGGCACTGACATAAACGATATTAACTGCAACTAATTTCTTAAACGCCACAGGCAGTGCTCAAACACCGGACTTCATTACTATTTGGAACAAACTAAAACCAAACCCCAAAATCGGCACATACCGATTCTAGAAGTGGAACACATTCGGCCGAGCAGGGGTGAAAAGCGCAAAAACATTTTGAAAACAAGAATCATGAAATGGGTAAGTTTCCAGATGCAAGCCAATTGCTACATAGAAAATGTAAATATACGTTCACATTGGCATTGTTCTGGTCTAAGGGCTTCTATTCCTGTGTGTAAAAACGGTGATGGCCTTCGAATTTTGTTTGTTAAGCTGCACACACATACAAACACACATCTCTCCGTGCCCAATGTGTGCATGTGTGTATGCGTTTTTTTTTGCGTCCAGGGCTCACGCATGCACTTAAATGACACACACAAATGCAACAATTTGTATGCATTTCGTGTGTGTGTGTGAAAAGAGCGGTTGCATTTTTGATAGAACTTTTGTTGCCGTTTCGAAGCGCGGCTAAAAAAAAGTTGTTACCGCCAAAAACCGTGACCCAGTTTGAAATTAGTGCAAACAATATGATGATGTTATTGTGATGAAAAACAAAAATATTGCATAGCACAAAAATAAGTGTCGCCAATTATTATTATAATTCACTGATTGCTTTTTGCATTAAATTGGCCACACCCCTTGCAACATGAATCCACATCGATGTGTAAAAGAGCAGTTTATGACACTCGCTATTTTTTTTTTATTGATAATTAAACAAAAATGAATTTGAGGTTCAACATATTTTTAGTTATTTCTTTTTTTTATGTTCGACTAGGCACTTCTCCTATAGTAAACTAAACTCAGATTTGCTGGACATTTTGGGTAGCCAATCTTAAGTATATTGCATTACGTATTTGCCAAAAGCCTTCAAGTATATATACATAAATATATATAAACAAACAAACAAACAAAAACAATAAACTTATACATAGCTTAAGGTTAACTTTGGTGAGAAAGTGGCTGAAGCGGCTCTACAGCGGCAGCAACAGGCGACGACCGGCGACGATGTAAGTAGCGCCCGTATCCAAAGTAAATCAAATCCAAAAAGAAAAAAGAATATATAAATGTATTTTTATGCCAATTTGTTTTACGTTTATGTATCTGTTTATTCTTTATGTAGTGTGGCAGCAATCAAAATTATAGCATCACCTCTTAACAGCAGAATTGGCAACAAATTTCAACAAGCTATTTGCACCCCAAAAAAATCGAAAATAAGTACAAATTTTTCTTACCAATTGGCCCAGCTTCTTCGGATTTCTTTATGTTGCTAACCCTCTATTTATCAATATTTATATATATAAAATATATCTTTTACACACACATATATACGAAATATGAACACAAATGAAGCCGCATTGTTAAGTTTGAAAGAGTATGTGTATTTATTTATTTATTCATATATGTTAGAGATTTGGAATTGGAAATTAATAATTGGATATTATTTAGTCAAAAAACTAAATCAAATTTGTAAAAAAAAAAATAGAAAGGATTGGCGAAAAACTTAAAAAAAAGGCAGAGAATTTAAAAATTCAAAGAAACAACAACACAAACACCGTCAACAATAGTATATGGCTGTATTATTCGAAGATTTGGTATTGAAAGCTAATTAAACGATTGCGGCCAATTCACAGACAATGCCCTCGGCCCTAAGTGGCGGCGCCCACGGGCAGGTGCACATACCCAGCAACGAGGAGTGCGGCATACGCGACGTGTGGAAGCATAATCTGGAGGAGGAATTTCGCGCCATACGTAAGGTGGTCCAGAAATATCATTATGTTGCCATGGACACGGAATTTCCGGGAGTTGTCGCTCGACCGGTTGGCGATTTTCGTTCGACGGCCGATTATCATTATCAATTGTTGCGTTGCAATGTCGACTTGCTGCGCATCATTCAACTGGGTCTGACATTTATGGATGATGAGGGCAAAACTCCGCCCGGCTACTCCACTTGGCAGTTTAACTTCAAGTTCAATTTGAGGTGAGTTAAGTGTGCAATAATCATGAATTCTTATAATTTATTGTATTTGTATTTGCAGCGAGGATATGTATGCACAGGATTCGATTGATTTGCTGCAAAATTCGGGCATACAATTTAAGAAGCACGAAGAGGATGGCATCGATCCCATTGATTTTGCCGAGATCCTAATGAGTTCGGGCATTGTGCTGATGGATAACATCAAATGGCTATGCTTTCATTCTGGCTATGATTTCGGTTATTTGTTGAAGCTGCTCACCGATCAGAATCTACCCGCCGATGAGAGTGAATTTTTCGAGCTATTGCACATTTATTTTCCCAATATCTTCGATATCAAATACCTAATGAAATCGTGCAAGAATCTAAAGGGTGGCCTGCAGGAGGTCGCCGATCAGCTGGAGCTTCGTCGCGTTGGTCCACAGCATCAGGCCGGTTCGGATGCCCTGCTCACCGGAATGGCGTTCTTTAAAATGCGTGAGGTACAACACACACTTGGTATTCAGTTTAATAGTGAAGTGCCTGCCACATTTTTTCCCCATGTGCTTGAGCACGCCATGAGAGACAAGGCGGTTGCTAATATTCACATGCTTGGCGAGCATAACGACAGTTGCAGTCCCCCTGACAACTTTGGCATGGTCGATAGCTTTGCTGCGAACAACAATAACAACTGCGGCAACAGTGGCATCACCACAAATGCCACCACCAGGAGCAGCAATCGCAGCACAGCAGCAACAATACCAACGACAATAAGCAGCGATATTAGTGATCCAGCAATTTTCTCACGCTCTCAATCGTTAAGCTTTACCCTGGCGATGCTAACACAGCCTGTCACGCCGCCTTCCGCTGACCCGACGAGCATTTTGATGTTGCACAACATGCACATCAATAATAACACAACGCAATAACTTAATGAATGCTCAATATTATGGTTGATACCCATCCTGATGCTGCTGCTGCATTGTTGCTGTGTTGCCAAAATTGTCGCCTTATCGCTTTTTACTAAAACATTACATACCCACCGCTGCTTCGGCTAAACGTTTTCATTTTTCACATCTTTTCGCCCGAACTTGCCCGAAACTCGAATTTTTCACATTGTGTACATGGTTTCACAGTCATATCATATTTTAAATATTTTTTTTTTCGGTTTTACTTCGCACTTATAATATTCCTTATTGGCTTTAGAATGATGCATATGAAATGCAGTTTTTTGTCTGTTATGCTGCATGCAACGCATTTTAAAAAAAAAACACATCCAAGGTTTTTTAACTTTGTAAAGAAGAACAAAACCCTTAAAAATTTACTCATTAGTTACAGTTAACATGTGAAACATGTCTGTTAATTTAAATCTCAAATGATAAAAAAAAGTTAAAGCAAAGTTGCTGAAAAAATTGTACAAAAAAAAAAAAGAAATTAGAAAAAAGAAAAAAGTTTATGGAATCAAAGAGAAAATTAAATGAATTTATTTTCAATATTCATTTATATTATTTTTAATCATTTTTGGTTTTTGGGCTTTTCATTATGTATTTACACATTGCACATATTATTTATCACATACTTACTGAATACTCTTTCGCTTTAAATTTGTTAAACTATATTGCTTGATTCTTAGATTTATCGGATCTATGGAATTTGAAATACGATCGGTGGACAATTTTTAGTGTTATGGAATGATTAGAATGACAGTAGTTTTAAACATCTTTATTTGTATAGGTTTATACTTTACTTTGGTTTAAACCCATACAAAGGATTATAACTCCCCATCGAATTATTGGTTGTCTGTACGTGTCTTGTGCTCCACTTCCATTTCTATCTAACTATTCCATTGATTTGTAAATCGAGTCTCTTAGTTTTATGTTTTGTTTCGTTATTCGGATTGCTTACGATTTAATTTTTAACACATTTTTGTACCATATGTGCGATATTCACGACTGATTTTGAATATAGTGATATATTAATATTAATGAGTCAAAGCAAGCAAATACACAAAATTCAAATAATTATTGTAAAAATGGTATGTAACTTAAAATTTACTAAAACTATATACCGTATCGTTTGAACTGAACTGATTAAAACCACTTATATTGCTTGTAAGCTTTAACACTTTAATACATTAAAAAACTTTATACTTCATACTACATACAGTGAAAGACACCTTATTAGGCACAGAGTCAAAGAATAAAAGTAATTGCCTGCCATAAACTAATCATTAATTATTTTTCAAAAATTCCAAAGACCGATGGTAGGTACAGGTATTAACCACCTAAATTAATATATGACCCCAATACACTGGGGTTTCCCCACCTGCTAGGTAGGATTATGTAAAAAAGTAGCCTATTTTCTTTGACTCTGTGCCTAATAAGCTGTCTTTCACTGTATATCTATATCGATTCATGCCGCTTAACTACCCAAACACATAACTAAGAAGAACACAACTGCTAATGAAAAATATGCATAGCTCTAACTATAAAATCTTAAGGCATATGTTAATACATATTTGTTGTGACCTATTGCAGATGTTCTTTGAAGATAATATCGACCATGGCAAGTACTCGGGTCACTTATATGGCCTGGGCACATCGTTTATTGTGAACGGCACCAACTTCCATGAGAGCAACGGCGAAGCGAATAATGCCTCCTGATTCATCCTGATGAAGAACGTCGTTGTGCACGACAAAAAGTTCGAACAAGTTGCTGAAGCTGCACCGACAACGACAACTATCTCTGTCCTTCCAACCAACATATGAAAAGGCAACTAAAACATTCAGCAAAACGCAACCATTAAACAACAAAAAAAAAAAGAAGAACAACAACAAGAAAACGATATGCAACAAAACAAATTTGCAATTACGCTATCACTATAAACAACAATTTAATTACACGAAATTTTCTACGCTTTTCAAGAGAATTTCCACTCAGTAGTAATGTTTTACATAAATAAAAATAAAAATAAAAATATACATAAACATAAAAACAAGAAATACAAAAAAAAAAAATTGTAAAATCTAAACGAAATAAAAAAATGTATCACTTTCAAGATCTGTATGTCTTTAAGCTGTTAAGAAATAAATTATATGAAATAAGCTAATATGTATAGGCCAACGTGTATTTGTATAAAAAAAGAAACCAACAAATTAATATATTTAAAACTTTTAAAAAATATAACTCATGTACGTGTTATTTTTCTGTGTTGCAGTTTTGCAAAAATATCTCAAAATAAAATTAGGACAAATTATTTTCTGCTGCCCTCTTGCGCGCAATTGTTATAAAAAAGACATCGCTTAAGGTCGATATGCTATCGATATACCTACGTAATGTATCTGATAAAAGTTATGTTAACATGCTCTTGAAGGAACAGCTGCTGAATATTGCAACTATCGATATGCATTTTCAAAGTACCGCTGTAGAATATTTGTGCAATATTCTCATCGCTAGCGTTGGTTTTTGTTGCATACAAAAGGCGGAAGGGTCGCGTAAAACATAAAAAAATTACAAGAAAATAGGCTTCAATTCGATGAGTTTTAACAATACAAGTGCCTTTTCTGTTATACACTACAATTGTTACGAATTTATAACGAACGCGACCGATTGGTGCACAGTGAAAGTGAAGCTGAATGCATTTCCATATCCATGTCCGCGGCAGCCGCACCAACAACAAAGCCGAAGAGAAAGAAAAGTGAAATTTGAGAAAACCGAATAGCGCACGGCTAGTCAGTAGTCAGTAATATAAGAATGGAAAATCTAAAAATCAGTGAAAAGTTGTTCGAGGATGTGATCTACTTTGTGCTGGGCAGCCTAGATGATGAGGTAAACATAGACTACTCGACTACGTCACGCTCTTTTCGGGCTGTACGTGCCAGCTTTGCTGCTGAGGTGTTTGCATTCTTAGCGAGCTGCATGTGCTTGTGTGTGTGTGCGTACTCTTATGTGAGTCTGCAGCTGTACAGGCAACAGGGCGTCCTTAACTTAATGTGTTGAAGATTTAATGCATTAAACCTTTGCGTTTAGCATTTAAGACAATGTAAAAATTTGGCAGTGATTTGCCAATGTGTTTGTAAATTTTAAAACTGCTGACGGTACAGGGAGTTTCATGTTTAGCTAATATAAAAATGCGCGCCATAAAATCTTGCCGGCAATTTTCAAGGCTTATGCATGTATGAGTGTGTGTGTGTTTAGATAGAGATGCGCAGCACGAATAAACCTGCGACTGTCGAAACTAAACGTATCAAAAAATATATTGGATATTTATTTATTTTTTTTAATATTGAGTACCAGCTAATACTCACGTATCGCATTTATAGATAATTAATTTTAAATTTTAAAAAGAATTCACAAATGTCACGATTATTGCTCGTCTCTGTGGTGCTATGTGCGTGTGTGTGCGGTTAATACGTTATTCGCTATTATGTTAACGTCTTAACCCTTTTTGCAGACCGAAAGATTGCTGAAGAGCGGAGGCGCCCAGGCGAAACTTTACCCCTCGGACCAAATCACGCATTTGATATGCGCCAGCAATTATACGGACGATGAGCTATCGATGAATCTGGATCTCTACAACGTAATACCCGTCAGCGAGCAATGGATATTGCACAGCGCCAAACTCGGACGCAAGGCGTCGACGCGTGCCTTCGATCCGAGTCAGCCGCGTTTCTTGCGCGGCATACGCGTTGCTATTACCAATGTGGTGGCCAGCGATAGGCGGCGTCTCTATGCGATGCTCACGTATCATGGCGCCGTTGTCACCCATACGCATGGTGCGACCAATACGCATCTGGTATGTGGCGCCGCCACCGGCAACATTTACAATAAAGCGCTGGCGCTGCCCAAGAATGCAATGAACATTGTCACCCCCGATTGGGTGACCGATTGCCTCAAATTCAAAAGCTGCCTGCCCTGTGAACCTTATCATCCCCGTTTGCTTAAACCCATCGAGAAACAACGCGCCCAAAAGCAACAGCAACAAAATCTGCAACAACAACAACAGCAGCAGCAACAACAGCAACTGTTGTTGCAACAACAACAACAGCAGTTAGCACAACAGCAGCAGCAACAACAACAGCAACATTTAGTACAACAATTACCACAACAACAGCAGCAGCAACAACAACAACAACCAGTTTCTACTCCACTATCTGATATCCTGGGCTTTGTGGATGACAGCGCTGCGAAGAGCATTGCCAGCATCAAATCCCAGCTGCAGGCATCGGCAGAGCGAGCAGCTGCCGAACAGCAACAGCAGCACCAACAGTTACAGCATCAACAACAGCAGCAACAACAACAGCAACAATTGTCGCAGCCAGCTCAACAACAAGTGGTCTTTGTGAGGCCACGCAACATGCAACAGCAGCAACAATTGCAACAGCAACTACAGCAGGGTGCACCACAGGCACCACCACCTCCGCCGCCGCCCGCACAGCAGCAGCAAATTATTATACAGCAGCAGAAGATCATACCAGCCAATCTACAGCAGCAACAGCAACAACAACAACAAATCAAAAACATTTTACAGCAGCAGCGTCAAATTAAAAACACACAACAGCAGCAACAACAACAAATTCAGCTTATGCAGCAACAAGATCAGCAACAACAGCAGCAACTATTATTGCAGCAACAGCAGCAGACGCGGCTGCCAACCACGCCCACCATGCCACAGCCGCCGATGCCAACTGGTCGACAAACGCCGCGCATGCCACAGCCGGCGACAACACCACAGCCCGTACAATCACCGCAGCAACAGTTGCCACAGCAGCAGCAACAAGTGCAGCAGCAGCAGCAGGTTGCCCAACAACAAGTGCCGCAGCAGCAACAGTCGCTGCCAGTGCCGCCACAAATTCTTCATCAGCATTTGATGAGCAAGCAGCAGATGTTGCAGCAGCAGCAAATGCAACTGCATCAGCAAATACAGAACGGTCAGAGTCTGACGCCACAGCAACAGGCGCTGCAACGGCAGATACAGCAGCAGCAACAGCAATTGCTGCAGCAGCAACAACAGCTACAAATGCAAATGCAACAGATGCAACAACAACAGCAACAACAACAGCAACCGCAGCAGCAATCACCCCGAATGGTTCAAAATCGTTCGCCAGTAATGCCACCTGGGACGCCGTCGCCTTCGCTGCAACAGCAACAGCATGTGGCTGCCAGCAACATGTTGCCGCCACAGTCACCGCGACAATTACAATCGCCAGCGCCACAAATGACCCCGCCACCGCCACCCTCGCCGCAGAGTGCACAACAACATTTGCGACAACAGCAACAGCAGCAGTTGCAACAGAGTCGCCAGCAACAACAGCAGCAGCAGCACATGATGGGCTCTCCCCAACAACAACCACCGCCGCCGGCAATGATGTCACCCCAGCAGCAACCCTTTCAGCAGCCGGTGCATCAGCAACAGCGCATGCAGCTGCAACAGCAGCAACAACAGCAACTTGCCCAACAACAGCAACAACAGCAACAAAGTCCTCAGCATATTTCAGCGCCACAATCACCGCAGATATCACAAACGCCCCCGATGCAAACCAAACCACAGCAGCAGCCACCAGCACAGCTACTGCAGCAGCAGCAACAACAACAGCAGCAGCAGCAACAATCCTTTGTGCAGCCCATTGATCCAACGGATCCAGTTCAAGTGGCTCAAGTGCTCAGTCGCTCTACGCTAAGCAGCAATCAGGATTCGCTGATAATGCGCCAACAGCAGCTAAAGCAACAACAACTGCAACAACAACAACAGCAGCAACAACAACAGCAGCAACAACAACAGCAGCAACAACAACAACAACAAATGCCACCACAACAACACACACCATCGCCGCGACAATCGCCTTTGCATCAGCAGCAACCTTCACAACAACAACAACCGACACCAGAAAGGGTAAGTAAATGGCATAAGTTTATTTTACGGAATTTCATTCATCTTTTTGTTTAAAACAGGCACTTCAGCAACAACAGCAACCACAGCAGCAACCACAACAGCAACAATCACCACAAATACTGCAGCAGCTTGCACCTGGGCAACAACAACAGCAGCAACAGGTAATAACGCAGCGACATGTGATAAACACTTCGACGGCGCAGGGACAGCAGATAATACAGAGTCACATGATGAGCATACAGCAGCAACAGCAAAAACAGCAGCAAATGTTGCAGTTGCAACAGCAGCAGCAGATGATACCTCAGCAGCAGCCGCAACAGCAACTACAACCACAGCAACAACCACAACAGCTACCACTCCAGCAACAGCAGCAGCAGCAACAACAACCAGTACAATTTACGCAGCAGGTGCGCATTATACAGCAGACCATACAGCAGCCGCCACAGCAACAACAGTTGCTGGGACAACAATTTCCACAGCAACAACAGCCACCGCAACAACAACAGCCACCGCAACAACAACAGCCACCGCAACAACAACAGCCACCGCAACAGCAGCAGCAGCAAGTATTAACTCAACAGCCGCAGCAACATGTATGTACTAATATAGTTCAAATATATAATAATACGTAATAATTTTTAAAACGTTTTAAATTAACATTTAGACACTACAACAACAGCAACAACAACAGCAACAACAACAACCTCCACAACCAGCCATGCAGACCAAAAAGTTCATCATAAGTCAGCAGCAATTCAGTCAGCTCAGCGTGCAGCAGCAACAACAGATTCTGGCTCAGAATCAGCAAAACCAAAATGTGTTCATTGTGAACTCAACAAACCTGTCACAGCAGCAGCAACAACAACAGCAGCAGCTGGTGCAACAGCGTCAACTGTTGCAACAGCAGCAACAACAGTTGCCACCAAATCAGATGATGTTACAGCAGCCGCAATCACAACAGCAACAGCAGCAGGCACCTGTACAAATGCAACAGCAACTGCTCACACAGCAGCAGCAACAACAGCGATTGCAGATGCAGCAGCAGCAACCACCGCAACAGCAACAGCAAATACTGATAAATCAACAAGTCATCAGTGATCCACAGCGGTTGCAATACTTGCAGCAGCAGCAATTGCTGCAGCAGAAGCAACAGCAGCAGCAACAACAGCAACAACTCGTTGGTCCACCACAGCAACAGCAGCAGATACTCATACAACAGCAACAGCCAGGTACGCAGCAGCAACAGCAGCAACCGCCTCAGCAAATCATGCAACAAGTGCTAATAAAGCAACAGCAAGTGACACAGCGTACACCGCCGCCGCAGTCGCCACAGCAGCAGCAGCAACAGTTGATGCTGCAGCAGCAGTCGCCACAGCACCATACACAGCTGCAGCAGCAGCAGCAGGCAGCGCATTGGTCTCCCCAAAGTCCCGTAACCAATCAACAACAAATGCCGCCTACGACGCCCGGGACGCCCACCTCCACCAGCATGGGCATGCCGTCGCCGTTGCCTGGCACGCCGACAACACCACAGCAGCAACAGCAACAGGCACCACAATTTCTGCCGCGCGCAATGCGGCCACAAACACCTTGGCCGGCACAGCAGCAGCCGCCGCCAACACAACAGCAGCAGCAACAACCACAGCAGCAGCAGCAACAACAACTTGTGCTGCCGCCACCGCAGCAACAACAGCAGCAACAGCGTCAAGTGATTCAGCTGGATGAGAAGACGCATGCGCATTTCATGTCGCTGGACGCGCACAAGCGGGCCGAGTACATAACGAAACTCAACCAGAACAAGCCACGTGTCATGCTGCGCCAGCAGGTTGCCTATCAGCCGCGGCCCGGCGCTCCAGGCGGCGTGGTGGCTGCCACACGTGCGCCCGGTCCCGTGCCGCATGCCACATCGCACATCATTGTGCAGAGCCAGATGCCGGGAGGACTAACGCAACAGGAGCAAATGCTTTGGCTGCAGCAGCAGGGCACACGTCAGGTGGTGGTGCGTGCCAGTGGTGCACCCGGTCTTAGTCCGATTACACAACAACAACAACAACAGCAGCAACAACAGCAGCAACAACAACAACAACAGCAGCCAGGCGCTGTACCGCAGCAACTACCTCAACAACAGCAGCAGCAAACAGTTAGTCAACCGTTTAATCCCAATGATCCCAGTCAGCAAATGTTGATGCAGCGCCAACAGTTGCGTGTGCAACAAATACCCATGCAACAGGCGCCGGCGCCACAGCAGCTGGGCAAGCAGACGGTGCAGCTAATCACTGGTCCGAATGGTCAACTCATCGAGCAGCAGACGATTGTGCAGCCGCAATCCACACCGGGCACGCCAACCACGCCGGGCACGGGTCCAACCGGTGGCAACATTATGACGCAAACGTTGGTCATGTCCGCAGCGGGTAAGTCATTACTGATCTTTATATATCCAGTATAGCTCAAGCAATTAAACTTCTTCTTCTTCAACCTTGCAGCAGCAACCGATGGACAGCAGCAGCAACAACAGCAGACGCCGCAGCAGATGAACCTGAAGACAAAAACAGCATTGGCCAACATGCTGAGCAATCGACTGGGCAACAATGGGGCACAAGCGACGCCGCAGCAGCAGCAACAAGTGATATCCATGAACGATGTACAGCAACAACAACAACAGCAGCAGCAACAACAACAAATTGTGCAACAAGTTGTTGTTAGCGGTGCACCACAACAGCAGCAGCAGCAACAACAGCTGCTACTCCAACAGCAGCAGTTGGTTGCGGCACAGCAGCAACAGTTGCCGTCGGTGACGCAGCAACACGTGGAGCCACCATCCGCTGCTGGCGCGCTACGCATGATGGGTCAACAGCACAATGCTGCTGTAGGTGTGCCCGGACCGCCACGGACACAGCAGGAGCTGATGCTGCTGCAGCAGCAACAACAACAACAACAACAGCAGCAACAACAATTGCTGCAGCAGCAGGCACAGCAAATGCGACGGGTTGTCGGCGTGCCACAGCAACAAATGCCGCAACAACATTTGGTGCAGCAGCAAATTGTGGTCGCACCGCCGCCCAACATGCAACAGCAGCAGCAGTTGCCCGTGGGCGTGCCCGTGCAAGTGGGCGGACCACCACATGTCTATATGCAGGTGCGTCCCGGCCAGCCACCGATACCAATGCCGCCGCGTCCTCAGTTCTATGGACACAATCCAAATTTGAAGTTGCCACCAGATCTGTTCCTGGTCGGTTGCACCTTTTTCATTGTGGAATACGATGAGACAGACAGCGATGAGCTGCCTATTTGGCTGGACACAATCCGGCAGTTTGGTGGCGACATCGAGCGCGTCTACTGCGCGCGCGTCACGCACGTCATCTGCCGCACCCAGCGGCACGGCATGGTGATGCAAGCGCTACGCGATGCCAAGCGTTGTGTGACCGCCTATTGGTTAAGTGATATCTGCTTGAAGCGACAACTGATGCCACCGTGGCAACCACTGCACTTGCCCTTCCCCAGCCAGTTTGGCTATCGCAAACCGCTGGAACGTTACATTATCACCTCGGAGGGATTTGAGGGTGAGGAAGTTGTCCGATTGCAACAAATGGCCGAGGAATGTGGCGCCATTTACACCTCGTATCTGTCCAAAGTGAACACGTTGGTCGTCTGCAAACAGCTCGAGGGTAACAAGTTCAATGCGGCCAAGGAGTGGAATATACCCATGGTGAATGCCCTATGGCTCAGCGATGTCTGCATCGGCAATCTGAGCGGACTCACCCACTACGAGAATCCCAAATATCAACAGTACCCAGTAGCTTCACCATTCCGCATCGAATGCAATTTGGTGCAGCATTTGTTGGGTAAGAAATTGGCATAATCAAATCATTTTAGTTAACTAAATCATTTACTCCCTTTAGCGGCTTGGAAGGCGCCCATTAATCTAACCCAGGATGCGCACGAGCGCGTCAAGCGGCATCTCTCAGATCCCTATGCGCACGAGCAGAAGATCAAGCGGCAGAAACTGTGCGCCTACCAGGAGCATCTGCCGGAGCAGATTGTCTGCATTGAATATCCGCAAACGACAAAACCGCCCAAAGTCATCTTCTCCCAGGTCGCCGATGCCGAGGCGCTCAAAAAGGCCGTCGAGTAAGCAGCACCTAAAAATATTAAAACTCGATTCTATATTTAATAATCAAATATATATTTCTATGCAGACTCCTGGGCGGAATTGTTGTTGATAGTCCTGCGGATGCGACGCATTTGGTGATGACGCGCGAGAGTCGGACCTGCAAACTGATTCAGGCCTGCTGCCACGTGGACTATGTGCTCAAGTCCAGCTGGCTGGTGGATAGCGCCAAGGCGGGCAAATTTATGCCGGCCGATCATTATCGCATCCAGCACATACCCGTCGACGAGAATTTGCAATTCGATCTGGACGCAGTGCTCTGTGCGCCAACGCGTGCCACACTCTTCGCCGGCCGATGTTTCTATGTGACGCCCGATGTGTTTCCCGCACGCGATGAGATCGTACGCATGATTGAATCCTCCGGCGGCAAAGTGGAGCTGAAGCGTCGCAGTGGTGCTGCTATTGCTGAGGCACATCTGCAGGCACCAGACTCGTACATCATTGTTACCTGCCCCACGGATATGCATCTGTGCGCGGATCTAACGCGCCACGGCAATCCCAAGTGTCATATTGTCTCCACGGAGTTTGTGATGAGCTCGATTCTGCGGCAACAGCTCGAAATCGAACCAAATCTGATACATTATCTGTACAACAACAATAACATTTCCAATAGCAGCAGCAGCAATAATAACAACAGCAGCAACAACACCAACAATAGCAACAGCAACAAATCCTAGCGACAAGCTCTGTTTTTCTTTCTGCTGTTGAAAGCTTGACACTGAGCTCAAGTCAATTTTTGATTGATTGATTGAATTGTTTGTTATCCTTAAATCTAGATTACTTGCTTATGCTAGGAGCCCAAGACATTTTCATCGAATCTAGTCCAAACTTTGAATATGTTAAAAACTGGGCATTAATAATCAAGTTGTTCTAGGTCGGTATTCATATATTTACATATATATATATAAATGTAGATAGGATAAAATAGATCAGCTTCAAGTCATAGAACTGATCTATGTAGCTAGTAACAATATATATATATATATATATATATGTAAAACTAGTTTGTAAGCACAAATGTACACTTTTTATATAAGAACATATATAAATTTATATATTATATATTTTTGTAAGTTGATGTCGATTTAAGTGCATATAGTTAACTTAAGAGTATACGAAACGTTTCACAGAAATTGCAATCTATCTGGCTATTAGAAAGAACATTTAGTTAGGCACACTATGATAAAACAAATAAAGCTTATGTTATATATACAAAATTTATAAAAAAAAAAAAAAGAAAAAACAGTCTTGAATTGATAATTAGTTTATTTTTTAACAATATTTGAAAGTAAGTTTAATAATGCATTTGGAATGATCTTTTTTTTTGTGTTATTCTAAAACTATTTATTGTTGTACATGGATGCAATGGCCGGATCCTCTGTCTCGTAGATGATGAGGACATCGCGAAACTTGTCGAGCAGCTGCAGCAGCTGGGAGCGACGCAAATTCTCAAAGTACATGATCTCCTCGAGGTGATGTTCGCTCTTGAAATAGCCCATCTGATACAGCTTCACCAGAAGCGACAGATCATCGACGTTGAGGGAGGCGGGTATGCGACGAATTGCAGCACGATCCGCATCGCTGAACACCTGCAGCAACTCCTTGAGCTTTTGCTCATCCTCTATGGAGTCGAGACTATCACAATTATCCGTGCTTAGCGAGGCTGTCATGCTAAAGTTGGACTTGTGACTGGACGAGGGCTGCACCGCTATATTATCCGAGGCGAGGGAATATTGATCATCGCCAAGGCCACGTCGCTGGGCATTGCGGGGCACCGGCAACGGTTGACTTGACATGCTCAGCATGGAGCCACCGCCATGCGCCAGTTGATCAACATCCTCATCCTCATCTGGCTGCTGCTGTTCCTCCACCTCTTCCTCGTCATGCTCCTCCTCGGTGAGATTGCTGGCCTGCGCACAGGACGCTGAATCGCCAAACTCATCGTCCGCATCGCTGGGCATGAATTGGACATAGGTGTGCAGTTGCATGAGCAGATGATGCTGCAGCATCCACAACACCATCTGGGCCAGGATCCCTTGCCTTGCCGGCTGTTGCAGCGGCGTTGTCAAATGCCCAATCGATGTGGGCAGCGAAAAGTCAGAGATGACCTCGAACAGCGACAGGCCCGCAAAGCGTGTGGAGAACTTCTCGACGAGATGCGAGCGGGTGTGCAGCGGTGCATCCGGTGCAATCACATAGACATTTGTCTCGCACAGCGGATAGATAATGGTCGCCTTGGCCCAGTAAACGAGATGGGAGACGAGCTTGTAAACATGCTCAATGCTCAGATCCGCATTGGAGGCCATGCTCTGCAGACTGATCAACGGATTATAGGCATCCACCAGTTGCCACAGCATGCGTGCACCCGTCGGTGGCACACAGTCCAACAGCTCCGCAAAGTCCACCAGCAGCAACATGCCATGATATGGCTTCAAAGCGCGCAGACAACGATCTATGGTCTCCGGATCGACCATGCTGCCCTTCTTATGCAACTGATGCGCCTTCGCCGGTAAACAGAAGGTCAACGTTAGATTCTGATTCAGAGTGGTGCTCAACAGTCCAGTGGTGCAGAGATCATTGCATATGGATTTCAACGCTTGCGCCAAACTACAGCGTTCCGCAATTAACTCGAGGATGCGCTCCAGCGGTTGCTGCTCCTGCTGCTGTTCGTCGTGGGTGCGCACCATCTGCGCCAACTGCTCCGTTAAATATCCGCTGCGCTGCTCCTCAAACTTCAGCGCGAGTCCCAGTCGCTTGCTCAGCTCGTGGTAACACTTGACTATGGAATAGCTGGCCTGTGCGTGCAGCGCAAACACAATATTGATCAGCATCTGCTGCTTTTTGGCCAGAGCCACTGTGTTGCCGCTGCTGCTGCTGCTGGTTGTGTTGCTGCTCGCAGCTGCTGCCAATGTTTGACTGGCAGCCGTAGCTGATCCCGAGCTCGTGCCCGTACCCGTACCTGGCAGCACATTGATCATTGTTGGGTGACTGACAAAGCGCACATCGTTCAATTTGAGTTCGAATTTTTGATGGCACAGCTGCGGTTTGACTGCAAATAAAGTGGACAGCACATGATCCGCAAAGCCCTTCAGCTGACCCTGACCCTGTCCCTGGACAGGCTGTGCCTGTCCCTGCTGCTGCTGCTGATGATTTTGGCTTTGGCTTTGGCTGTTGGCCGTCTGGAGGAGATCATCTGTGTGGGCAACAGCGAATGGATTTCGCTTCTTGTTGTTCAACTCCTCGCGTGGCTCTTCCAATTTGAGTGTTTGACCCAGCGGCTGGTATGGATAGCGATAGAGCAGCCGATCGCCTATGCTGTCATAATAGACCAACATCACAGCTAAAGGATTTACCTCCATGCCAGCATTAATTATTATTTGCGCACAAAATTGTAATCAGCTGATTTGCATTAAGCTGGCAACGCCAAATGTTATCGATTGGTTACAGTGATAGACAGCGCTCGTAATTACTTGCTGCACAGCACTGTACGTATAACATGCGAATTCGCCTCTGCGTAAAAGTGTCATTTGAGTAAAATAGTATGGTAACATTACCATAAGATAACATTCTTGCGCTTACACTAGAGAAAGAAGAAGAGTCGGAGTAACGCGGAGTGTGAAACGCGTTTAATGGTGTACAATCAACAAATCAATTGTTCAAATTTAGTTATGCGCCCTGCGCTCAACTTCAGCAAAAGAAATGCACTAAAAAATTATGGTGAAACGTGTTAGTAATTGCTTAAAATGTAGTTTTAAAATTTGTCTTATTAGCGTGTTGGTAAAGATGAAAAACACATAGGACGTGAAAGGTAAAATGCGTGCGAAGTGTAAGTGTGAGCGAGATGCCATTAAAGTGTTGGTTGTAGCAGCGGTTTATATACATACTTACATTGTATATTTTTAAGCGTATGTTTGTGTGTGAGTGTGTACGTGAGTACGAAGTGAGGCACAAAATGTAATGAAGAATTGTACAAATCTAGTTTTTTTTTTTGTGTGGTATGCTAGTTTTATTGTTTTTTTCATATAAAGTGTTCAATTAATATGCACAAATAGTTGAAGATCTATTATAAATTAATTACTTTGTGCATACTATTTATTTGCATTAGTATTTGTATTAGTTTTTTATATCGTGGCGTTTACAAAATAACAAAACCCCAAAAGTTTCAATATTAAAAAAATACAACAAATTTTGTGTATATGAGCGGCAATATCCGCGTATAGATTTTTATATAAATACATATGTATACGCATATGTGTGTATATACGTAGGTACATATTTCGGTGGCGCCGTGTGTGTGTGTACATGCATGGCATATATGTATGTATCGACGAACGGACAGACAGACCGAAATACAAAACGAATGTACGTACAGCACTATAAAGTACACTGCGGAATGACAGGCGCAATAGTAATAGGCTAAAGAAAGACAAGGTAGAAGAAGCAGCAGCAGCGCGAACAAAATAAAATAGCCGATAATAGGTGGGATTTTTTGTACTAGTTGGCATGCCTATGTGAGTGTGCTAAAACGGCCACACTATATATAGCTGTCCTGATACAAGTGCGCGCGCAGCAAAGCACAATATTGCCATCTCGCTCTGACACACGCTCAATGTGTTTTTGAGCGCATTTTCGTTATTCCTTTTTGCCATTCGTATTTAATAATAAAATTGATTAATCAAAGTGAAAACGTTTATTTTAGCAGGCAACAAATGATTAAACAACGCCGCCTTTCACAACCACAAAACCCATAAACCTAATAAAAGTGTGTGCGTTTGAAACATGGTAAAAATATGTGTGAAAATCGCAAACATAAATGTTGTATGCAAATCACAATTTAGTGTCGAATAAAATAAACGCGACACTAAACAAAAAAAAATATATAATCGGAGCATGCCATTTTTAAACTAGTGTTGTGAAATATGAAGTGAACCAACATAAAAAACATACACGGTGAGTAAACAAAACAACAGCAATGCGCGCGCAAATCATGCTGTGTAGGGGCAGTAATCTAATTTCATAATAAATAATATGAACACTTTTTGCCAATAAAATCTGACGAGTTCTTGCTGTGTGCGCTAACTTAAGTTGTGTTCTCATCAAAGGTGTTTATAGGATAAAATTAAACGTTATTTCAGTGATATTGTCATTTTAGTTTTTTTTCGCACGGAGGGTCGCCATATTTAATTTCGTACTTTTCCCCCAAAGCGATCTATGTTGCACTCACTCCCACTAATGTGCTTAGCATATAGCTTGCGCGTTCGTTTGTTTTGCTTGTGATTTTCTTTTGTGCAACGTGAAGTTAGTTGTGCATAATTCCGCTCCGCAGAGTTGCCAGCATTACAAAATAAATATTTAATTCTATATTTATGTTTTGCAAATAATTTTACGCATAGTATATCTGAATACAAATTAAATATGTTTTAACTGCAGTGGGTCAATTTCGCTTCGTTTATAACTAAATGCTCTTGTGTGTGTACATTTCATTAGAAATTACCCTTGCATGTGCTATTGGATGCATTGTTTTGTCATGCGCGCGACGGCAGAAAAATAACTCAAATTATTTCTGTATAGTTTTAGAAACAAATTTTGCTTCTTGCCTTGCAACATTGAAATTCAGGCGATTGCGAACTTTCCGCCATATTGAAATTGAATTTCTGACAAATTCCATATGCTAGAATAGCACCGCAGTTGCTTAGATTTTTTTCTCAATTACCTTTGATTTTTTTTCTTCCATTTTTGCTGTACACTCCAAGCGTGTGTTATGTTTTCGTCAAACGATTTATTCTCAAATCTGGCTGTTTACACGCCCGTACGCCATTAAGTTGGTCGCAGTTGTACACTTTATTGGTATGTGTGTGTTCATCTGTTTGTCTCTCTTCTGCGCATAGCCCACTCATCTCATCACCAGTTAATACTCTTTACACATACGTGATTTTCGCCTCGCCTGCCTGCCTGCCCTGTACGATTTTTCGCTACTTTCTGTGCTGTGGTATGAGCGAAAATGAAAGCAAAAGTTGACGGACAAGTTATTACTATATGTTCTTTTTGAATGTTTGTGTTGTATACGAAACTTATATGTATATTATTATGTATACATATATCCCCCAGCCTGAGTCATGCAAGCACAAATCGAAAAATATATATTCAAAAATTCAATACACACCCCCGCCAAAATGCATATATATAAAATACATATAAATATATATATATTTATTTGATTATACATACACACATATGCATACAGAGTTACGGACATGCATCGATTTGAGTGTGTGTGTCGGTACATTGGGTGGAGGAAGAGCAGATGCAAGTTTCTAATTTTGAGCTTTTATTTGTGCAATCTATTTGCGTTTATACTCAAATTCGCTCCCACAATCTATAATGCCAATGGACTCTCTGATGACCACCTAAGCCAGATGTGCAAATGTCAGCAGGCTGTACAAAGTTTATCCAATACATAACGTCGCCAGCGTCTTAAACTATAGAACTATACAAGCGTATTGAAATACACGCGACACCAAAAAAATAAGACGCAATTAGTTGACACTAGCTGCTGGCTGGCGGGCTGGCTGCTGGCATCTGGCATCATGAACAACAAAACGAAACCACATGCAAAATACAAACACAGATAGAGGGAGAATAATGCAGGTGTGTGATTGTGGGTGTGGGTCTGCCTATCTATGCCCACTGTCAATAACAAATTATTTATTTTTTGTTGTAATGTCTCATTGACATAGTGATGCATCAGCAGCGATTGCTAGTATTCGATAGGCATTTGCTATCGATCGATCGTGTTAGCACCGATTCGATTCTCATTTGAATATGGGAAGCTTTTCTTACAGTGATCTAACGTAACTAACGGTGCTGCTCAACCTTTGCATATCAAATTCGGTGAGTCTTTGTTTCATTGAAAAGTAGACAGCAAAGCTTCCAGAAAGCACGGCGCTGTGTCTGCTTGCTGCGAAAAGTTTCAATGTACATTTAATGATGCTCTCTCTCGAACACATTCACACGTACACATGTGTGCCTACCGTGAGCAAATGTTATTTGTTTATGGCGCGCAATTTAGGAGGTGTGGTTTGGGAAGGGTTAATCTTTTTAGTGTTACTCGTATAGACAATTATGACGACTGTTATGGTTTTGTTTGCATTTTTATGATGCTTTTTTACTTTGATTTATAAATTGTGTCGTAGTTTATAAAAAAAAAAACGCAAATACACACAGACACAGTTGCTTGTGTTATCTCGAGCTTTGTTGTTTATGTGTTGGGAAACAAAACGTAAAACGGAAACAAAATGTACAAATGCTCACACACACACATATATACAAACAAATATATATGCGTGTTTATTTGTAATCATGTATACATTTAAATTACACAATTCAATCGCTTCTCGCATAGGCAGAGAGACATATTTATAAATAGGAATACATAGCGAACAAAAATAAGTACGTTTTCTGCATCTCTTCCAATCAGACAGTAATCGAATGGGCCGCTGTAAATCAATACATACGCATTTTCCTTACATATACAAACTAATTTGAAGGCATAGAAAATAATGAAAACAGTCGACTATAAAGTAACCAGTTTCTAGAGCTGTTATACATTATTAATTTGATTTGATGTCTAATTTATTTGGCGCAGAACATTTACAAATTTGCATACATGCCATGCATATTTATAACACAACAAAAAATACACCATACACCCATCATGGGGTTACATAAGCCCGTTGACCGTGCAATTAGCATTTTGCTAAACGGGGGGAAATTGTGCGCTTTTTTTTGCCATCCGTTTCTTTCTTCTCTGTTCCACCTTTTCTCTTTATATATATATATATATATATATATATATATATATTTGTGTGTGTGTGTGTGTGTATATATATACTTATCGCATTCAATTGAGCACTAGACGTCGCTACTGTCGTATGGCCTATTTCAATTAGATACGATATTTTTATAGGCGCAAATCGCCATCAGCAGCGTACTAAGAAACTACTGAGAGCAGCGTCAAGTGCATGCCATGAAGGGGAGATAGACGAAAACTAGCAATAGATAGAATAGAAACAACAATGCATCAGTGGCGGCGAATAAGATGACGATGTCGTCGGCTGCTATGAATGCCGCGCCGGATGCCAAGGCAAAATTAGTGCATTCACTTTTTGCTTTAGCTTAGGCAACGACCAAAAGCATAGGCACACACACACACACACGCATACCATGGCATACACATACACACACAAGCAAACAAGCATACGTGCATTGTAATTGTAAATGCGAATGGCTAGGTGAAAAGCAAATAGTATAAAATTAGAGAAACATGCACAAAGCAGAAATACCACAAATCACAAACACTGCATTTGTCAGACTACCACTAGGCTAATAGCAGGCGAAGAGGAACCAAACTGAATAAAATTAGAGAGCAAAAATGCAAAAAATTAAAGATATTGCACAGGTTCAACGTGTGCTACCCAGAAAATTACGACTGAATTTGAAAAAGGGAACCAGTTTTCTTTCTTTTTTAAGTCAATGCACAAGTGCAGAATGTTGTTATTGGTCTCGTCACAAGTCCTTTTGACTCCACTGTGCGTGTCGCACACACGCATACAATGTAAACAATGCAAGTTCATAAAGGTTTCGATAAGTTTTGTTGTTGGCTCTTCTGTATTTTAACAAGCTGGTACTCGTTTCAAGCTTATGCAGTCGCGAACAGCAACCAAAAAGAGAACGCGAAAAAATACACACCAGTAAATAAAAAAAAAAATTGAGTACGCATGCGTTTGGTTTTGGTCGATGTTTGAATTGCATAAGCTTTAAACTCTGATAGCTGGCAACGCCGTCCTCCGATAGTTTAGAAGAAGACCCCAACAGTCGACTATCGATTGTATTTGGTTTGGTTTGCGAAATAAGTTTTAAATTTACTAATTGCCAATTTTTCTTTTCTTGTTTTTGTGTTTATCTTACAGCAAATGGAATATACAACGAAAGATCCTTTGACGTGTTAAACTTTTGAAGCAGTTTCGTTGTGCTGGATAACAACAAAACAACGATACAACAACAACACTGGGGACAACAAGAACAACGAGAGCAAGGTAGCAAACAAACTGCATTAGCCAAAAAAAAAAAAAATAAAAATCGCGCGCCAATTAGAAAGCGTGCCGACTCAGCAAGAAGAAGAAAGAGAAGAGTGAAGTGAAGAAATAAAACACGCACCGTTCCGTTATGTTTGTAATGGCTAACAATGTAATGTGGCACAGTGTTGGAAATCGTATTTGCAATTTGAATGCGCGCCGCCCACAATTAGCAGCCGCCAGCAGCGGTCAGCAGCAGCAGGCAAACGCCGACGAAGAAAGCATTTCTGGTTATGCATTAGGCCCCCAAAGGTTTGGGGGCACCACCATCACCAACAGAAGCAGTAGCAGCATCCGTAGCAGCAGCAGAAACAGCAACAGCAGTACGACGCGGCAAAAGTCACAAAATCAAAAACAACAGCGGCGGCCGCAGAGGCAAAAGCTTCTAGTGAATAAGATTAATAATAAGATGTCAAGTGCAGTAGTGTTGTGAAATGCCAAAAATTGAAACGCATCAGCAGCAGAAACAACTAAAGAAGAGCAACAAAAACTTAGCACCAGTAAACAAAAAAAAAAAACAAAAACAAACCACGCCCCCCACTCCCTATAAGTACAACAATTGAGTTTTAAACGCGATTCAAAAAAGAAGCGCGCACATACATCTTTATAATATATAATACACATCTATATAATTTTTGAGCAACAATTAAATTTGTAAACATGCCCATGTCTACCACACACGACAAGGTCTTTGTGGAACCAGTCGTCAGCAGCAGCATCGGCAGCAGCAGCAATAACAGCAGCATCAGCATCAACAGCAGCAGAATTGGCGTCAGTGGTGGGCCACATCAGCAGCAGCCGCCTCACATTGTGATCGATGGCAGCAGCATCTCGACACAGGCACAGCTGAAGCGGATAATGCAACGGCGGATGTCAATTCAGACGCAGCCCGCACAAAAGTACGCCGTGCGTACAACAGCAGCGCAACAGTCACATCTCTCACATCAACATCAGCAGCAACATCAGCAGCAACATGAACTGCTTAATCCGCAAATCTATAAGATTGTAACGACAGACGGCAGCACCAGCAATGTCATCATTGATACTTCCGCTGCGGCGCCGCCGCATAACTCCAAACTGTTGCTCAGTAATCTCACGGTGCTCTCCAAACAAGCTCCTTCCATGTCCTCCCAGTCACAGCAGCCGCAGCAACTCAACTATGTCAACGCGAAAAATTTGCCCTATGTAACTGCAACGCCAGCTGCTCTCAAGCAGCAGCAGCAGCAAAAGTTTGGCCCACTTGGTGCCTACAAGGCCGCTACTGCCACACAAAAGCAATTGCAAAGCTATGCGCAGCAGCAGTCGTCAGCAGCAACAACGGCGGCGACGCCGCTAATGCAAAAGGTGACTTTGGGCTCACGTGTTGTGACGCGACTCCAGTCGTATGTGCCACCCCAGCAGCAGCAGCCGCCGCAGATAATTGTGCAGCCAGCATCAGCAGCAGCGCAGCAGAAATATGTTAATGCTGCTATCAATCGGCCGGCGATAACGACTGCGGCTGGTGGCAGCACACCTGCGGCGTTGTTGAAGAAGGCCAATCAAAAGATAACTGTAAAAAGTGTAGGCAATATGCTGCAACAACAACATCAGCAGCAACAACAGCAACAACATCAGCAGCAACAACAACAACAACTAAAAGCATTCATCTGCTCCCAGCAGGCGGCGGCAGCAAACAAGGCTGCTGGCGTCAAACCCAAATTTGTCAAGCAATACAATAGTGTTGGCAACGCAGTCACCGGACTATCCATTGCTGCTGTGCCGCAGCAGCAGCAACAGCAACAATTGCAGAACGCCTACATTAAGCAGCAGCAGCAGCAACAGCATCTGGGACCCACCAAAGTGGGTGTCAGCAAGCTGACAACTAGCAGCGGCACAAAGTATGTGTTGTCGCAGCAGCCGCTGCAACAGTTGGCAGCCAATTTGCCGCAGGGCACGCAACTGCAACAGAAGACAACTGGCAGCGGCGGCTACATGCTGCAGCAGTCATCAACGCCGGGCGCCATCAAGTTTGTTAATTCGCATGGCACCGTCATCCAGCAGCATCAGCCGCCAACGCTTGGTGGTCAGTCCAAGCGCATTCACTACAACAGCACCAGCAGCAGTAGTGGGGGTGCTGACAACACCAACGATCATCAGCAGCAGCAACAATCGTCGCTAATCACCGACGATGTTATGATTGTGAATGGCACCCAGATGACAGATGAGCTATCGGCTCGCATCTTGCAGAGCATGGCCCAAAAATCGTTTAGCCAACAGCAGCAGCGCTTCCAGCAGCAGACAACACCAACTGTTGCAGCAGCAGCAACAGTAGCAAGCATGCCGCCACCGCAACCAACGTCGACGCCCACGCAAATCATATATGGCAATAACAACAACAGCAGCAGCAACAACAATAACAATCTGTTGCTGACGCATTATCAAGCGGCGGCGGCAGCAGCAGCAATGTCGCCCAGTTCATCAGCGGCTGCATCTTCTTCGCCATCATCGGCAACATCCTCATCATATCTGACGGTGACCACATCCAGTGCGCCCTCGGTAAGCATTTCTTCGCATGGGTTTGCCAGCGGCAGTGCCGCAATGTCCTCGTACATGTCGGCAACGGCGGCACGCCGTCAATCGGTGAGTGCGCCAAGCAGTCGAGCAGCATCGCTGGAACGGAAACAGCAGCAGCAGCACTTGCAACACGATGTTGTCGCGTCGGCCATCATCCGCAAGCCGCCGCCCAATGTGGTCGAGTATTACAAGCACAGGTGAGAAATTAATTATTTTATTACTACTTAATAAGATTAATAAAAATAATATAAAATAATCATTCTAATATCAGCCATAGTCTTGGATACTATTCGATATCATCGAATGATACTATCGCATTCTGTTGTCAAGGCTTATTCGATACTTTTTGTTTTTCTTAGTTTCGATCTAGTTAGTCATTTGACAGTTGATTGAATTAACAAGAATTTGTACGAAACAATAATTTGGCTGACAATGCACCACTGTTACTCATCTACTACTACTACTGTTGGCAGAATCAAGTTTATTTCTTTTATCTATTTTATGTAGATCTGTTTCCTTATTCACAACTAACAAAAACCACTTGTATCTCGCTTTCCCCTGCGACCACAGCCTGAGCAACAGCACCAGCAATTTGAGCAGCCTGCGCAGCAACTCCAATTCCAACTCGAGTTTACACAGCACAGCAGCGACACCATTGAGCTCCTCCTCCCTATTGACGACGCCACATCTGACGCCCGTGCATTTGGATGCAACGACGGTAATAATGAAGCAACAACAGCAGCAGCCAATTTTGCAGCACCAGCAACAGCAGCAGTTGAGTGCCAATGAGGAGGAGTTGTACATTGAAGAGGTGCGTCCGGTGCCTGTGCACACACAGGATCTGCGCCTACAGCAGTTGCATGCCATCATGCAGGATCATACCTATGCATCCCAGCAACAACAACATCAGCAGCAACAACAGCAGCAAGTGACAGCCGTCACAGCACAGCAACTGCTGCAGCAGCAGCCACAGCAATGGTCACTTGGTGGTATTGGTGTTACGGTAGCGGGTGGCGCAGCTCCAACAGCAGCAGGCAGCTACAGCAACTACTATGGACAGCAAAGTAAGTCAAAATATAAGTATATAAAACTAAACTTAATTTAAAATTTATTTATACCCAGTGGGGCGACATTTGGTGGACGATGATGCGCACTCGGCTATAAGCGGCAGCTCTCGTTTGGCTGGCGCCGACATTGATCCCGGCGAGGAGACAGAAACGGCGCCCGAAGCCGAGGCCGAGGATGATTCTGTTACGCGCTGCATTTGTGAGCTAACCCACGACGATGGCTACATGATCTGCTGCGACAAGTGCTCGTAAGTATTGAGAGCAACTTCTTCTCTACTCTGATTAACATTGAACTGATCCAATTTTTTGTTGTTCAACAGCGCCTGGCAGCATGTGGACTGCATGGGCATCGATCGTCTCAACATACCGGAAGAGTATCAATGCGAGCTGTGCCAACCGAGGCCTGTGGACAAGACCCGGGCACGTGCACTGCAGCGGCAGAAGCGCAAGGAGCACATGATGCTGGTGGCCTCACAGGCGGCGAGTGGAGCAGCTGCAGCAGCAGCAAATGCCGCAGCAAATGCCGCAGCCTCAGCCGCAGCAGCAGTAGGTGCAGGTATTGGCTCCAATCCGATGGGTGCTGTAGCAAGCGTGACAACTGGTGGACTACTGTACCACAGTCAAGAACAACTGCAGCAGCAGCAACAACAGCAGCAGCAACAACAACAACTACTACAGCAACAGCTGCAGCAACAGCAGCGTCTGCAAGCCGCCGGTCTTAATGGTGGCTTTGTAACAGGCGGTGCTGCTGTAATAGGCGGCGGCATGAGCAACAAGAAGTCAAAGAAAACCAAAGATGGCCCCGCCGCCGCCACAGTTAACAACAAGAAGAGCAAGAAGAACGGCGATAAATTGGCGGGGGGCGGAACAGGCACTGGCAGTGCAGGCGGCGCATCCACAAACACAAAGGCGACCAAGAAAAGCAGTAAACGCAAGAGTAAATTGAGCGGAGATGGCAGCGGGGGCGGAAGCAGTCCCGCCTTAACCGCTGCCGAAAAGCATGCAGCGAATCTGCGTCAATGGATCGAGCACTACGAGTATGCGGTGACCAATCATTATTCGCCAGAGTTGCGCGCCCGCCTCCATGCCATACAGAAGCAACCCAGCCTGCTGCAGAGCATACAGAATACTGAGAATAAGGCGTTACGTCTAATAGCGGGTGGTTGTGCCAGCGAACTGGAGAGGCGTGCTCAATTAATACCCTACGCCGGCGCCAAGGTGCTCATCAGCAGTGTTGATCTGGCGCCGCATGCGCCCATCCATGAGCTGAGGGGCAAGTATATGCTGACGACACAGTTTCGCACACAGAATCCCACCGTTAACATAAACACACCACCGCCGAGTAACTATCTGAATAGCTTCAAGGTGCACAAGACGCCCGGACAGTTTGTGTTCTTCTATCAGATGCCGGGCGTTGAGGCGCCCATGCAAACGCATCCAGCACAGCTGGCCAATCAACAGCAGCAGCCGGCGCCGTTGCCGTTGCCTGCCTACCTCAAGGGACCCGAAGTGTGCGTCGATACGCGCACCTATGGCAATGATGCACGTTTCGTGCGTCGCTCGTGCCGCCCCAATGCCGAGCTGCAGCATTATTTCGAGAAGGGCACCCTGCATCTGTACATTGTGGCACTGACACCAATTCGTGCCCAAACGGAGATTACGGTGCGGCACGAGCCACATGATCTCGCCGCGGTGGAGCACAAGAAATCCCATTCGGCCGTTATACAACCCACGAGCACCCGGTGTGCCTGTGATCTGGGCAGCGATTGTCTCTTTGCCCTGCCATTGGCCGTGCAACAACAGTTGCAGGCGCCACCCGCCCAACCGCGCAGCAGTCATCGCAATAAGGCAGCAGCAGCGGCAGCAGCAGCAGCGGCGGCAGCAGCAACTGCTGCTACTAGCGCAGCAGCTATTCAATTGACCATGGGTATGGGCAACAATATAACTGCGGCGGCAGCAGCAGCAGCTGCGGCAGCGGCGGCAACAGCACGCAATCGTTCCACCTCCTCGAGTGGCGAGAGCAGCAGTCACATGGGGCTCAATAGTCCGCAGCTGAGTCAATTGAATTTGGGCTTCAAGCCCAGTCCAGCATTGGTAACGTCAGCGGCCACAGTTGGCGTAGTCGGTGGCACGGCAACAGCGGCTGCAACAGTTGCCGCTGCAATGCTATGCAATAGCAACAGTAATAGCGGCAACAGCAATAATTCGTGCTCCGTTTCCATGTCGAGTGTGACGCACGATTCGGGAATCTGTACATCGTCGTCATCGCCATCTGTTTCAATACCATCTCCCACGCCCACCCAACTGCAGTCGCCCACATTGCAACAACAACAGCAGCAGCAACATCAACAACAGCAACATACATCGCTGCTGCAGCGCAGTCCAACACAACAGCAGCAGCAAATATTGGCAGCCTTGCCCACGCCCATGTTGCTGTCGCCACAGCGATTACAGAAGCCGACGATCCAGCAACAAGCCTCACTGTTACAACAGCACCACCAACAACAGCACCACCAGCAACAACAACAGCAGCAGCAACAACAACAGGAGCCGCTGGCGGTTATTGCAGCTGCAGCAGCAGCGCAGCGACCTATGACCACTTATTATTTGCAGCCGCAGCAGCAGCAACAACAGCTCAATGTGCAACGACAGCAACAGCAGCAACAACAGGCACATCAGCAGCAGCAACAACATCAGCCACAGCAGCAGCAACAACTTTATGCACGACATCAGCATCAACAGTTGGCCGATGAGGCACGCATAGCTGTGAGTGCGTTGCAAACATTACATGCCACGCCCACGTCGCACATAGTAACGCCCATCAAAATGAGTGCAACACAAGCGCTGAAGCAACCATCAATGCCAACAGCACAACAGCAGCAGCTACTACTGCAACAGCCACAACAACAGCAACAATTGCTTCTGCAACCGCCGACACAGCAACAGCAGCAGCAAACACAATTGTATCAGTCAGCGGTTGTTACGCCCACAAAAACGCCTACCAAATTGACCATACAGCCCATCAACAACAGTTGCAACATTAACAATAACATTAGCAACATAAATAATAATAATAACACAACGCCAGCCACTCGAAAAACACCAGCGAAAGTTGCAGCAACACCAACGGCCGCCAGTAGTCCAGCACTGGTGGATGCAAAGGAAGATGACACTACCTCAACAGCAACAACGACGACAGCAACAACAACAGCAGCGGCATCCACACCAGCAACATCTACGCCAGCCAAGAAAGATAAACCGAAATCACGCGAGGATCGAAAACTGGAGGCCATACTGCGTGCCATCGAGAAAATGGAGAAACAAGAGGCGCGCGGCAAGAAAGCAGCAGGTGGTGGTGCGGATAGTCGCCAGGTGGGTGGCAAGCAGCAGCGTTCAAGCAATTCGCCAGCATCGCCACGCAAACGCAACGCCAGCAGCAATTCGATCAGTGAGCCGGCGGATTCCAGTGCTCTCAGCTTGGGCACGCCAACCACCAGCAACAACAACAATAAAGCTGGTGGATCGCGACGCAACAAGAAGAAGCGTAAAGTGAGTCGCAGCTACAACAATAATAACAATAGCAAACGTCGCAAGAGTTTCAGCGAATCGGATGCGGAATCGCATACAGAATCTGAGCTCGCTTCACCAGCATTGCAGCAGCAGCAGCAACAGCCGCAGCTGCATCAGCAATACAACAACAACGGCAGCAGCAACAACAACAACACTGTGCAGCAGCATATGCAACAACAACATCTGCAACAACAACAACAATCGGCAGATCAGGCAGCAGGATTGTTGCTCGCGCTGGCGCACAACGGTTGCGAACCATTCAAGTCACCAGCAGCAGCAACAGCATCGGCATCAGCTTCTTCCTCCGTCAGCAGCGCTTGTCTCTTAATTGAGGCCGCTATGGGGCCGTTGGAGCAACAACCCCAACATGCCCAACATCAGCAATCGGTTGTTAATCAGTTGCAATCACCATCAGTGGGTGAATTCAAATATCCGCCGAGTGGTGCCAAGACCAAAAAGACGCTCATGTCCAGCTGGTTTCAGCAATCCGAGCAGTGTGGTGAGCACCAACAACAATCCGGTTTGGACAGTCTAGTGCAGGCCGCAATGAGTGAAATAAATGGCTCTAGGGAGCAACTGCAACAACAGCATCAACAGCAACATCAGCAGATGCTCAAACAGCAGCAACAGCAACAACAATTGCAACTAGATTCACCCGCCCCGGCTTTGCTTAAGGTGGAGCAATTTATACATCAGGTGGAGGCGACGGAACGTTTACAGATGCCCTCCGTGCAGAACAACTCATCGGTGAAGAAGCGATGGCTGCGTCAGGCCATCAGCGAGGAAACCACCGATGAGAATCAGCCCCAAGCTCCAGTTACGCCCACACCGAGTATATCGCCACAGTTGCAGACACCGCCGTCACTGTTGCTCTCCAACGGTTTCAGCACGCCGCTGAAAAAGCGACGACTGGTTGTGTTGAGCAATGGTGGTCTGGAGTCGACAGCAGCTGAGGAGCCGCACATTGATGTCATAGGCAGTGCCGGCGAGGAGGAACACAAGGTGGAAGTGGAGACAAAAACGGACATCTTAAAGGTGGAGACATCGCAGCAGCATCAGCAACAGAATCAGTTTGAGCAGGATGATGATGTTGACATTCTACGCTCACCCAGTCCTGGTACCCAGCAAATTGTGGCCGAGGATAATTTGGTGAAGATCGAGCCCGAGGACACGAGTGCCGCTGCGGAGGATGTCAAAATCGATGTGGAGCGTGAAGAGAGTCAGGCGTGTGACAAGTTTGAAGAGCTGGTCAAGGTACAGCGAGAAAAGGAGGAGCAACAGCAGCAGCAACAACAGGAGCAGCAGCTGCAGCCAAAGCCAGAACCGTTGGACGCGCAACAACGGGTGGACAAAGTTGAACCCAAGGCAGAGATTAAGTCAGAACCAGCAATTAAACTTGCTGTCGCCAAAGTGGAACCAAAGCCGGAACCCAAACCAGGTGAATCATTGCTACGCACAGCAGCAACAGCAACAGCAATGCCTGCAACAACAACAACTACGACTACTTCGCTTGTGGATTCTGTAAAGGCGGCGATCAAAGCGCGCACGCCAGCTGTCAAAGAGGAAGAAGAACCGCTCAAGAAGAAACCCAAGCTTGAAACGCCAGCAGCAACATCCACTCCAGCATCTGCAACACCAACAACCACGATAACAACAGCAGCAGCAGTAACAACAATGTCTGCGGCAAGCAGCAAAAATCTAACCGAGTTGGATATTCAGGAACGTTTGTTGTCCTTCCATGCGGAGAACATATCCTATTTGCAGTCGCGCAACAAGAAGGCCACCACCAACAGCAGCAGCAGCAGCTCAAGCAAGAGCAACAGCAACAGCATCGATTTGCCTGTGAAGAAACCCAGCAGCAGCAAGGAGAAGGATGAGAAGCGAGAGCGCGATAAGCAGCAAAAGAAATCGAAAAAAGATAAAAAGAAGTCAAAGGAAAAGGATAAATTGAAGATTGCAGCAATTGCAGCGATGGCGGCGCCAGAGCCCAAAAAGAAGCAGTCCAAAGAAAGCAAACAACTGCTGGCAGCAGCAGCAACATCAGCAACAACAACAACAACAGCAAATGGCAAGACAAAACACAACAACAGCAGCAATAGCAACAACAACAACAACAATCTGGAACAACAGCTGCATTTGCAACAACAATCGGCTCTGCGCCGTCGCACCATGTCCATATGTGTTGCACCAGCCACACAGCCCGGAACAACAACAACAGCCCAAGCGACAACGACAATAGCAGCAACAACAACAACAATAGCAGCAACAACAACAACACCAATAGCCACAGCGAAGAAGCGCCAAACGAACTTTGAACAGGAGCTGACCAAACCAAATAGCCAAATACTCAGCAGCAGTTTATTGCTCAACAGCAGCAAAGCACCCCAAGCAACCACAGCAGCAGCAGCAGCCATTGTAGTTGTTGCACCTAGCACAGCAGCACAGCATCGTAAGGAGAACAATCATCATCATCATCATCATCAACATCAACATCAACATCAGCATCAACATCAGCATCCGGAGGCAGCCATGAGTCTAGCAGCAGCAATTGCCAGTGGCAAGTTGACAGCCATCACTCGGCGGCGTGAATCGATGTGTGGAAGTCGCCAGCAGGCGGCATTCATTGCGGCCGCTCTCAAGAAAGAGAAGAAGGAGAAGAAGAAGAGCAAGAAAAAGGATCGCGAGAAGAAGCAAAAAGACAAGGATAAGGACAAGGAGAAAGATAAAGAAAAGGATTCGACGTCAAAACTAAAGAGCCACAATCAACAGAAGATGCCAACCACAACAACAACCCCATCTCCAGCAACACCCAAAACACCAAACTTAGCCAAACCAGCAACTGGCAGCGCTGTGTCTATACCAATTTCAGCTGCGCCAATTCCAGTGCTCATCACACAACCAACACCAGCAGCAACACCAACAGCAACATCGTTATCTGTACCACTTGTCGTCGGCAGCACGGCAAAACAGGAATTGCCATTCTACAATACAATTTATGGCAAACTGCAGGAGCCGCCGCCGGTGTTGGCAGCATTGTCCGCAAATCCCGCCTTGGTAACCGCATCGCCGCTGGTCAAAATGGCAATCAATAGCAGCAACAGCAGCAGCAACATGCCCAGTTTGGCAGAGTATTTGGAGGCGACCAAAACGAAGGCGGCGTCAACGGCTGTGCCTGCAATCGCTGTTGCTCCCATTGCAACCAATGGCACTGTTGCGGCAACAGCAACAGTTGGAATGCAAGCTCCAGCCGCTGCCGCTGCAGCAATAAAGATTATGCCACCGCCAGCAACAACGCCGCTGAAACTTTACACACGTACCGCCAGTCATGATCCGCGCTTGAATCCCATGCTAACCGTGCCAGAGCCAGCCCCGATGCCCAAACGTAAACTGTCCATTAGCGAGTATCGGATGCGACATCGTCCCTCTGTGGATACACGACCGACGACGACACCGTCAACGACACCGCCAACGACACCGACGACACCACCGACGTCGACAGATCGCCAGTTGTTCGCCAAGCCGCAGACCATCAATAAATGTTCTCTGCAATCTCCGGACCGCTTTCAAGCCGCGATGCGTGAGCGACGCAGCTCGATAAGCATACACCAGAACAAGAACAACAACAGTAGCAGCAATCATCATCAACAGCAGCAGCAGCAACCGTTGTCATCGCCACAGCAGCAGCATCACCAGCAACACCAATTGTCGTCGCAGTTATCGGCGCTGAAGAGCACCACGTTAAAACCTGGGCAAAATTCGCCAGCAGCCACACTAAGAACGGTGAACTGCATCCTGAGCACCGCTCACAAGCTGAACATGTTCGATGACAATCCCAAAGGTAAGCAATAAGAGAGAGCTGCCCCTGTACTTACTCTTGATTAATCCTTTTTTTTTTGTAGGTGGCCACTTTAATGCGGCTCCCACGTTGCTGGAGCAGCAGCAGGAGAAGATGAGCGAACGATCGCGTTGTCTGCAGCGCACCATTTCTTGTGATTCGCGGGTCATTGAGCGCTTGGGCGCTGGACAGCTGGCGACAGCTGCGGGAAGCGGCAGTGGCGTTATGCTGGAAAAGACAACGGCAGCGAGCTCCAGGCGCGATGTTTCCTAGGGACAACAAAGCAAACGAGCGCGCAGACATTGGGTAAGTGGAAGTGGAAGAGAATAACTTTATTGCCTTCAATTGTTATTAATTATAATGATAATAATGATCATTTTACCTTTTGCAGAGTAATCCCTAATGATCAGAAACGGCAACTACAAGGATAAACCAAATATGTAACCCAGTTATTACACTCGAAATAGCAATCCAAATCCGAATGGCATCAGAAATGCCGACAACGCTGTGTATGAAAAATTCTATGATTAGCACAGCGCAAGAGGAGCAACAACAAAAATCCGAAACGGCAGTCAGATATGAAATCCTTATTATTTGTGTTTTAAACGCTATTACTCGCTATAATTAATAATACTTACTTACAAACATATATAATTAGAAATATATATTTGTAATTGTTTTTGAGATTAATAAGAAAAACAGATGACAGCTAAATCAACAACAACATCAACAACAACAAAATAAATTTAAAACTGGAAAATTAGAGAAACCTTCTGCTAAACTAATTAATGATTTAATGGTCGTGTTTTTTCGTAACAATCCAGAGCAACTTATATAATTCTACTCTATAAATATATCCCTATATATATATATAGAATAGTATAGTATACATAAATCCTATGTATATGTATATCTATAAAGCTATACATAGCGCTATAAACTTATATAATGCCTAGATATACAGAAGAAACCCGTACACACAAACCAATTAAAAATGTAGTAAGTTGTTAGTTAACATTAAATTCCCTTTTGTTGTAATCTAATTTAATTGCATACGTATTAATATATACAAATTAATTTCTTTTATTTTAAATTTATTAGTTGTGTAGAGCTCAAGATTTTGTAAACATTATTTATACTTACTGAAATATGCAAAAAGAAAATACGAGTACACAAAATAAATTCATTTATATTTTCTTTTTCTCTAATCATTACCTTAAAATAGTTGTAATTAATGAGCAAAGCTTCGAGTATATACTTAACAAACTGATGAAAAGAAAACAAAACAAATTTGAATTACCATATTTTATTAAACAAAATAGATAACAACATTAACCAGGCTTAAAACGCAAGCAATACTATAAACCAAAATAAAAAGAAAAAAACAACAAGAAAAAAAGGAAAAGCTGTAAATAGACATTTGCAAACGTAAAAATGAACAGCATATTGTTAAATATTTGTAAATAAAAAAATCACATAAAATAAAAGAAGTTATTTTATTGTTAGCTTAAGCGCAAAAACAAACAACAACAGAAAAACAGAAAAACAGAAAACCACAAAAACGCTACTTTAGCTTGTAAGTTGAAACATTGAAAGAAAGAGTACAAAACGCGAGTTAGTTGAACGTAATTAATCTTAAGCACTAACTAAAAAAAAAACATCAAATTTATAACTAAAATAATGTATATAAAAGGTCGTCGCGAATTTAGCCTTAAGTTTGCCACTAATTAGCTGCCCCCTTATATAAATATATATACTCCATATAGTGTATACCACACTCCCAACCCACTTTATAAAAACTAAAAATTAGCATTCCTGTTTTTAAACTTTCGAAGTGCCAGCCTTCATCAGACAGTTTTCATTTTTTTTGCCTTCATTAAAACCATTTCAACATTTCTTTAAATTAAATTTGGGGAATAGCAGCAAACAAAACAAAATAAAAAAAGAAGTAAAAATACCAGTTGACCCTGTGAATAATTATATATTTGAGAATTACAAAACTAAACCAATGGAAACGTTTGGCTACATTTGTGAATTTTTTTTTTATTTAAGATTATTGTGCACAAAAATTAGGGAATAAAATTTAATTTTTAAACATCAAATGGCACACAATATACAAATTCATATTTATGATTCTGGATGGAGTGTGAAAAAGTAACAATTTTGTAAACAATTTGGAAAGCCATCATGAAAAACAATTTTTTCGTCAGAGAAGAAATGATTTTCTTATTATTAAAATGCTCTTGTTAACTTGTATAATTTTTAAGGGTAATCGGATGTTTCTCAGTTATTCATTTTCGGAGGAACTTGTTTTCCACGCGTTTTTCTTTATTGTAAATAAATATTTAGAAACTATAGAAACTATATAGAAATTTTTGTAATGATGAAATTGTAAAATACAAGATGCAAATTTAAGATGATGATTTTATAAAAATATTGTTAATTTATTTAAGATCTGTATAATACTTAAATATATTTAGACATAGTTACATGCATAGAAAACAATTTCGTAATGAAAAAAACAAAAACAAGAGAAAATAATAGTTTTTAGTGAATCACACAAGAAATTAATTATACATTATTTGGAGAAAATTCAATATGATAATTTTTACTGTAAATTAAGTATTTGCATAATTTTTAAGTGCGAATTTGAATAATAAGAGTAGAGTTTTTAGCCTTAAACTTTGGTTTAACTGATGTACATTAAATATGTTAATTATTTACTAAAAACAAGAAAAAACGCAAAAAAAAAATACAAAACACAAAACATGCGCGAATGTTTATAACACTTCCGTCTGTAAAATACATTAAAAATTGAATTCGTAAGATTCTTTAACAATAAACAAAAAATCGAAAAACACAAATAAAACTATAACATTTTAAATATTGTTTTTTTTTTGTTCAATGAATAAATGAAACTATTTATGATCGATTTAATGAAGTTCCATTGAGTTATTGCCAGTTTGTTTGTTTTTTATCATGTGTTGCAATAACATATGCTATTTGCAATTACTTGTTTAGCCAATCTCATATTTCTGTAATGAGAATTGCAATTGCAGGCATATCGTAGATATTAAGCCCCACCATGAAAAACAATGCCAGATTACGTCCAACTCGAACAAAGTACAGGCCCTGGTCATCTAAACTTATCGGTGCAAAGTAGCTGAGGTCACAGAACCCACATATATATATATATCTACATATATAATATAATATATATATAATATAATATATATATATTTGTATATTTAGAAGTATGTGGGTTATTCAGCTGCGATAAGTAGCAAGAAAGAAGACTTGGTGGATTACAAGAGTGTATTGCCATTTGGTGCTTTATTGCTTATTTAAGGCCCACATCGTGAGGCCGTGAGTATAAAAAAATACAAAATATGGAAATTAACCTATTACATTTCCACATAGGTGGGCATGGTCATGACGCCGCAGTTGTTCTTTCGAGCAGACATCAGAATATAACCGTCGTTGCCCCAATAGGTGGACCAAGAGTTCTTCACGAGCCAATAATCCTCGCCGTTGATGGTGCCATAGCCAACGGCTAGTACTGCATGATCGAGTCCATCCACATCATTCTTGCACTCCGGTTCGTAGTAGACGCCATGCGAATAGAAGCTGAATGTCTTCGGTGAGGCATCAATGGCCACAGAGATCGGACCGTGCTTGAGTAAGGCCAACTTAAAGGCGTTGGTATCATTGGCGGTGACATTGACGAAACCCTTGATGGGTGCCACGAGTGTCACATTGTTGACATGACAGTAGCCATCCTGGCCCAGATAGGGCCCGTACTCCTCCTCGGTGGGCACGCCACCAACTTGCATCATCCATTGATAGACACGGAAATCTTCGCCACCATCGCAACCATTGTTGCCATAGCCCCAGGAGCAGTCGATCAGGGCCTGTTGCGATAGACGCACCAGATTGCCACCGTTCTTCAAAAAGAAGGCGCCCTCGAGATGGCCAATGGTGCCAAAGGACCAGCAAGAGCCGCACACCGATTGATCTGCAAGGGCAAAGGATTATTATGATTAGAGAGCGAGTGTGGGATTTAAGAGCTGAACGCACCTTTAACGGGACTGACAGCTCCATAGAGGCGCCAATCGTATTGGGAGGGTATCTCATCCTTGTGCTTGTTGACATCATAGGGGAAGGGTTTGCCCGTGTTGTAGCCACCAGATGATTTGTAGCCGCGACGCGCTCTCAGCTCCTCATCGCTCTTATCGGCCAAATGATTAACGCCCAACTTGTAGCTCAGCTTAGCCCGATTCTTGGAGTGAATGTAACGCAAGTTTTGACGGAAGATGTTCTTGCGATGCTCGTGCTCCATATCATTGGGATAGTCGATGCCATGTTTGTGCTTGAAGTGATGGAATGCCTTCTCCACATGCTTATCGCTGCCGGAGATGAATTCGTGCATCGGATTGAAGGTGGCAAAGTGACCGGTGCCGGGACCCGGGAAACCAGTGCAAGTTAAACTCTCATCGATCTCGAAGACCTCGTTGGGTATATCGTCATGCTCGTAGCTATCATAGTCTAGATAATAGTGATCGTAATGGGAGCCCAACAGTGTATTATATCCACGCATCTCGTAGCGCACAGGAATCGGCATACGACTGGCCGGATAATGCGGCGACTTCTTGTAGCGCACCCACAACGTATAAACGTTCTTCTTCTGCCCAATCACTGACTCCAGCCGGAATTTATCGCACGTATAACCCAAGAAGGTTTCGGTGCCAATCAGCTCGAAGGGTTTCGCATCTGGCAAAATACTTTGAATTTGCACAGGCTGTTCCACCGTGCCGTTCACCAGCAGACAACTCAACTTGTTGAGCTCCTCCTTGGTGGTAACAGGAGTCAGTTTCAATGCAGTGCCAAATTGACCCTCGCCGGCCAATTGATAAGTCTTGACCATGCCCCCATAATAATCGATTCGGGAACGCCGCGTATTCTTGTCATACCAGGCATAGAAAGGTTCAGCAATCTCAGCATATGGAATATAAAGCGTCCCCTTCACTATATAGTTGGCATCCCAGCGAGGAGGTTTTGTGCCCAAAACTGAAACAAAATAATAAAAAATCAAAATTTTACAGAAATTTGCGGTAAACGGCAGCCATTACAATATGTATACGAGCTTCCATGTACATTTTTAAATATATATGCTTACACATACAAATATATATACATGTACATGTCTCAAGCCATGCTTTCTGTACACAGAAAAACACACACTCGCACATACAAGCATAATAAAAAAGCCGCTTAGAAATTTTCACACTGGTTGTCCATGTTAAATTGCGAATTATATATTAGTAATACTATTAATATTACTCACCTGTCAGGGCTAAGCTGGCCAGCAGCGCTAAATTCAACCACAAACGCATTTTATTTATTGTCACACTCTACGCTCAGCTTTTTTTGCTATTGCACTTTGTCACGAATTAAATGCGTCTCTGTCGACAAACGCAAACTTATTGAACTTATTTTATGGCACATCTAACGACGTAAGCTCGCATGAGCAGAGAGTGGCGCACATGAGAAGCCGATAACAGCTGTTATGGCTTAACATGATCATACTTAACAGCACTGCTAACGATTGTGTGTGACCAAACAATGCATATAAATAAATGTACAAGCCAACTATCTAAAAATGTGCCTTATAAAAGTATAAGGCTATTTAAAAGTATATATTTGACGTGCGCACGCAGAGAGGCGAACAGCTGTGCGTCGGTAACTGATTGGGCATGATTTCACACACTCTCTCTGTTATCTGACGCACTCTCGCTGAACGCGACTAGGCTTAGGGGCTGCTTGCTGCCAAGTAGCCGAACAGACGCCAAACTACCACCAAGCGAACAGCATCGCTGTCATCTTGTACTTAGTAAGCACACACAGCAGTGAAAAGTGCACAACTACAATTATGCACATACATATATGTAAATATATATATATGTGTGTTTTTTTTTAGCCCCAAAAAGTGCGCTATAAATGATTAAGTGCGATTTGTGCCGACCTGCAAAATGCATTGTTAATAAAAAGTAAGCGAAATGAGCCAAAAAGCGAAAAGCGAATTGCAAATTGAAACAAACAAAATGCATTAATTAATTAATTGCATTAATTGCATGCTGCGCCTGTGCTTGTGTGTGTGTGTGTGTGAAACGTGTCTTGTGCAAAACATAAATAAATTTGTTAATCAATCGCAAGGATTGCTTACAGTATTATTTATTCTCATAACAGAGAACATCAAACCGGAACCGTAAAAGCAATTTTAAATCAGATTTATATGGTGAGTGTTTGTTGTTTGTTTATCTCATAAGCATGATTATCTATTTAAGGGAGAGTATACATATTTTGTATACATTTTCTAGTTTGACATTTACTGTCCTTACCAATGAAAATTCAATATACACATGATAAAGCCCTCAAAAATTACGAATTAAATTTGACCTACAAAGTTAACTTTAGCTGCTGCCAATTAAAATTGACTTTAAAAATGTTGTTTAATTTAATGATAAATTTTCCATGAAAATAAAATAATACATATGAATAATATTCAAAGCTCGAAAGCTCTATATTAAAGCATTAAGTAAAGTTAAAAAGTGCAATTATTTGAAATAAATTTGCAATTACAATCGCTAAAATTAAATTGTGTAAGCCTTATTAATTATTTAGCTTAAATAAACAATTTATTAGGCTTGACATAGGACAGTTTAAAAACTACAGAGTAAGGACTTTGCCTTTAGTTTCGAGTGCACTTGAAGCAGAGTATTTTACGTATGCAAGTGTAAGTCTGTGTATGTATGTATGTGCTAGTAGATATTTCGCAGTGTGTAACCTACATTTTAAACGACAAACATATAGATGAATATGTACATGAATACATACATGCATGTATAAATACATAGGACAAGTCAAAAATCCGTGACCGAAGTCCTAGTCGTTGTCGTAGGCGCTGCGCTGCGCTGCTCTGCTGACGAATGGTGTGGGAGGCGACGGCACATGTAAATTTGCCTTTATCAGTGCCCGAAAAACATACTCACACACACACACACACAAATGCACGCTTCGCAAAATCTTATATACCATTAGCCTACGCTGCTCTCCAGAGGAGAACGACGCGCACTCTCGCGAGAGTCGCCGACACGAACTGTTCGTTGTTCGCTGCGTTCGATGTTTCCGTTACGAAATATTACACTCTCATTCTTAGGCACACACACAGACCTTTTGTTACGTTAGCCCGTTGTCCACTAAAGCCATAGTCGTGCCTGCCCCGCCCACTCCCATCTTCCTCAAGCGGTTTGCGTTGTGTGCGTGTGGTGCATTTAGTTTCCGCTTTTGCTACGCCATTAGAATTTCCACGCAAAATGTTTCGGCTTATGGACTTTTTAATGGTTCTGGTAAAAGGCGTAAGAATACATATATACGTATCGCATTTGTGTTAGTTGTCCTGTTTTTACTGCAGTTTACTGAATACGCCTAATTACATAAAAAGTTTGACCCCAATTGTTTGTATGTTGTTTTATAATTTAATTATCATCAAATTACGTTTAAGTGACGCATTTAAAAGATTTCTTCTCTAAAAATGAATCAAACTTTACAAACAAAAAGTTTATATATATATTTAAATTATGTCAGCTTAAGAGTAATTGTAATGATATTTTGAGAGTATTTTCATTTATTAATGAACTTAATAATATACTTAATAATATTAATATTACTAATATTTTTGAAGTACATTCACAAATATATCAAATTTATATTTTTAGATATTATATTTCGAAAAGAAAATTGAGGTTTTATATTTAATAAATATTTTATTTAGTCGTGATTTTAAATAGCTAAATTTCAATACATTTATAAACTCTCACAGACATTTCTGAATTTAAAAATACTTTACTGTTGGATTTAGGTTTGGAGTTGTGAAGTACTATTATATTTATAAATATACATATATTTTTAAATTATTTATGTGAAAATAATAGATTTTATTTGTACAGTGAAGTTTTCAGATAGTAAAAACCCATATAAAGTCCACTTCACATTGTCTATAGGAAAAAAAAAACACACACACTCAAAACATACACATTGTATAGTAAGCTATTTTTATGCCATTAGTTCATTGTTTAGAAGACATTATCACATTTTCCTCTTAAGGCATCAGTTACAGATATTAAAATAGACATAGACGAAGGGAAATGGGAGACAGGGGCAGGAGAGAATGAGAGGGCGAATGGAAACCAAAAGCATCATAACTAAAACGATGATTCAGATTGTTGCCACACTTTGCACACTAAGCTCACCCGGCGGGTGGCGAGAATGGGGGCTGAAGTGTCTATACAATTGTCTGTCATGCTGTGTGTCGTCCTGGCTGCATGGGTGGATGCTGGGTGGTATGGGTGGTATGGCAGGATGGGGTTAGGGGCCTATATTGCTGCATGGCAAACACTTGGATACGAGAAGTGGCTTTTATGTTTGCCGCAACCCATCGCTGTGGATTTCCAGTTGTCAGGATGTTGGGTTTGAATCCAAAACAATGGAATCATTGTTGTTGTCTGTTGGTATTAAACAATTGTTGACTGCACCAGTTGTTGGCTGGCTGGCTGTGTGTCATTTTAATTACCAGTTGCTGCTGTTGTGTACTTAATATTTATGGTTGCCAGTTCACACTTATATGGTTAACAGAGTACATGAAACATTTGAAGAGTATGATAAGCAAATATTGATTAAACTTGAATATTCCTTATTATGCATAGTATGTTCTACTAAAACTTTGCATCGTTTCTTAACTAAGGTGTCCTTATTTTCAACAATTTAACTTGGTTTACTTTCTAGGAATAGTCACTTTAATTTAATTTAATTTAAGTTAAGTGTATTTGACTTTCACTTTTTGACAATCAATACTTGAACATAAATCCCTAATTTTATTTTCGTTTATTTCTTTTTTGATTATTGCGATTTTCATGTTTACGAGCTCTCTGCGTTTTCTGTCGTTTCTCCTTTATTTTTATGTTCCTTTTGACCCATTTATTCGTTTCCCATTCCTTTTTTCTATTATTTGTAAGACTTAATTCCTTTTTCCTATCTTTCACGAGCCACTTCGCTCAAGCTTTTCCTGTTCCGCCCAGTTATTTTTCCCTTATTAATTATATAAATGTTGGGCTTAGTATCTAAGTAAATCTGTTAAAACCCACTCAAACCAAGGCTGGCTACTTTGATTGCGTGACATCTTGGCATTCTTGCGTTCCACCAAGAATCATGCCCATGCTCGGACGATAAGCGTACTAAGAAGTAGGAAGGGACGAAATGGGAGTGGTCGGCAGGGGCTGACACCCATCAAAGCGACTGCGAGGATGTGCTCCTTGTCAGCTGGCAGCTTGTGGCTGGAGCAGGCATTTGATGTGGCAGCCCATAACTTTTCCCTCTGTTCTCGTCTTGAGATATTGACAGCTGCTCCCACGGAATCAGTTTGCAGCTACACTGAGAAAAACAATACATTCTAAAATCACAATTACGAATTTTAATTCAAGCACTTATGAAATTTTCACTTATATTTCTTACAAAATTATAACCTGGAATTAACATAATATATAAGAGTAAGAGGGACCAGTGCTTTTATCAGGGTATCTTCGTCGCCATGTTTAATTATCCCGATGCCCCAATCTGATCCCTACGGCACCGACATTTACCGCCCACAGTATTAACATTAATATCTGGCCGCTTCTTAACCGCTGCAGAGCTTTATGCGCCACACCATCACAATTTGCATTGCCTTATCATCCTGGAATAATGCAAAGTGTATGTAATTATAAAGACAGTTCAAACTGATTGAATTCAGACAGCAAAAACAGACCAAACTATCTATACATATCTAAGCAAATCATTACAGTTTCGAACAACTTAGAATAATAGAAAACAGGCCAGAAAATGTTGAATTATTTAGTATTTGTATTTAAATATAACTTCCAAGAAGAATAACCGATCTGCGATTTAGCTTAAGAATACCTACATAATGAATAAGATGTATAGTTCATTTATGGTTCTATATTTTAAATATGTGTATATAAATAAAGTCAACCTTTCTTATCGTATAATTTCAGTTGAATAAATGGGCCAGCGTGAAGACCAAGAACAACTCGCGAAAGTTCGTGTCATAAATTTCTAGCTTGCATAAAATGCAAGAGCCTCCGAGTAAAGTAGAAAGAAGCAACAAACAAGAATACAAATAGTGCATGCAAAACATTTTTTTGGGTCGTATATTTTTCTACTAGTTGGAGGATTGAAAAAGTTGCATGCCCCTCTAATGATGATGACCGCAACACGAACAATTTTACTCTAAGAGCAAATTATATAAAATTATCATGCAGCGCAGGCAGCGGCCAAGTTTGCCACTTAAAGGCAACAACAACAACAACAAGAAGGCTAAACTTGAACAGCACTGCGTGCGGACTGCATGACGTATACGTAATATATATGAATTACGTATACGTAATATGCACAAGATATGGCCATTTGCCAAACACCAACTCAACGACACGAAGACGAACAAAGCTGAATAGAACACATTGAACACTTAAAAAAAATACGACAGAGAAACAACAAAGAAAATACCCTTAACAAATCGCAAAAGTTATAAGAGACTTGCGAATGTGTTGAGGCAGCTGCCACAAGATGACAAAATGGCGAAGTTAACATTGCACCGTCTACTGCAGCGTTTGCAGCTGACGGCGCTGCAGCTGGCCACTAAGCAACAACAACAAGAACGCAACAACAATAGAACGCGGATGGCTCTCTTAGGCTGGCTGCAACTGTGCCGTGGCAATGGACATTATCTAACGCTGGCCGTTCTCATCTATGGCTATCTAATGCTGCATGCCTCTGCCGCAGCCACTGCTTCAATAACAACAACAACAACAACAGCAACAACAACAACGAGGTCAACAACTGCGACCATGTTGGCCCTGTTCAATCGCACAAAAACATTAGATTTAAGCCAAATACAAAAACAAAACGCACAGAAACTAAAACGCGATGTTGTCCATATATCTGACGATGAATACGATGCCAGTTATCCAGATGATATAGACGACATTGAGGCCTTGATTAATAATAAGTCAGGTGAGTTAAGCACTCAATCAATAAATATATGGTCTAGAGCATCTTGAGACCAAATTGATGTAAGCAATTATTATTTTAAGATATACAAATTTTAGCTAAGAATTAAAATACACAATCTCAATCAAATCCACATAGTATATGTATATTCTGATTTGAATTATTTTTCTAACGTTTTTTATCCCCTAAAACCAAATGCAAATTGGAAATGGGCATAATGAAACGGTTCTAAAATGTATAACAGGCAGTGGGAAGTATCTCCGACCCCATATTTATAGATGCTAAATCTATGCTTTAATCGAACTAATTATTATGAATGCTGTATTCTTGGTATCTACTATTTATAAAAAACTGCTCTCGAGTAGTGCTTTATATATATATATATATGTTTATATACATTCATAGATTTCGGGGTGCTGAAGAGCACGTATTTCTTCGCTTATACAGCGCCTGCTGATTGTGGGTTCTGCAATATGACAGACAGGACCTCGCTTCGAGTGTTATTGCTGATCAAGAATATATATCGAATTTTTCATTTGGAGTTAAAATTTTTTAATAAAGATCTGCACTCAAGAACAGTCAGAATTATTCCGTATTCAGGCTGTACTTTATATTTATTTGTGGTAGATACAGCTACCAATATTCTTGTTTGTCGATTTTGAGACAATCAAACTTGATCAAATCATTGAAGTTATAACCGGATTCAGACTGAGTACACTGGTAACGAATAATCACTAAAGTCAGTGGAACTTGATAAGAGTATTGTTCAATGTCTTTCTAACTGCTTCTGATCTGTGTCTGTGCGCAATCCTAGAAAATGTTGGGACCCCGACATTGAACATACAGTTTACTTTTGTTGAGGCCAGCAGAAAAATATGAATTTAAATTGGGTTGACTTTATTTTATACATAAGTCTGTTCCTGATAATCGGTGAATCCTTTTGAGTGCCAGCATCCAACAAAAATCAGGTAAGCAGAGTAGATGTAAATATAATATACCAGGAAGATATTCAAATTTCAATATTTATTAGTCTTCCCAAGCAACGAGGAGAGATGAGGAACAGTGCGGATCATATGCCCATAACGCTAGATAAAACTGCTGAATGAGAGTGATGATAATAGAATATCGATTAGGAATAGGGAAGTTGAAGAACTACGCGAAAAGTTGATGGATCAGCAAGTAACCTTAGCCATAAATAAGACGAACAGTTATCTGCAAACCAGCAATATAGAATTAATCGAGAATAAATTGTATAGACTTAGTTCACAGAAAAGTGATAAGGACATAAGTGATATAATCTCCAGACAAAAACTTAAAATCGTTAGAGATGCATTCAAATCGCAAGAGTTTGAAAAACAATTGGATGAATATAATAAAACCATTGAGCAAAGGGCACAGAAAATATCCAATTTACAAAACGAGGTCAAAAAGTGTGAACAGAAATTGAAGGAGAAACCGGAATTAGATTGCACTGCCTTTGGAGATGCTCCAGGTGTTCATAAAATCAATTCCTCTAATTTAATATTTGATGCCTTATGTGACTCTGAGATAGCAGGTCCTGGATGGATAGTTATCCAGCAGCGAATCAATGGTAAGGAGGATTCCAGCAGGTCGTGGGTCGAATACCGTGAGGGCTTTGGCTCCTTTGATGGTGACTTCTTCTAGGGCTTGGAGAAAATCCATCTATCTATCTACCTATTTCTACTCTCAGAAGAATTTAGGAGCCTGACCATGACTTCATGACCGTATAAATAACCGGATTCTTCCGGTCATTGTTGTTGGTCGGACCAACTGTGTTATTTTATACTCACTTCCAATGGATGTTTCAAACTGTTTCGCAAGTAAATCTCTTGCTGAAAATGAATATCGACAGGATTTGAAATATATTGGGGGTATAAAAATTAGAAACACTTGACCCGAAGTCGGCTAAATACATATTTAATGTAGAATAATGTGTTTGACAGCTTTGTTCATGGTATCTTGTAGTCGAGCTCACTCAACTATCTTGCTGATATAAGTTTACATTTATATATATTTTGAATTTCCATTTAGTAAATAATAACTAAAATGAATTAGTGGTTTGATTTTGTTTAACTCCTACGTAATCATGCAAATATCCAATCTGCATACAAAACATAAAACTAAGTTTGCCTGTCGTTGTGGTTGTTGTTCGGATTTCAATGTCATTAAACAGATGAACTTGCGGATTCTAAACACACAACCACATACACAGAGGGACCGTCAAAAATATACATTGAATAAGTCCGTGAATCATTGCGGCTTAGTGCTAAAAATGGGGCATAGCTTTGCTTATATGCAGATGCAGTCGAGGCAGTTGCCTAAATCCCTACCCCATTTTGGGGTACCAACAAAGGCTAAGTGCAGCACTCAGTAGCTGTTGTGCAATTTATGAGAATTATGATCTTTTGGGAATTAATTCGCCGACTCGATTATACCAGCTATCTGTGTGTGAGTGTGTGTGTGTGTGTGTCTGTGTGTGTGAGTGTTGACCACAATCAACTTGGCTGAAAACTTGGCAAGGTAACCCATTTAAAAGGTCAAGGTAATCTGAATACGACCCGATTTCAGACGCAGATGTAAATAAAATTATATTAAACGTAGAATATTGAAATTATTAGTATGTCATTTTATTATTACTCAAATTTGTTGATTATTTTGAAATAAACGAATTATTATTATGATTGCAGCTAAGGGTAAATATATTGGAGCGCCATGCAACGAGCTGAAATGTGATGCGAAACTTTTGCACGTCAATTGCGATAAGGAGACGCAAACTTGCAGCTGCGAGCGAAATTATCCTGTGCAGCTGGGACTGATAAAGGGTTGCGCCAAACGTAAGATATTAATTAATTAAGCATTTCTGATATTGCTCTATTAAAGTTCGTAGCAATATAAGATCAAATAAAACAGTTTTCGATTGGAATAACCGGTTGTGTGAACTCTCAATTTCTGCCGATTGCAGCTAAAAAACTGGGCGATCAGTGTTTCTATGACGAGACATGCATCTATAACGATGAGAACTCCCTCTGTGTTCAGGTGCGACACAATGCGATGTGTCAATGTGCCAGTGGTTATCACTCGGTCAGCTATACGAAGCCAACGAGGCGCGTCTTTTGTACACCTGGTAAGCTCATTTGTACACTTTAATACCAAAGGTTAAAGGCTGTTAAAATGGGGTTTTATGTCGAGTAGGATCCTTCTTCAAAGATTGATCAAAAATACTCTGTTCATTTTCTTATGTTATCAGCTGGTGTTGCCATGTATATCAGAGTATTTCAAAGTCGGTTACACCCGATTCCCTGATTAAATGGCAGCAGTTATATTAAGACATTATTTCGTTAAAAATAAAAGTGATATTTCATTCTGATAACACCTTCAACTTTTAAGTTATTAATGCTAATAAAAATATTCAAATATAACAAAAAATTATTATTTTTTTGTTGTCCTTTTTATTATCGATTGCAGATCTCAGCGAGCTGAGTTCAGATCTGCCCACATTGTTGGGCGTCTCATCTGGAATTGCGGTGCTGGCGGGTCTCATTTGCATGGTGCTGCATCTGTTTAGCAAGACCAAATATCCGAGGCATCGCAATTTCGGGGATGCGAACATACCGCCGCCCATCCTATACTCCAGCGATACAGGTGAGGGCGACACATGGAGTGAGCTGGTGTGGACGGGAAGGATAACGTATTCTTTTCTAATCCCGTAGGCATTCCGTTGACTGTGCATTCGGCACGCCCGTCGTCGCGTTCGAGCATACGGTCGACGGGTTCGATAGGCTCCTTTGGCAATCGACGCGCCTCGTCTGGCGGCTTGGGCGGCGTCAGTGGTGGAGTTGGGGGTAACAGTGGTGGTGTTGGTGGTGGTGGTGGTGGCGGTGGCAGCGACGGCGCTGGAGCAGGGCCAAAGGGCATACTGGTGTCGACGTCTCGTACAGGTGCGGCTAGATCGGCCGCCATATTGCTCATATCGTGTCACATTACGGCCGTGTCCAAACAAAATTCACGCGCCTCATCGCGTCAAACATCGGGCGCCGGCTGCAGCCAGCATTCGCGCGACGGTCTTGACGATAACAACGGCTCCGGCGGCGGCGGCTCCTCTGGTGGCTGTCGGAGTTGCGAGAGCACTCTCTCAATGAACCGCCAGCTGCAGAAGCAATTGAATCATCAACGGCATCTGCTCAGTTTCGAGCTGTCGCCGGCGAAGACAAAGAATCAGGATAGATTTAGGACCCTCTTGGGCATCAATGATAATGATGATGATGACGATGATATTAATAAATATGATGATAATAATGATGATGGGTTCAATAGCATAGATGCACTAGGTGGCGGTTGCAGTCTTGGTGCCGGTGCCATTGGCGGTGGCACTGGCGGCGGTGGTGCCGAGATGCGTCAATTGCAAATTGGCGCCCTGCCCACGCCGGCGAGTGAAACCCCCAGATTTGCGGTAAATCAACACAGTCATCTTTCAGCATCAATCATCAGCCATCAATCACAAACAATCACACATCATTACAAGCCCAAGAAGCTCACAACTCGCAAACCAATTTTTCTGGTTTTTTTTCCTTATCAGTTTCAGCGAAATCAGGTATTTTATGTTTTCAAACCTCTTTAATTGGGGATTTTTTAATATTTTGATAAGCCTAATTTATTTTATTTCTGGTTACAGGGTATACAAAAATATACATTTCAAAACATCCATGTAATTGTGGAACCACAGTTCATCGGCTCATATTTTTAAGTGTACATTGGCTCATTTCAAAATCATCTCATTTGCATAAATAAAGAAAATTAAAAAAAAAAAAAAAAAACATTCGAAAATACTAATTATTAGTGTTAAACAAATCTTATGTTCTAACTGATCGATGTTAAGTGTGCTTCCAAATCTCTGTATTAAATTTCATGTTTGCTGTTTGGTTTTTTCGTTATCATTTCCAAAAAAAAAAAAAAAAAAACAATACAAAATACAATTTACACTGTACAGATCGAAAACACACAAACCAATTACATCGGATAAGTTTAGGTTCCTTGATTCGAACTATAGCAGTTTTTGTAATTGATAACTTCACACACACACACACAGAAATACACACACAAACACAAACACATTCTCAAAACAAGACACAACCTGATATGGAAAATTGCAGTTATGCCGATGAAAGTTGAAAACAATATATAAATATAGCATATTTCCGAAGACAATTTAATAATAACGGAATAATTATTTACATTCATCAGAGCCACAACAATAATAAATAAATATAATTACATGTACAACTTCAGCTTGACAATATGATATCGAAGCAATATGGCGGTGACTATGTTCCTGTTTCCAGACATTTTTATAACACCATTATCTAATTTTTTTGTAACAAAATAATGCAAATTATAATGAAATACCAACATGCACACACACACACACACATACACATATATACACACACACACACACTAGACCCACACTAAAATTTCCAATCTGCATGCAGCCGATATTGAGAGAACACCCCGAATAATATGATCAATTGCACACCAACCGAATCCAATAATTTTTATTCATTTAATGTCGATAACTTCTGCAAGCCTCTGCCGATTCATTCTGAATGTGTAATATCTATATATACTTACTATGCTGATCTAACTCATTTGTAACAACACATTGTTTCAAGCTTTATCATAAACAAGCCGCTTACTTAATATCAACTTGCAGCATTAACTCTGATCCAAAGCAGTTCTGTTTCAATTTTCGCAATATTCCTGGCCACAACAGTTAAACGGCTAAATTTGTATTTCATGTCAGAAATCATATATAATTACTTAATGAATGGAAAATTATTATTTGTATTATTGTTACTCACAGCTTATATTGCGATTTTTATTATTTCCAACTAAATATTTTGCGCGAATACAAATTTTAGCAAATTTGTTTGGAACAGGCAGCAAAATAGCCATATTGAAAAGTTTTAGATAAAAATAAATTTTATAAGTACTGAATGGCAACAGTGCATTAAATATTGAAAAATTATTTCAAAAATTTTTTTAAAAAATAAGAGAGTATTTGTTAGGAACTTCCCTCTTCATTTTGTGCACTTTGCACGGCTTTTGAGATATTCCAATCGTTTAGTATTTTACTTAATTATATAGAAGTATGCTTTGCCTACAATTTAGTCGCTTGGTGATGGCGTTTGCTCTCTCTCTTTCTCCTCTCTCACTCTCTCTCTCTCTCTCTCTCTCTCTGTCTCTATATATATATATATATATATCTGTCTCTTTTACTTCCTCTTTTTCTGTACAACTCTAGCTTCCTCTCTACCGTTCTCTGCTTCTGCTTCGATAAAATCTATGCTAATTAAAATGCTGCTACCAAAACTAATTTATCTCAAGTTCAATTTTATATATTACAAATCGAATTTTTGACCGCTTGCAGGTTCTCGAAGACCAAGTCTAGCGTCTGTGCATAGCACAAGCTCCTCGGTGCGCAGCTACAGCATGATGCGGTTCGAGAAGGAGACCCAGCAGAAGGAGATCAGGCAGGAGATGAAGCTGCGCCTGGCGCGACTGCAGCAGCAGCAGCATCTCACCCAAAACAAGCCGCAGATAATCATTGGGGAGGCGCTGCTGCAACATGGGGCACTCAGTCGCGTTACAATGCCCACGCCCAGTCCACTGACGCCCAACTCGCTGGACGAGCTGCTGCCATCGCTAGATGAGAATCAGGAGGTGAGCTAACAAACTACTCTCCTACTACCACTATTATCTCTAAAGCCATGCTATTGTCGCGTTTTGGATTAGTATCCACCTAGGCTGGAGAATACATATAAGCAGCTGGTGCAGCCCCAGGCCACAACATCCACAGGATCCACGGGAACGGTTAGCTCGTATGCGAATGGCTATAATGGTCCCTGCAGCTCATCGACTGAGGCTCTCTAGAATTATATTGAATAGAGTATAGCTATAGCTAAGTCATGTACTATATATATATATATATATATATAAATCGTGTTGATGTAATCAAAGTTTAGTTAATGCTTATTGTTAGTTTATTGAATTAAACGTCAAACGTGTTTAGTTATAGCCATTTAGATTATGTGTAACATAGTAAGCGTCTCCTTCGATGGGCAAGAGCTGCTAACTCTAATAATAATATATATATAAATAATTTTCTAGTTGTATGCATCGTATATACAATATTTGATACGCATTGTCATACAATTTTGTAGAAATTATACAAGAACACACAAATTCCATATGAATTTGAAGTAGCAAAGCGAGCTAATGCCATACTTCTAAACTGGATCCAGTTAAAATTGAAGGTTTATATATTTTTTAACATTCAAATGCAAATTCTGATAGTTTGTTTAATTTTAAAGTGAGTCCAGTATTAAAATGTCGTTAAGACCTTCTAAATATCATTTGTAAGTTTTCAAAAATATCTATTATAATTTCACTCAAAAATTAAATATATTTCTTAAATATTCGAATTTTGATGATTTAACTCAACAATAAATGTAAAAATAGTTACCAAGAAAACTTTAAATATTATAATAGAAAGGCAAGTGTTACAGATGTACATATTAATTTGTACATGAGTGTAAATCTATCCAAAATAATTGTAACCGACCATTGTATTATTTAGCTCGACTATATAATTTAGTAATTATCATCTAATAATAATTATTATCTGAAATTACACACTCAGATGACAAAATATTGTAATAATAATGATAAATTAATGAGCTAGTCGTAATAAAGTAAAGTAAATTATTAATGTGAGTTTAGGAGTGGCACACCCTAAAGTTTAGTACTGATTAAATATACACAAATGAATTTATATGAATCGGTTTATATACAATTTCTATATATTATATAGCGAAAGCTACGAAATTCACAATGCAATAATGTAGTAACATAATGAGGCAAGATTTCAATGTGTATGAAAATCTTTCCCATGTCAGAAATTATTCGAACAGATCAACAATTTCAACCCTTCTAGTGTTGGACTTCAATCAAGGGTAATTTCATAAATGAGATGTGTTGAGAAGATTTTGAATTTTGTATACATGTGGGAGCTCGGCCATTAATTTAAAATGAATGTGTATATATTTAGTCGTAGGACTTACAAAAATATTGAATATAGAGAATAGAGTATTATAGTTAATGAGTTATCGATAACTCTAAATGCATACGAATGCCGATAATTATGCAAATCTTTGACTAGATTATAAGTAATGTCTCGATTGACAGCTTTTGCAGTGTTTGTTGTACAAATTGTAATCTGTATTATCTACCAAATAATAAGTGTATTTACTAAAAACAAAGGTCAGGTGAGGGTTCGATAAATTGATAATTTAACTAAATCTACAACCATCATCTGAAGACAAATAGTAGTAGTTGAAGTTAAAGCGATTGGACACATCCGATAACGTTATGAGGATAGTTGTCCTGTTTAGCGAATTATATTTAATTTATGCATTTTCCACATAGGAGTTTCAACTGAATACAATAAATGAATGAAATGTACTATACACTATCCCAAAAAAAAAAATATATATATATATATGTAATAATTGTAAATTTTAAAACCAATATGTAGTAATCGCCTAAATGGTTGTTGAAACTTATGTTCGAGTTTATTAATGTTAAAGTGTTAACGTTTATATAGTCCTTTTGTTCAGATCTGTTGAAGCTGTACTCAAACTATCAATGTGTTGTTTATGATTGGCATTGTCTATATACAAGGTCTGTTACATATCTCCCTATTGTTATACAAAGTAGAAACATATCCGAATTGTGCAATTATATGTTCAGTAAAATCAATTGAAGAAATCGTCAAGTTTCTTTTTCGACACAATATAAGAAATATATATGCCATAAATTTCACAACATGATTTCTATGATGATCTCTACTCACTATTGTATTCTTAAATTCGCGAATTTCCTATCAAGTGCAAGGAATTTAAACTTGTTCCGTTTTCTTCTCCTGATCCAATAATCTCAGACTCAGTAAACATTGTGTAAATACAATTCAGTTGATAAAACATATATGATGCTTATAGTAATAATACCAAATAGTTTATTGGGAGATCAATGAAACACTCTAACAGCTACAGTCAAATGACAGACAGACTCCGTAAATTTGTGAAATAGTTTTAAGTTCGGAAATAAAATATACCAAAGACATACAAATTTGTACAGTGAACGAATTGAAATTAAATTTTGGTGGACATAGAAAACTGATTCAAGACAATCTATTTAATTTGGGATTTTATGCCAATCTCCAGATTTAAAGTCTTTTTTTTATAATTTAATTACCTTTATTCCTTTGATTGAACACACTATAATTTGATGGGGGTTAACAAAGAACTCGTAAAAATGTATTTGAGCAGTTAGTCAACTTCCTCGATGGTTGGGCCACCACTGCCACCGCCACCAGTTCCGCCTCCATTCTGGTTGGACGGCGGCGGTGGCGGCGGCATATTCCCGCCCTGATAGAGTCTGGTCATGATTGGGTTACAGATGCGCTCCAACTCCTGTTGCTTGTGCTCGAACTCCTGTTTCTCGGCCAACTGGTTGGCATCCAGCCAACTGATGGTCTCGCTGCACTTCTGCTGGATTGTGTTCCGATCGACATCGCTGATGCGACTGCGCAGCTGCTCATCGTCCAATGTGGATCGCATGTGGAAACAGTAGGATTCCAGCTGGTTCTTGGCATCGATGCACTGACGTTGCAGATCATCCGCCTGGCGATAGGACTCCGCATCGTTGACCATGCGCTCGATGTCCTCCTTGGAGAGGCGACCCTTATCATTCGTAATCGTTATCCGGTTCGCCTTGCCCGTGGACTTCTCAGCGGCACTAACATTGAGTATGCCATTGGCATCGATATCAAAGGTCACCTCAATTTGGGGCACTCCACGCGGTGCTGGCGGTATGGCGGTCAGTTCGAATTTGCCCAAAATGTTGTTGTCCTTGGTCATGGCACGTTCGCCCTCATACACCTGGATGAGAACGCCGGGCTGATTGTCCGCATACGTGGTGAAGATCTGTGTCTGCTTGGTGGGTATGGTCGAGTTGCGCTTGATCAGCGCTGTCATAACACCACCAGCCGTCTCGATGCCCAGCGAGAGTGGTGCCACATCTAGCAGGAGCAAATCCTGCACAGCCTCCGAGGTGTCGCCGTGTAAAATGGCCGCTTGGACGGCAGCTCCGTAGGCCACCGCCTCATCGGGATTTATGGACTTGTTTAGCTCCTTGCCGTTGAAGAAATCCTGCAGCAGACGCTGCACCTTGGGTATACGAGTGGAGCCACCGACAAGCACAATGTCATGGATCTGCCCTTTATCCATTTTGGCATCACGCAACGCCTTCGCCACCGGCTCCATGGTGCTCCGAAATAGATCACCATTGAGCTCCTCGAACCGGGCACGCGTTACGGACGTATAGAAATCGATGCCCTCGAAGAGTGAGTCAATCTCGATGCTGGCCTGCGTGGAGGAGGACAACGTACGCTTGGCACGCTCACAGGCGGTCCGCAGGCGTCGCAGGGCACGCTTATTCTGGCCAAGATCACGCTTATGCTTGCGCTGGAATTCTTGCACAAAATGATTGACCATCCGATTGTCGATATCTTCGCCGCCCAGATGCGTATCCCCCGCAGTGGCCTTCACCTCAAAGATGCCATCCTCGATGGTCAGCACAGAGACATCGAAGGTGCCGCCGCCCAGATCAAAGATAAGCACATTTCTCTCCCCGGTCGCCTGTTTATCCAAGCCATAGGCAATTGCCGCTGCTGTAGGCTCATTGATGATGCGGAGCACATTCAACCCGGCTATGATGCCCGCATCCTTTGTCGCCTGTCGCTGCGAATCATTGAAATAGGCCGGAACGGTGACCACTGCATCTGTAATGGTGCCACCCAGATATGCTTCCGCCGTCTCCTTCATCTTGGTGAGCACCATCGATGATACCTCCTCGGGATAGAAACTCTTCTTCTCACCCTGGTACTCAACACGTATGCGCGGCTTGCCGCTATCCGAGATCACCTCGAAGGGCCAGTGCTTCATATCGCTTTGCACCGTTGCATCATCGAATTTGCGTCCAATCAACCGCTTGGCATCTGCAAAATTATAAGCAAATCCCAAGCGCATATAATACATTAACACAAATTGAGGCTTGTCTTTATTAGCACTAACGAACAAAAGTTTGGGAACTCTTTGGGGTCAGTTTTACAGATTGTAATAAACGTATTTGAATCGTGTTCGTAATCGCAGCTCTAGGCTAGCCTAGGCTAGGCGGGGCGGGGCGGGGCGGATATTCAGAGCACATTTATGTGGACTCTGAGACTGAAATGAAAATACAAATAAAAATATAATAAAAGAAATCTTTGCATTAAGCTCGCACAAATCTGAACTGATCTGAAAATCATGGAACATGGGACGAATTTGAGCTCTAGATCTAAATCAAATGAAACTGGAAATTTCTGTTGAAAACTGACTACTTGGAGAGGGTTTCATTTGCAAGTTAAGCAAAGTTGGCAACGAGTTATAATTTAGCTCAAACTTGGAATTTATTCACTTACTTCATTAGCTTAACACAAGATTTTTAGTATTTTTTTTCTCTTTCTCTCTCTCTCTCTCTCTCTCTCTATCTCTATCTCTATATGGCTCTCTCTACCCTAAGCAATCCGATTCTGTGAAAATTGTCGAATATCAAATAGCGTACTTCATAAGCCCTATAAAATTGTACTATTTCTTACAATCCTGTGAAAAGTGCCACAGTATCAACTAAGCGCTAAACCTTCATCAACCCTACAAAATTGAACTGATTCTTACAATACTATGCATATCGCCTCAATCTCAACTAATGCTAAACCTTCATCAGTAAAATTTCATTGGCAGTATTTGAATGAAGCAATAAAACAGATACTTTCGTATTTATGAATGTACTTAAATAAGTTGATCTGATTTCGAATTCAGTGCACATAGTAAGCAAGTCAAGTGTGAATATTATCATGCTTATATTCTATTTGTAAATATTTTCGTTTGGCTCAACGCAAAATGTCGCTATAAACACACAGAAGCGACGCTGACACAAATTATGTTAATAAACATTTGGCTATTTTCTGCAGTGCCACTTTCGCAGCTTGTGGAGGATGGCGGGCAATGGGAGGCAGGGAAATCCAAACCAAATAGAATTGACACAACAAGTGAATGCGTCTCATTAAATCAAAGCATTTGTGTGTTTGTAGGGGGTGGTATTGCGGGAGGGGGTGGCTGTGGTAGAGTGCAAAAAAAAAAAATGCAAAAATACATTGGGCAACTACTTTTAGCTGGCTGAGTGCAAAAGCACGAGTAGCCAAACTACAGAAATGCATCTATAAGTATTCCCAGAAGAACAAAACAAAATATAATAAAATAAGATGTGTAATAATAAAATAAAATGTCTACAAATAGTAATTCCTCAAAATTGCGGCACGAATTTCATTCATGAACTGAATCGTTGTGAAAGTTGCAACTTACCGAAAATTGTGTTATTTGGATTCATGGCCACCTGATTTTTGGCGGCATCGCCAATGAGACGCTCCGACTCCGTAAAGGCGACATAGCTGGGCGTGGTCCGATTTCCCTGATCATTGGCAATGATCTCCACTTTGCCATGCTGAAAGACGCCGACACACGAGTACGTTGTACCAAGATCAATGCCAACCGCTGGTAATTTGGGCATGTTTAATGCTGCTTTAATTAGACCAGCAACCAGCGAGAAGAGCACGAAGACCAAGAAGAAGACGTCGTCAAGGTCAAGGGAGAGCGCAAGCACATAGAGAGATCGAGAAAAATATATGAAACTCAAGGTATTATTGAAATCGTATTGTTACACAACTTACCCAAAACTCTATGCCAGTTGGGTTTCTCGGTATGTGTTTTAGAACGCAAACCGATATAGATATAGGGATATGATCAAAAACAAAAGAACGAATGTCAAAATTCGCAGGAATTCGAGTGTTTTCTCTCTTTGCAGCTCCACAGCGTCTGCCTGTTTATAATCACGTTGCCCAAATGAGAATAACACGAAAACTCATCGAACCACTCGATTTTTGCTCTCAATTCGATTTGAAGATGCAACGATCACAGCTGCCACAAGCAAACTGGCAACAACATTTTCGCTGCAAATTGGCATTCTAATGTGCAATCATCGATGCTGCTTAACAGCAGCATAACATTTCACAGTTAAATATATATATATATGTATATATAAATGTATATATATACAAATATATATAAATACAAATATATATAAATACATTTATTTACAGACCCCAGCATAGGCAAAGGTTAAGAGAAGAAAATGTCCGGAGAGAGATGAGAAATCTAAGCTAATTAATTTGAAATAAGTTTGAATACTCTAGTAGAGAGTGCTCGCTAGCAGATACCCTGCACTCAGCTCATATTAGTTTGCTGAGTATAAAATTCGATTTTTTCTGTTTCTTATCCGATCTCAATGATATTGTTACAGTCTTGGTCTTGGTGTATTACACATAAATTGGAAGGCTATATTATTTAAATAAAATAAACTTGATGTGAATATGGTAGGCGAGAACTTATGTTCCAAATGTAAAACGGCTGGCTCTTACAGCATCTGAGATCTGCTGATCAAGAATATATTTGCTGTCTGTACCAATTTAATTTCGAACAATAATCCCCAACACAGAATTAGAATTACACACAATATTTGATCAATAAACATACTTGAATTGGGTGTCTTATTTGTTCCGAACACTTGTCGTTAAATAAATAACTACGATCTTTAACTGGTATCATTATAAAAGTGGCGATTTATATTTCAGAATATCACAGAATCACAGAATCATAAAGCAGTTTTTTGTTGGTTCTGTTTTTCATGCTGGCTGCTTTAGGCGTTATTCTGGCGAGTTATAGTTGCTCCTGTGCCAGTAACTAACGGTCCTGAGGCAACAGCTATTGCCACTGCTGCAACTACTATTGCCCCCGCAACAGAAGCGCCAAAACTAAGCCGCTGCTGGAGTGGCAACAACTGGTGCAACTTGTTTGGTGCACAGCAAAGATGTACAAACTTTCTTGGCTTCGTGATTTTAATTCTTAAATCTACTCGAAATATGAACAAAATATAATTTAAAATTTAAAAACAATAAAATCCTTTGCTTGATGTGGAGATAATTCTAAAATTTCTTACAGTTTTTGTACTAACTTTTTTTTTGTTTTCCAATAATTTATTTATTAACACACACGAATTTAGATGGTGGTTGTGAGAATGTTGCATGGGCAGGCTAGAATGGGGGCTTGTCTATTCCACATTCGTCAGGTTTCTCAAAGACAAGTGCATAGGTGAGCACAGGATGCACATTGAAACCAGCAGATGCTGTGGACAACAGCGAATGCGTCGACGGACTCTCCATGAATAGCATTTCCGCATCAAACTTGCTCCAACGTCCACGCTTCAGTTGCTCCTTAACATACTTCAATTGTCTGTTTATCTAAATACATAATGAGTATTAATTATAATACCAATTCCAGACCGTACATAATTACCATATGCACTAGCATCGGAGAGCGGCGACAATTGAAAAATTCAGCTATAAACTGTCGCACGTTATCCGGATTGGCATTAATGACCTGATGCATTATGACGCGTATGATAGCCCGTATCTTGGAACGAATTATATATATACATGAGAATCGAATATGATCTACAGCCTACCTCTGGATGTTCGCTTATGTAGGACCAGTTGTCCTTGCGCAGCTGCTTCTGAATGTGGTCCAAGCTGCTGTAATGCTTGATCGCATTCGAATCCCATTTAGCCAGATCCAAGATCTTCGATGAATAGCCCCGTTTGTTATTTTGCATAATTAAATGTATATTTATATTACGAGAATTTTGTAATGAATATGAACGACTTTTAGAAATAAATTTGACATAAGGTAGCTGATAAAATCAAATCGAGTTAACTTAACATTTCTGAACAACATTATATAAGACTAATTGTAATACCTGCCTAGAGTTTTTGTTATATGCACAGCTTTGATAATGATGGCAAACAAATACACCTTGAAATTTGTTGTCTGTGTTCCGAACACTTGTCTTTAAATAAACAATTATGCTACGATTCCAAATCGCCATAAAAGAGACAAGATTCTTAAGACTTTTGTTGGCAGCAGCAGTAGGAATTCTTTAAATTGTTTACATATTTTAAATAAATTTAAATGGTGTAATTTCATTCGTTTCGCATAACTCTCGCTTATCGATCGTGTCGAATTTACATCTTGTTGTGAAAAGGTTTAGCGGTGACTTCAAACCCAACTGTTGTTGAGAATAGACGAAGCGTTAGCTTCTAGCCTCAATATCTACTGTTATTAAACTTTATAACGTGGCTGAGATACCTGTGTGTTTTTTATTTCAAATAAAGCTATCAAAAAACTGATGGCGTCAACAATGAAAATCATTGGATTATTTACTGTTGCCATTATGCTGGCAATGGCAGAGGCGAAGTTAACAGCAATAACTCCAATACCAACTGGCGAGCCAATAGCTAATCCGTCCGTGACGACTCCAAAAGTGGATAGCTGCTCGTGGCACAACAACTGGTGCAACTTGTACTTTATAAATTCGCTAGCAAATCCGCCGAGAGGCAAAAGGTGCAAACGTGTTCTTGGTGCCGAGAAATGTTTTCCCTCATCCTAAGCACTAGAAAATTAGATTAGTATATGAACATATTGAAATACAAAAGTAAAATATATCAAATATTTAATGAAAAACTAATTTACGGAACTTTCACATATTTAACTTTTTCTATTATTCACATATTTAATTATATATTCTGTAAAGTTACCCCTATATCAAACATTGTCTTAAACTTCTATATGTGTATGTGTAGGATTTGTGTGTCTTCTTCCTCCGAATCGCTTTCATCTGCAAATTAGTTCAAATATTTAGATTTGTGATAAAGTTTCTGTTAAACAACAAATTGAACATACTTGGTTTTCTTGTCGTCTGCGACTGTTGCTTCTTGCCGCCCTTGTTTTTGGCACGGTTTGGCTTCGCTTTGCCTGGCTTGGCGGCTGACGTTGTTGCCTCGTCCACCTGTTGCTCCTGCGGCAGCCAGGCGATGTCGTCTTTTGTCGTCTCTGCTAAAAACAAATGAATGACAATTAATAAGACATGGTCAAACCTACTTCGACTGCTTCGGCTTCGGCTTTACCTATTATTTTCTTGGGTATTTGCAGCTGTGCCTCAGGGACAGGTTCATCCAGCTGCATAGGTTTAACATCGCTTTTTTGTTCGAGTATTCTCATTCTGTCTGGCGTCTGATCCACCTCCGTCTCCTCCTCCATCAGGTGCTTAAAGCTGAGCTTTGGTCCTGTTTCGCTCAAGAGATCCAATAAGCCCCCCACTTGCTGCGGCTGCTGACGCCGCTCCGCATCCAGCTCCAGTGCCTTGCGTATGAATTGCACCAGTGCCTTGGAGCGTCTGGCGGCGCTGTGGGCGCATTGCATGATTGTGCGCACATTTGTTGGTGCTGTGCCGCCGGCGTTAAGTGTGCACAGCTCCTGATACGAATTAAAGCTCAACACGATGATCGAATCCGCTGCATTTTCCTCCAGCAGCGTGGGATCGACCAATGGCTGTGTGCTGCTCTTGTACACGCAATATGTAACGCTAACAGGATAATGAAGAAAGAGCAATGGCATCAAATCACGCTCCCTTTCGCTATACGTGCGAATCTCGTCCTCGATAAACGAGACATCCGGGCGGCGAAAGTGCATCAGAGCCGCCAGCGCTGCAATTGTGCTGGCATCTACAAAAGCAAAATGCAATTAGATACAGATCAAGAACGCATGCAAATTCTAGTCACCATATAGATTGCCGTCGTGGTTGAGCACATTGACGTCGACACGCACACACCATACATGCTGCTCGGTTGCGATGCACAGCGACTCCAGGTCCAGGCAGCGGGAACTGCGAAATGTCCTCTCTAGCAGCGAGTTCAATGTTAATTGTCGCTGATCGTGTGTCGCTTGCACCTCGTCCAGAAATGCCACACCCTTGATGTCCACATTGAGATGCAACGTACCCTCGTTGCCCCGAGCGATGCTCGGCGTTCCAATGTCACAGCTCACCTGGGCCAGCACCTTTGTGTCGCCCATGGATAAGGCGACTGTGCCCCAATCGGCACCGAAGGTAAGCTTAACATCGCGAAACTCATTGGACTTTCGACCATCGAAGCGTGTGTTCTGCTTCACAGCGGACTGGACGAAGGTACGCTCAGACTTTGACTTGCCAGGCTCGAAAAGATTGGCGTTCATAAACATTATTTTCAATTAATTGTTGTTTTGTGCCGGTATTTAAAAACGTGCCATTACCAGGGATGCACAATCACATTGGTATATCAATGTATCGATATATATATCAAAATACATTAATATAAGCAGTTTTTTTTAAATTGTCACCTTGCCGCTACTTTACTGCCAACTGTAAACTATTAAATTTTCATAATTTATTATTATTATTTGCAAAAGAAAAACCCTTTTGCTTTCACGAGTTAGTCCGCTAAGTTCACAATAGGCAACCAGTGTCAAGCAGTGTTAGCTCAAACGAACCAGTATTGAGAACAAACTGTGTTCCGGACTCATTTCGTTCATTTGAAGTGATTTCTTGTACGACATAGAGAACATAACTTATTTTAATTAGGAAACATGAATTAATTGGAACATCAATTAGCACACATTGTTACAAGCCACTGACTACATTCATTATACAACACATCGCGACTCAGCAACATCATCATGGTAAGCAACAATTCAAGAGCCCCAAAAACGAAAAAAAAAATCCGTCGGCGGCATGCCCGGAAAAATGGAATGTGCATAATAATTGGCCAAAAATAGAATTGACCCAAAAATAGTTATAGTTATATGAAAGGTAGGAATATAATATATAATAGAGTGGTATGTGTTGTTGTTTTTTTTAGGCAGTGCTGGGCGCCCAACTAGTGATCACACTGGTGATGGTCAGCGTAGTACAGAAACTAAGTCCCCATTATTCCCTGGCCAAATGGATACTCTGCCGCACGGGACTCTTTCGCTATCTGCATCCGACGGACGATGAGCTGCGCTCCAAGGGCGGTGTGCCCAAAGATCGTCCAGCCAAAGGCAAACACAAGCAGACAAATGGATTGGCAAACGGTGCTGGTGCCTCAAATACATTTCACATACCGCGCAGCATTGAGGTGGAGCTGGAGACGCTGCCGGTGGAGGAGCGAGATGTGGTGCACCTGCGTTACTTCACGGAATATCAGTGGCTGGTTGACTTTAGCGTCTATGCGGGCATTGTGTATGTGATTTCGGAAGTATTTCACTACTTCTATCCACTGCAGAATGAGATCAATCTGAGCATGGTGTGGTGTCTACTGGTCATATTCTTTGCCCTCAAGCTGCTCTCCTCGCTGACGGTCTTGTATTTCCAAAGTGACGAATCGATTGGGGAGCGCTCCATGGTGATTGTGGCGTGTCTGGTTTATTTACTCATCGCAATGATTGTGCTGATCATTGATGAGCGCATCTTGGAAACGGGCCTGGAGGATGCCTACAGCAGCTTCAATGCCAGCGCATCCAAATTTCTTACCGAACAGGGTCTGCCCTCATCGTGCGTATACATATGTATTTGTCGTCCTTTTATTAATATACATATATTTTTTTTTCAGTGGCCCGGCCTCCAAAATTGTTGTGAAATTCTTCCTGGCCCTCAGCTGCGGTGTTCTCGGCTCGCTGTTCACCTTTCCCGGCCTGCGCATGGCCAAAATGCATTGGGATTCACTGAAATATTGTAGCGGCAATCGATTGCTGCAAGTTCTGCTCAATGTCAGCTTTGTGCTGCCCTTTATACTGGTCATTCTGTGGATACGACCAATAAGCCGCGACTATTTGACTGTGCGCGTCTTCGAGGGCATGCAACACCCGCTGTAAGTAATTAGTATTTGTAACTGAAATATTAATTAATTAACAATTTGATGTAATTTGTTTGTATGCAGCTTAAAGCCACACGTTTTCGAGACACTGCGTCTGCTGCTCGTTGTCTTTGTGGTCATTGTGCGCTTTGCCCTGATGCCCATTTATTTGCAATCGTATCTGAATTTGGCCTATGACAAGATACTCGATCTGCGCAAGGAGGCGGGACGCATTACCAACGTTGAGTTCCAAAAGAAGGCAAGGCAGATTAGTTGCACACTTGCAGATGACTAAACAATTGTATCTTGACAAAATGTATCTTGCAGATCTCATCGATATTCTACTATCTGTGTGTTGTGACGTTGCAATTTGCGGCGCCACTAATTTTGTGCCTCTATCTGACACTGATGTACAAGAGTCTAGGTGGCTTTAGCTGGGCAGGCATTTATAAGGAGACTGTGCTGCTGCAGCACGAATGCGCTGCCGATGGAGAAATAGCAACGCTGCCAGAGACCCCATTAGATCCTAATGGAGGGGAAAACGAATTTAATATTTTACAATCGGCACAGTCATTGCAGACCTCGTTTGCTGGTCTGAAAAATGTACGTGCTGCAAATGTCATATTCGAATTATATTCAAGCTTAAGCTCAAATTATTATTTGCTACTATTTGCAGGTGTTCTCGACGGAAGTGTACAAGGGATTTCTGGGTTTCGCCACCTGGTGGAGTTATTTTACTCTGTTTGCGACTTCCTCGCTGGGCATCGTTTATCAGTCGTATTTTAACAAGACATAGAAGCAGAACTTAGCAAATCGAAGGCGATCGGCGGCACAAAAGGATACCACCAAGGATACCAGAGTAGTAGTAGTAGTTACCACAATTTAGGAGTCAATTTTTCTTCTCCTTCGTTGATATTTTTATTATATTTTTTGTTGTAGTCAGTCGATAGCTCAAACTGATTGTAAATAATATTAATTTATGTGTACTATTTGTTTACCAATATATTAGTGAACGTTTTAAAAAAAAATAAAAAGAACAGCAATTGTTCAATTTGATAACACCATTTATTTCAACTTAAAGCAACTACCACATCAAGGAAAAAATATATTTTCATGCTTGTTTATACACAATTGAAGAATAATTTCATTTTATATTTGATGAATATATTTAAAATATATATTTCTGGATTAATATGTATTTTGATTCTCAAGTCGCTTAGATTTTAGCAATGCCAATGACACCGCAGCCAATGCGAGCGCCAGCATTTCCAGTTGTCTTGCTCAGCTCGTGACCGCCCTTGCCCAAATCATCAGGATCGGCATGGACGACAACTGTGCGCCCAATAATGCTGTTGGCACCAAACAAGGTGATCTCTTTGTCGGTGATGCTAACCGGAGTGGGTCCACTGCCAGTGGCCGTTATGTTGCCTAAATCGCCCAAATGACGAACGCCATCGGTTGGGGCGCCATGCTCCTTCTGGTACGGATTGAAGTGCGGTCCTGACGACATGCATCCGTTTGTATTGTCACCAAATTCATGCACATGGAAGCCGTGCAAGCCTTGCGCCAAACCCGTCACCTCACCGCTAATTTTCACGGGGCTCTTTTCCGACTGTCAAAAAAAGATAACAACAAGCTAATCAGATAGGATATGTTTATATATAAATATGTATATATTATATTAAAAATGCAAGTCATGCGTGGTTGCATGAAACTATATTCACCTCACCTCCACATCTACTGTATGTATTTACACACATACACACACACATGTGCGGAATGTTGTTCTGCTTATATAATTCTACATATCTCAAATGACACAGCACAAACTACAAACAATTGAAATTCAAGTAGCAGAGGACAATCGCATACATACATACACACATACATACACACCCATGTATACATACTAATTAAATAATTCTTATAAAAACATATGGCATACATACATAAAGTGCATATGTATTAGTTTGCGCCGGCTCTTTGACCTTAATATTTGTTGTCTGCCATATCTTTTTCTAGTTTTTTCTATAAGCGCTAAATATTAAGTTATTTACCTCTTGCTCAAAGAAAACGGTGCCCTTAGCATCTCCATTGATAACGCATACAGCTTTGACAACCATTTTAATATATTTCTCTTTTTTAAGTATTTGCTAATTCACCAGAGCTAAATGTACGGCCACCGAACTTGCCAATCTAACAGCGAGAATTGGAATGTCCCATTCGACGTTGAAGTCATCGTTTTTACTATCGATAAAATTACTTGTAGGGACGCAATGTGAAAAATCGTTGCAGGAATAATGCTGAAACAAATTTCGCTTATATACACACTTGTTGAGTATTTTCAGTACAGCTGGTTTCTTTTTTTTTTTGTGTCTGAGTCGAAATCATCAGTTTTTTTTTTTAATTTTTATGTCATAAGCTTGCCGATAATTATGAGAACGAGACTTTCATCAGATTGGTTATCTAAATTTTACAGGAAATTTCGCCCTTCAAACTTTTGCACTGTGAAAGAGTTCTTCATCTAGATTCTCATGTTTTTATGCAAATATGCGAGCTGGCACTCGATTTTAATATTTTTAGTTTTTGGGCCTGATGTGTTAGCTTTCGTAAAGTGGGGTGGTGTAACATTCACTTTAAACTTAACTTTAAAATGGCAATCATAGCTTAACAAATATGAAAGTAGATTCTTTCGCATGAATTCTCAAAGTATGCATTAATAAAAAGTTAAGCAGTCGACAGTCACAAAACTTGAAACTGATCGAAAGTTAAGCTCTAGAAAAAGAAATCTAATCAAATATATTTCAAATCTATCACCAATCTGTTTTCTAACATGTAATATTTATTGCCTGCTTAGTGTAATAACATTAGAAGCATCTAGTATGCACTTTATCGATAAGCATTTCGTAGGCCGTTTTGCAACACTAAGAAGAGCTAAAGGAAAAAAAAAAAACTAAGACAGCTGGAAACAGCAGAAGTTGATATTAATGACAGCAAAATTGTAAGCAGATTTTGGGTAATTCTTTTTTTTTCCACAATCGAAAAATGTATTTTTTACGCTCCTTAACTTATCAGCGGAGATTTCTTATCTTAGATTTGCCCAACCACAAAGCGTTTCCGGAGATAAGTATCAAAGTGGCGAACCTATTCAGTGCAGCAAGCAAAGTCATGAAAGCCACAAGCCAATCGCAAAAGTTGTCAAAGCTGCGGGAGCTGATGCAACATGCCTGTGCCCCCGAGGCGACCGTAATCAGTGCGTATGTGGTGCCATCGGATGATGCACATCAGAGCGAATACATTTGTCCGCATGATGAGAGGCGCGCATTCATTAGCGGCTTTACGGGATCGGCGGGTACGGCGGTTATCACCAATGACAAGGCGCTTCTCTGGACAGACGGACGCTATTATCAGCAGGCGGAGAAGGAACTGGACGATAATTGGACCCTGATGAAGGATGGACTGGCGACAACGCCATCGATTGGCGCATGGCTCGGCAAGAATCTACCCAATGGCAGCACCATCGGCGTTGATCCATGCCTCTTCTCATTTCGTGCAGCGAAAGCGATCAAAAAGGAGCTGACTGCAGCCAATTGCAATCTAATTGGCATCGAACGGAATCTTATCGATGAGGTTTGGGGCGTGGATCAACCGGCCCGTACATCCAATAATATCATTGCATTAAAATTTGACTTTGCCGGCGAGACGATATTGAAGAAATGGGAACGTGTCCGTCGGCAAATGGAGCTGCAAAATGTTAGTGCTCTGATCGTTAGTGCATTGGATGAGATCGCATGGTTTTTGAATATGCGTGGCACCGACATCGATTATAATCCGGTCTTTTTTGCATTTATGATCATTACAAATGACCAAATCGTATTGTTTGCCGATGCCAGCAAGCTGCCGGAGAACTTTGAGGATCATCTATCTCTAAATAATGTGAAAATATTGATTCGTCCATATGAAGCGATTGGTGATGGTATTTGCCAAACTGTTGGCGAATCCAAGTCCAAAATTTGGATATCACCCACCAGCAGCCTGTATTTAAATGATCTGGTGCCGAAATTAATTCGTCATCAAGAGATCACACCGATCACCCTATTCAAGGCCATCAAAAATAGGACAGAAATTATGGGATTTGTGAACAGTCACATTCGGGATGGGGTCGCCTTGTGTGAGTACTATGCCTGGCTGGAGGATGCTGTGGCGAGGGGCGAGCCAGTTGATGAGATATCGGGAGCTGACAAGCTGGAATCGTTTCGTAAAACTAAAGAAAATTATATGGGTCTCAGTTTTCCCACGATTAGTTCATCGGGGCCCAACGGTTCGGTTATCCACTATCATCCCGAGCAGGCAACGAATCGACCCATCAATAACAAGGAAGTCTATTTGTGTGACTCGGGTGCCCAGTATATGGATGGCACTACGGACGTGACGCGTACTTTTCACTTTGGTAATCCAACGGATTTTCAAAAGGAGACCTATACGCGTGTTCTCAAGGGCCAATTGGCGTTAGGATCGACGGTCTTCCCGACGAAGACCAAGGGCCAAGTGCTCGATGTGTTGGCACGCAAATCCCTCTGGGATGTCGGATTGGACTACGGCCATGGAACTGGGCATGGAGTCGGGCATTTCCTGAATGTACACGAGGGTCCAATGGGCGTTGGTTTTCGTCCCATGCCCGACGATCCGGGTCTGCAGGAGAATATGTTCATTTCGAATGAGCCCGGTTTCTATAAGGACGGCGAGTTTGGCATACGCATCGAAGACATTGTACAAATTGTCCCGGCCCAAGTTAAGCACAATTTTACAAATCGTGGCGCACTCACATTCAAAACGATCACCATGTGCCCGAAGCAAACGAAAATGATTATCAAAGAGCTGCTAACCGAAGATGAGATCAAATTGTTAAATGACTATCATCAGTTTGTTTGGGAAACACTTTCGCCATTGTTATCGCAGGATTCATTCACTTTGGCTTGGCTTAAAAAGGAAACCAAAGCCATATAGTTATTATCATTTCGATTACATGTGATACAGTTTTTTCCTTTCTTAATAGCTGTACGACTTTTACACAATAAATTGCATTATATATCCATAAACCAAATTGCCTATCATAGGAGATTTCTATTTGTGAACTAGAAACTTTTGCGGTAAATGCAACGAATATTTTAAAGCTAGTTTGCCACAAATTAATCAGAATTTATTATGTGCAGTTGTATTAAGTGTTGTCGCGTATCCTTGAATTCACTGTTAAAACCAATTCGAAATTGATTTGGCAGTGGGAAATTCCGATTGGTTGAACATTGAACTTTATCAAAGAATTTTATTGCACTATACGAGAATATATATTTGAAGGTTGTTGAATGCCGCCAAAAACGTTTACCGCAATGACAACTTTGTGGATTGCATTATTAAAGTGGGCATCACAACATTCGAATGTCATAAAGCTATTTTGGCCAATGCCTCGGAGTTCTTCAAGCGAATGTTTTTAACTGAATTGGGGAATTCGGCGGCGAAAGAATTTACCCTCACCGAGTATATGTTTACACCTACGATCTAAATTTGCCCAATGCATGTAATAGTGAGACAATAATAAATTTGTCTGCGGAAATCGGTGTCTGGTGCCATCCTTAAGGGAGGACTGTCTTTCCATCCTGAATCTTATCTATTTGAATTGGGACATACCTTCGACAATGAGTGCCTGAATAAATATGTTACTTTGATCCTATTAACGATCAAAGTCCAGCACTTTGCATTATTGAAAATGCCAATTTCTAATATTAGGGAATAAATATGAAATATTATACAAAACCCAAAGTGGTCACATTCGTCGATTGATCAACAATCTATTAAATCAGTATTGCGCAAGAAACACAATAAATCAATCTATTATCTTAACTGTTATCTTTTTAGGTGAGATGATAAAGCGATAATAAATATGTCAAAGAAGAAAACAAGAATATAGATAATCTATTTTTTGCAAGCTTATCTTTATGAAATTTGTTAACTACTTTTTTGCCAGTAAAAGGAGATAATGAAATTTGAAAGAAATTCCAAAATCGATGAACTTTTTGTTGTTGATGAAGATTCTACAATAATGTAATGCTTTGTAAATATAAAAAATGAAATTTTCGAAATGACGAAATAAAACGACCAATTTTGACATTTGCTTTTTTTGTTTTAATACACAATTTGTCCAAACACTTAAATGGGATTTTCTTCATTATTAAGAAATAAAGTGCAATTGTTTTTTCGATTGGATTTTGATTTATACTTAGATGGTTTTTTTTTGCATTATTTTGTATTTGTATCCGTAAATTTGTAGATATTTATCATTTTGTTTAGTTTTTAATATTTTTTGTATATACTTTATATATATATATATTTATATATTGTATATATATATATATAGATATATATTTATTTATATTTAAATCGATATAGGTAAAGGTATGTAGATAGGTAATAATATTCATTCGCCTGTTTGTTTGTTTGTTATTTGTGTGGTTGTTGGTTGTTTTTTGTTTACCCCTATTTTCTCTCTCATTTCTCGCGCATTCGGTCACATAGCTATAACATCTTAAACATCATTACAATAATCAATCGTATAATCTTCTATATATATATATATATATATACACATATATATATATATACATACATATATATATTTAATTTTAGCTTGCTTTTTTTTGTGTGTGTGTTATTTGCATTACTTCGATTTAAACCTTAATTTTTATTATATGTACTTAGAGAGTAGCGTCATCGAGCATATTGAATTCGTCAGAGCTAAGGGTTAAATCGTAAATGAGGACTTTTTTTTTTTTTTGGAAAAGTGTTTACATGCCGTCTTAACCGTTGTACGGTGTTAAACACTTAAAACACAATCTCACAGTTCTATTATTTATAAACACTTCCGTTTCAATTTTGGTTTTTCTTCGCATTTTTTCTCGTTTTTTGTTTGTTTCCGCTTGGATTTCAATGGTGTTTTGGGGGATTGGCAAATTCAATATACAAGATGGAGATACTTTTTTCTTTCTGTTTTATATATATATATAGATTTTTTTTAATTTTATGCTTTCTGGAAGTAGTTTCCTTCAAGTGGGCTTTGTTTTGCATTTTTGCTTGGTTTCTAACGGTTCTGAGTTTCTGCCGCCGCCTCCGATTTCCACACACAGCGTTTCACTGCGAATTACGATTTGCCTTTGTTGTGTTGCTGCTTCTGGATGCGTACGCATCAGAGCACCTCGGACACGTATTTCGGACGCTTGGCCGCTGTGGCATCTGTCGCCGTGACACACTCCTCCTCGGCGGCATCCATGTGACCGCTATAATCCGTTGGCAGCTCTTCGTAGATTATCTCAGAATGCTGTTGCTGCTGATGCTGCTGTTGATGGAGCGTTGGTGGCGCCGGATGCGACACGGTCATTATGTGGTTTCGCTTGAGCGCCATCAAAGCGCCAACACCTCCACCGCCAACGCCATCCACATGCGCCTGCTGCACAGTAACGCCGGCATTTTGATTGGTTACATAGTATGGACTGCCACTGCTTCAATTTACAAATATATAATTATTTCATCTATACAGAATATTTGATTTTAAAAAAAATTCTCACTTGAATTGATTGGAATTATTAGCCATCGTTTGTGGCGGCTGCTGTTGTTGCGGTTGCTGTTGCGGTTGCTGCTGCTGTTGTTGCTGGTGTGCATTTTGAGAGTTGTAGATAATTTCTGAAAGTTTTAATAAAATGTAAATATGAAGCCAATAATCATTATCTATTAGCTGCTTACCAGCATCGGCGGCGCGCTGCTCGAGAGACATGCCGGGTGAGCCCGGTGCCGATTGCAGCACAATGTCCTGAAGCGGTGAGCTCTCGCGTGAGTTATCTACAAGCAGAGAGATTAGATTGTGGAGACTTGATTTGCGATTGCAATTTTACCCATATGACTGGGCGAGACGGGGGCCGAGCGCGGCATTCCGTATGGCGGCCTGAAGCCCTGGCTGCTGCGCTGGCGACGCTTCTTATAGCTGTGATCGATCAGCTTGGCGCCGCTATCCGGATCAATGCGCCAGAACGAACCCTTGCCGGGCTCATCCTGCGAGCGAGCCACCTTGATGAAATACCTACGCAAGCAGAGGAGCAGACAATGAAGATTAAAATTGAGTTACTAGTTTTGTTTAATCAGTCACTTACCTATTTAAACTGAGATTATGACGTATGGAATTCTGCCAGCCCTTGTTGGTCTCCTTGCGGTAGTAGGGATAATGCTTGACAATAAATGAATAAATGCCAGAGAGTGTCAGCTGTTTGTCGGGCGCGGCAGATATGGCCTGAACAATTAGCTGAGCGTAGCTATACGGCGGCTTCTCATTGTGGTTATAACTGGCTGTTGACGGTGTTTGGAATAGATCCTGCTGCAATTGCAAATCACAAAAGAAAATATATTTAATATAGACCACAATCAATCAAGAGAAAGATAGGAAACACTCACCGTATTGTTGTTGCTATAATTGTTGTAGCTATTGGCCTGATTCTGGTGAAAGCCCTGACGAGGACTAGCCGGACAACTGTTGGCAGCGCTTATTGTACCTGCAGTAAGAGGTTATATATCCGCAAAGATTAGTCAATTACACGATTGGTATTATTACTTTGCTATTTAACTAAACCTATTATTAGTCTTTGTTTGCTCGAGTGCAACTACAGCTGCTGCATGCAATAGTTGCCTCATCCTCAGTTTGATCGTTTTTATCATTCTTATTTTGACGCATACGCAACAGATTTTGTGGCAACATAAGCACATAGACAATAAATGCCCAAGTTACCATTGTGTCAAATTTTCAGGTTATAAATAAAAAAGGTGCACAAACAATTTTTTTATTTGCGCAGCTGTGCGCGTAAGGTTTTTAAAATGAAAAGCAAATAGCAGTTGATTTCAACAAAAGCTTGAGTTGGTTGCTGCTAATCAGGCTAGACTTTAAAAACTTTGGTTAATAACTAATAAATTTAGGCATGGCTTGATTTTCACTGCAAATTCCAAGACTTGAAAAACCTTTGCTAATAATAAATAAATTTAAGCAAGGCTTGATGTCAACTGCCAATTCCAATAGGATAAGACAACGATTCCAGTTGGAATTAATTTTGTAGTTTAATATAGAGAAGAATTCCACTTGCCAGTTGGTGATAGATAGGGACTCTTCTGCTCCTTCTTGGGTATTGAAATCTTCAGCGGTGAGTAGATGGCAGCAGTTCCATCGACGCCGCCGCCGGACAACAGCTGTGTGCCAGCAGCTGGCGTTGCTCCGCCGGGAAGCCGCTGCTGCTGCTGCTGTTGCAGCGATGTGTTGTGAAGCAGGTGTTGTGTTGTTTGTGGGAGTGGGAGGGGATGATGCTGTGGCAGCGATTGCTGCTGCTGCTGTTGCACGCTGTGATGCGCTGGCTGCTGCTGCTGCTGGTGTTGGTTGTGATGATGTGATGCCTGCAACGAGTGCAGTTCGTCACGTGGCGGCGGCGTTATTATGACATGGCCAACAGCAGTTCCACCTGCAGCTGCCGCTGCTCCTCCAGCTGGACTGCTTAGGATGGGTGTGGCGGCGGCTGTATCGTTCGCACTGCTATCAGCCGGCGCAGACACAAAGCTCTCAAACTCGATGCGTATCTCGGTGCTCGGAAAACGAAAGAAGCAGCTGCAAAATTGATATGGATTCAAAATGAATTGATGAGAATAGCAAAGCGAATTAACCACTTACCGCTGCGGCAATCGCAGTGGATCCACATTGCGTCGCTGCAGGAAATCATCAACGAATATGCCATTCTTGCTGAGGCACTGCACAAAGAAGGCGCGACGCTCCGGATCGTAGAGCACCTGGAAATGTTTGCGAGAGACCAAATTGTTCTCGGCCACGTTGAAGTGCACCAGGGATGTGGACGAGTTGCGTCCAATCACTGTCACCTCGTCCGTTATGTGCAACAGATCCTCATTGAAGCGTAGTACACCAAAAGCAGCTGCATTTGCTGCTGCTGCTGCTGCCGGCGGTGAACTCGATCCGACTACAACATGGGCGTGGGCATGGGCAGGTGGGTGGTTTGCTGTGTGGTTGTTGTTGTTATTATTTTGATTGGTTGCCAATTCGGCGCTGCTATTGTTAATAGTATTGTTATTATTATTGTTATTATTATTATTATTATTATTATTATTATTGTTGTTGTTTAACGCTGCAGCGGCGCCATGATGAAGCTGCAGCATGTCCTTGGCTATGGCAACAGTTGCCGCGTCTGCTGCTGTTGCTGCTGCGGAGGTGGGTGTGTTTAAAACGGTGTGTACCGTTACAATGTGATTGTTGTTGCTGCTGCTGCTGTTGCTAATGTTGTTGTTGTTGCTTATATTGGTGGTTGTTGCTAGTGTTGTCGTTGTTGTTGTTGTGGCAGCCATTTAGAGGTATCCACTTACACACTGACTTCTGCTTTCGACCTTTGCTGCTATTTTTCTAGTATGTTCGTAGTAAAACTAGAAATTTCAAACAAATTATTATTGTTATTAATCTTATTTTTAATTTTGTTATAATTATTAATCTTATTTTTATTCTTATTATTTTTCTTAATGTTGCTATTCTTGTTGTTACTATTCTTATTATTAATATTATTATCGCTGATAAACAAGAAAAATATTATTGTACACACACACATGCATTGGTTTTGTTTATTTATTTATTTTTATTTTTGCCTTTGGCTTTTATGTTTCGTTTCGTTTTCCTTTTTGCATGTAGCGCGCTTAAAAGCTTGTTGCAAATAAAACAAGCTCGTGTTGCTCACCGACCAACCGACCGATAAAAAAATTAAGATAATTAATTTATTTGTGTAGCTTTTCACGCGTGTTTCTAGTTTTTCTATTTTTTATTTTATGCTCAAGGTTTTTCGTCAGCCCAAAAAAACACACGCAAAATATTTTCCAAATATACACACATACACATACGTACACAGCACTCTCTGTATAAGCAGTTTGTCTTCGTCTCCTACTTCGCAGAGACCACTACACACGCACACACATACATAAATGCGTATATATATATGGAAACACATGTACTTACATTTCGTTTCTTTTTCAGTTTTTGCTTTGCTCATGTTTTGCTACCATAGCCGCTCACATACTCATATACATGCATACATACAAACCCGTACTCACAGCACTCGGCAACAAGCAAAAACAACTCTCCCAACAATAAAAACAATAATAACACTACTACTACTACGTTGCGGCACTACGTGAGTAAACGAAAACACACACACACGCATGCACGGCAAAACACAATGCGTTGGGAGAGGAGGCGTTGTGCGCGCGTGCGCTCATTTTTTTTTTATGCGGCATCAATTTGCCCGGGCTGCAGCCGCAGAGAGAGAGAGTACTAAGCCCCAAAAACATAAAGTTAGCTCTCTATGGGAGCAACTACCGGCGGCGCAAGGCTACACATAAATAAAGCTCCAAACAAGCGGACTACGTTTTCAGATAGAAATTGATATTTTTCTATTGTGCAATGCGAGAGATGAGAAGATCAGAAAGTGCTCAATGCTGCCTGCAACGTTCTGTTTACGCTTGACAATTAGTTGTCTCAATGTGGCCAGTGTTGCCAAATGTATCAAATTATGAGAAAACGTGTTTTATTTTCATTATATTGCATAAAATTTTACGTATTTGTAATATTTTTATTTTATTTTGTTTATTACGAATTGCAATTTGCAAATAATGCCTAACAAAACAAAACAAATAATAAATAAGAAAAAATCATATATTAAGTTTATTTGCTATTATGTTCAATTGATGAATCGGCAACGATTGACAGTTAAAGTAAGTTTATTGAGTTTTGTTGGCAACACTGTTTTAAGTAGCGTGCTCACTTTGTTTTTTAACAGCAATCATATGAATGGATATTCATACATATGTACATACATACGTACACATAAAACAAATGTATTAAACGTATTTATATATTTATATACATACATACGTACGTAAAAAAGGACTTGCTCCCACATGGCTCCCATTCAATCGATTGGAGATTGCATGCGCTAACATGCAAAATGAAACCAAAATAAAATTAACGAAAAACAACGTAAATAATATGCTATAAAAATAAATACAACAAAGCAAACACACAAATACATACGCATACACATACATACATACACACATACATGTGCACGTACGTCGTTAGGTCACTGCTACGATTCTGCTACCTCGCATCAGCAAAACAGAAACACAATAAATAAATAAAAACACCAAAATACACACACACATAGGCATAGGCAAGTACGCGCGCATATATACACATAAACAAGCACACACACACACAGTAAGTTATGTATATATGTGTACGTGTGGGCATATTGAAAATGCGTAAAAATGCCGCTCGTTGATTTTTCAGCTAGCAACGGAGCCGAAAAAAAATAAAAAAACAAACGACGTCGGCGCGACTCCACCTGCTTGACTATACACACACGCGCACACATGCATATACATACACATTTGTATGTATATGCAAAGCATGTGAAAAATGTAAATATGTATTTTGTCTTGTTTGACTGTGGACAAAACGACAGACCAAAAAAACAGTAAACATACGAAAAGCACACTTTTCACAATGTACATCATAAAGGCATACATACATTCATATGCATATATATTATGTGTATATATGAATATGTTGCGTCGCTCGTTGGTTGGCGATTGCGTAAACTTGCCGCCCGCTTTTTTTTTCTTTCCACCTCACACTAAAATTGTACACACAGTTAAGGGTACACACACACACACGTATACACACTCTAACAACATACATACATACACATATACATCACTTGAAACATGTTCCAAAATAACAAATACATTTTTATTTATATTTCTTTCGATGGCTTGAATTAAGTTCTACTCTGTTTTCTCATTTATTTATAAATACGTACTATTCTTTGTTGTTGTTTTTGTTGTTACATTTGATTATCAAACTCAACTGTTTTTGTTTTTTTTTTTCTTTCTTTTTATTATTATTTCGCTTTAGCTAGTATTTGTTTTTGCGTTTTCTATTTTTTGCACAGAAAATTTAGCACACAACACGTTTTTTCGTGCAGTTCGTTCGCCACTCAGCGTTCGTATGTGTGAGCGTGCGTGCGTGTGTGTGTGTGTATATCAACAGCATGTTTGTGTGTGTATATTATTTTTCTTTCTATCAGCTCGTTCGCCTTGTTTATTATTATTATTTTCTTTTTTTTGCGTACCTCTTTTTAACTGCCCGTTCTCGCTGTGAATGTATTTGTACAATGTATTTTCCAAATTTGCTTAACACCCTAAAATTTAGGTTTAATTTAAACGTGTTTTGCGCACTTTTTCACAAATTTTAATGCGGTTTTTTCCTTCTTTTTTCCAATTCTTATTTGCTTGCAGCGCGCTCCGCAGCAGCTGCCCACACGATGTGACTATTGAGAAGAAGAAGCACATACACTCCAACCCTGAAGATGTGTTGAACATTTTGCCTCAGCCAATTTTGAGCAGGCACGCATGGTCACACACACACAGCTGTTCTTAACATTAACAGTGCGCAGCAATTCTGTTAAATGTTTTCGTAACCAAAATTGGAATAATTTTTATGCTGTTTCAAATCTGAATTAAAAGGAATTTGCTGTGTAAAATGCAAAGTTTAACACGACTGCTCGCCAATTGCAGCTTGCAACTGCAACAGCAGCGCATAGTGACAGCCGCAACCCTTCAACTGCATCGCAGCAAAACGAAACTCGTCGAGAAACCAAAACCGGGTGCAGGACAACAATTTCGTCGCATTGTTCACTTTCCCGAGGAATATACTGTGGAACCGCTGAAGATCACACATCTGGCTGGGCGAGATCCGCTGAGTGGTCGCCTGGTGGCCAAAGGCATTGGCGGTGGCATCAAGCAGCAATATCGTTGGATCAAATGGGTGCGCGATGGTCCAGCTGAGGGAGCTCCCCAAGAGGAGCGAGTCGTTGAGCTGCTCCGCGATGGTTGTCGCACGGCAAAGGTTGCCCTGGTTGCGGTCGGCGATCAGCTCAAGTACATACTGGCGACGGAGAATATGCGTGAGGGCGATATACTGAAAACTTCGCGAGTGATTCCAAGGATTCCAGGTGATTGAGTCAATGGTATATTCAAGTAAATGCTGTATTTAAACACATCTCTCCATGCTGCAGTGCGTCCCAATGAAGGCGATGCTTATCCGCTCGGCGCTTTGCCCGTCGGCACACGCATCCATTGCCTGGAAAAGAATCCCGGCCAACTGTGTCATCTAATCCATGCCGCCGGCACCTTTGGCACCATTCTGCGCAAATTCGATGACAAAGTCGTCGTTCAGCTACCCTCAAAGCGGGAGTTCGCCTTCGATAAGATTTGCATGGCAACGGTAGGCCGCTTGTCCAACATCGAGCACAACAAGGAGCATGTGGGCAGTGCCCAGCGAATGCGTCAATTGGGCAATCGACCGCGTTCCGGTTTGTGGCAACGCAAGCAGGGCAAACATGGACGTAAAGTACGCCGCTTGCCACCGATGACGACAATTGCACCGCCAGCTCTGCCCCAGGAAACGGAGCTCAAATTGACGCTCAATTTGTGATTCGCTTTTGTTTTTTTTTTACAATTTATATTTACTAATTTCTATGTAGAGCAGATATAGATATAAATATATATGATCCGCATTATTTGCGCGTCTTCTTCATGGAGAAACCGGTGCCGTGGAAACTGTCGGCTTCTTGGCCAGCGCCCGTCTCGTCGCCAGTGTTGGCAGCGGCCTCCTGCTGGACACGATCGCTGATCGGTTTGATGGCGCGATCGAAGCGCAACAGGCCAAATTGATAATCATAGTCTGGGACGCCACGTGGCAGCATCTTCTTCAGCACCGGCGTCTCCAGCTGGCTGTCTTTTTTCTTCTTACCATCGAGCCGCACGCCGGAGCCCTTGAACGTCTCCACGACCTCCTCGAGCAGGGCAGAGCCACCAGCACTAGCGTTACTGCCACCAACTCCTCCACCGACAGCTGCACCTGTTTCTCCACCACTGCCTCCAGCTGCTTGGTTGCCCGCCAGTTGCGCTGCCTGCTGCTGTTCGCTGTGATCTTTGTAGCCGACGGGCGCCTCAAATTCCACATTCATGTCGCACTCAATGATGCTGACCGCATTGCCTGGCTTCGTTTCCAGCACACACAGCTCGTATACCTTCTTGTTGTACTTGATGGCGATGACATCGCCTTTGGTCAAACAGGCGAAATTACGCAGAGCATTTTCCAGCACCGCTTTGGGATTGGTTATGTCCAGAAAATCGGTGCTATGCGGTTGGAATTTCGAGAATGTTGCCACTTGCAGTGATACGCTCTCAATGCTGAGTATGTCACCCTCCTCGAGCAGCAGATTGTCCATCATCCAATAGGGTAAATAGCATTTACCCTCATCCGCCACAAATTCCAAGACGCCGGCGTGCGAAGATCGAGATTTCTTTTTGTTAGTCAGCTTGAACAACATCGGATATTCCACATTGAGACGTGTCAGAGAATCCAGCGCCGATGGTGGCATTATAACTGCAAAATTTTACTTTCAAATTTAAGTTTCATTATTTGGTTTTACCATATTTATTTTACGTACTTTTTCCGCCTTTTTCGACGTCGGAGCGTTCGTTGCCGGGCAGCATTGAGACGGAGAAACATTTGTAGGTGGCCTGAAAACTGCGTCCGCCGTCGGGGAACATCATGTTGAAGCCACTGAAATGAAACATTGCGTCTCCCTAGCACACACCAACACACACACTTTCAGATTTATATATTTGTGTTTTGGAATTTTTCAAAAGTTTCTTTGTTTCTTTTTTGTGACAATGATTTGCTCGATTTTTTTTCTGTTGTCCTTCTTATGTTAATGCACATAACAGTCTCCCAATAACATCAACATCAACTGTTCTTAACAGTTTGGAATAACTTATTTCTATCAAATACTAGCACTGCTTATTTGTGCATACATTTTAATAGTATGAAATTTAAATAAATTTGCAATACCCTAATTGCTTCACATTTTTAAAGTTTATTTGATTTTTTGTATAGTCACGATTTGCTCGATTTTTTTTTTAGTCTGTTTTCTGTTATTACATGTAACCCTCACTGCTAACAACATCAACTGTTATTAACTGTGGTCATATTTTATTTCTAATATAAAATATCACTAAATATTGTTAAGATTTGATATCGTTAAATTCATAAGATTTAATTTGTTGAACAATTACCAAAAAAATTTCAAAACGATAAATTTGAAAGCGAAATATGGCTTGGAGGAATTTTGCTGTTATGCGGTGGAGTCTTGCGCTATTTATCGATTAATTGGTATTGAGTGTAACAACATATCGATAGCAGGAAATATCGTCATTCGCAGATAGCCGGTGGTCGCAGCAGTGCGCGCGCGTTCGTCACGCTTTAATTTCACATCCAATAAATTGTGATTTGAAAAAGTGCTGCTGTTCAAGTGAGTAAACTTCAACTATAAGCTACAGTCCTATAAAAAAGGAAATCTTAGTTATCACACTCCACAATTCAATGTTCATTGTGTGCGTATATAAGTGGCACGTAGTTATTTATATATACGCCTGTGTATCCTTGTGTAGTCCTGCTGGCGCCGCGTGTTTTTTTTCCCTAACAGTCCTCGTGTCTGTCTCTGTGTGTGTGTGTGGGAGTCTGCGTGCATGTATGTGTGTGTGCTTATGCATATACATATTCAAATTAGACATATTTTCTTCATGCTTTAAAGCGATTTGAACAACAATAAACGTAATTAATTTGCCGCGAAAAATCAATAAATGATTTGAACTTTTAAAGGGCTCAAGACAAAAAAACAAAAACAAAAGAAACTTGCTATGCTTCTCCTTCACAATTGTAATTCTCTTGTGAATATATATATCGCTGGTACAGTTATTTGATGTCCTTTGCATTTGCATACACGGAGTACAGTTTGATATGCGTTGCTGCCATGTGCAGCTGTTTTCAAGTTTGTTATTGTCGTTTCATTGTTGCGCAGCTGCTGCAACAACAAGAACAGCAACAACAACACTGCGCATAATCCAATCAGTCGTATTTTATAGTATTGACAATTTATTGGTTATCCCTTATAAGTAATGTTATACCTCTACACACCTCCACTCCCCCATAACAGCCTCTTACGTGTCATGATTCACAAGCGCCTCTCAGTCTGCGACTGCTTCTTCTTAGTCTTCGATTCCTATTAGAATTTCACATGTTCAAAATAAGTGTTTTACAGTTTATCGCTTGCTTACTAAGAAAAAAAACTTTCGCAATATTTTCAAGAATTTCATATATATATATATATATATATATATATATATATGAGTGTGTATGTGTGTGTTAAGCTTAGGCGGACAAAACATGCGTTTGACATTGAAGCCGTCCGCTTGGATGCTGCTATGACTCAGTGACCGTAAAACTGTACCGGCGTATTTCACAATTTCTGTATATATATATATATTTACATATGAAATATTCAATATGAGAAATATTTTATATTTATTTCCTTGCGCTTACGTCAAACAAGGAAAATACATATGTACATAAGCCTATATGTATATATATGCATGTGTATATTTGCTCAATTGCAAAGAAGCAATAATTTCTCTGCATGGATGATATCATAAATAAACAGAACAGAATGATTGGTTGCAGCAGCTGAAGCAGCAACCACCCCAACAAGGAATGGAGGAAAAAAGGGTACAGACAATAAACACAATTGCAGCTCAAACTGTTGGCAAAGTACAGTTACCAGTCAACTCCCCTCACCTTTGATTGGCTCATTTATAAACATTTAACGCATTTCGTATAAGCTTGGCTTTTTTTTTTCTATTTGTGCTTAGCTTTTGTTCCAGCTTCGCATTTGCTTTTACTAATGTAAATTTTGTACTTTTTTTGTGTGTGTGTGTCTGTGGACCATTAATAAGTTTTAGCACGCTCCCAAAAAACTTTTAAATACCCTTTGCTTCCATCTAAATAAGTCAAATATTTTTGTTTTATTAAGATGAGTCTATCAACATCGGAATAACTTTTATATATATATATATATATATATATATCTATGAATAATATAATATATGTATAATATAATATTTATAATAAAATATATACAATATAATATATATATTATATATATATTATAGCAGTGATGATATATATATTATATATATATTATAGCAGTGATGATATATGCGGAATTTTTTTTTATAGAGTATTTCATAGTCGAGCCAATTGTTCTTGTTGCTAATTTTTTTTATGGTCGCCATGAATATATATTTTCGGAATGTTTTTGTTGTTGTTGTTCTGGCCTGGTAACGTACACGTTTTCATATCAGACGACAAACTCGTGATTTTGCAGTAGAAAAAAAAAACAAAAAGTAAAAAGCGAAAAACAAGAAATGAAAGAATGGAGTGACTGGCAAATAATATACAGACACACACACACACATATATACACACATGTGTGTGAGTATTTGTTGAATATATGTATGTATCAAAATTTTTAAGTTTTGTTTTGGCGATAATATTATTTTAATGGGACTTGTGGGGTGTTGTGCTACAAATATACTACTTATTAGACTAGAAATTTCCATTTGCAATTTCGAACAAGGGGTTGACGAAATGGATTCAAGCTGATTTTATGATGAATGTCTTTTTTCCCTCCCGTCGCAATTGCATATATATTTCGCGAGTACAGTTGAGAGCGAAAAAACATAGCTAAAAAATGCTGAATAACGTTCTTTAATTTAGTAAATTGTTGAACCTGTCATAAATTGGTATTCACTTTAAACTTTCTTTCTACTTGTCAATTTCCACTCAATTGATTGAATGTTCTCATTGTTGTTATTGTTGCACTTTACGTAGCACGTGCTCGTTAATTACTTTGCTGCTTGTCGCACACACACATATACACACGCACACTCGGCTCACTCATGCATAGATGAAAGCATATCCAATTCCACATTATTGAGTTGAATGGAAATTTTGCATGGCGCTCCGGTGTGCACATCTTGAGGGTCGCTGCTGCTGCAGAAACCTCTTCACCTGTTTTGTGATTAACCAACAAGCGTTGACCTTGAACTTGGCGCTGTGCAACCACCCGAGTAGAGTCGAGGCGCAACTGTTGGGCGTTGAGGGTGGAACGGTTTAGGAATGGGGCGCTCTTTTTTTTTATTTATTCAGTTTAACAGTTTACAGTTTGGTTTCTTGGGTGCAGTGATTCGTCCTTGAATGGAATGCGGCAAATTAAATCAATAAAGACGAATTAAAAGCAATTTTTAGTTGGCAGTGTCAAGGCTGGCGCCGCAGCAACCAACTATATTTCTTCCCGACACCCAAACAAGCAAGTCTGTTTTTCTGCTGTTGATTTGTAGTTATCTATTTTATAACTTTTCAAGTTTCAAACTGTATTAATTGGCATTGAACCACTGTGTATAATAAATGCGAAGTGTTTGAAACAGTTTCCCTTTATGTGCATTTCATTTGTTTGCTTTAAATACTACGTGTTTCCGGCCATTTGGGTAATTGTTGGTATTATTGGCAGTTGATGGATGAAATATAGTCTTCTTTTGAAAATATGTATAATATAGGAAAGAAAAATATATTTACGCAACTGCTGTGAAATATATTATTATATTATTATATTTTTGCATTTTAGATATTTTTAAATATAATATATTATTTTAACAATACAGAAAATCTAATAGTCATTATTTTTTGTTATTATATATTTCTATATGTATTATATATTTATTTCTATAGGTACTGGATATCTAATAGTCTTTATTGCTTGTGTGTGTTTTCTGATTGTTTACTTGACGTCATTCATATAATTTAGTATGGCTGTTGAAATCAATGGGGTTGCTTTTAAGACCCCCCAGTTAAACCCCCCTACCCTGATCCCCATTTTTTCTATCCAATTTTTAAATGGCACGGCTAAAACAGTTTTAGCAGCACTGCAAACGTTGCGTGTTGCGTGTTTTGTGTCTATTTTTAGCCGAACATACAAAATTGTGCCAACAAATTGCCAACAATTACTATTTTCACAATTATTCATGCAAAATTCGAGAATATATCAAGTAGTCGAAAGGGTGGCACAGGGGGTGTGACAGACGTCACTTTTGCAAATTTTGAACTGGACAGGTAAAAAAAAAAACATAAATTGGAAGATCCTGAGCTCATTTTCTTGGGGCTTCATTGTCCTTTGGGTCCCTTTTAAGAGCTCTTTTGTTTAAACATTGCTATTGTTTAAGCACTTTCAGTCTGTTCTGTGGCAGATATGAAATTTCTAGAACCAAAAATGAGTCGGCAATTTATTATACCCTGTACTACTTATTTTTATAAAATGGGTCTGCACATTCTTGGTAGTTTTTAATGGTATTTCGAATATTATTGTAGTTTTTTTTTTATGTTGTAAGCATTTAAGCTTTATTGACGACTGATTAAACATTTCATTAATTTTCATTGGGAACCCGAATAAAAAACTGGATTAATTTGAAGTACAATGATGAATATTATAATCGGCTTTGAGTTAGTCTTTTAGGCATTTTTATGCTCTGCCTTATTTAATAAGCGGCAAATACGAATATTTTGTAATCTATAAAAAAAATCTCAATTGTTAGTCTTATTTAGGTGTTCCATACAAAAACAATTTTATTTGCAATGAACAAACGATCCATTGATGCTCGTTTCCGAGAAATGTAAACATTCGGCATTAACACAATAAATACGCGCACGATTTTCAATTATCTTACCCTTATCTTTAAAGCAAATTAACCATTTAATTTCAATTTGAAAACAAAATCGCTGAGGGTGACTCACCTTTGTATTCAGAAGGTATATTTTGAAAAGTATATTTTTGTGTCTTTCTAAAAATCACCTTTTTTCTTTACATTTTTCAAAACTGTTGAAAATATATCCGGTTTTCAATGTGTATTTTATGTGTGTAAATTTAGAAAATATATCATAGCTTTTTTGATACCTATTTAAAAAAAAATTCATTTAATTTAATTTGTTTTCTGAATTTACATAAAGGTTTTTAAAAATAAATTCTATTATTATCCAATATATTTCTGATAAATAGGAAAAAATCCTTACTTATTTTCAGAAATTGTTTTTTGTTATTTCAAAAAATATGAAAAACTATAGTTTTCAGATTTTTTTTGAGTGTATTATAACTACACACACACACACTACTTACCTAAGTATTTGGAATGACCTTAATACACAAAAATTGCAACAATTTAAGCAATGTGCAATTTTCAATTATTCAATTATTCAATTATTTTGTAGCAAATGTGCCTAATGATGGATCAATAACTGCATTAGGGGTAGTCAGTTAGTTATTTATTGAGTTGCATTAAATTGACTAACTGAAACAATTTATCTTGCAGACATGGTGAATTTCTTCTCTCTGACGTGGAAACAATTATGCTGTCCTAAACGTCAGGTAAGATATCAATTATTTTATTTAAAGTTTAAATTCTATTTTAACATTAATTTTTAATTGTTCAAATTTTTCTTGCAGTTAAACAAGGCAACTGCCATCAGCTCCTACTCAACATAACAAGAAACTTCTCTGAAACAACAAACACAACAACAACAACCACAACAACAACACTAACTCCACTTACACAACAACATCAGCAACAACAACAACGCCAAAACAACAACAAAAACAACGTTAAATCCAAATACAACAACAACAACAACAACAACAACTAAAGGAAAAACAACAGCAGCTGCTACAAACAAGAAAAATCATATTATTGCTAGTTTTTCCAAGGGATTCAACACAAGTGGTGTTAATTACAAGTTGCCAGTGGAGTCAGACACAGAGGTAGAGAGAGCAAGCGAGCGAGCGATAGAGAGAGAGAGAGAGAGGGAGTAGATTTTTATTAACTTATTATTATAAATCTTATTATCATAATTAATTTATTAGACAGTGTAGTCTAGTGTCGTCCAGTGTTGTCGCACTATTACAATTTGTGTTTAGTCTTTAATATTAACTTATTGCATACTTTTAGCCAGACAGCTGAGCCGAGCTTCAGTTTTTGGCTTTAGCTTCAGCTTCGATCGAGGAGGCTCAAATAACAACCCGACGGGTTAAAGTTTTTTGTTTTGTGTGCCACAACGCGGACCGTACTTCTAATTTTCATTATGAAAATAACAACAATGAAGTCTAAGCGCAAATATGGCTGTTTAGAAAATATTTGAAAAGAATTTTTTAATTATTAATAATTAAAATTATTTTCCACATATATTTTATTGTAGTATTTGTATTTTATAATTTACCACAACGTTTCTTTTGCACAAAAAAAAAAAACAAAAACAATCCCTAAACCCGTCCAAAAATTTTACACACACAATTTGGGTTCGAGTAAGCAGACAGACAGACGGACAGATTAGACAGGCAGAGAGTTGGCAGAAGTTTTAATTAGGTTGCAACAAGAAAAAAAAAACAAAGATGGAGAGCTACTCACCAGATTTGCTATGGATGGTCATTATTGGCTTTCTGATTGCATTTGTTTTGGCCTTTGGCATCGGTGCCAATGATGTGGCCAATTCCTTTGGCACCAGCGTCGGCTCCGGCGTTCTAACCATACGTCAGGCATGCGTGCTGGCCACCATTTGTGAGATTTCCGGCGCTGTTTTAATTGGTATGCGAGCAGAGTACCAATTTTTCTTCATTTGCATACTTAATTCAATCCTTTATCCATTACAGGCTACAAGGTGTCAGATACGATGCGAAAGGGAATACTCGAGGTTAGTTTGTACGAGGGCAATGAGGATGTGCTGATGCTTGGCTGTGTTTCGGCGTTGACAAGCAGCGCCATTTGGTTGCTGGTGGCCACCTTTTTGAAGTTGCCCATTTCGGGTACGCACAGCATTGTTGGATCCACGATTGGTTTCTCGTTGGTGGCACGCGGCATGGAGGGTCTGAAATGGTCAACGTTGGGCACCATTGTTGGCTCGTGGTTCATTTCGCCGGTGATGAGCGGCATTGTTAGCATTATATTGTATTTGGCCATAAAACGTTTCATCTTGTGCGCCCAGGAGCCGCTCAAGGCCGGCTTTCGTTCGCTGCCCATTTTCTATGGCGGCACGTTTTTCATCAATGTGATTAGCGTGGTGCTCGATGGCCCCAAGTGTAAGTTGCAGCCAATCGCTACTGCCTGGCATATTTATTAATAGTTTTGTATACTCCTAGTGCTTTACATGGACAACATACCTGCTTGGATAGCGTTGAGCGTTAGCGTCGGCTTGTCGCTGCTGGTGGCGCTATTGACGCAGTTGGTCGTTGTCCCACTGCAGCGACGGACAATTGCCAAGAAGCTGCGCGCCCAGCATCCAGTCAAATTCAATTTCGAAGACTCTGTGGGTGAGTTGTGCACTGAAATTCGAATTATTTAAGGACTCTTTTTAATCATGAACTTATCCTGCAAAAGAATCATCGCCATCGGGCAGCCCCAAGAAGCAGCGCCGTCCGCTGTCGCTGGTCAGCGAGGGTAAACCGTTGCCGGCTATTGCCGAAATCACCGAGCTGGTCTCGCTCAGTGACAATTCACCGAGAACGTTTAAGCTGGCGCCATTTGGCCTCGCTGCCAAGAATAACAATGCTGCGGCTGAGGACTACCGCATCGATCCGGAGCTAATACGCAAGGCGGAGGATCTGCTGGGCAAGGCGAGTCTGGATAACACAGATCTGACTGTGACCAGTTTGAACTACATCGATGAGCAACAGCAGCAGCAGCAGCTCCAGCAACGTCAAAATGGAAGAAAACTTCAGGAGTGCTTCAAACGCGTCCAATCGCCCAAGGAGGAGCATAAATCGCAGCAGCAGCAGCAGCTTGGAGCAGCCAGCAATGCAATTGCGAGCAACAATTCCACCACCACGACCAACAACAATCTTCAGGTGGTGGAAAGTGGCGGCAGTCTGGATCTAATGATGATCAGCTCCACATTGTCGCCCAATTCCAGCAAGGTGCCTCTTATCGAGAGCAAAGAAGCGCTCAATGAACAGGTCGAGGAGCTGAAGCGTCATGCGCATCGCAATGCCAACAATGGCGGTGCAGAGACACCCGAAGTGTCCATGCTCTTCTCGTTCCTGCAGATATTGACGGCGACGTTTGGCAGCTTTGCGCATGGCGGCAACGATGTGAGCAATGCCATTGGACCCCTCATCGCCCTCTACATGATCTATCGCGAGGGCTCCGTAATGCAGAAGGCGGAAAGTCCCATTTATATTTTAATATACGGCGGCATTGGCATCTCTGTCGGCCTTTGGCTCTGGGGACGGCGTGTTATCGAAACCATTGGCAATGATCTGACCAAGATCACCTCATCGACGTGAGTAAAGCAAACAAGCAAACTATTGATAAATATAATATTACTTAACTAATGTTTTAATTTACATTAAATGATTGCAGTGGCTTCACCATTGAAGTTGGCGCAGCCATCACCGTACTGCTGGCCAGCAAAATTGGCTTGCCCATTTCGACGACACACTGCAAAGTTGGTTCGGTTGTGTTTGTGGGACACGTGAGCGCTGCCGGCCGGAAACAGCAGCTTGAGGAGCACAAACAGCTGGACCAGCAGGGAGAAGCGGAGGCGGAGACTGAGGCGGCGGGGGATGGCAGCGTCGATTGGCATTTGTTTCGGAATATTGCCTATGCATGGATAGTCACTGTGCCGGTTACGGCTATTCTCAGCGCAGGAATGATGTACATGCTCTGCGCCCTGGCTGTCGACGATATGGGTGGGCATGCTTAGGACCCGATCGCGCCATTTCAATTATTAATGTGTAAAAGCTAACTAATGTTTCGGAAAAATCTTAAGACAAGCGAAAAAAACAAAAACAAAAAAAAATCAAACACCTTAAAAAATGTAAACTTAACTCAACAACAAATTACTCACCTAACCAAGCAAAATGTTATGAAAAGAAGAAGCATTTTACTTAATGTCTAGCATGTCTGATTATAACTGATATGGGTATTGATATTGCTTATGAACTCATTATGATATTGTGTGTGCACAACCCTTCATTTTTTGTATATCCCAATATTTTTCTTATTGTTCTCATTTTATTTTGTTTTGTGTCAGTACTTAAAATGCAGCGCATTTTTATTTGCACTCTGCCTGTAATTCGTTTACTAGATTTCAATTACAAACGATTTAGTTTGAATTTCTTTTTGACAGTTTTCAAAAAAATTGTATTTTACTTTCGATAAATTTCAAAGCAATAGAGCAAAACTTATGAATAAAATACAAACTACTACAGAAAACCTCATATAATAAAACACTCGATGTTTAAATTGTACTCTTCCATTTTTTAGACAGTATAAAACATGACGAATTTGGATTGTATTTAGTCTATTTTCAATTGAAGACAGCGCTTAACAAAAATAAATCAAATTTGTTAATTACATTTACATTAAATATGTAATTATATTCCGGCTCATCGGTGAAACCACTTTAGTGGCTGCAGCTGACAACAATGAGGTAAGCAAAGAGGAAAGAGGAGAAATAGGCTGAGGCCCGGCCCTACTTAACAATTTACAACTGCTCAATGATAATAGAACATCCATGATGAATGGGGAAATTAAAGAACTTCGTGAAAAGTTGGTTGATCATACAGTAACTTTGGATATAAATATGGAATTGGGAGAGCAGATAAATTTATATAACAATAAGAATGACAATTTTCAATCTGCAGATAAAAACTTTAAATAGATACCGATGCAATCAAATTGCAGGAGCTTAAAAAACGGCTGGAAGAAGGTATGAAAACCATTGAGCAAAGGGACTAGCAAATATCAAATGTACAAAACAACCAACAAATTAAAGCGATGCAATCAAATTTATGGAGTTAAATAACAGTCCAAAATGCAAAACGATGTCACAAAATTTGAAATCGAATGCCTTTGCAGATGCTCTATATACATCTGGAATACTTTGATGGGACCATCAAATATGTGAGATATGATAAATTTGCCATCGCTGGCGAAAGCAATCAATATTTAATCAGAATTTAAGTGGATTTAGTGGCAATGCCCCAGATTGCTTGTGGTCAACTAATAATAATCAGTAGTATTCCTATTACTGCAAAGGACTCTTTGCATCATCTCTCAAATATTTAACTGTTCTCGTCTTTTCTGATACAGTTTATGAAATGGCAATTACTATGATAGATATGACGATTGGGAAAACGATGGTATATATTGGCCTAGTAGGATGAAAAATGTTAAAATGCTTATAAGCGCAACAACAATAAATAAAAAAAATAAAGTTAAACTGTAATTGTGTTTAGTCTTAAAAGAAAAGATTGCATTCTTTTAGGCAGGCAGCTGAACTAAGCTTCAGTTGTAAAGTTTTGTAAATGTAGTTATGGAGAATGCCAGAGGTTTTTACAAAATTAAGGTGTTAAGTTAACAGTTTTTGTGGCTAGCAATATTAATTATTCATTATATTAATTATTATTTGTAATAAAAATAACAAAAAGGTCGTCTAAACATATTGACTGTTTAGAAGATATACGAAAATAATTTTGCAATTATTAACAATTAAGAATTGTCTCCATATATAATCATGTATAATGTATTAAAGAAGAGTTCCCCTACTTTATTTATTACTCTGTTAATTTTTATTTATTTATTTTTATTAGTTTTATATATAATGGTACTTAACAAAACTACTATTCGTTTATGAACTAACACTAAAATAAATTGAGAATCTTACATTCAAAGCAAAGACATAAGGCAAAACCTATAAACAAACAAAAAAAAACAATCTACTACAGAAAACCTGATATAATAAATCACTTGAATTGTGCTCTTTCCAAATGAAATCGCGAGCTTTTTACCTGGTCTCAGTTTGCGTGCCAAATTATAATTAAGCTCGCTCACAATCTCACTTGGCATGCAAATGATGCCCATAGAGCTTTACGCGCTCGCGCAGCTTTTGAGCTCGCCGCGCGTGTGTTCGACACGAGAGCGCCGGAAGCTTCATATCAGTTGAGTTTTGAGCTTCGATGCGTTCGGTTGCACACCTATCGTTGTCGCTTGGGCCGAGCTCTTGAGCCCCTGCTGTTCTGTTGCGCGTGTTTTTTAAATGCATTGTCAAAACTGTTTAGAAATAGTTAACGTTAACGTTCACGATTAATAAACGCAAACAACTACACAAATTGTTCGAAATATACAATATTTGTGATTTTACGGATGTTTAGTGTGCACAGATGCTTTAATTGGATTTGAATTTGGATTGTAACTCTACACTGAAAGGTGAGCGTGTGACTCCAAATATTAACTAACGTATTATTAGATGGCCTGTTCACACTTTGACAATAGCTAATTGACTTGGCTTCAATACACGCTTTATACTCTCTTCTCTCTTTTCCTTGCTACCTGTCTGCATTTTACTTTTGCCATTTTCCAGACGGACAGTTTTTAGTGCGATTGATTCAGGTTTTTCTGTTGCCATTTCTAATTCCTTTTCCATTTCCATTTTCATTTCCATTACTCCAATGCGAGAATTACTTACATTTCTATATACACGGTGTATTACTTAATTTCTTTACTCAATCCGATTTGCGTGCATTGAACTCTTCTGTCATCTCTGGGGCCTTAAAGGTGTTCGTTTGTGTGTGTGTGTGTGTGTGTTTTATTGCTGTTGTTGTTGTTTTGCCGCTTAAATTCTTCAAGTTTTCATATTGTTGTTGTTTTTACTGATTATTTTTTGTATTTTTCTTATTTTTTGCCTTCGCTGTGAACCGGGTTGTTCTTATTTTGAGTAATTTTTTTAATGAGCCATGTTTTGTTTAAAGCCCGTAGTCCAAAAGTTGTTAAATGCGCACAAAGTAAATTCGCAGCTTGCCACTTTTTCACATGCATAATGAATTTGTTGTTTGTTTTTTAATTTTGTGCAATTATTTTATTAAATGGAATTGATTCATTTTAAAAGAGAATTTTGAATATTAAATTGAAACTAATTATTTTAGGATTGGGTATTAATTGGCACAAATACTTTTTAAAATTCAAATTATTCATTTATTTTATTGGTTTTTTTTGTGTTTTTAAATTTAAAAAAACCCTGTTGCCACTTGCAATTAAATTGAAGCAGTAGCACTTTTTGCTTGCTATTAAGAGAAATGAGATTTCTTTACGCTAATACGACTAATTAATTTGACGGGGCTGTTAGCCACGCTTAGCAGGCAGTGGCCATCTGACCCATTTGAAAGATCTTAGCAGGTGTCTGACAACGCATTTGAATTTTGCATATAGATCGCTAGAGACAGATTTGCCCATCATTATTGGCGAGATCTAGCGGTGTTTTTTTTGACAGAGAAATCACTTACTACTGCAAAGCTTCAAATTTTTGCAGAACAAAAGCCCCGGCAAAGCCATTAACTTGCCTGAAAGATCCGCAGCCATGGCAAATGGCCAAAAGTCATTAAAGTCTTTTAAAATCTATTGAAATCAGCGAACACAAGAAAGAAAAAAAAGCCACGCCTTCCAAATTGTAAAACGGTGTCTGCAGCATTTTAGCCACATTTCGCACCAGGTGGACGACCCATTGGAATTCCAATTGGAAACCGAACTGGGAACTGGTTGTTGGCTTCACTGTACATTGTACAGTGTTCATTATACGCTTATCAGTTCATTACTAGCTTCTGCAGCAGTAATTGCATGCAGCCTACCAATTTTGCCACTCACTACCATTGCCTGCTGCACACATCGTCTATGCAATTAATAAGAATTGTATCTATTGGATGCAATTTCAAATGTAGCACATACAAATAAAAAAAAATATATATGTATGTGTATATATCATACTGCAATATCGCTGTTGGCATTTTTGCTGCCGTACGACATGTTATTACTCGATTCTGACAATCCACTGGCTGGCGACTTTTACATGCCACATATGTCTGTGTGTGTCTGTGTGTGTTTGTGTGTGGCCATAATGATAACCCTCATAGCAATCGATTCCTCTATCGTGCCCCATTATGTGTACTTTCTAAGTCAACTCCTTTCGTCCGGCTTCGACGCTGTTGGTGGCTGTAGGAGTGGCTCAAAGACTCTCCCTCCACATTAATGTACAATTCTTTACTTGATATTTATTACAAATAAAAAGGTCACACAAATTCCAGCAATTTTAAAAAAAATGAAAAAAATGGAATTATTTGAAGTTTTGCCAGAGTTATGAACACAGAAAGTAGACAACATACTTTCAAGATGATAACTCCAGGTATTAAAAACAAGCTAGAATGCTTTAGTCGAGAGTGCTCGACTAGGAGATACCCAGAAGGCAGCAATCATGTTATGGATGAAATATAATAAACTTATGCTGAATATAATATACGAAAACTCTTATTGCAAATTTGAAATCTTTATATTCTTTTGCACAACTTTTTTAGATCGTTTTTCACATTTTTAATGGGAACCACATTCATATTTTGAGTCTTATATTGTTTTCATTTCTAAACTATTTTTCTAATCCGAAATTGATCGAGTTTTCTAAGTTTCATATTCGCTGGCTCTTGGCTCAAAATCTATTTTTTTTCTCTTAGCCATAAATTTTGAAAGGCTTTTTGAAGTTTTCACATATTCAACCAAAAAAAGGGTGCTTCAAATGGTTGGCAATATGTTTGGTAAAAAACTTTCTAATGTGTGTGATTTGCTTCCCGTTTTATGGATTTTCCTTTAGTTTTCTTTATCAGTTGGCAACTTTTTTTTTTGGCGCTCCTCCCCCTTCCCTAGGTCTGTTGCAGCTTCAACGTCATTGTCACTTAAGTTGGAGTCGTTGGATTGGAAGTTGTCTTGTTGCACGACTGCATTTCCCACTCAAGACAACATTTCATAAAGTTTATTAAACTTTAGCCAAATTGTTAAGGCGACAAACGGCTACGCTGCCCACCCGCTTGCCCCATGCCCCCCGCACCCTCCGCCCATTCACTTTTCGTGTTGGCCGCTGTAGGCGCTGCAAACAAGTTCATCAGCATTTGGCCAGCCAACAACCACAGCACTTGGCCAGGCCAAAAACAAACTGCCACTCGACGGCCTGATGTTAATGTTGGCAATGGAAATGGATTGAGCCGGCTCATGATTTTGTCTCGTCTGGTCATAATGAATATACGAGTATTTTCCTTGAATACTATTACAATAAAAAAAAACACTCACAGTTATTCACTCATGCAAGCAGCTTTTTTTTATTAATTGTTGAATGCGAAAATTGATTCGACGTGCACATCCTGCGTTTGAGTTCGAGAAAATTTCAAATTTATTGCACGTTATGCAAGTTGTAAAATGTTGTAAATTTGTGAAAAAATTAAATGCAATATTATTGCATTTTCGAATTGGTTTTCTATATGGTTGTTGCTTAGTGTGCTCAAACTAATAATCGCTCTACGTAACTCATATTTTATCCAATATTCAGAAATTATTTCAAAAAACTAATGCATGTTTTTTTTTAAAGGCAATTCAATAAAATAACTGTTTAAGCCATTCACTTGGATTAATTCCAGCATAAATTCCAGCATAAATAAATCATTAACAAAACGATAAGATGCAAAAAAAGATCGTTGACTTAATTTGGAAAAATGCTCAAGTGCACAAATGTGGTTACCTTAGGCAGCGACCACAACGGCAACAACAACCACAACAAAAATAACAATCACAAAAACCACAACAACAGATTAACCACATTTTTTCATAAGTCAGTCAACCAGCTAACCGAATGATATGTCACCTACCCCATAGCTAACAGGCTATGCCCCCTTTCCCCTTCCTCTAACCCAGCACCTGCTGCCCCTGCATTGCAATCGCTGCACCCATTTGCAGAGCAGTGCCTTATAACGGTATCGAGCAATTTTAGCTACTTGCCACATTTGCATTGAAAGTTGTCTGGCCAAGCAAGTTACGCTTAATTCTCTGGCCAGCAATTGAAATCGAAAATTTTATATCCACTCAACGTTTCCGACTCTTAATTCGTATTCAGTGCACAGCATGGAAAAACCCAATACCAAATATGGTATTAAACAACTTGCATACTTTCTGCACTGTGAATGCCATTTTTTAGTTTACTAAAGTAATTAATTTATGTGTAGTAACTCTATAGATTAGAGATACAGTTATAAGCTAGTAAATTCCATGGCTTCCATAATTTTGTATTACTTCATAATCCTGGAAATTCTGGTAAATAAACTGTAGCTGGCCATTTGTGATGTGGGTAATAGGCTGCTAGCCACGTACTGATAAGACTGGAACTTAACATCCAACTTGAAGAAGTACAAATCAATTGTGAATAAAGTAAAATAAGTAGTCTTGTTTGTGGAAGAACTATAATTTAGTTGACTGCGATTAAACTAAGTTGTACTTAGTAAAATTGTCTTCAACTCGAATAAATCCAATAACCGCAAGTGAAAGATATTTTTCGAAAAAGAGCTCAGCTAACAATAAGCAAATAATCCCAAATGTGTTAAGAGAGTTTCAGCGCAAATAAACAAATAAAATGAAATGAAATTTAGTGAAAAAATAATTAACTCAAACCCCTTTGGAAATACGGAATTCAAATTCATTCTGACATATCATTCAAATCAATTTCGCTCAGTTCTTTCACTTTTGCTGTTACTTGCCTTGCAATTATAATATAAAAAATACAGAAAAGTCAATTCACGAAAACATAATAATACTTTTTTTTATATTTTGTATGAAATAAGTTGCTCCGATTCCGATTCAATTCTCATATGATTATTTTTGCTATTGGAGAACGAGTTTTTGTCTTGTTTTCAATTTGAAATCGAAAGTTTGTCCATAGAAAACCACAGAATGAGCCAATATTTGCCTGTAGCCATAAATAAAATTGGACAGTCTGTTGTCTGGCTTTTTAACAATAATTTTTTGTGGGCGTGTCCCTCACTTGTTGTGATTATTGTTACAATTCCAGACGCTTGAATTTTGTTATTTCCATGGAAAATCAATCAAATACTCAACACGATATTCGACACTCGAAACGCTTCATTAAAAAAATTAAGTTATTTTTTTTTCATTTGCTTATGTGCAATTTTCAGTTCCGCAAAGTTAGTTGAATTTGCTGGAAAATGTGGCATTATTAACTATATCAAGGTAGCTTCGCTTCTTACTTTTTTTGTTGTTGTAATTTAAATCGAATTCATTTTAAATATGTACTTATAATAATTTCAATAATGACACTTTGACTTATCATGTCGACCCACATTTTATTGTTGTATCTCTCGTTTCGCCTTGAGTTTATTTTCTTTACGCCACTGAATGAACCAAATGACCCAAAAATAAATCGAAAAACAAGTTAAAACGAAACATGGTAAGCGAGAGTTCACACCTAAAAGGCTTTGCTGAAAATTGAACAGTGATTTTTAATGATTTATTTGGGGCGAGCAAAGCAAGCGCTGACCGTACAGGTGGCCCCCACTCCCCACCACCCCAAGCCCAGCTCAACTTCAAGCACAAGCCCAGCCCAATCTACCACAAACAACAACAACAACAACAACTAGAAAACTGTTGTGCCAAATTCAAAGCAAGGCGCATTAGGCAAAATGTTGCAAGCGGCAACAAACAATAACAACAAACAAACTTGTACATGCCACAGCTAATTTGTAACATTATTTAAAAGCAACTTAGATTACAATTCATTGGTAAATAAACTAAACCAAAATTAATTTTTTTATTTTTTATTTATAGAACGGCAAGCCGAAGATTAAATACCTTTACATACCTGAGTTAATCAGCTTACTTTGTTTCCTTTTTTGTTCGTTAAAAAAAAAAACCAATTTATTTTGTAACAACTATTTATCTCTTTTTTCTCTTTTCCTACGAAGCTGATTGGGATTTTTTATGGGTTTCCCAAATTCGTAACATTTTACATATTGATACTTACAGATTTTATCATTATATCCTTAATATTGTTTTCCTTAAAAATTTATAATTTTATTTTTAATTTTAATACTTAAAAATTTATAATTTTATTTTTAATTTTAATACTTAAAATGTGTTTATTTATTTTGGGTTTGAGGGAGTGACTGCAAGGGAGTATGTCTAATTTGATATAACATGCTCAGGAAAATATAATATTTTATACTCTCAACCAGAATTTATATTCCTGCAGATTTCTGCAAAGTTCTCACAACTAATAAATATTGCCAGATGAAAAAAATGCGAATTTCTAAATACATTTGCCAAGCATATCACAGGTATCCGTGAGTCGGGTTTGACTGTAAATTGGCTATCAAATTGTCTTAGACAAATCGAAGGAATTTAAATTACCAATTCGAATTAATTGGCTTTTTATTTATTAAGTGGCTAATAACCTTGGGGAATCGAGGAGCCGTTAATACTGATTATGGCTGATTTGCGTTGTTGAGCGGCAGACAGCTTTAGTTTTGGGTCGTTGCCTCCACGCTGCAGCTATGCCATAAATTGTGGCAACTGGAGAAGGGGTTGGCTAGCGGTAAATCTTTGGCGAGATTATTGTGCGACTAAAATGCAAAATAAAATAAACTCCAATTGGGCTAAGTAAAGAGCTCCTTTTTCTTTGTATTTTGACTGCCATTCACTTTCAAAGTAAAAGTCACAACATTAAATTCAGGTTTTATGCGTGAGCGAAAAATGCTTTTGTCTTAGAATATCGCAGGTCGCCAAAAAGTCACCAATGGGATGCGAAAACTTTCACAAATAACATGCTTAGTGACATTATTTGCTTCGTACACCACAAAATCCTTAGTTCGAACAATTTTATACAATCCAAATACTATAATATATGTATAAATATGTTTGTTTAATTATTTATTCAAATTGTTGACTCTTGCATCAAATCTGATCTCATCAGTAAGCTACAAATATAAGTACTTAAGTGTCTTCTATTTATATTCATATTTTCAGCGTGATATGCGGGTTTTTCCAATGCCAAAGATATCATCATTAAAACTCAAGCGAATAACAAATAAAACTCAATAGCTAATTGCGCATTAATCAAATGTGGATGTGGAGATGTGCAGAAAGTTGGTTAAGCAAAAAAAGAAGAAGAAGAAAAACATTAGTGTAGGAGAGTCATGTCCAAATTGAAGTGGACACTGTCTGTGGGCCATTGCACGGCTCGATTTATGACCATGCTTGCATTTGCCTACTTGAAAATTGGGCAGCGCTTTCAAGTTCAATGCAATGGGAAATTTTCAATTAACAAACAAATTTTCAAAACGAAAAAAGAAATTGGCATGACCACTTGAAAGTGATTCGCCGCCCATCACCGGGAAGCAACGTCAGATGAGAAGCAACAACATACAGATACAGATACAGATACAGATACAGATACAGATACCGACACAGATACACAAATATATAAACAGAGACAGACGGCGCTTCAAGAGAGCTGAGTCTCTTGTCAACACAACCTACGACTGACCGTTAATGGCTTTTTTGCGTTTCATTGAAGAAATCGCTTCGGCGCCAGCTCTATAACTAAATGCTGTACAGTTTCTTACAATTTGGCAGCTTGTTGAAAGTGAAATGTGTGAAAATGGCTAATTAAATGCACGGATAACTTGAGTACAGCTTTATCTTTTGTGCCATTTAACATTTACCTCTAGCAAAAGACAACAAAAATGAAATAAGAAAAACCGAAAAGAGATTTTGATTCGGCTTGCTCACGTTTAGGTTTGGATTTCTCTCGTTCGCCTGCTAATTATGAAAATTTTATGGTATGGTATGGTTTGCTGCCCAAGTCTTTTGATTCGCTTCTCTTAATTCTACTCATAGATCTGACTGCCCACACGTTACTTCATTTCCGTTCAAGTTTATTAAGTGATCTTAACAAGTGCCGCTGCTGCTGCTGTTGCCCAACCTGGCGTATGATTGCTCTGAGCTTTATTTGTGTGTGTTGTTTCTTGCCTCCATCATTTTCAATGTTTATCGCAAAGTGCGCAGCACGTAGCTATAATTACTCGCCAAGTTTGTTGCCTAAGTCTTTTGTTTTGAGCGCTTGCTTATCTGTTGAAATGAACCAAAAGAGCAAAAAAAAATTAATGCCACTAATTTAATTCGACTCTGTAATGGTTTGTTTAATATGGTATTTAATTGTGCGGTGCTTAAATGATCTAACTTAGATGCAGTATTGATCTACAGGCTACAATTTGTGACCCTATTATTTATGACACCATTAAACTTGAGCTCAGTCGAAACCGTTGATCTATTATGCTCTTTCCCCATTGGAAATTCGATAGCTATCTCAAATCTAAATATGAATATGATTTAGGAAAAAAACATTTAATGGCATTAATAAATCTCAAAGCCCAAAAATCCCAAATTATGGAAATATGGAAAGAAAAATACGTTTTGCAAATTGGAAAAAATAAGGTGGAATTTCGATATATGCGCTTAGCTTTGAGCCTCGGATTAAAACCTGTTTTTATGAAAGAAATGTTTTGAACAAAGCGCAATATGTATAGAGTTATGCGAATATTTTCAGAAACAGTTCTGACACAGTTCTTAACTGGTAACTGGTTTTCAATCTGAAGTGCGCTACATTTTTGTTTACAAATATCGATGCAAAAATGACACAAGCAAGATTTGTTTTAATCACGTCTGAAACATGCCACAAATAACAGTCTTAGTCTTGTTTTGGCCAATAGTTTTCAGAATTGTTAAACTATGTAATTGGGTCTTTGCCTGCATAAATAAACATGGACCGGCTGTAAGAGTTCATTGACATTTATTGGCATTTGACTTTTTCTAACGTTTTCAAAAGCTTTCAGAAACGGACACAAAAAATTGAATAATAAATGTAAAATTTGAGTAGCAAGAAATTCTAACAATGAGAAAGGCTTACGTTCAACTCAATTGTGAAAGTTTGAGTAGATCTTCTCATTATAAATTTGGCAACATATTCGAAAAGTAAACTTCAGTTAATAATCGATTGTATACTCGTTAATTAGCAACACAAGGTCTCAGTGCATATTTCATCAGTAAAAAATGTTCATTATTGTCTTCTCAAATATCAAATTTTGAATTCATTACGCATGACCACATTAAATAATATTTTTGTTACTTATTTACAATCCAATTTGAAGCCATTTTGTTCTTACCCATGCAGCTAATGAGACTCTCAAATCGTACAGCTTTAATTGAATTATACTTATATAGTATAAACACTCTGTAAAAACGATTCGAGTTCTGTAGCCTTGACGAATTCTTCACTTACGAGACACGAGACGGCTTTGGTATTTGAAGTGGGAGGCGGTGTTTGGCTCAGAATTTATGAAGCATTTCCTAATGCTCAAAGTAAACTAAGTTTGCGAAAGTTAAATAAAGTCCAACTCTCGTAAATAAGTAACAAGCTGCGAGATAGCCTACAAACGAGACTCTATAAACATAAAGAAAATAACTTAGGATCGTTAGTCAGCAATCACGGCTTAAAGTGGATCTTTGCGAATGTTTTCTTCTTTCGTGGCCTAACCCAACAAATCTGTAACTTTATGTAAAATATATAAAAAGCGCTTTAAATTTTGACAGTGATTACTGCGAGTCTTGTTGATTACTAATATAAATATTAAATTAATTATTATTATTATTATTATTATTTTAAATATTTTGAATACAATTTTCTTTTTGATTACCAAGGTTCTTGAGTTTTTTTTATATTTTATTTTTCATATTTATTTTGAATGAATTACGGGGTATACAAATTACCAACAGCTGCAGTTCAAATATTTACTATATATCTGTTGTTGTTGTTGTCAGTTGTTGTTGTTGTTGCTTTGTTCTCTGCGAGCTTCAAGTAAACTTCAGCAACAGCGTTTGATCTTTGTTATTTGGTTTGCTGTGCTGTTTAAGTTGTTTTTGCTGTTGTTATTGTTGTTTTTGTTATTGGCTTTTGCGGTTGCATTGCTGAAAATAAAAGTGAACGCTGTGCTGCTGCTGCTGCTGCTGCTGGTGCTGTGGTTGCCACATTTGCGCGAGCCGCTTGCTGTACATTTATATGTACATACTTGTATGTGTGTGTATCTATCTGACAGATATTCAATCTTCATCTTCATCAAAGTGTTCGTTCGTCAAACGTGTTTTATTGTATTGAGACTTGTGCTATTTTTCTGCCGCGTTGTCGATTTCTGATTTCTTTCTCTGCCTCTTCGATGTATTATTGTATTTATTATTGTATTCAGTACCTTTAAGCGTTTGCCTCTCGTGTCTGCTCCGTTTAGTTGTACTTGTTATTCGCCAGGGACCGAGAGACTGAGTCTCGGGCCTGGCCAGTCACGACATCTCTCAACGACGACGACGACGACAGCTCAAGGTCGCATTCCTTGCCAATGACGCAGTCGTTCAATAATTCTCATTTGAATTGCTCTCGATACCTGGTTCTATGTGATATATGTATATTTATTTGAATCGCCATTGTCAACTGCCCCGTTTGGCTGCCACAGAATTAAGATTTGGGTGACTGAACAAGTGAGTCGATTGCTAGCCGCAGAATTTGTATTTGTACATATATATTTGTAAGTGCAAAAGTACTAAGGAGCTTTTTCGATTTATTTTAGGGGTTATAAAAGCTGTGTGTCTGTGTGCGCTGTTTGTGATTCTAATCTAACGGTATTCGCCGCAGCTCAATTCTAAAGGATAAATATTTGAAACTTGTCCGACATCTGTGCATGCAGTTGATTATTTCTTTATATGGTTATTATTGCCAACTATGAGAAATATGCCATTTTCTTTACTTTTATGATAATCGCTTGCTCTTGGGTGTACAATTTACAAGACGTAGTGTAATTTGAGCACCGTTATGCCATGTTTAGACTAGCTTAGCCTATGCCTTGTGTTCCGCCGGTTGGTACACTGTACTATGGGTACAGTCACACATACCCTGGCTATGATTGTCGTGGAGGAAGGCGTTGTGTGACGAGTCTCTGTGTCGCCATTAAATTGCATCGCACAGCAGAAAAAGGAGGATGGGAAGAAGGAAAGAGCTTGCGACGGCACTTTGAGATGCCATCTACACCTAATTTATGACGGCTCTGCTCTCTCAGGAACACAACCAAACACAACACACAGAGATTCCACAAATGCGACAGCTACGTGCGCAACGTTGCCAAATGAAGTCACGATCGGGTCCGGGTCGAAGATACCCATGATGATGCCCATGCCGGCTGGCAAGGCGGTGCCTAGGTGTGTCCAATTACGAGACAACTGCTGCAACTCCAACGCCAGCTAGTGGGTTAATAGAACGCCGCCTTAAATTGTTTTATTTTTTTTATATCTCTGATGGGGGCAAGTAAAAGTGCGCTTGACGAGCTGATACCCTTTATCGAAGACACGCGTTTCTACTATACAAAGGTATTTTAGCTTGACCATGCCAAAACACTGTTTTCGTATCAGTTTTGACGCTTTTTCGGGAGTATTTTTTAGTCATGCATTTTGAACCAGTTTTTAAATCCAGTTTTCATTTTGAAGGTAGTATTATTTTGCGATGGTTTTTGAAATTCGGATCATATTTGACAAAGCTTTTCCTTAAAGTTTTGACTCTACCCCTTTTTGGGGGTACAATTTTAGCATGAATTTCGAACTGGAATCGTGTATTAATCTACAGGTTAAACCAAAGTTTAAGAAAACACTTTTTTTTTAAGATTCACCTGTTGTTTTTCATTGCTTACTATGCATTTAAAATAGGCATTTGAGATATACCTTACCTGGTCCTATACCCTATCTATTGTTATAATCTACCTCTGGCTTTGCTTTGCTGCCCTTTTTCAGATACATGGCAAAACAATTTCAAAAATGGCAATTCAAATCAATTGGTTGAGTTAACACCGTCTAAAATCGTAGTTGTTACAGAGCAACAATAACAACAACAACAACAACCAGTACAAATATGTTAATTCGATTTGAAGACACGGCTGCTGTTATATAGTTGCCCCCTTATTTTGTTGGTTATGAGTTCGGTTCGACAGCCCAAAAGAAAATAACTTAAACTTTTACTTTCACTGCCAATAATTTGCCTGAACGCCTGTTGCCTGTATGCCTGTTGGGGGGCAATGTCTCAATGTGGAGGCCCGCAGACAACACTTTGGCGCTCAATTTGAATCGGCGCACAATGTTATTGTTTTTTTTTCTTTCTTCTTCTTTTTGTTGTTGCTGTTTTTTTCTGCTGTTATGTGTAAGACTCATTTGCAAATGTATCTGGCGGCAATTTAGCGTACACAGCTTCCCCCTCTGCTGCTGCCATTTTCTTAGCTGCTCATGTCTGTGCATCATTGTCTGTGTAACAATGTTCAGCTTAGTTTAATTTCATTTTCACAATAACAACAGCAACGGCAACAACAACAACAACAATAACAGTCTGTTTGTTTGTGTGGCTCGTCACACGTGTTGTTGTTCGCATCAGTTACTGCAATTTGATCGTCACGTCGAGATCTCTGCTCAGCTGGTAACAGCAGCCAGCAAGCTAGCCAGCCAGCCAGCCAGCCAAATGTTAATGATGAGCATTTGATAATAACAGCTCAGGGTTTGCCTTGTCTTCTGCCTGCTCTTTTGGCTTTAACTATTTTCGTTGGACAGCTGCTTCAACTTGTCTGCTTCTCTGCGTGATATATTTGGAAAATTGTTTGTTTGTTGACTTTTGTCGAATTGGCGAAAGTTGCAAGAGATATCTAAAGATGCTGCAGGAAAGGGAAGTCATATTTTAAGTGTTTCTGCTCGATTTCAAAATCTAACGGTCCATTTAAAAGTATATTTCTTTACAAAGTGTAAGCTTTAATTAACAGTTTGTAGAGAGAAAATTTTGAGTCTAAAATGGATAATTTTTAATTAAGAAATTTAACATTTATGCTAGCTAATGAAGAAAGTGAAAAAATAAAGAAGACAGCCAAGTGAATTAGATTATTTTTTTTCACAATTAACAAACTCAAGTTTAAAACATTCTTTTTTTTAAATGAATCAAGGTTTTAGAATTTGTTTTGCTCTGTGTAAATTTTTTAGTGTAAAAATCGCCCAGAAAACACGAATTAATTTCTAATTCAGTAAGTTTTTTTGAGTTTGTCTATGTGAAATCTTAAAATTTTAAAATTTAATAATATGAGTAATTAAGTAAATAATAAGAATTAGAATTAAGAATTAAGAAAACGAAAGCGACGGTTTTTATAAAGACACAACTTTCCTACTTCCTGAATTATTAAGGTTTTATCCTTCATTTTCTAAAATTATGGGCGATTTTCTTTCTAATAATATAGGAACTATGATCAGCTCTTGCAGTTAGAATTCCAAAGAGGTAAATGCTGTTATCATGGTCAAGTTATTAACTGCTGCACAGATGCCTGTCTATCGATCTGGCCAGATTGTCAAGTTAGCCTTGTTCTTAATAGTTAAACATCGCTTTTGCATACACACTAGACGAGCAATTAAGCGCCAGGCAACCAGCTGGGGCAGGTAGCTCATAAATTGTTGTACGAGTACGAGTACCAGTACGAGTATGTGTTCATCTGCAAGATACTTCTATGCTTGTAATCGAGCTGCGAGCTGCGCTGCACCTTCTCAGCATATCAGTTGTCGGCGGTGACCGCAAGTGGCAACCTTGCTTGAGGAATGCTGTATGCCTCGCCAGTTCGTTGCCCAAGTCTTTTGTCTTTGTTTGCAATCATGGCAATTCTAACTGGGCCGCAGTGGGGCGTGGCGAACTCGAACCCTACCCAAACAAAGCCACGTGAAATACATTTCAACTTTCTTCACAAATTCCAGCGAGCTGCGAGCTATTTTCATCACTCTCACTCGCCGCTTATCTCGCAGCTTGTTTATCTTGCATCTTTGATTATTGAAATGTGATGGCGATTTCATAAGTCTCGAATGCGTTTTCCTCACGTGCTTTTATAATTGTTATTTTAATTTGGTTTTTTTGTTCGTTTTTGTCTTTGGTATCATTTCAATTTCAATATGTGCCCACGTAATGGCTGGCACGTCTACAGGCTTACAGCTGGATGACAAGATCTGAAAGTGGCTTGAGCCTAGTTGTTGACGTGATGAGTTAGCTGTTCATTCATTTTGTTGAAAGTTCAATAAGACAATGCCAGCATTCAAATTGAATTGTCCGACTTCCGTTTGGATGCCCGGTACCAATACAAATATGTATAAGGTGTTGCTTGAGTACATGTATAAGTATCTTTTTGCTTTCAATAATGTTTACGAATTAACAATAATAATGATTGTTATGTATTTTGAATTTATTTATACATAAAAAATGTATAATTCCTCAACGTTTATCTTTGCTGAGTTAGCATTTTATAGGGTATCTACTTCTTATCCTTGAAAACTTGGCCCTGCGCTCTTGGTAAGATTCATTACAGAACACATGAAAACATTGAAAAATGTTGGGCGCTTCAATTAAATTGAAATTCCGCAGTCGGAGGGTTAAAAAAAACTTCAACAGCGCAAGCTGTGCCATAAATTTGATATTCAAAGTATATATTCTCAATTTCAACGCGAATAGATATTTCCATAAATAAACCACATAAATCAGAGCTATCGGCTAAACCGAAACCTAAACCGAAACCGAAACCGAACTCAACTGAACTGAACTCATTAGTAATCAAAAGCTGTGCAACCGCTTCAGACACGATCAATGCATTCTTTTTGAAAAACGTAGAGAGAGACATACAGTTAAGAGAGAGAGACAGAGAGAGAGAGAGAGAGAGACAGAGAGAGAGATAGAGAGGGAGAGGGAGACAGAGTTGGAGATGGAATCTTGCACAAATCGTTGCACAAGCGAGTGGAGCCGACCATGTGGGCATAAAATGTGGCTGCCACTGGGAACGTGGAGCGTTGTCGCCAACGCCAATGGCGCTGTTGTTGAAGCCAACGCCAACTGCAGCGACGTCAACAGCGACGTCGACAGAGACAGCGCCTTGGCTTGTTTATTTTGCCTTAATGACTATTTGCCTCTGTTGTTTAGCAGCAATTTAAATATTTTATCCATTTTATTTTGAGCGTTGCTTTTTGACTTTGATTTTGTTTTTTTTCACTTTGATTTTTTTGATTTGCTTTTTTTTTTTTGTGCCGGTAGGCAACTTGTGAGTTTGTCTTTTTATGACCATAGAAAATGTCTTGAAAATTTCTACTGTTTTGCATTTGGCCGGCGTCTCATTTAGCTGCTTAGCATTTTAGGAATTTTGTGCGGCGCCTTTTCGGTTGGAACAGAATAAAATGTATTTAATAGACAGCAAGAAGCATCTCCGACAGCATTGGATGTTTTCTTATATATGTTATTGTACAAATTCCTGATCCGCATCAGCAACCGTATCGATCTTGTCATGTCCGACCGTCTGTCCATCTGTCTGCAGAAGAAATTTTAAAGAGAGCAGACAGTAGGTGAATATTTTTATTACTATATTATTATTATAATATCAATTTGAAATGTTAGATAAGTTTCCTGTAGTAATCAAACACATAGGTTGCAATTTAGAAACTGTAGAATCAGCGCTTTAGTCGATTTAATATATTTAACAGCTCGATACAGCATATCTCCTAGTCGAAATCTCTTGTCAAAGCATTCTTCTTTTCTTTTCTTTTATATTTTCCTATTATTTATTTCAATTTTTTTACGCCTTTGTTATAGTTTCTAAAAGTTAGAGGTGCGTTTTTAATACCAAATATTTTTGTATAAAAACGCCAACCATAATTAAATTAAACAAATTTACAACACAATGTTAATAGAAAAATGTTCTATTAAACGGCAATTCCATTAGCTTCAAATTATCCTTAAGTATTATAAAACAATAAGCTTACAGCGAAATCGAGATTGTATTATTATTATTATGGTTTTTGTAATTTTCTGGTCACGAGTAACAAGCACAATTAGCATTTGGATGACAAAAACCATTTAACTGTAACTCTGAGTATTAATAAACGTAAATGTAAAGTTCCATGAAAAGTGAGAAATATTATTATTATTGTTGACTGACTTGTGCCCAGCTTCAGTTCAAGTTTGTTTAGAAGTTGGCGACTTCTTGACTTTAATTTTAGTGCCATTTATGGTTGATTTTTTGCGTCCATTCAGCTTTGCTTTATTGGTCGAACTTGCCAGGGGTTTTGGCTTGAGCACCTTGGCCTCCACACGTACATACAGATCGTAGTTGAAGTCACCGCAGGTTTTGCCTGTAGTTGATAAGAATGAGGATTGAATAGATCTAGCATATAAATATATTACCCCAGCACATTTCCTCGCCACACGATTCGCAGGTAACGAGACGCGTTTCCACAATTCCCGACTTGTTCTTAATTTTCTTGATGCAATTGTTTAATGCGAATTCGCGTCTATCTCGCGCCTCGGTCTTTAGTTCTAGTTTGCCCATCTCGACCATACGACTGAAGTACTCCTCCTCCTGTTTGGACTTGGGTCGCAGTGTGGTCAACATCTTCCAGTCGATGGGCACAGCGCATAGTTCCATTAGGACCACATCCTTCATTTCACTTGGCACCGGATCCGCATAGCTGTAAAGCGTCTCACGCTCCCCGTTGCTCTTCAACAGCTTTCGCATCTCTTTCTTGGGCATTTTGAAGGCGTAATCCTTGTCCCGTATCTTGATCTCCTCGGCGCGCACTTTTATCGGTCGCATCTTGTAGTCGGGCACCTTTTCCATTAACCTTTTAAACTCCTCCACCGACTGTATGTTGCTGCGACTCAAATCCAAAACGGGCACCACCGTTTTCTTCTTGGCCAGCATATCATCTAATTTGCTCATTTTGCTAGTTTCAATCAATTACGTACTCAATTTAAGTGCGACAAAAGCTGCACATTCGATATTGATTCAACAATGCGAAAAGTTCAGTTTCCATGGTAGGCTTTGTGCTCAAAAATAAATACTGAATGCTGGTATTTTAATACTGTTGCCGGTGGAAATGTGTGGAAAAACTTTCAGTTATTTTTCGATTGGTAGATTTTGTACTTGATTATGTTGAAGTTTTCTTTACTTATGTCTAACTATTTTCATTATTAATTCTTATGCCATAAAATAACTATCTCTTGTACTTAAAAAAGACTGAATTAAGTTAATATATATAGTTTCGATAAGCTAACATAAATAAGTTGTATTTTAGATTAGAAAAGATTAAAAAATTAAAACACTTTTATTTAATTCGATTTAGATAAGTTATCTCTTATGTAATGCCAATGCAAATGAGCTTAACATTTCTCCAATACTTTCTTTCCATCTTATTACAGTGCCTTTGTTAACTACTCAATCAGCTCCGTCAACTCATGCGTTGGAAACTGTAATTTGTGTAACTCGGTAGAAGTCGTCGAAAACTTATCATGCAAACAAATACAAATACTCGATACGCTACATAAGATCCGAAAATTGAAAATAAAACTAAAAACCCAAAAAAAAAAGCAAAAAGCCGATAGCCGACAAACAGTTGCCGCGTTCAACGTGTTGGCATTTTATTTAGTTTTGGTTACGTGGCTGGAGATTCGTGTGGTTGCCGAAAAGAAAGTCACGACATTATCCAAAGCGGCTCAAAACGAGATTTCCAAGATTCTGCGCCGAAAGTCAAAGTTACAAGTTTACACATTTTGGCCCGGTTCAACGTCTTTGTGTGTGTTATAGTGTGTGTGTTTGAGTGTGTTTGTGCTTGTGTGTGCCACTTTAGAAAGTGAAAATCGAGTGCAGTCTCAGTTTGAGCCGCATTCGGTCAAACCTGCCTCTGGGGCGCTGCAGCCGAAAGTGAATTTGCTTGTAAACTTCAATTATATTCGGCATCAGTTTCGCTGCGCTCTCCTCTCCAGTAGCCGTAAACTGGTAGACTGACAGACTCAAGACTAGCTACTTGACGTTACTTCTTCTGGCCATTCATCGATAATTCATCTGTATTTACATCCACGTCCCAAAATAAAAGTTCAACAATGGAGGCCGAAGAAATTACAAAACTTGTTGATGGCGTTTATAGGGTAAGTTATTGTTTGTTTTTTTTTGACTTGTTTTTCTTTCGTTTTGTGTTCTACTTTTGAGTACTTAAAGAGGTAATAAAGTAATTTAAATGTGCTTCTTGTGGCACTTGGTAAGTTGGGGCAGATAAGCAAAATAAAAACAATTAGATTTTTGCTAATTAAATAAGTAATTGAAATAAGAGAAATTTAACATGATGCTTGAAACTATTCTTATAGAATTTTAATTGGATACTTACAGCAACAATTTTGCTGTATTATTATTATTATTTCATATATAATACAATAAAGTACAGTTCGGCCAAGGTAAAAACTCTTATATATCAGGCGTCTATTTGACAATAATGTGATTTTAATCTGGGAAAACAATTTGCCTTGTAGCAAATTACATAATATGCTCGCTAACAATTTTCTTATGAAACCGACTCATAACTGCCCTGAAATTGCAACAACAACAACAACAATAAAAACAACAAAAACAAAAGCGCATTGTGTGAAGGCCACTTCTATTAGGTGTCTGCGACTAATTTCTTGTTTTCTAATCGCTTGCAGCGCACTTAATGATCCCAACTTGGTAAATGAATGCTCTTCATTGTAGTCAATGTTTCAATCATTTATCTACCCTTATGGTAAATATCGACTTTAAGCCCTGAGGTATAAGTCTTCTTGATCAGGCTGGTTATTTTACGAGCATATAATCTGTGGTTATCCGAAAGCAGTTGTCATTAAACATCGACTTTCAATTTATCACTGCAAGCGATGACCATAAAAGCCCTACAACTAAATAAAAAAAAAAAATTGTTTAGAAGCCAAAAAAACAAAAATATATTTATTTATTTACAAGTAAATCCCGTTTGGCTGGCAGACATTTGAAAGTGCATTTCGGTGGCTTAAAATCTCAAACTTGCTCACGACGCGCAGAGGCTTTAAAATATTTCTTGTTTATTGTTTGGGTTTTAGTTTTTTTGTTGGTTTCAATAGATTTTTCAACGGCTGTCACATAACATACGAAACCGCAGCAAACAAGTTCAATTGCGTTTGTGCCACACAATGTTGCAGTTGCAAAAACAATAACAAAAACACACTGTTGCGAGTTTGGCAATTTTTCAGCTTCTTTTGCAGTTTCGTCGCTTTGTGGCATCTGCCATTACGGACAGGGTGCAGAGTTGAAGGGGGCTGCAACACGGGCGTTGCACATTTCGCGCATCTATTTCATTATGCAACAGTTAGTTTTCACAACTTGCAGCTAGCAGCTGTTTTTTTTATTTTTTTTATTTTGTTTTTTTTTGTTTTGCGGTTTTCAGCATCGAAATTGCGGAAATTTGTGAGTGGGGCTGCTTCCTCAGGTTATTCATGTTGCACATGGATGCATTTTCTTGGCTCGAACAAGATTTGCATTTCTATTTTGTTTTTGTTTGGCCTTTTGGTGTTTGGTTTGTCACAGCCAAAAAGGAAAATAAATTATTTAATTATTGTGACAAATTCGCAAAAATACAGAGGAAACGAACCTGTTGTGGAGCTTGCAAATGAAAACTATATTTCTCCCTGTGTAATTATGAAGTATATGAATTGCTGTGAATTAATCAAATCACTTCCTAGTATTTTCTTGAAAATTGTACATTTAATTCCACGGTGATTTAAACGTCAGACTCAACATTTATCTCGGACTTATGACATGCTGTCAGCTTTGAGTGATTTATCGATTATTATCCATTATTATATTATGTATTATTTGGTTTGTGTTATTCTGCAAATTAATTAACTGCCAGTTAGCTTTATTGCCAGCTAACATTCAATTTGGCTAATGGATAGATCTCAAACTCAATTCAAATGAGTCTAGTTTGTGACATTTTTGTAGCATCTTTCGGATTCGTATTCCGTATTCGATCAAAGAGCTAATTTAGCACTCTTAATTGTTAACATAACAAAAACGTGCTGGCAATAAAAATTTAGCTACGATTAGAAATGCTTGAAAAGTCTACGTTTTTTTACTTTTACTGCTGCTCTACGAAAAAGGGAATTTTAAGGCTGTTTTAATAGTGTTATATGGAAAATCAAGTAATTTTCAGCTATGCGAAATTGTTAATTTTTCTAAATTTAATTTTTGCAAACTTTTGAAACACATTGCAGCTTTATAGATGTAAGTTTAAAAGTTTAATCTGAAATGAAGAGATATAGTTTGGAATGGTTTTTATCTCATTCTTACTGAATGGCCAGTTTTCAGTCAGTCTGATGAATTATTTTATTGTTATTTATGGCACATTCTGGACGCTGAGATGATCCCAGGTGGCCAGTAACAAAATACCAAGCAATTGATTTTGATTGTCTGTAAGCTGAACAAAAATGTGCGTCGGGGGGGCGTGGGGTTACAGTGAACTGGTCTGAAGGCGAAGCCACTCAACAGCAGCATAGCAGCATGGTGCACAAGTGGGACGACCCAGCTGCAAACAAAACAAAACAAAAAGAAGCAAGTGTATAAATGGTATGAATGTAAATGAAAATTGCAGTCACTGATGGAGGCAACATAGTCGATGCCTAATGCTCTAGCCACGAGTGCCAAAGAGCAAAGTGGGAATTGGGACTGGAACTGAGACTGAGACTGCGACTGAGACTCAGACTGTGACGGATTGTGTGAGTCGAAGGCGAAGGCATTTCTAAGGCTGCTTCAGCATTAGACACACGGAGTAAAAGAGAGCATGCGGGTGAGAGGGAGAAAGGCTTGAGCCAAATGGAACTGGGTCAACGTCCGAGTGGGCCAAGGGGGCGGGAAGCCTTACTGATCGCACACACTTTTTATTGGACAGGGCAGTCACAGAAATTGCAAGCATTTTTCACACACGCTGCGCTCATCTCTCAGCAGAGTGAGGAGTATGGAGTGTGCTGAGGGAGGTTGGCGGAGAGGAGGTTACACCTTGACGCCTTCAACTAAAGTTTTGTCAACAGCTTGTGGTTTTTAATTCTCTTCATGTGGTTTAACCTGTTGCGTGCTTGGTTGCCTTCCATTTAATTTTCGTGTTTTTTATTTTTTGCATGTTTTCATTTTCTAATTGGCATAATTGCGGCTTGTGCTTGTTGTTGTTGTTGTTGGTGTTAGTTGTTGTGTTTGTTGGCGGATTGCATTCTCGCATGCTCATTTGGTGGGTGTGGCCGTTGGCGTCGTTTGAATTATGGCCAGGCCCATTTGATATTATACCAACAGCTAGCCGCTGTTATCCGCGAGCCTCGCGTGCCTCAAACGCCGCACACTCGAAGAGAGTGAGAGAGGGGTGAATACAGTTAACCAAATTGTTGCCCCGCATTGTGTACTCTGACTCTTTTTGTTAATTAAAAAACTACATGTGCTGAGCGCAATTGGCGATTTATGTTAAGCGTCGATTAGAGCCGACCACTCTCGGGACCCACTTTGGGCCACACAATTTATTTTGGCTTAAATGTTTCGAGCTGGCACAAAAGAGATTTGCAAGTGTGATAAGCGTTGCGTTAGCTCATTTCTACATTGCATAAGAAAAAAAGCGTCCAGCAAGCGAAAGATGGAAATGAATGCGATACAATTTAGATTAGCTGTGGGTGCTAGAAAATTGGAGATATAGTCGTATAAAACATAAGCAAATGTATAATTCTCTTAATAAATCATCGAATTAAATATATACATATATTTTTTTTTGCTTTTATCAAATCAAAGAAACCCAAAGAATTTTCGAAATTGACTACCATTTTGAGGTCTGCAAGGTTTTATAAGTATTTATGCCAATTAGGGCCACTTATCCCAACCAATTATCATAACTGTCCGGCCAAGCACTTGATTTGTAAACAGCCACAAGCCACTTAAGACAACCAACATTGATAGCCCAATAAACCGCATACTGCACTGGAGTTGAAGGTGCACAAATGTATCTCGTAGATTAACTTTCATCTATCTAAGTGCACTGAGCTTAGCCTATGTCAGGGTTGAAGCACTTGTCATGCCCTCGCACTTCAACTAATTAAACAATCCAAGTTGAATGTATATTCAACATTTAATAAGAGTCTCGCATGAAAGTAAACACTCGAAATAAGTCGCAACAGATCATAGTAGATATCTATCTACACAGTATATATCTATATATCTATAAGACGATCGTAACCTTGTATATCTGTTTTGTTTTCGTTTGATTTCCAGTTTGAGTGAATGCATTCCCACGCCTTGATGCCGCACATTTCAAGCTAATAAATTTGTTAGCCAAATAAAAATAGAGTTAAAACCGAGAATTGCTTTAAGTTTGGGTTATCCAGATTCCATTGTACTTGAGTATACAAAAACTGGAACTGTTTTCTTGAGCGAGAAAAACAAAATTTTGTTTATTATGCTTGCCTAATTTATATATATATTTTTTTGACAGTTTGTTGCTAATTGTTTTTTCGACAATTGAGTACTCGTACTCATTGTATTCATGAGTGTTGCGCTTTTGTGTTATTCACTTGCCAGACGGAAATGAGTTCTTAGCAAAATATTTTTCAATAATCAAGCGGCTAGTAATTAATTATGCCTGAGCAGGTTTACTCTTGCAATGCCCCACTCTCCTCCCTAGGACTGGTCCAAGTGGCCAAGTGGCCAAGTGTCGAGACAATAAAACGCTTTGTGAGTCATTTATAACTTTTTGAGTGATTCAACTGTTGCGTGCCAGCGATTCAGTGGTTCAGTGGTTCAGTGGTTGGGCATTGTCTTTTTTCCTCCACGCTTTGCTTAGAGCCCAGCCCAGGATTCATGTGTGTACTGCTAAAAAAGAGCTGTTGTCTTTGCCATCATGCTTATGTTTGGGCTTGAGCTGATGTCATTTTAACCTATACGCGGGCTTCACCTTCATTTACATACCTCGTCGCCTATCTGCCAGATGACAACAACCATTTACGTCACCCAAAATAAAACTATTGCGACTTTATGCACTTGCGATTGTATTCAAATGCACTTTATTTAATATCATTTAAGTGCTTATATTTCCATGAATTCAAAGTTAAATCTAATCAATCTAATTGATTGATTTCGTGATTCATTATAAAGAATGTTAATTGAATTTTAGTAAGGAAAATCATTATCTGTTTAATGTTGTCATTCTGTGGTATTTTTCTGTGTAGTTATTCAGTTAAATTATTAGCAACGTACATTTCCAAAGTTAAGATATTCACAATTCATATAACATTTGGCTGGGCATGTATACCATTCGATTTCTGGGTATCATAATTATCATAGAACGTAGAACATAGAAAGTAAAAATTAAAATATTTGAGAGACGATGCAGATAGTCATTTGCATACCTATAGCCACAGTTTTCGGAATACCACCAGTCCACAATTACCATAAATCCATTTAGTGCTATCACGATCATATGTGCTAAATTTCAGATTATTTTTTGGGTTCTGACATCTAATCTGGGGCATTGCCACTGAATCCACTTAAGCTCAATCGGTATTCATGGAAATCTTGCATTTGTGATTAACCCATGAAAGTATTGGCTGCTCGTCAAGTGCAATATAATTCTGGTTTCACATTTAAACCATTCAATTTCTGTTCACATTATTCGACATTGGTTTCCCTATTGGATATTTGTTGGTCCTTTTGCTCAATAGTGTCCTTATGTTCCTTCAACTGTTAGTTCAATTCCTTACATTTTATTGCATCGCTATCGATTTGACGTTGTTGTTTTGTACATTGCTCAAAATTTCTATAAATTAAGAATAATTAATTAATAAATTTGATTTCTTTTCATGATTGATTGCAAATTGCTTTTTGCAGATCATCGTTCTTCGTGTGGAAATCCATCTGAACCCTCAATTCTTTATTATAGCTAGATTTGCCTTATAATCACCTAACTTTTCGCGTAGTTCTTTAATTGCCCTATTGTTAATGTGCTATAATTATTACTCTCCACTTCTGCCTTCAGCAGTTGTACATACATATGTACATATGTAGTTCACAGCCTTATTGGCCTATGGTCCGCACCAATGCTTGGTAAAACTGGAAATCATTGGAATTCGAATATTTCGCTTCACACATCTTCTGGTTTTACCTCATTAATCATCGAATTGCTGAACTTATAATAAATAAGCAAAGCAAATAAGTACTCAAATATGAATAAATAAATTTAAATATATATATAACATAAAATAATACATTATAAATATATATCTATACAGTGAGTAACTGTTTTTGTTCTTGTGTGTGTATCTTGATTTAAAGCTTGGATTTTAAAATAGAAATTGATCTGCGATTTATCCCTACGGCAAATACTTTTGATCAGCATATTCATCCATCTGTCTGCCCGTTAATTTCAAACAAATTACTATCAGCAAAGCCAGCATAATTGTGAGTTTGTGATTTCTGTAGCTGCACGAGATCTAAAAAGGGCGTGTATACATAAAAATGTCTATGTTTACCTCGATTAGTTCCGGGGCTCAGAATAAAAGCACGTGTTGCCTTTTGGTTGCTTTTTGTTTGTGATCGTTGAGAAAAATCATAACTCTTTTTAGATTTGAGTGTGCAAAGTTATTTAGCTGTATTTTAATCGATTTATATTTAATAGCTTCCCTAAGATTATCTCCCAGTTGAACTCTTTCTTAATTTCTTAATTTATTTTAGTATGAATTCAGAATGTTACAAATGTAAACTCTTTAATATTGAAATACTTTTACTTTTGGCAGACTTGAAAGTTTGCTAATCTGACTTTAATCTGTTTGCTTATTTAGATTATCAAAATAGATGTACGAAGAAAGCTGCCATTACACTCTCTCAGTGAATAATGTGGATAGTTATTATATAGATGGTGTTTACAATGCACAAGTCGATGCAGTAGTCCATTCACCACTTATATAGCCTAGGCAAATGTGCAGGTGCAGTTAGCATTGCGACTTTTACACAAGTCCCTGGTTGCCAGCTTACGCGGAACTAATGATGTTGATGTCTTTTTACTGACCACAGCAATGTTCGATGTGACTTACACAACGAACTTTTACTACCCGAAGCAAGTCGTGAAAAACTATTACAAGAAACACACAGCCACTGATACCATCCGTAATGAAATGGAATGAAAAAATAAAGAAAAAACACACAAAACAAAAAAAAAACAAAAAGAAAACATGAAATATAAATTTATTAAATGATCTGTCGCTTGGTATGCGATGGCAGCCCATAATTTATAGTTAATTGACATGCATAGAAATGTGAATTAAATAGCATTAATATTAATCTATTCAATTACAGAACATACTCGATAGATTCAATCCGGGTGCCAGACAGCTAATTGCAGCGGGCAAAAGTTACCTGAAGGCGTTGCATGGTGAGCACATTACTTATCATCATTTCATACTCACTCACATACATACATACATACATACGTAGTTTATGGTGTGGTATACAGTTAACTAATTTGTAATGCATTTCGTGCCATTATATATGTATATGCAACAGGTGCCGCAACTGCCTCGCGTCTATTCAATGAAGCATTGGCCAAGATTGCAATGAACGCTCAACAAAGCGGAACAGGCGATATTGGTAAGACCTCCAAGAGAGAAATAGAGAGAGAGAGAGAGAGAGAGAGACCTATTTAATATCTACAATCTATAATTTCAACTTGTCTAAATTCCATTGCAGGTTCAGCTTTAATGAGCGTTGTAAATGTTAACAAGGATATACAGGAGCAACAGATGAATATTGTAAGTGGATCTTATGAGCTTAAAGCTGTTAAGTGTTATCTGCAGAGAGTTATCTATTTAATGAAGCTTCAAAGGAAGCTTTGATGATTTCGAAAAGCAGGGTATGTTTATCAAAATAAACAACCTTGCTTAGTCATTTTCTTGTAGGTTTTCTTTTTAAAGATCTTTTAAATTTTAAAAATTTGAATTCTTTTGAATTAAACCCATTCGAATTATTGAAAGAAACTTGATCCAAGTCTTATCACAAAACTCTGTTAATTTAAAAAGATAACTAAGTATAAATATATAACATATAATATTAATACACATGGTGTACTTTAGCTGAAAGCCTTCTACGTGGATCTGTTGGTGCCATTGGAGACAAATTTGGAGAAGGACACAAAAGTGGTGCAGCATGAGCAAAAGAAGTTCATGCAGCAGCATAAGGTGCGCATGGAGAGCTACCAGAAGGCCGTCTCCACAATGAAGAAGCAGCGAAAGAAAAAGGCAACGCCCGAGAATACTGAAAAGGAGCTGAGAGTAAGTTAATTTCCACAGAAATGCAAAAAATAAAACACAAAACAATTGCTCAAATATGAAATATTCTTCAGAGCCTGCAACTGTTGGAGGATCAAAAGAAGAAGCTGGATATATTCTGCGATCAGAGCTATAAGAACGTAAGTTTTTCATTCCCAACTCATTTGCCTGGCTTCCGAGAATGAGAAATAATTCTTTTGCTTTTCCAAAAAAAAACAGGCCATGACACAAGAGCGTCGTCGCTATGGATTTGTCTTGGAGCGTCAGTGCTCGATAGCCAAGCACTGGATGGCCTACCACACCACGGGCAGAACAGTAATTGATAATAATTTCGAAAATTGGCAAGAAATTGCCGCTTCTCGTGAGATTATACCGCCGGCCGCATACGAAAGCGGCTACAGCAGCAGCAACAGCAACGCCAGACGCCTCGTGAGTCATCCCTTGCCATTAACAACTATTTTAGTCAGGGAACTTAACGATTCTAACTTCTTGAAAATATTCACTTAGATTTTTTTTTTATTCTTGGAATTTTGTGATCAAACAAATATATTGGTTTTCGATTATTATTATAAGAACTGATGTTTTAGAACAATTCTAACTCCTGATGTTTACAAAAAGTAAAGCTCATATTTTTTGTAGACCATATGAAATATATTAACTGAATAGCTTTGTACATTTTTATAATACACATTGAACAATTCTTACTTCAAAATATAATTTTATAAACGGAAATATGTATTTACCAAATACACAAATTTCAGTTGCAATTCCCAACAAGTTCAAGCTTGGAATGATTGGAAAGACAATTTTGAAAGCTTGACTATATAATATATATCATGATACAACCGGGAAATTCTTAAGACACGATTCTTCGATTTACTAAGTTGATCTATAAAAAAAATGATTACCATAATTTTTTTTTAATTTTTAGTAGTTTATTTACACCAATAATAGATTTTTTAAGATTTTGCATTATGTTTTCTGTTTACAACTGCCTAACATTTTGATGTCGCTCCTTTATTCTAGGAGCGCATCAAAGATGCTGAGGATGAACAAATCAGTGGCGCCCAGTTGAAGAAGTCACGCAGCATCGACGCACCCTATGGCGATATGCGCACCCTGCATGAACGCGATGGCGCCACGCACTATGCACAGAACTCGCTGCCGCGTGCCAAATCCGATTTTAATCTGGCATTGGTCGGCACAGGACCCATAACAGGTATGTGTTACCCGAGTCGAGATTGAATATTTCCAAAAATGACTGATTATCTTTAACAGGCAGTAAACACAAAATAATTGAGGAGCCGCATGGAGAGATTGAGCGTGGGGATCAGCGTCCGCTGGTGAAGGCGCTCTATGCGTATATGCCATCGGGGGAGAATCAATTGTCCTTCGAGGAGGGCGATCGTTTGGCGCTGGTGGGTGCCAAGGCCAAGGGTTGGCAGTTTGGTGAGAATTTGCGGACACAACACTTTGGCTGGTTCCCAGTGGCCTACACCAATGCGGAGAGCATTGAGCTGGCGCCATCTGGCGGCCGACGTTATGAGAACATGCACATGAGTTATGACCGGAATGGTGCTGGTGGCGCCAGTGGCGGCAGCGGCGGACTGCGCAGCAATTACCACGAACAACATCAGCAATACGAGGCGCAACTGGAGCTGATGGAGAACGACGCCACCTATCGGCGACGACGCAATCACAGCGCCGAGGAATCCTCGCCCACACGCATGTTCGGCGACACCATCAAACAGCAGAAGAAATATCGCTCCGGTTCGGCGGCTAATCCACGTCCCGGTCCGCCACCCACACTGCCGGCACCAGTGCCCAATGGCCAGAACCAGAGCGCCCGTATGCTGAACAGCTCTCAGAGCTTCTGTGCCACCAATGGAGTGCCGGCAGCCGTAGAGAGGCGCAAGCAGAAGCTGCTCAACGGAGCACAGGTGAATAATACAATATTTTTCAAATACGTTTATTCATATCAATATAATTTGCCACGCAGAGTCAACCACAGTCCACAAAATCAGCGGCGGCAGCAAAGACGTCGCTGCACAGCAGCAATGACAGCGGGTTCGCCAATGAGCCACCGCCACAGCCGGAGGTGGATTACTCCGATGAGGAGGCATCCACCCAACGTGTGCCCATTCGGTAAGCTTCCCTTAGATCAGATATTATTAAATGTTGTGTTGTTGTTGCTGTTGATTATTGTTATTAATCATTCGAATAATGTTTTTAATGCCAATGTATGAATGCATGATCTTTTTCAATTTAGTGATCATTTAAAAGTTAAAAAACCAAAAAAAAATAAAAAATTAAATACCTGGTAGGGAATAGAGAGTCTTCTGAAACAAAATCTCATTTCGAAGTGTCTGTTTCCTCTAACCAAATGCATTTGTCACATCTAACATCTCTTAAGACTAGCCCCTATTTTGAAGCCCTACTTATAAAATGTTACTTTAAGCTCAAATTTTATTTGGCTAAAGCAAAAACAACAACAACAACAGCAACAGCAACATTTATATATATTTGATTCTAATTTGGCTCCTGTATCATCATCAAACCGACTGCTATTGTCACTAATCCGTGCCATCCCATGAGAATGCTATAGATTTGCTATAATTGATGTTTTTAATTAAATTTTTGTTTGCTATTTAATTGTTCTTTTTTGATTTCATGTATCATCATTATATACTTTGTCGCTCTACCCACCCACCACCCACATCATTGTCGCATCCTTTGTGTTAACCACCCGCCCGCACCCACCAATCCACACCAATGAATAATCTCACACAAAAACGAAAACGAAACTAAAGGCGACGCGCGGATACGAATACGCACACGGTGCCACGGGATGTGGCTTCCTGGACGTTGAGCCGTAATTTCCGCAATAGCGTCGACAGCCAGATTGATGATAAGAGCCTGAATCGGTTGGGTGGCAAGATGCGTTACGATCTGATTGCCTCGGACGATGAGATACTCCAGGCATCGAGTGCGGGCCTGAAGCGAACCAAATCATTTTGGAAATTCGGCGGCGGACGCAGCGGCGAAGATATTCTCGCAGGCATGTCGCTGTGGCAGCATCGCGATCTGGTCGCCGCACCCAATCTCGAGGAGATGCGCGCCGATGAGCCGCGCTCCGATGAGGATCGGGAGCGCAATGGACACACGAATGCCAATGGCACACTAACCAAGTCGCACAACTCCAGCTCGTCGCAGGAGAAGCGTGGTCGCAAGGATAGCATTACTAGCACCGAAATCTATGGCGATGATGATGACAACATCTATGGGATTAGTCCAGCAATGCCACCACAACAACAACAACAGCAGCAGCAGCAACAACAGCAGCAGCAGCAGAGGAGTAGCGGCTATACTCCCAAGTCACGCATGAAGATCATGAAGACCATTGAGATTGATATTGAAGAGCCCTCGGAGAGCGAACGCTTGAGCACAATGCGTCGTGGCCAGTCGCAACATCAACATCAACAGCAGCAGCCGGAATATGGCCATGGACATCGCAAGCTGGACAAACAGGGCTCGAACTCTGCCTCTGCCTCGTCCACGCCGCAGCAAAAGTCACAGACGCTCAGCCGATCCAAGCCAGCACATCAGCAACATCAACATCAACAGCAACAGCAGCAACAACATCAGCAGCAACAGCAACAACAACAACAGTTTCCACTCCATTCCACGGATGAGGGTGAGAGCGATGAGCATGGAACACTCAAGTTGAGCGATGTCAACAACTTTTTTGATGATATGCAGCATGATGGCGGCGGCAATCCAACCAGTGGCAATCACCATGGAATGGTGATGAAGACGCTCAAGCGCAAGGATATACTCAAGCAGTATTACACTAGTGAGGATGAGTCTGAGGCGGAGATCAAGTCAACCAGCTCCGATCCCTATGACTGCATCGTCATCAACGATCATCTGGTGCGCAAGGATGACAAGCTGAGGCGTCAGCATCATCATCATCAACTGCAGCAGCAGCAGCAGCAGCAGCAGCAGATGGAGTTTCACACATTTCGCTCATCCACATCGACAATGGCAACGAATACGCTGAAGAAGTCCAACTCCAAGGAGCAGGATAGCACACTGACCCGCAATTCCACAGTCAATGCGGGAGCACCCACAGCCACCATCCTGCCCCGCACCCGCCTTCTCAAATCCTCCTCCAGCAGCAACAACAACAATCACAATAACAACAACAATAGCAGCGCCACATTGGAACGCAATTTGAAAGCGCATGTGGGCAATAAGAGCTACGGTCCATGGTACGATTTCTGGGATCAGGAGCAGCATGGCATTCCCGGCCAGAAGTCCGTCAGCGCCAAACTGAAGTGAGGCAGAGGGAGAGTGAGGGGGCGATGGAGAGGGAGGTGAGGTTTAGAGGAAGTGAGCCATGTTGTGAGAGGAAAGAGTTGTAGTTTCGCCGTTTTCTTACCAGAGAAGAAAATGCGCCGAGCGTGGCGGCGACTGATTGATTGATTGATGGCTTGAAAGGAGCATGAGTTAAACTGTGCAGCTTGCAGGAGCCCAGGAAAACAAAAACATACAATTTTCAAGCAAAGTACATTCAGACAAATTCTAGAACTTGTTAACAGTTAAAACCAAATTTTGTTTTACAAAATAATCATAATTTTCTTAAGGCCACTCGATTCGGATTCCAATAGTATTCCACTTGTTTTTGGTTAATGGAATTGGGTAGTATTACTAAGCATATTCCGGTGATTTTTGTACAGGAAGGAGGATAAGTTGAGCTCTTTTGTTAACTCTGCACACACATACACTGATACACACACAAACACACACATCAAACGCTGACTGCTTACCACTTATGTATAAGCTCACAATGTGAGTAAAATACTTCCATTATTTGGTGCCTTGCATAACGCACAGTTTTAAGAAAAATACATAAACCATATACACATAAATAAATATATACATTTATATATATATATTAAATTTTTTGCTTTAGACTTAAGATCTTGCATTATGTTACATTCTTTGAGCACACACACACGCAACCACATCCAATGAGTGGAAATATTATGAATATGTTTTGTATTTGCAGAAGACGCGGTATTTATCGCAACTACTCCATAGGCTATTGAAAGCAATCGACAAAATGCAATTCCCTAGAAGTATATTTTTAGTAAAACACATCCACACAAATACAATCCCGGTCAAATTCCAATGTATGTAAAAAGCTATAATACCCATCTCTAATCAATTGTATAAAGAAGCTATAACAACGCCTATTGTAAGTGCTCATTTCAGTAGTACCAAGTGCATATTTATGTATGTACTGCCATGTTGTATTCGCAAAGTTGCGTTCATCTTTGCAGCGCCTCCCAATTTGCCACAATCAAGTTGCGTCACACGAAGACCAATGATCGCTCGGCTCCCATGATCTATCGGAGCGTTAACAAGTAGCAACGACTGCGCAAGGTGGAGTTTTTATTGTGACCCTGCGACTAGGACTATTGAAAACTTCAACTACACGCCCACAAACACACACACATGGCAACACACACAACGCGAACACATTTCCTTAACCACAAAAATATTTGTAATCTTATCTGTAAAATGGAGCTACTAATTCTGCTCTGTCATGCCTGGACTAGCTGGAACTGACCGTGGAGATCGAAAGCGGATTCATTGGAAGTCTTAGTTGACCAGTTCCAAATGCAGTTGGGCACGGATTCTTGGTAGTCATTAAGTTGTATTGTTTGTTAAAACTTATGTATGTTAAAGGTCGAAAAATGTAATTGAATTATGCCGTATAAAATAAAATATGAAAACAAATCCAATCCATTTATTTATACATGTACAAACTGGGTAAGATTGACTAACATATTTTATCACAAAGCATTATTTATAATTACATCTACTTCATTTAATGCTACCAAATTGTCACCAAAATGGTAAAAATAATGGCAGCTGTATACAGGCTAAAAATAATCTCTCAGAGCGTAGACCACAGACTTTTTATGATGATCATCATTTAAACATATATATATGCATAATATTGTACATAATAATATACATATGTGTGCACACTTAAATAAAACCAACAAAACAATATATTTTACTGATAATGAAAGGCCACCAAAGCCACCGCTAAAGTTTTTTCGACAAAAATTGAAACTTGAAACTTTTATGGGTATCTACCGCAATTTCAGACCAAACTTAAAAACTGGATTAGTAGGAACCTCCTTCAAAGATCGGTAATTCTTGGCTACATCCACCCGTGGCATCTTTTCCAAATGGTATTCCTTATTGGTATTAGAGGATAAAGTAGTCGGTTACGCCCGACTGCAACGTTTTCACTATCTTTTTTTTTAATCTTCAAACAGTTTAGGGGCGTTTGAATTTCTATGTTCAATCTATTTTTGTTGATGTTAAGAGCAGTTGACCGCTCCGCAAGCAAAATGAAAATAAATTGTGTTTGGTATATTCTACACATAAGTTTGATATTAAGTGTATCGACTTTGGTATCTGCAGCTAACGAAGATAAGGTATGTGCAGAAAATGTGAGAAAAATGCAGAAGCAAAAATAAAATCTTTTAATTTAATCATCTCAGTTATGCACTTCTTTTGGAGATGCTCCGGGTGTTCATACAATCGGTTCCTCAAACTATTCCTTTGATGCTTTATGTGATTCTGAGACAGTAGGCCCTGGATGGACAGTTATCCAACAGCGAATCAATGGTGTGGAAGATTTCAACAGGAATTGGGCCGCATACCGTGAAGGATTTGGATCGTTTAATGGCGACTTCTTCTTGGGCTTGGAGAAGATCCATCGCTTGACGAGCAGCAAACCCTATGAACTTTATGTGAAAACGGAAGATTTTCAAGGGGAAATTACGTACGCGAACTATACTCAATTTGCAATCGCTGGAGAAAGCGATAATTACCGGCTGATAACATTAGGTGAAGCCTTTGGCAATGCCAGAAATGATTTCCTATACAAAGGCCAAAATCAACCATTTACCACATATGATGTGGATAATGATAACTACATTGTTGGCAATTGTGCAAGATTACATAATGGTGGCTGGTGGTACAATAACTGCGGATATGGGTAAGCAAATGAAACTCTGCTTCATCTCTCAAATATTTTACTGTTATTTTCATTACTTGTACAGTTTAAATGGAAGATTTGCTTGGATAGTCAAAATGCTTATACACCCCGTAAAAATATAAAAATTATATATGAAATTATACATCGAACTGTAAATATCAAATAAAGCAATTGGGCTCAAGAAAATGGAATAAGATCTGGCATCTATGGTAAGTATAGAGTATTTCCCAGTAGAAAATGTAGCGGTTCAGATGATAGTAATGGCTCCTGGAGAAGGTCTGCGTTCTTTGGATGTGATTGAAACATGAATTTTGAGTTCAAATTGCTTTCCCAATGCAGTTCTTATATAAAAGTCAGCCATAATTAAAAAGCACTGTATTTTGAAAATCGATTCACTTTCGAATTCGTCGCAATAGCCATCGAGGGTATAAGACCGTCTTTGAGGGTAGATTTTCAAATTGAATTTCGAGGTTGAACCATGGTTCCAACTTTCAATGCAGTTGTAAAGATTGATCCAGAGACGAAACTATAACCAATACGCCCTTGATTTTAAAAGTCCGTTGGGTTTTGACGAAGTTGTGGTCTTGGGAAGCTTCGACTACGCCCATATGTAGATTTTGAAGTCTAGAATTTGTAACTATTTTCCCAATAATTCGGGACGATTTTTCAAGGCCATAACTTTGTCAAAACTGACCATATCTTAAAAATGCAGGCCTTTTTGATTATGTTTTGAATTTTTTATAAGAGCTGAATTCAAAGTTGGAAAAGTGATTCAAACTCCCAGAAAATGGGTGACTCCTCGAAAAATGGCTTTTGGGACGGTTCACAACTTTCCAACGCCATTACTAACCAAAACTGACCCTATTTTCAAAACCTCTATGTAAAGCGAATCAAACTCGAAATTCATATTAAGATTTTTGTGCTAGTAAAAAATCCATAGTAACAAACTTTGCTGAAACAAATACGCCCTTCTTTTTGAAGCAACAGAGTGGATAGCCAACATGGCGGAAATCTGTCATGCCTCATTTTTACTTATGTAAATACATTTACGTATTAATGACTGTTAACATATGTATGTAAATACACACACACACACACACTAATGCACGCACATATGAGTGTTTGTTTGACTGCCTGAAGAAAATATATTAAACAGAAGACAGCAGTCGCATATGAAAGAGTTTGACTGCGATCGATCAACTATGGTTGAAAACTGAATTTTCTTGGAAAAAATGCCAAAATTGTAATTAAAAATGAGAAAAATTCATAAGCCATTATTTTACCAATTTTCATTATATATACTTGACAATCAACTGTAACAAATTTCATTACTTTGTGTTTTTTTTTCGAATTTATACCAAAAAGAATTGACTTTCGTTCCACCGTGCATTGTTAGACACTGAGAATGACTTTGGTAAGCGATAGAACAGAAAATGTGATAAACACAATCGCGGGTCAAGGGTCTCATGATAAGAGCATCCTATACCTGCATAAGAGTACATACATATACAGAAATACTTATGTATTTAGGTAGCTGCCGCTTTAGTGACCCTGCTTGGACTTTCCGGTTTCTTACTCATCTATTATGTTTACACATATGTATACTGTATGCACATATGTGTGTATAAGTCTTATGATAATAATACTCGTTTCACATATGTGTGCATCGGTTTGTTTTGTATACTACTTATCTCTGTTTATAGTAGATAGCGGGCTGCGACTTCACGTCGCGACCTGTATAAAAATGGGTACGTCGCGGGTCGACAGAATCAGTTCTCAGCGGCAATCGTTAGCGGCAACATGACTCCGGCGAGTTGGATATTAAGAAGACTTGCATGCGGCACTATAAATTACTTAACGCGGAGCAACTCGGAGCTGTGACGGACATCTCGAAGGCTTAGCAAGGGGGATGGAGCTTTAAGGCGCTCTAAGCGCAAAACTATTCGATTTTGGTTGGTGTTCAGCTTTAAAAAAGTTAGCAGTCATTGAGCAAGACGATGGTGACGGCAAACAACAGGACCGGGCATGACAAAAGTGCAATTTGCCTTAAGCAATAAATAAATATTCATATAAGTGGATGATTCTGTGTTCGCAAGGACCTTGCATCTGAAATGTACATATTAACTGCATATAATGTTTTGTTTTAAATTAATTTATAATTTAACCTGTATAAGCATTCTTAAATGATTTTTGTTATTTTAATTTAAGTAATAGCTTTCATCATCAAAGTTATAAAACGACAAAATCTTGTACGTCTTCCGTTAAATGTAATTGTCATCTTGTTATCTTTACACACTGCTGCATCTGTGTAAAAAATGTGTTAAATGTATTTTATTTATAGTCAATTTTCTTTTGTTTTTTCTATTTTTTAACAATAAACAAAAGTTAAATTGAAGATATTTTGTTGTGTATATATATAACTCTTATAACTCTTTTGGAGATAAATAAATTCTCTAACCAGTAAAGGGTTAATAATGTTTTTATGTGGCGTATACTTTCTTATAAATATGAAATATGAAAGATATGATTTTAATCCTTGTAACATTGTATTAAAAAAACTGAACTGTTTTGTTTGAGTGCTTTATTAGATCTGAATTTGTACAATATGGTTTATTATAATTAAACATCGGCTTACTGAGTTCTGCTGGCGTAGCTTTGTCGCTGCTGTCCTATTGGTGGAGTTGTCGGGTGGCCTATTGGTCCTCTAGTGGAAGGCGCTGACAGTGGTGGTGGTGTCTGTTGTCCACTTGAGTCCTACGATGGTCTTCTAGTAGAATACGTTGATGACAGCGCTTCTCGTATTATTCCATGCGTCTTTGGTTGTCATCGCTGGTTGCAGCTGAGTCCGTCGTTGATGAAATATGCTGACGCGGCGCAAGATCCGAATGGCATTTATTGTAGCGAGTTTGAGTGTATGAATGATAATAGTTCTTAACTTATATATTATTGTTTTATTAAAAGGAATTACAGTCTGAAAATTTAAAAATGTATGAATATGTAATACTCATTATAGAAGAGAAATATTTGAAAATTTGAATACAGTATTATCCCTGAGTCTCTCTGGCAGAAGTCTCTATCAATCTAGGTTTCTATAATAACAACTTACCTGTGTGTACCTACATTACCTATACTATTAAAAAAATTATCAAGCCAATGAGAATACGATTTGTGTTTTTGTTTTAATTTTTTTTATTCAACATAATTTTTACAATTATTCCCCATCGCAATTTTATGCCTTTACCATAGGTAAAGGAATAAATTGGTACAATGAAACAAAATCAATGTCCTTCAAGTGTCTTTAACATTTTAAATCAGTCATTTAAAATGCAAAGCCACTTCGAGAAGTTACATTGTGGACTTTTTCCCCCCGCTGATGAGCTCAAAGTCGAAGTGCCAGAACTTTGAATTGAAGACCATAGGCCCCTGTACCCAACCAACTGAAGCCATATGGCTTGATATGAAGAAGTTGAAACCCAGATACGCTCTTAATTTGGTCTTTCATGCCTGTGCCCAGCGATCGTGAAAGTTCCATTCGATATCGTAGGGCTTCGCCGACTTCGGTTGCAGAGAGGTCCAAAAAAAAGTGCCAGCATTGGTGCGAGCGAAGTGTACTGGAACGTAGTAGTCTTCTTCTTGTTCAAATGTTTGCAATTCCCCGGAACCGTTGTCGCCATAGACAATAATCGCATCCTCCTTGGCGCACTGACGTATCTCCTCGATGAGTCGATTCTCGAGATGCTCATTCGACATATTATCCATATCGTTGCTCAGCCAATCGAATTCAGTTTCCTTCTCCTCCGATGCAATATATGAGCTGCGTTTGGGTTGCTTGTTATCCTTTAGCTTGAAGACGTGGCTAATCAGCGGTTTCAGCAGATTCTTAAGTCGACGTGTTGGCGACACTTTCGACTTATACGAGTACATCGGCAACTTCTTCTTATTGTTGTGGTTGAACTGTTTATTTATTGCGGACATCTTCGCGCTTCTTTTTACGTTTGGTTTTTGAAACGATGAGTGAATATTTTACGAGTATGTTGTCGCTCCAGCAGTCGAACTGTTTCTGATGCTCTCTCCAGTCTGCTTGGCCTATTTATACACTCTCCCTTAAACCCAAGTCGATCTCTCAGAGAAGCGGTCTCAGAGAGACGCTGCAGCATCTCAGCCAATCACAGTTGCCGCAACGTGGCAGGTGCTGGTCTTGAAATTTCTCACGTTTCAAACGAGTAGTGGCATACACAAGACTTAACAGGTAAGAGTCCTGGCAACTTGCCCCAAATCAAATAACGCTAGAAGCGTGGGAAACCCATGACTATGTCTTTGAGCACAATTATCCTGCCAGCATATTTGACGTGGGAACCAAATGTTTGTAATTCTCTTTGAATGGCAGTGCCCTTTCTTTAATTGGTTAATTATTTGTATTGCAATTTCCAGCAAAGTAATGTCCTGCTGAGTAGGCCAAGGAAGGGTTTTTCCCTTTTGTAATTGTGTAAAGAATTTGTACTTAAGTTTGTTAAATGTTTGCTACATTTGAATATTTTCTCTAATATTTTGTAATCAGTTTTTGATTCAAGTTTGATATAAAATTAAGTCGGATTTGTATATTTCAAACCGATTATAAGATATTCTTATGCTGATGTTTACAGTTAGTTAGTTATCATAATATCTAACACAATTCCTGATCGGAAATATAATTAATATTTTATTTTCTTATTCTGTTAATATTCTATCCGAGCATCAGCCGAAGCCTACAAATTTAAGAGAGCTGCATCCAAAATAATAAATATCCAGTGATTGCTGTAATAAATAAACTAACATTTTTTAATTTTCTCTTAGACTATTAATATTCTGATTTTGGTATTTTGTGGTCATCAATCGTATGTTTGTATGCAACTGCAATGTGTGAGGAAAATCAGAAATGCAGTTCAAACACATTATTAGTCAGGTCGACCCTTGTGTCCATCGTAGGGTTGTGGCTATAGTCTTATTTATTGTCCCTACCTGTTCCAATGCAATCTGAGATTTTGTTCGTGCACAGCTTAAGAAAACAAAATAAAGAAAACAATACAGAAGAAGCACTGACGGCAACATGATTTTTTATATATTTTAATGAGAGAACAGGTTTTGAACCCAAGGGCGCAGGAACAGGTAGCCGAGAAAGGCTTCGGTTCTATTTATTATTCTGAAATGGAATGTTTGGGTTGCCTTTGTATATATACGGATATATGTATGTGTAAATATACATATACGCATGTATATATATACATACATAGATATACACTTGTTGAATGCATTCAGCATTTGAAAAGATTTTGTAAATTTATGTAAGCGACCCTTCCCCATAATAAAATAATATTTCCATATACTTAAAATTCAAAAACGAAATTTTCAATAACAGATCTTAGTGATTGCTTGAAATTTATTAAATTTGTATACTTATAATTAGGGAAGACATGTGTGTATAGTTTAAAGCTAGTTGTACCATATTTAGAGACTAAATACCAAGTGTCTTTCGATTTTAAAGCTTTTCAAAACATTAGTTTTATTGTTGATCACATTCCGCTTGCTGTCACATCCAGTTCCTTAAAATCACAGGTTTTGATTAGCTTGAACTCGTTTCTGTCCATCGAAGTATTTTGCTTTGTTGATTTAAAGGTTTTCTTGAATGCCACCTTAAATGCATTTCGGATACTTTGAAAAGGTCTGTAGTTCGTCGTCTTCTTCACTTCCAACGTTAGAGGACTACTCGTAGCATTCAAGAGCAATTCATAAACCATTGTACAATCGACTGAACTTGTCCAAGTGTTGATGTGATTTGATGTTCACCTTACGGAATCTGTGCGTATTTATATGTTAGCTTCTGGCACATCATCCCCTACTTGTATAGCGTTGATCAACCAATCACATCGTCGCTTCGGGCAGGTGTTTCTGTTGCTATACGTTGAGATTGCAACTCACGCATTCCCGTCCTTTGAGTAATTTGCTGGTAGGTAGTCGGGAGTTCTTCTCCATGCACGTGTGTCAGGCTCGCTTGTCTGCCTTTCCACTTTTAGGGCAAAACATCAACAATCTTTTGGCTACTTCATGGGAGAGAGATAATTTCTGTTGAATATTTATTGTTTTTTCTTTATGTGCGGCAATCATATAAATATTCCTTTATCTGCTTTCCTTTCCCACTCACGGTTTGTAATTTGAGTGGTTTTTTTTGCGGAGGAGTTTCTTTTTACGAAATTTGTGCCTTGATTAGTCTTTCCATGGCCAATAGAATGACAGCGGAGCATGAAGCCTTGAACCCTCGTTAAACACATGTTGCCAGAAAAGAATTAGACGTGAACGTATTTGATAATGACAGGTAGTTTAGACATTTCGAAATTGTAGTCATGTTAATGGATTAGGTTGGATTTTGATTATTTATACTTTATACTTTATCTTTTTTGGACTGTGACTAACCCTTAACGCACTTTTGTGCAACGAATTATTGGTTTAATTAGGTTAAGGATAAGGTGATTTTTTAATCCTCAGATGATGCTAAATGCGGTGAATGAAACCAAGTCAGAATGTTATAGTCGGGAGAGCTCGACTAGCAGATGCCCTGAAGAGCTTTCGTTTTGGTTAAGTCTGAGTTTCTGGTCCGATTTTAATGAAATTTTTACAGTTAATCAGTTGATTGAGATATTAATTGTATTGAATTTATAACCATCAAACATTATATTTCATTTTAATTGATATTCGGTGCACCTTTCGACGAAATAATATAAACTTGATCTGTGTTTGGTATATGAGAACTTATATTCCAAATTGGAAGTGTCTAGATCCTATAGCCTCTGAGCTCGACTTATTCATACAGACGGAAATGACTAGTTCCACTCGGCTTTTGATCTGATCAAGAATATACATACCTATTTTGGTTAAACATACTTCTTCATAATCTACATAATCTTACACATCGTAATTAGATCTGATTAGATAATTAGAATCAGTTTGTATAGCATACTTATTCGATATAAATAGTTACCTCAATACTTGTCATCTTAAAAGTATCCTACAACAATTTTAGTGGACTAGAGTCGAATGTTGAATTCAGAACATTGATTATGACACCTATTATTATTTATAATTCGTAATAATAATAGGTGTCATAAGAGTACCGAAAGACTTTAATGAAATAAATTAGATCTAAAGCTGAGATCTTCGAATATTTATCATTTCTAGTTGAGTCGAACAAGGTGGTTTTTTAATTGGAGTGTTTTTAGCAATAACATAAGTCCCAAGTAGGAGAGTTTAGTGTTCCAATCTGCAGCTTGGAGCTCAATCAGGAACTCATTTAACTATGAATAACTTCGATGGGGTAACATTAGAAGGCAACTACGCCTCGTCCCAGGCCTTATAACCTTCGTCATGAGGAGTAGCAAGAGAAGGCTTATCACTTTCAAAGATATTTCTACTCTGGTTAGTCTTAAAGGGTATTATAATATATGAAGGAATACTTGAAAAAGGAAACATCAAAACATATTTGTTTAAAACATAATATCTTTTACTCTGAGCTAAAATTGAAATGCGATACTTCTTACCTTTTTATAGACATGCGAGCTAGTTTTCCAATTTTTAGAAACGCTCACTAACTTTACGATCTTAAAGTGAGATACAATTATAAATGATGGCCGAGGAAACTATATTCAATGAATATGATGTCATTTATTTCTTTGTAAATCAAAAAGTAGGGGAAGAAATTTATGCTATTGAGCTGACCAACTGGCTTCAAACAACTATTTATTGGCGTACAAAAATAAATTTTTAGCGATTGCATTGCTTTGGAATTATTTGATTGAAATTTTGTTCAATTGGGATGCGGTTACCAGCATAGAATTTCAAATGATTCCATTCACTGATTTTTTCCGATGCCTTAAATTTTCATGTGGGTTGTGCTTTGGTATTTAAAGAGCCTAAATGTTTAGCCGAAGCTGATAATCTGAAAACATGATGCAAGTAAGGAACAATTTTTGTTTTTTTTCTAGTTCTAGTTTTTATTATATTTTGCTTAAAATTAGCTTACTTAGATTTTACATGGAAGACAATGATTCTTAGTCTAAAAGTAACCTAACAAACAAACATGGAAGACAATGATTCTCTTAATACTATACTAGGAAAGAAAAGCTATCATAAAATCACAATAATTTACAAATCTTATAATTGAAAGTGTTAAATGCGAGTTGGTTTGCAGTCAAGTGTAACCAATTAAGCTAATATCACCCTGAGATTGCGGTGGTACCAATTTCATCAGCTCATCCAATAATCGATTGGACTGTGTGACAATTGGTATTAAAGCTGACATCAATGTTAACGCCCCCGACGATGATGTAGATTAAGCCTGAACCCAACGATCGTATCTCTCGTGCATTGTGTTCTCCTTCAGTTGCTGGCGAGCGCCCTCAGCCGAGGTCCAGAAGAAGGTGCCACTGCTGGTGCGTGCAAAGTGCACCGGTATGAAAGTCTGATCGGGATGCACTGGCACAATGAGTTGTTGTTCGGCCTGTTGCACAATGATCGCCGCATTGTTGGGGCACTGGCGCAGATCGTTGATGAGACGCTGCTCCAGTTGCTCGTTGGCCATATTGTCACAGCTGGCAACGGAATCTTTGCGCATGTCCTCCAGCGATGAGTTGATTTCGTTTTGCGATTGAACTTCATCCAGAGTCTTGCGTATGAGCTGCTTCTTCTTGATCAGTCGCAGCAGTGGTTTGACGAGTTTCTTCAAGCTCAGCATGGCCATTGTATGTTGATCTGATTTGCGCTGCATCATAATGCTGCTTTCGAACTTGTATTCCCGTGTGATAAAAGACATTGTGTGAATACGATGTATCAAAATTGCTTGATTTTGTACACAAATGAAAACTGTGGCGGACGTCTTGCAACGTTGCTGGTCGGTACGGTTCTGCTCTACAGCCAACACAGGCCCTGCTTTTATACGATCAATGCTCAGGAGAGCTGTCTCGAAATACCCGTTGCGCTCGCAATGCTCTCTGGTGCTGCAGCCAATGAAAATGCGCCCTTTAGGCAGGTGGTTGTTTGCACACCAACTGAGAGAGAGAGAGAGAGAGCGAGCGAGCGAGCGATCCTTCGCTTGAACATTTCCCAGATTTTTAAAGTGGATTTTTGGTTGGCATTTTTTGGTCTCACAAAAACGGCTTCTTGTTGCTCTGTCTCACTCACTCGTTACCTGACAGGCATTAAATCTTCCAATATCCCATTCCAAACGGACAAGTCGTAACTTGTCTGTAAAAACCCAACCCTAAGTGCTAAGGATTTTACAAATTCGACACACTATCCGAAATTGGCAGGGAGCAAGAAAAACAATAGTTTACATATCTTGCGCAGCAATCTTGGGAATGTTGGGAAAAATCGACTTGTTCGTCATTTCATTGAGACAGCTCGAAAAATGCCAACCTGTAGGTAGAAAATAACGTATTTTCTCTGTACCGGATTTTATTTGGGTTTTGAAGGTTAGTCAAAACGAATTAACGCGCTATTTGGGATATGCCGCGTTGTCTGAGTGTCAGGTAGTGGGTACACAACCGATTCCAAGTACATTTGTTTGTCATTGTTGTTTTTAGCATCTCTCCATCTCTCATCTCTCTCTGTCCCTCTCTCTGTTGGTGCGTGAAAAATTTACGACGCGGGTGATGCATCCTCGAACTCTAAATTTTGAGGAATTTCGTCGGCAAATTATTTTTGAGCCTTCCAATTGTTGTTTGTATGTCCCCTTTTTGAGAAACGTTACTTTTATTTTTTAAGGGTTTAATGCAAGCATCCATTAAATTTGTGTACATGTGTATATGTATTTTGTTGGTCATGAGCAACAATTAAGTAGCAGATAGAGTTTAATTACTGTTCCGCATGCTACTTCAGACGCCCACAATAATCTCTAAAAGGGCGGACAAATAGACAAGTATAAGATAATGGGTTAATCAATTTTGACTTATAAAATCAAGTAAACATAAACATAAATATATGAATCTTTCTTCTTACCCCCTTTGACGATTTAGTCGAATCCAGATGACAGAAGATCGTCTATATGCTAAAATTACTGGATTGCAAAAAATTGTGAAAATTTGTCAAATCTACAGCAGGAGTTAGACCATGTGATATATGCACTCATGCCACTTGTTGCTCGTTGCTCTTTGACAATATGCATAGGTCGGTATTCTTAATTAAATTCTGTTTTATTAGCTAAAAGATTCGCAAATTTCTTTGTTCATTGTATTGCTTATATACTCATGCAGGGACAAATGTACCATTAAAAAGTAGGGTATAGTTTTTAGGGCTAGTAAAAAATTATGGCCACCTTAGACTGTAGAGATAAAATACATATGTATGTATATAGATATAACTCCTCAATCGCTGAGATCTCTTTTGATATAGATACTATAGATATAACTCTATATTCTTAGGTTGGACTAACATGAATCAACCACAAATAAGTTCTTTTCCTTTTGAAAATTTATAGTCATTAGTAAAACTTGCGAAACTATGTCTAATGCTGGATTATTCTCGAATGGATCTAGTTTGGAGGGTCGGTAATGGTTGCTTTGATTTGGAAATCTACATTTTCTCCATACTCTGTCGAAGTCTTTGTTCTGTTTTCGGACTCCTTTCTCCAATTCTTTGTAACAGCACATAAACATGACACGTTTGAACGTGTTCGCTTCTTTGCGTTGGCCTCCGCTCACCCTCTTAATTTCTCTTTAAAGTGTTTTCTTATTGTGTCTGAGAGTCGCGCACTCTCGACAATACTTCGTTTTCATAGTCGTTTGCTGGTGAGTCTCGATTTCGGTTATCTGCCAACATCATCAGACCATCTCGGAGGCGAGCGCTCTTTGAAGCCTTCGAGTGATGGCAGTTATCCCTTCTTTAACGAACTGCATTCGTTTTGGGTCATTTTAGGGTTCGTTTCATTAAATCCCCTTTATCTTTTTTATGCGTTTGGTGTTTTTACCTGCCGAGTTCGCTTGCGGGATCTGACCCTTGCACGTGTGTGACCCACTGCCACTAAATCTCCAACAATATACAATCGAATGTTGTATACAGAACAACAGAATGCATTAGAAAAGGGCAATGCAACCGAAAAATATCACGTCCAATGCAGCGTAATTGTAACCTTCCGGAAACGGATTAAAATACCATTGCCCAAACATTATTTATAGTATTTATTTTCACTGCATTACTTGGATGTATAGGGTAAATGTAACAGGTAGAGTTTAAATTCTGATAAGCAAGTTCAAGTTGCTTAATCTCTTAGTCTGTCAGTCCTAAAGTATTTAGTAGACTAGACGGAATGTCATTTTATTTAGTTCATTTAATTTTCACAATCTCCTCTTCATACTGATTGTTCATTAACATAATGCTTATAAGTTCCTCAAATATTAAACATACACCTGACTTTCGAAAGATTATCGCACGTGTTTTATAAAAAAACAAAATAGAGCGGCTATCTGAAACACGCCAAAGATAAGATGTAGACTTGTAGATGGGACTCAAATAGCCGACATCTGAATTTCACTTTAAAATCATAAAACCGATCGATTTTAATTATGAATGATATTTCATATAGTATTCTGATATCAATGATTTTTGTTCAAATTTTAGGAGCTTCATAATGTTGAAAAAGCATACAAGTTTCTCTATCAATAACTAATTTTTTGAGCAATTGTTCGTAAAGGAGCTATATGATATATTAGACCGATCTGGTCTAATTTGGATAGGACGACTTGTTAAACTTAAAAGTTCTTAATATAAGAATTCGTCGTTCTCATTAAAGCTAATTGAAAAGGGGATCAGATTCGACCGACTCCTACTGCCTGCCGCAAAAGGGCAGATATATGACAAGCCTTATCATATAAGAAACTGTTTTTATTCTATTGTTAATTTGTAATACTGGTAAAAGAGTAAGTGATCCCCTAATAACATAAGTTTATTATGAGGACGTTGCTCTTTTTACTAAATTCACATTACTTTTAAAGGATTTTAATGCATATTAAAATCTGCACACCATGAAATGATTACTCAAATCCCTTCCTTGAATAGAATCTATGCATATGTAAATATCTTTGTTCTTAAAGTCACATACATATGTATATAGATTCAAATGTGTATAGGTGCAACAACAGGTTGACATAAGGTAAGAATCTATGTGGGGTACTCTCTGTTCATCAGGTGTCACAAATCGCACTACAGACAAAAAATTCTAGAAAATTTCTTGCGATTCTAAGAATGTCAAACACAGAGGAGGAAATTAAATGAAAACCGTACTGGCGCCGGCGTCCTGCTGATTATTGTCGTCTAACGTCTAACGGCTAACGGACTTACGGATGGGCGTGCCTGTCGCAGTTCAAATTCTTACCTGTTGAATAAAAGAAATGTACCTTGAGCAACAGAGTAAATAGTGCAACACAAGCACGAACTCTTTTGAATTTATGTGATTGGAAAATTAATTGTAGTGTTGATAGTAGCCAAAGATAATATCTTCAAAATTCTCAACAAGCTACAAAAATATGTGCGGCCTAAATGGAAAATCATATTGATCAGTTTTTCGAAGTCAATCAACACTTTAAGACTCGTTAGCTATCGTGTGTTTCACTGATATGTGCTAAGATTGTATTATCTTTGTCATCGATAGCCAACTTGAATAGCTAGATACATACATATGTATGTGTATGTGCAAGAACCTTTCAGGATCGTTTGGTACTATGTATAGATCATATTACAAGAATATAGCGTTCACTGGGGGTAGCCAAGCATATGGGCTGGCTTTCATTGCTGATTAGTAAAGATTATTGGGGCATGGTAAACATTTGCATGCAACATGCAGCCGCACTTGAAACGCTTGAACACACAAAAACTGATAGTTAATGAATGAACCAATGCGATTGAAGACAGTGTTCACATTCTATTTAGCGGCACTTAATTTCAATGGAAAAATGGAAGCGACATCTCACGACTCTCCGAGTTGTTGAGGTTTGTGTTTATGGACTCCACTTGAGATTAAAACGCAGACTTGCTGTTGTCAAATGTAACAGCGGTCGGGACACCAGACATCGGTGGTCGTTTTTGTAAAGTGATATTTACGAACACACATTTTACTTCAATCTGTCGCCGTCGCCCAAGTGTCCTAATTGTCAAGTGCTATGAAAAACGATCAAGTTGCGTTTGTTGTAATGAAAGTCTTCAGGTTTCTATTACGTCTACGACATGAGAAATTTTTTTGCCTTTATTTACAAGCTATTTGTCAATATAAAAAAATATATATGCAACAGTCGACAAAATCCACAAGCACAAATCTAGAGCCACTATAGTTGTTTTAAAAAAAAGAAAACGAAACAAATTTTAACTAAATTGTCCGTTAACATTTTTTTGGAATAATAACCCGACGCGTCGGCCACTTTTCTTTGTGAACACGTGTGCGAGGGTCTCCTCTCGCCACTCTCCTCTCCATTTTTTTTTGTCTGATCCTTAGTTATGTCCCCTGCGGTGCAGTGTTTTATTGATTTGGGTTTTCCATTGTTCATTGAAATCTTTCGGACAGTTCTCTGTTTTGTGTGTGTTCCTACGTGATCGCACTTACATTTGTATGTGTATGTGTTGCTGTGTTATATACACACACATACATCTACCTAAGAGTATACAAACAAGACAATATGTGTGTGTACATAGGACTTGTGCACTGTTGTGTGGGGTTTTGTATTATTTTTATAACTGATTCTATATTGACCGTCAAATTAATACTGAAAACACATGACAAAGTAGTTTTTACAATTTTTTTTTTGTATATTTATTACTTAAAACCCAATAATAACAAGAGAGAACGGATATTCTATGCAAAGGAGTCAAATTGTTGATACTAATCCGAGGTTGATAATTTTTGTTAAAATGCTGCGAAAATAATAATACGCATAACTGATAATTTTGGATTGCATGGTTTGATAAACCAGAAAGTTTTTTGTGCAAGAACTCACGTTTCGAGCATTCCTTCCTATGACAGTCATATGATATAATGAACCGATCTCAAAGATTTTACTTGTTAAGTAAATAATATTTAATTTTCAAAAACTCATCGCTCCTATGACATATAATGATCGGATCCAGTTCCCTTCGACATATTAACTTCCAGTAGTAATAAGACGGATATTTGCCAAGTTTAATCAAAGTGAGAGACTTATTAATATAGAAAAATACAAACATTTCAACATTGGTCGGCTAGTAATGCTGATCATGAGCATATATACTTTATGGGGTCGTTTCCTTCAATATCTTCACAACCCCCTACAAAGTCACAAATATAATCTAAGAAATTTTGTGCAATTTAATGTACCAAGCAGAAAGAATTTCTTGGTCGTCTAATAGAGAGCAATTGGTTTTAAATTGAATTTTATTGAGGAAGATTGAAAGATAGAGTTATTGAAATTCTAAAATAAATAAGCCATGTGTGAACCTATAGACACACAGAGATTAATAGGTAGACCTCAACACAAGAATTTTTTATGAGCAGTTGGAGATGTCTCCGTCAGCTTGTTATACACAACATATGACATCCTTTTGTACAGTATTTAACAGAGTATAATGAACATATGCACATGAACATTTTGATATTGTATTTACTGAAAATCTTGCAATTCTTATAAACAAGCCACAAACGTGGTCTTTTCAAAAAAGACAGAAAAAATTGCTGAATGTTAGGTATCACTCATTGTTTGGATAAAACACCAAATAACAAGATCTTATTTATAAATTTTGTAAAGAGAGATCTGCGTTGGCAGGACAATTTAAAAGATTATCACGTTAAGGCCTTGCTTGTATTTTTATCGCTGCTGAAAAAGGCATTTAGAAAGAAATAGGACTTTGTGCCAGAGTCTTTGTGTAAACATGCGTGGTATCTGTAGATTCCTTTTATCCTCTCGTGCTGGCCAAGGCATTCCAATTCGGATGAGGTTGAGAGTAGGCCATTATTTCGTCTGAGTCAATGTTCAAAAGAAATAAAAAAGAAGTTGTGAAGGAGGGCAACCTTTTTGCCGCTGCACATTCGAAATGGTCCAGCACCAAATTAGAGCTCGTTAAAAGGCACACTTTTGTCTGCTCGCCTCCGTTGGCTGCAGCAATCCCCTTTGTGCGTCTTCAACGTCTCACGTTTCAACAGATTCTACTGCACTCCTACTGGCAATTCTGCTGGATATTGATAAGCCTGGTGGTTGGTGGCTGGTGACAACACGTGAAACTCCATGACGTCTCACTATGTTGGGCATACCTACATCCAACCCTCTGTTACACAAAGGCCACTGAAAACACCGAAAATTTCTAAAAATCTGTTTACAAATATTTTCGAAGCGGGCCAAACAAAGAGCCTACAAACTATTGTATTGTACGCATGACTTTCCTTGCCATTGACTGATGTTGTGTCTTTTGCAGATCAGTGTTTCTAAAACAGTCAAATTTTCAAACACAACATTTCGTGCAGAAGCCCTTGGTTACATCCATCAAGAGATAATTGATCGGGTGTCAATGGAATAACTAGCTTATCTACAAAAGTTCAGAAATAACTGACTTGACATTTTAGCTGATGTGTCCATTAATTACAATTCCGTTAAACTATGCCTGAGCTTGTCGATCTTGAAAATTCAGATTATTAGAAAGTTCTTCAACATTTCCAAATGTTATAAAAAGAAAAAACAATTATCTTCAGCCATCTGAAGATAATATACTTATATACCCTCCACATTCTCAAATCGGACTTTGGAAAAGCACTAAATGTTGTTTCTATGAGATCCGTAACAAAAAATATTGTAATGTTAATATATATATTAATTTATTTAAATAATGTTACGAACATAAAAACACTCGTAATATTTTGATTTGAATATTCTCTTGGTAAACAAAAAATGTTCCATAAGAGAGCTCATTCCTCTGGCAAATTCAAAGGAATAAAAACTACGCGAATAATTGTAATGGAAGCAGGCAGAAGTATTTGGATATTTTCACTTATTTGGTGACAAAATTATAACATCCTTTACATGGGTATAATTATCCTTGCTACGTTCTCATTGAAAATCCTCAGTTGGAATGTAATTTGGAGAAATGAGTTGTTTTTAGCTACATATTTCTTGATTAATACTATTAACTATGTCTTTAAGCTGCTTAACAGAATTCTGGGTATTACCTCTAGTGAATTACCAGCTCGAAATATAGTGATTTTTCCTAACTCTGTTTATTTTAATTTTTTTTTGGCATTTTCCTATTAATTTCCATAGCGTTGTCTTTTTGAATAAAAGTATGTCTGTTATTTTAAGTTATATTAAAGCAAAGCATGCATGCTTTACTCTATAGATTTGTTCTATTGATAACAAATTTCAAATGTAAAGGTTACTTAAAAAGAGGACGAATCCTAAAATGTTATTGTAAGATTAGGTTCCCTTTTTCTCTGAATCTTATTGAAATATTGCTGTGAGTACAAAACGCTGCAGACAATAGAAAATATCAATAGAATACATGAATACAATACATGAGCACATATGAACAACCGAAATGTAAACCTTAAATTTCAATGGTCAACCACTGCCTCGGCTTACCACTGAGGGTTGATTGTGTGAGTGTATATCCTGTATATCCCTTGGTTGTAATATGGGATACTTTTGGGTAAGCAGGATCTTTTATGTGCATGGGCATTTTCGTCTACATAGTTTGTTGTTACTTATGAGCTCATTTGTCTGTCGTCTACTTTCATTTGTGTGGATATATTGCAATTAAATACTAAACTTGGCTTATTTAATCTGTATTTAAAAAAAAAAGAGTATATCTATAAATATTTGTATTTCTAGTTGGGATTTAAAATTAATGGAATAACTGAAAGTAATCTTTATACTGGCGATTAGCGATTGGCAATCAACCCAGGGTTCAAATCTTAAGAGCTACAAAGCTGAAAGTTGTGCTAAGGCCTTAAAATGTTTGAATTAAGTGTTCTATTGTTCCGATGTTTAAAATTTTTGTTTTTCATCTGGATTATAATTTAGGATACAGATCTATAAGAAATTCATCCCACTTAAAAATTGTGTTGACTTAATAAATATTTGTGGGGTTCAGTTTTGACTGATTTGAAAAGTGCTATCTACTTTACAAAGTTCCCAAAGTATGTGGTTAAATATGTGCTCACTACTAGTACTAGCTGTATAACTGAGTGGATAAGAATTCCATAGAAAATGTGATCTGTCTTGGAAATCGCACTCACTGCATATGTAATAATTTAATAAATTTTAATTAACAATAATAATTTAATATTAAATATAATAGAAAAAGCTTTTAAATGCTCTTAGACTTGAAGTAGATACACAGTATACCTTTTTTAGCCAACTTGATTTAATTAACAACTCTTTTGCATCGTATTTATAATGAACTACAGCTTGGACTGACTTATTCTAAAATATTTTAAAATATTATAAAACTGAGAGCCTAGTTTGCATAGCATCAATCAGACTGAAAGTTTTCCTATTTTCTATTAATTCTTTATTGTTTCCACGAACCAATTTGTCTTATGATTTTCCACTAGTTGTAATTCAATATCAGATAATTAACAATTTAGCTGAAGAGCCGTTAACAGAGACAGAAAGAATAAAATGAAACGAGTATAGATATATGGCATGGATCTATCTAAATACGTGTCTACATACGATTATTATTTACGAACTTAGCTTGATTAGATCTGAGCAAACAAAGCTAACACATGATCGAAGATAGAGTGATCTGGTTTACCAACTGGGTTAGAAAGTCTACGTGTGGCACGCAATGATAAGATAGGAGCAGTTATTTAAAACTCAAACCTAATCGTAGTTCCTATCGTATAGGATGACCGGCAACCAATAGACACTTTAAGATCGAGAGTGTCTTCATCAATATACACTGTACGGAGCTACTCAGTGTTTATCTCTGATGTGCAATCTTGAAATTAGCTGTTGACCCAGACGCATTTTAGAGCTCCTTGCATGGATTACCAACATTGCAGTCTGGGTTCGATCTTGATAAGCGAACCACTTGGAATTATTTTGTTTTCGTCTTAGGGCGCAAATATTTTCAGAGTTTCTACCATTTATTTTTATTTTCTTCAAGATTTGTTTGTGCTGATAAAGTAAACAATAGCATAGGGATCAAGTTACTAGCTGGTCTCTTGTCTCAATAAACATTCCGAACATTAGCATTTTTTTATTCATTTTTTTTTAAAGGAAAACCCCATTTTTTTGTTGAAGACGAAGCCTAGCTGTACTTTGTAATGGACTGTTTTTAATCTTGCAATACAGTTTGTGTTTAGAAACATTAGCAAAGTATATGAAATTTCAGACAAAGTAAACTATGCACATAAGTCATATTTTTATACTTTAATTCATAAGTCAATCACATTTCAGCCGAGAAAAGCTAATGAAAAATTGCTAAAAAAAAAAATAAATAACTGGAAAAAACATGCAGCTGCTCAGTGGAACATTTATTCAATTGAAGGCGATACTCTGCGACGCCGGCGTCTACGAGGACGGCATGGACGTGGAGGATATGCGTCAATTGGCGCAGATCATGGAATTGTCCAACGAATCCGTCGATGGCAGGGAATGCTTTGACACTCAGCGTGCTCTTCGGGAAAGCGAATTTGATTTTCAAATAATGAAGACCGTGCAGGCTGTGGAGCATCACGAGCTCAACTGGAGACCAGAGCGGGAGCAGCGTCCGCGCCTCAAGCGGGAAGCCATCGGTGTAGACACCGACTGCGACATCAATGCGAAGCGTGCGCTGCAAGAGCAACCCAATGGGGATAATAATCAACCACCATCCCCATCACCGCCCCAATTACTGACGGGCAGCGACTCTGGCCTGAATTGCGAGGAAAAGGACGACGACGACTACGACTGCAGTTCGCTCTCCAGCCTGAGCTCGCTCTCCAGCCTGAGCTCGGTCTCCAGCCTGAGCTCGGTCTCCAGCCTGAGCTCGGTCTCCAGCCTGAGCTCGGTCTCCAGCCTGAGCTCGGTCTCCAGCCAGATACTCTGCGACGCCAGCGTCTACGAGGACGGCATGGACGTGGAGGATATGCGTCAATTGGCGCAGATCATGGAATTGTCCAACGAATCCGTCGATGGCAGGGAATGCTTTGACACTCAGCGTGCTCTTCGGGAAAGCGAATTTGATTTTCAAATAATGAAGACCGTGCAGGCTGTGGAGCATCACGAGGTCAACTGGAGACCAGAGCGGGAGCAGCGTCCGCGCCTCAAGCGGGAAGCCATCGGTGTAGACACCGACTGTGACATCAATGCGAAGCGTGCGCTGCAAGAGCAACCCAATGGGGATAATAATCAACCACCATCCCCATCACCACCCCAATTACTGACGGGCAGCGACTCTGGCCTGAATTGCGAGGAAAAGGACGACGACGACTACGACTGCAGTTCGCTCTCCAGCCTGAGCTCGGTCTCCAGCCTGAGCTCGGTCTCCAGCCTGAGCTCGGTCTCCAGCCAGATACTCTGCGACGCCGGCGTTTACGAGGACGGCATGGACGTGGAGGATATGCGTCAATTGGCGCAGATCATGGAATTGTCCAACAAATCCGTCGATGGCAGGGAATGCTTTGACACTCAGCGTGCTCTTCGGGAAAGCGAATTTGATTTTCAAATAATGAAGACCGTGCAGGCTGTGGAGCATCACGAGGTCAACTGGAGACCAGAGCGGGAGCAGCGTCCGCGCCTCAAGCGGGAAGCCATCGGTGTAGACACCGACTGTGACATCAATGCGAAGCGTGCGCTGCAAGAGCAACCCAATGGGGATAATAATCAACCACCATCCCCATCACCACCCCAATTACTGACGGGCAGCGACTCTGGCCTGAATTGCGAGGAAAAGGACGACGACGACTACGACTGCAGTTCGCTCTCCAGCCTGAGCTCGGTCTCCAGCCTGAGCTCGGTCTCCAGCCTGAGCTCGGTCTCCAGCCAGATACTCTGCGACGCCGGCGTTTACGAGGACGGCATGGACGTGGAGGATATGCGTCAATTGGCGCAGATCATGGAATTGTCCAACAAATCCGTCGATGGCAGGGAATGCTTTGACACTCAGCGTGCTCTTCGGGAAAGCGAATTTGATTTTCAAATAATGAAGACCGTGCAGGCTGTGGAGCATCACGAGGTCAACTGGAGACCAGAGCGGGAGCAGCGTCCGCGCCTCAAGCGGGAAGCCATCGGTGTAGACACCGACTGTGACATCAATGCGAAGCGTGCGCTGCAAGAGCAACCCAATGGGGATAATAATCAACCACCATCCCCATCACCACCCCAATTACTGACGGGCAGCGACTCTGGCCTGAATTGCGAGGAAAAGGACGACGACGACTACGACTGCAGTTCGCTCTTCAGCCTGAGCTCGCTCTCCAGCCTGAGCTCGGTCTCCAGCCTGAGCTCGGTCTCCAGCCTGAGCTCGCTCTCCAGCCTGAGCTCGGTCTCCAGCCTGAGCTCGCTCTCCAGCCTGAGCTCGCTCTCCAGCCTGAGCTCGCTATCCAGCCTGTAATCCATTAACTCAATGTCATCGATTTCTAAATACATATTTATATAAATATATACATATACATATGTATACCAATGAATGAAGCTGGATATGTGTTTGCTATGTTTTGTGTCTGGTCGAGTGCACGGTTTGGAAAATCGATTGGTCAAGCTAATTGACAAAAAGCAATCGTACAATATGTCGTAAAAATATTCCCATTTGAGTACTAGTTGCCCATTCACATCCGGTTGAAACATTGAATTGGCATGTAAAATGCAACGTATTTGAAAGAAGTCCTGCGGAGCCATGCACGAGTGCCCATCAATAAGTTAAATGGCAAGATTCATTTTCGCTAGACCTCTGCTGGTATTCACACTCGACTGAAGAGTCTACCACCATTGTTCATGGAGTACGCCAGCCCATTCAGATCTTCACACAATGCCAATGAATCTGCACATGCGCAACGAATGTCCAGTTTCCAGTCTTCAGTTTTTCAGTTTTCAATGCATAGTCAATGAGACCAATGTTCTATGGTACATTTTATGTTCAGCGGGTTTAACAAACATATGCCCAGTGCTATTTGTCTGCAGCAGGACAATTGTTATTCTCAAAATGCCCACATGGAAGCACTGAATTTGCCACTTCCTTAATAAAAGATGTACATTTTAGTATACCCGCACAACACGCTCTCATTTGTACATATGTATGTATGGGTTTTTAAGGTTACAGGATATAAGCTCATAAAATTAATAAAACGGGCAGAATGCAGTTTTCATAACTAACGTAAACATACATATGTTTTCTTAATAAGGACGCCAAGCTGATTTTGATTTTTTCTGCAGATTTCAGAGACTATAACCACTATAGACATTAAATATTGAGAATTAAAAGGTAAAGGCCCCAAACTTGGAGTTATGGCTCTGTGGAATGCCAGAACTTACTTAACTCATTTATTACTATTCCACTATAACTATTGTTATGATCGCCCTACTTTTCACAAATTACTCAACATTAATTGATTTTCATTGTTTATCAATTCCAACTTTTTACGTTTAGTTATTTAAATACGATTGCAGTAAAAAATTATCATAGTTTTAATATCCATATCGTGAAATAGGTAACTCGTTATAGTTGTTTTTGTCGACCCGACATATATATATATTCGTGATCTGCACACTAGCCGATTCGATATAGCCACGTGCGTCCGTTTGTCAGTTTCTAAGCTTACCAGCTATTTTGATTAATCTTGGTATCTACCCGCCTTCTTGCAACACGCAGTACATATGTACATACATATGTCGGATAACTATGTCTTATAGATCTCAAAGAAACAAACGGTCGTTAAATGATTTCTTTTGTTTACCAAAATCTCCAAAGTAAACTTACATGGTGTGTAGAATTTTGTGCGCCCTATACTCTGACCAAAAATATCTGAGCTCGGACTACTATATCTTACTTTTTGTATGAAAAACATTTTTGTACACTAAAAACTTCTGTCAAGCATAATTTAATTTTTGAAGAACTCTTCATAAGATTGGATTGGTATCTCCCAATCAGGACGAAAAGGAGCATCAACTACATGATCAATTATTCGACTGTATTATTCCACTATATTAAATTTTCATCAGTACTTTAAGCACCCTTTTACCCCTATCGTTAATACGGTTAGCAAAGGGATGAGATCTCAACCATATTAAGCAGCGTTATGAAAAGTTTTCAACAAATTATAAATTAAATAAAATGGGTCCTCAATGGCTGTATTTGTGTACATCATTTTTTGTCTGCACAAACGGCAATTTGTGCGAACATCAAAGAGACCATGTCGAAGACCACCAAGCTAAATGAATTTTCCACTTTGATGCTGCCGTATCGAGAACCCTCTTTGTAGTTGCTAATCGCACCAGGTGACGGATGCGTCGGCTTGACAGAAAATAATGCCAGGGCGGCGTACACGTAGAAGTGACAAGAGAATAGTTTGGAGGTGTCTCTTTTCATACGCTGTGCATTGTGAGAAAAGTAGCAGTTTCCCTCTCTCGTTTTTGCCTGCCTCGATGATTTAGGTTGTGCCTTCATTTTAGGATACGTGTTGCACCTCCGCTTTCGATGGGCAAAACAAGGCAATCTTTCAAACGCCGTCAAATGTAGTTTAGTTTGGACCACCAGTAAAGCTGACTTATAGATGAAACACAGTTTCCACTCTGTAATTTTGTTAGATGGAATAATAATAAAACTTAAAAAATAAATAACAAGAATACCAAAAATTATAATCTCATTTTAAACATGAAAAAGGATACCTCTTTATCAATCCGTTAAGTTGAAATCAAAGAATTATTGGGATCCATTTTCAGTTAATACGCTGCTAATCCTTTTGCCTCAAATACACACACAAACACATTGTTCACATACACATACGCATACATGGATAGATAGATAATTGCCTAGGTGCGAGTGTGCCAATGTCGACAGCTGTATCCCATTTGAAACGCTTGATTGGTTTTCTAATAGGATTCATCTTGTGTGCGATTTACTTTCAAATTGATTCGTTTCACTTGGTTGCGATTCAATTATGGGCTCATCTCCACATATCCACAGCTTCGTCGTGTCGTTTGTTTGATTTGCCAATGTTCCAGGTGTTTGAGCAAGAAATTACAATTTTTCCGCTACTATATATAACTGTCAAGTCATTGATTCCTTACTAATAAGTGTGTGCTTTACATAAAGGATATGATAATTAAATAAAGGGAAATTTTAAAGTTCAGAGAATAGGTGGAGTACAGGTGTTCGTTTTCACTTCAACTCCTTTTCCTCGGCAATCGTTTCTCCTTAAATTTTAGCCATTATGTTATATAGTGAAATCATCAATTGAAGTTGTAATTAATGATAAAAATAATTAAATTGTTTGAATTTTATTTTGGAAGTTATTTGATATAATAGTCTGATGTTGATTGAGCACAAATATCGCATTTTTGATGAGTTCAATCCGGATAAACTGTTAAACAAAAACATTTTTTTTTACAAGAACTCAGAAGTAGTCCAATCTCAATGATTATTGTTTAAATATGACTTAGTAATTCAATAGTAAAGACTGCAAAAATATGGATAGGTTTAATTAGGATAGCTTCAAAACTGAAACAGACGAAGAGACAGACAGATGCATATGGCTATATAGGAAAATATATAATAGCCTAATGGCCAGTGGTAGGTTTATTTTTTTTATCGAAATCAAATTTTTGGGGTCGATATTTGAATATAAAATTTGTGGTATGTTAAGCTTTAACTATATCAAATAAAAGTAGAGCTAATAAGCGTTTCATATAGTAATTTTTAAATATTTACTTATTGGCATCAAAAGGACAATTTTGCCCCAAATTAGCACCTAACAATGGTGTTGATCTGCATTAAAATCTTTTAGAGAGTCCTTGGGAAAAAGAAATTATGAGTTGGCCTTCAAAAACAATGTCACAATTCGGAATTTGGGAGTGTGCAATAGGCATCAAGTGTGCAAAATGTCAAGAGTGAAGTTTAATTGATTATACGCCAAAACGATTCTATTAGAATTGGATGACAAATTTAGATAGGCGTTTAAATTAAAATTTTCACAGTATAGAGTACAGTACAGTGAGTTCATGGCACGAAATTGTACAGTTTATCTTTGGTTACTTTGCGACATCGGACATGAAAGTATAATACAACAATATCGGCTAAGAGTAATTCATCGTCACCCATTTGGAACAAATTGATTTGCTTTTATGGGCGACAAAGTCGTCCAGAAAACATATTGTATAGCATTTTTTCGGGTACGTGATCTTTGTACCATAATTAAGAATACGAAGGCTCATGCGTTGCAAATTGGAACTTGAAACAAAACATCCCAGTTGGCATTGACATTGCCACTGCCATTGGCATCTCCTTTCAAACTGTGCACAATGGTAACCTGAGCATAAAGGAGCTAAACACTTCGGTCTTTGAGCTGAGCATCTTTGTGTGGGCGATTCCTGTTCGAACATGCAGTCGCTTGAGGTTTTTTGGGACTAGACTTTTTGACAGTTACACATTTTATTTCTGAGAAATAAACCTATGTTAAATCAATTGGTTCCAAATCGATGACATTCAATTGCAATGGCCCGTTTCGTTTCAGCTGTTCACCATCGAGCTATTTCGTATTTTACGCTCACATTATCATGAGTTTACCTCAAACATCGATTTTAGAGTTGGTTACGCGTTTATTGAAAGATTTACCGAGAAAATCGCAATTTTCACGATTAGTCTAATTTGCCTTCTTGCTTCAATGGCTTCATTTAAACACTATATCAATATCGACGCACTTGTGCGCTCCTTCCATTGTGTGTTTGTTTCTTGGAGTAGAGCACACAGACGCGTGGTTGTACTTTGGACTTTAAATTGGTTTTAAGTATGTATTGGAGATATGTGGTAGCTGTTCGCTGATTGTTTAAAAATATTAACAGCAACTTTTAAGTAAAACATGGCTTGTTAAGCAACACGTAATTTAATGATTGGTTGTCTATTAAAAAGAATATTATGTATCCTTGTAAGACAGTGTCAAACTGCGGACATCCATCTTTGACTATACACGATAGTTCTTATCGTAGATATATTATTTTTTGTGCAATTGCAAGGAGCATAACAACACACATATCTGGTGAATTTGTTTTGGATTACATGTACGCCTATTTGAACTTTATGATATAGTAGTCTAAAAGTCAGTGATTTTTTGTTAAAATGTGAAACGCTCATATTTCGTCTGATCGTTCTCAAGGCAGCTATATGATATAGTAATCTGGTACGGTCGGCTCCAAAGTATGTATTATCTACTGTAAAAATACGTATGTATATAGGAAAAGTTTGATCAATATAGCTTCAAACTGCTTACATAGCAATAAACGAACAGACGGACATGCCTATATCGACTCGGCTAGTTGTGCATATCAAGAATGTGTATACTTTATGGGGTCGGACACGTCTCCTTCTTTGCGTTGCAAACTTGACAACAAAATTATAATATCCTCATCAAGGGCATACAAAAAAAAAAAGAAAATGTATCTGTAGTATTGTAGAATACATATGTATGTTATTCAGATGCTTCAGACTCTGTATGTATGTATTTGAAAGACAGATAAATTATCAACTTTCATCAAGATGAGAGAAACTGCGAGACTAGTGCGATGGAAGGACAGACGGACTGACAAACATAACCTGATCTATTTGACTAGTGATGCTGATCAATTTTATAGAGCCGGGGATTTCTTCATTAATACGCACTCAACAACATAATGATTACATCCTTTGTAAGGGTATACAAATACGGTCATCAATATATGTAAATTGTCTATTTGGAATCAAAGTATTTGAAAATGATTAAAAAATGTTGTAGTCAGATTTATAACTTTTCTAGGATCTGTATCCACAATTGCTTTGTCCAGTTAATTTTAAATATTTGAATAAAACTTATTTCTGAAATACTTTTTCTATCAAATGTATACAAAAACTATAAAAATAATTCTTAATCCACAACTTTGAACATACATATTTGAGTAGCTATGCACTTAATGTGTATGCAATTATCTTGAAGCGGCTACAGCTCATTAATCGGTTTGCCTCAACAACAATTTATCCTTGTTACTTATGTACACATACATATGTATATTTTTGTATATAAGTAACGTATTTGAGAGCAAATCCGTTATCCACAAGCAGGTAAATTGCCTTACCTGCTGGAGTCCGAAAGAGGGTGGATTGGAAATACTCAAAAGTGGTGGTTGCAAGTTGAAGCCAAGAAATCGTATAAAAGGCAGCAAACGCAGAGCAGAGGCATCATTATTAGTACAGCTCTTGCAACGTGCAGATCAATTTCTATAAGTTACTTCAAAATGATTGGCGAAAATATTCGACGTGAAAATACGGTTGAGTTATCCGATAAGCGCTCATTCACGGGTGCTGTTGTCAACCTGAAAAAACTCTTCAAGACTGTTAAGCGCATCTTTACTCACCCGAAGCCTGCGAACATGCCACCGGCTGGGATCGATGGCGAATCGTCGTTTGCTTCAGAAGAGGAACTTCAAAATTGGCTAAACGAACAACTTGAAACCAAGGCGATGGCGCTTCACTAATTGGAACGAGCAACCAATTTGGGCAACCTGTGATGTGACTCAGCTTTAAACTTAACTTCACTGTGATAGCGAGAGTTCGAGACTGATCCGTAATTTTTTTTATTGCCTCAAAATCGTGGCTCTTGCAATATATACATCCTAAGTTTACTTTACTGTAGATTAAGTATCTGATCATTGTCTTCCATCAGTAGCAAGTAATTTGTCTTCATGTTAGTTTGTTTGAATAAAATAATATTCGGGCAAGCAATCTGTTTTTGTGTTATTCCTTATTCTGCTGGGGTTGGATATATTTGATGTTGTTATCGCTGTCAGCACACAAATATATAAATACATATATATTTATGTTTTTTTTAAATATTCTCTAAATTTTTAGTATGTTATTTTAACACTCGTTTGTCTCATTTATTTCAAAAATTGCGCTACTTATTATGGAGATGCCAACTGATAAAAAAAACGTAATGTGTTGGGAAGATAAAAACTGGTCACACTTTTGAAATATCGCCAACACAGCTGGGCCTTCAAAATAATCGATAGCTTGCTCACAATTGCGCTCTGCGCATCTGAGTTATAAATTCGAAATACTAAACTCAGAAAGGCGATTCGTGTCCCATTTCATTTGGAAATTAATATTATTAATAAATTACTTTAATAAAAAATATGCAACGATATTTGTGAGCTAGAGTTATTTTTACGAAATCAATCTTGGCCTTTTGACTTGCCCTAAAAGTATGCTTTAAATCTTTTATTTTAAGATTAGCGCAACAGATATTATTGTTCATCCTACAAGTATGCTTTAAAAAACAAACTGATTGTTTTGTTAAAACGGTTTATTTATTTCAACGCTTATATTAAAAATTGCTTTAACAATATACATATATTGAATATAATGATTTATAAGTAATACTTTATATTCAATATATGCTGAAGTGCACTTAGTTTTCTTTATATATGTGTCGGTGTGTGTGTGTGTGTTTGAGTGGTTGGTTGTCTGGTTTGTGTGGGTGTTCAAGTTCCTGTCCTGTTACCGCATTTCTTGAAAAAGGTGTGACAACAATGAGAGCGTAATTGGAAGATGATTTGTAGTACTTACAAAAACACATGTATTGTATGTAAGAAGTAGTCTGTTTAAGAGAGCTTTAGTATTTTCTTGAGAATGCATCCATATTGTATAGTTACAGTATCCACCAGTGGCATTTAAGTCTGTTAATTGTCTTCAGCACAATAAACATGTATAAACAAAGGACCAATGCAGCAGCAGGCAGCATTAACGGAAGATTCGGGAATGGAAGCCAAGTTTTTGTGCAACGGAACTGCGCATTTGCGAACACACATACTCTTTAAAATAGATTTGTATAATTTGGTTTGAATATGTATGCAAGTATCTATGTTTTGGAAAACGTAAATTTTGTCTGCTTTTGTATACATACATAGACGTAGATGTCTTTGTACATCTCTATGTTGCTAAGTTTATCAATCAATTGTGCATTTTTATCTAATATAATAAGTATTTTATGCCAATGTTTTGCTGGCCAATTGATATTGTGTTTTCTTCTATTTATTTTTAATAATGCAAGCGAGGCTGCACAACCGACTACTGATAATCGACAGAGTCACTGTCCAGTACCGTCGAAGATACCTGCGAGACTCTGCGCCTCTGCCAGTAATCCTGATATCGTGTATCGTATTGTGCAGCTGGGCGCCACGGTGGCCATTTCAGCTATTCCTCAACAACGTCCCACACCATGAGAGAAGCGTCTGTTCCGCCCACAGTGATGAGAGTGTGATCTCCGCACAGGAAGCGCACGCAGGCCAGCATGCCCGAGTAGACCTTGGACTCGTGGAATTCGGCGCGGGGCGAGATGCACGGATATCTGACAACGAGGCAAGACTTATTGTTCTCATCAACTTACTTGTTGCCCGTTAATATTATAGTTACCTATACAAGCGTAGATAACCCTCGGCATCGCCAGATACGAGCATATCGTGTGCAGACGACCGACTGCAGGTGGCTATGATGGTGTTGGCGCTACTGTAGTAACGATTGCTCCACTGGCCGGCCACCAAGAAGCCCACCGTACAATTGTTGGTCAACCACTTGACGTCCTTCATGGCAATGGGACTGCGCTCTGGCGACAATGATTTTGCATCCCAGAACAGCAAGTCAAAGTCAATGGTCACTGTCTGCACAAAGTTGCCATCCATGCTCCAATCCAGATGCGTTAACGGCTGCGAGCCACGTATCTTGTTAACCTTCTTGTACGAGAATCCATCGCGCGAGACACGGAATAGATAAATGCTTCCGTTTTGCGAACCCATGGCAATCATGTCGCCAACTGTGATATTGAAAGTAAGAGTGGCAACGTTACTCAGGGGACCATGCACTCAAAAAAATATACATGCGTTAGAATGTTTTAATCAACATAAACTAAAAATTAACTATACCATAGATAATTTTATTTTATAATTTATGTATGTTTTCCGAATGCTTAATGATAAATATATATAAATACATATGTATATATATATATATTTATATTTATTTATTTATGAAAGGACTGGTTATTATTTTATCAATATATATTTTTTTCTCTTGCTCTAGGTTAGAAAAGCCCAAAGAAGGCTGATTCTCGAAATTCTAGAACTACATATGTAATTTTTCTCGTGTGTAGAAGAACGTATAAATTGCATCAGATTGCTCACCCTGATTGTAGGAAACACAATTCAAAGGGGATCCACAAACACGCAGCGTCAACATGACCGCTCCGTTGTCACAGTTGATGACCAGCAAGTGGCCCTCAGTGCTGCCTGCAGCTAAAGCCGTGCCAAACGGATGGAAGGCCAATGCCACGCACTCGTAGCCGGTTTGTATGGTCCAAATGAGTTTGTTCTTGCGCCAGAGAGCGACATGCTTGTCATGGCCAGCCGTCGCATACAGCTCGTCCTCGGGATGGGCGGCCAGGCCCCACAGCTGTCTGCCATGTCCAAAGACGACCTGGGTGAAACGACGCTGCAATGAGCCCTCCAAGATGTTGTTTCGCGTCGTGCCCACATAGATGTTACCATCATTGCGACCCGGTCGCTGTGGATAGATGGTCCTCACACCCCCGGCCGCCTCGGGAAGCTGCAGACCCAGGCAGGCGATTAAAGCATACATATTATATTCGAAGAGATAATTACAAACAGAATACTTACCTTTGTGTCCGCAATTTTCTTATAATTTTGCAGTGAATCCCAGGCAGCAACTTTGCGATCCTTCTCACCGCCGGATAGGAGAGTGCCCTCCCCCAGCATAATCAGGCAACCGATGCCTTTGTTGTGGGCTTCGAACTCAGTGCGAACAAAATACGCGCCATCTGAGTCCACGGAATATATGGTGATAAAGCCATCAGAGTCGGCGGTAATCACGTCACCATCTGGCTCAAACTGTACGCTGGTAACGTGCGAACGCGACGGCTGCTTGACAATATCTGTGCGCTCAAAGAAGCCATCTTTGCGGCGATGCCAGAACGCTAAATGGCCGCGACCATGGGTGATGATTAGATTATCATCCAGCGGATGAAAGGCGGCCCCAGACAGACCTTCCTGCAGGGTCTGCAAGTGGATGTGTTTCACATTGAAAATTAAATGGGGAAATGGCTGTGATAATATCTATAAAGGATTACTTACTGCCACCTTGCCCAGCAGATGGCCCCATTGCCACTGCCAGACGGACAAAATGCTCTCGCGTCCACTGTCCACGGCAAGTATATAACTGCCACCATTCTGAAATTAGTTTTTATATATTTAAACATTGACTCAAAGGGTAGTTTGGAGCACATTACCAGTTGGGAGAATGCCACGGCGGTAACTCCAGTGTCCAACTCGCCCATTCCAAAGACGTAGAGCGTCTGCAATGACTCCGTGCTCCAAATGCGCACATGTGCCTGCGACTTGCGATCCCGTCCAGCCTTCTGACCCGAGGCAACCAATTCCCGTGATGGATGTACATCCATGCTGTGTATATTTTGCAAACATTGAATTATATAGAATGAATAGAAATTAAAATAAAACAATTGTTGAATAAAATAAATGTGAGTAAAAAATTAATTACAAATTGAAATAATATTTTAACCAAATTAATTGACTTATTTGTAAATTATTTAAATTAAATAAATTGAAAGAAGAGACCATTAATTAAATGATTTGTTTTTTATGTGCAAAGAGTAAACAATGGAAATGCAGCTATAAATTTTCTATCTAAATGATTTTTTAAACAAAAGAACATGTCTGAGTTAAACTAAACCAAACAATAAACTTTGCTTCAACTCAACCATTTTTATGCTTCTATAATAAACTTTAAGCATAACTTTAACTCCTAACTTAAAGTCCCTTTATAGTCTTAGATAGAACTTTATAAGCGTCTTTACTTTTATGTCCTATTTACGTCATATTGCGTATGTTATTTTAGTTCCATGGATCATTAAATTTCAACACTTTTAATTTTGAATTTAAAAGTAAACTTATATTTTTGGGTTGGAGGAGATAGCAAAATTCGCCACATACCACATAATGTCCTCTGTGTGGCCAATGTAGTGACGCTGTGCATCCTCGTCGCGATCGAATAGAACGGCCACAGCTGCCACATAGTAGAGGAGCTCTCCTGTTGGCAGCACCCACAAGTTGCGGCGTGCATCGATGCCTCGATAGCCATGGCTAATATAACGAACGTAATTATATTTGAAGTGAAAGTAATTTTGTGGTTATTCAATTAGTGCTTACACCCATTGTAGCTGTAGTTTCTTGTCTGGGGGCGAATTATCTGCCGGCGCATGATGAACTGGGGGATAAAAGGTGCGTCTCAAGCCGCGTATGGTGACTTTTGTGGGCTCCTCTTTCATAATGTCCAGCATGGTGTACTCGCCATTCGGTCTCAGTATCTCACTCTCCGGCGCGTATAGAATACGGGGCCGGCTCTTGCTGCGCGGTCGCGTGCCCCGTAACGGAACTTTTGGTAGCTCCTCTGTGGGCAGGATGGGAGCAGCGGCCACCACCGAGGGACGCGAGCGCGAGCGTCGAATTGGCGAACCGGCAATCAATGCGGTGCCCGTGGCCAAATAAAATGTGTCCACATCAGCAAACTCGTTGCGTAGCTGCGAAAAACTCCGTACCTGGAGCGAACGTTGTAAATTTGCGATGTTTAGTAAGGTTTTTATTTAGTTTTGTATTATTTTATGCTAATCAACTTATTATATCGAGACGCGATTGAAGTGGAAAACCGTGAAATGGGAAAATAGAGAAGCGTTCGCTCTTACCTCCTGCCCGGTGCCTGTGTACATTTTCTTGGCGCCGTTAATTTTCAACACTTGACCCAAATCCTCAAGCACTTCCTCAAACGGCTGCGAAGTCCGTAGGTTAAGTAAAACGCGACACTTGTAAGAAAGAACGTATGTTTACATATACATATATATTTTTATGTATAGAGAGGAATCAAGTATATAAAAAATGACGTGTTTAATGTGATAGGTGAAGAGGGCGGGGGGCGATTGGATTTATGGGTGTGTAATTAGTTATGACCATAAAATGTGAATTATTGTGCTTTGCAAAATATTAAGTACATACACACATACATATATACATATATATTGTATGTGTATATGTATTTAGTACATATGGCATATATAGCATTGACGGCGCACGTTGACTTTTCAACACTTGGCCAGCGACAAAAATTTAGCCCTGACACGCAACTTCCGCAACTGCCCCGGCCATGACACTTGAAGTTTGTAACCAAAAGTTGCTGGCAACAAATATTTATAATTACGTTGACTCACCCCGTGCTTATTCACAGTCATATTCATATTTCTGTATATGTGGATGCGAACGGCAACATCCTCATGTGTTTCTCGCTTGCCCCACAATCCGAGGCTGTGACCCACTTTTGTGTTATATTTCCCTGCTTAATGGCATTATTTGTAGTTGCCAGGGGTCGTTGGGCTATTGCAGCATTGTTTGCCAACTACTTTAACTTGTTCTTGCAGTTCTCTCTTGCTATTCTTATTGTTGTTGTTGTTGTTGTTTCACTTAAGCTTTTGCGCTCATAATTGGATGTACACGCCACATCCTCCTGCACACGCACCCTCACACACACACACACCCACGCACACACACACACAGAGCTAGATGAGGGATATGCATTGTTGTATTTGTTGGGCAGACTGGCTGCTTAGCTGTAGCTTTTCAGCTTTTTGTGCTTATGTCAAGTGTGCATCTTGAGTTTTAATGACCTTTAGGCCTTGATAACTGCCATTCACGCAAATCCACTTTGAGCCCAAAAGGAATAGAGAACTACCAGCACACCAGCATCGTTCTGGTGCATTCACACAAAAAATAAAAATAAAAAAATTAAACCATCTGGTCTAAACTTCGTCCTTGCAACAATTGCGGATAGGGTGGCAAACTTTAACATTTTGCTGTGAATTGATTCTAATTTACGCATTTAGTTTGGCGTTCGTCGGCAAAGGCGTCTAATGGTCTAATGGTTTTAGATCCTTGTTGAGTGGTAAACTGCTGTCTGCTCTGTGCTTAATTTTGCTTAGGCTGATTTCAAAACTGGTCGCAGCTTTCCATAGAAAACCTACAAATTATTCGCAAAAACTTTGTAACTTTCAATTTAAGAACTTTTAGTTAAATAATTGTTGAAGAACTAAAAGTTCACGTTGCTTCAAACTCTAAGAAATACGCACCAAAATTTGTAATCCCACAATTATTGAAACTTTATTCATGTTTAATGTTTTGTTGAATAATATAAACAAACTTCATCCTTGTTTTCATTATTAATAATATTTTCACTTGAAAAACTCTATGCTTTTACCAAGTCTTCTTGGCCATCAATTTGATTTAGCTGCTATTTTTTATTTCTTTCTTTTGCACAAACAAATCGAAGTGCACCATTTAGACCAGCCGGCCTTAATGGTCGTTAGTGGCCTGAGAGTGCTGCCATTCACTATCAATCACTATTTAGTGATCGCTTATCAAATTGAAACACCTGAAGTATTCACAGCCGTAGGTTGTATTAAAGGTACTACTTCAAGCTTAAGTGACGAATTCCTTCAACTAATAGAAGGGACATTCAAGTGCAATGCATTTGCTAATGCAATGTAAAGTCTGAACTATTATGCAGATGTAACTCATCAAGTTGCAATGTACACACATTTTATACATGAATGCCACTTATTGTGGGCGTGTGTGTGTCTATGGGCTTGTGTGTGTGTGTACAAGTATAAGCTCTCAATTAACATGGATTGACCGGGAGCCAAGTCGCGCAGCTGCACTCAAGACAGCATTGCCTCGATTTGTGTATGCTGTATAAACAAATAAATAATTATGCGTGCAAATAATTGCATTACGTTGCCAGCTTCAATCACGTGATCCCATACAAATGGCATTTGTTAAGCCAATTATGTGCACTTTTGTTAATGGGGGCCCGGCCGTATGGCGGGGACAATTGAGGCGCGGAAGCTGAAACGAACGGTTGACAGCAAATAGGTGCCGGAAAGACGGAAGGAAGCAAGCTGCAACGTATTTGTTCATTCCCAGATACAGCTCCCAGGCAATCCACATACATATATACACATACATACATATGTATGAACATGAACGTATGTTTAAACTCTTTTTAAAGAACTCAATTGTGCACAATGCAGTTTGTCCAATACCCATTTCCAGCTGTGTCTCGAATCACCTCATAACTGATTTTGCTTGAGTGACGTCAAAATCATGCTGCATTTTTTATAAATACTTTATCCGATTTCTTTCGCTGGCTCGAACAAAAGAATTTCAATAAAGTACAGAAATTGCTGGATGATGCAATAGCTTCTTAAAAAATAAAAAAAAAATTAAAAAAAAGATCAACAAATAAATACAAAATCAAGATAAATGATTCGGCAGACAGAGGAATTAAATACCCTTCTTGACAGTCTTGTTTAGTCATAGAATTTATAAGAAAATGCAGTTAAATATAACTGTGAGCGTTTTTAAGTAATTCAGTTTATATCAAGGTAGATAAAACAAGAAGAGATTTCATTTTTTCGAAAACTAATCTGTTTTCCCTATTGAGGATTAAAGTATAGTAATATGTTTAATCTAATAAGGGAAATGGACTACAAAAGTTAGCTTTGACAAAAGATAATGGATAAAACTAGAAATACTACGAAAATTAAACCAAATCTTAGTTGAGATAGATATTACAAGAAAACTTCTTAAAACGAACTGCATAAGGGGCTTAGGTGCTTTCAATTTTCCGTTCCTTAAAATTTAAAACTAAGGCCATAAGATGAAAGGTTTTGTCAAAGTGAAAACTGCATGAAGAACGGTTAGATTAAAATACTATTTTCGGCAGCGCATTTTTGGCTTGTTGTGGCTTAACTCTTTGCAGTTTTTTGCGTACTCTTCAGTGCTCGCCGCTTTTTATGTTTGCCGTCATTTAACGTTCTTATGTACGATGTCAGGTGCTGTTGCTGCCATTGTTGTTGGTTTGTCTTTGTTGACTGTTCAATACGCCTGCGGAAATCCGGCATGTCCATGTGGAAAACTGAACCAGTTTTCTCTTTTAATTTTTTTCTGAATGTGTGTGCAGACATAATAAATGAAAAGTAAAGTTGATCATACGTCAGCACAAAACTTTTCCAACACAACGCCAAACGTTGAAAGAATCAAAATGCAATGCGGCACGTTGCCTGTGGTACTTTAGGTTGCCAAATATTATTTAGCAGCAAGCAGAAACCAGCTGCCGGCAACCAGACTGCAAATGCATACATACATATGCGGACCGCCAACATTGAGTAGCACGCCATTATGCACAGCTATTTATTGTGGCTTTCAGTTGCACTACCACGGAGCCAGGATTAGGGGAGTACGCACATTGGAAACCAGAGGAGGGCCAAGCAAATAATGCCGCAGTGCTCACCAGAGTAGAGCTGGACAAAGCTGAGCAGCTACTTACATTGTTGTATATACAATTTGAATAGTGGCCAAGTGCGATGGTAATGCAATCGTCGATGGCGCCTTTTATGTACATCACATCCACATTTACGTATTACATACAATATTCGTATTCACTGTTCGCTGGTCTGCCAAATATTTGGCAAAAGTTCCTTATTGTGTATGTAGACGATGAGACATGTCCTTGGCCTTGGTCGGCGTCCATTGGGCGCGTGCCGTGGAGTTCTAAGGGGAAACAAAGCATCTGCGAGAACAGTGGCCAACTACAAAGTACTACAATTTCCTTTTGTCGTTATTGCTATTGTTGTTCTTGCTGTTCTCGTTGTTTGTAAAATTTGCATTGCAAACTGCAAAGAGTGTGTCTCACTTCCCTCAGCCATGGATACTCTAAAGTGGTCGACTGGTCGAGCCCGGGCCTTTGCATTTCATTGTTGTTCCTTGCCCGTCCGTATCTGCTAGAGCTCAACGCTTGTTGCGTGATCACGCTTCCGCCCGTATACCCAAAGTGCATTTTGTGAATGAGTTTAGTTAAATGCGAATTCGATTCATTCATGCCTTATTGCTGGGCACGTGGCTGGACAATTTATCAACACTGGCTGTGAGTCATTACGAGCTAACGAATTCTGGCTGGCCTCGGCGAATGGCCTTGGCAAAAAAGATGCATAGCTAACTAAGCCGGACAAGACGCTGAAAACAAGCGTCCATTATGATGTAATGCAAAAAACGTAAATTCTGATTTGCGGTTTGTGGTATATGGTATATGGTACCATATAGTGCCCCAGACTACGTTTACCGGCCACCATTCAACGTATTTTTATTCAAAAAACCTCACGCGTCTCACAAGGAGCCCAAAGAGCGCTAAAAAATTGAGTTGCACTTAGCAAAATTACCATAAAACATTATTACTGCCTCGGCAACGGCGCTGAAACCGACACTGACACCAACAGCAGAACCTGTACACTGAAAAAAGTTTAAATGGCTTCAGATCTTGTAACATCAAAGAAGATATTTTAATTTGAAATTTGATTCGTACTGGATTTGCCTAAAAAGAGGTATAAAATTTTTTAACTATGTGTAATATAAATAAGGTAAATTTGAATTATCGCACTGCTGACTCCTCTAGGCAGTTATTTATGATGAGATTTCTGTATTTATTTTTGCGAGTGCATCAACACCATTGGCAACCAAACATGCATACTTCCACACACATAGTGGAAGTCGCATGCCAATTCATATTTTGGGCCATTTCGATTATAGACGTTGCAAAGAGTTCGCCGGCGGCAAGGCGTAGCAGGAGATTCGCCAGGATTTACACGTGGCTGGCGGGGTGGTGAGCTGCTGGGGCGCGGTCTGTTTTTTTTTGTATGTCAGCGGAAATAGCCAAATTGGCCGTGGCTTCAATTTTCTTCTGGTGCTGCCATCGCATGCATACAATAAAATACAAATTGCAGACAATTGATATCCATATGATGGCAAAAAAAAAAAAAAAAAAAATAGGCAAAGGTTAATTGCACTTTGCTTGGTTTGTACGCCCACAACCCCTTTGAATGTCAAAGTGAAATGCAGCTATTGACCTTTGCACCCCCAATTCTCGGCAATTCGCTTTAAATGCGAAATATGCGTAAATTGTTCTCATCAAAAATTATTTAGAGTGCAACATTGTCCAACATTGTTGCACATATTTAAACAGCGATTTAAATAAATGTGCGGTTATTTAAATAAATATGATAAAAAGGTTTATTTTTGTCTACTGGTCTAATGAATACTCTCGCGTACATTATTTTGATCTCCGGTCTATGTACAACATTTCGATATTCGGTATTTTTTATATAGAACTTCCCAAAATACAGGAATCAGTACAAAACTAAAATATCGTAAGTTGGTTGAAGACATCTTGAAAATGTTATGCACGCAACCACCTAAATTTCAGATGATTTAATTTTATGAAAGGATTTCAGACAACAATTTAAGTCGAATTTTGACAACGCAAATACATCTATGTATGTATAATTTTTAATTGTGGGCAGGCAACAGGGCAACATCGTTATAATCCTTTTCGTGAGCGCAAAATTACAGGCAAAATTAATTGATGCATAAATTAAAAATAAATAAATAATTGACCGTAAAATATTTAATAAACACAAACATGAATATGCATGTATTATAATAATAAATTAATGCAAATACAAACTGTACGCCGAGAGTGATGAAAATTACCGAGCGCAATGTATTTATCAATTTAGTATTTAAAACACAAACAATCCAAATTCAAATAGCGAGTTTGTTAAGAACACAAGCTAGTTTTGCGTCCAGGTGAAAACTTTGTGGCATCCATATGCGGTAGATGCGGTATTTATGGCTATTTATATAAATATGCATATTTGCACTGTCTCGCTGTTGAATATTAAACCACATATTTTTTATTTGCAAACTTCGTGCCAAATAGCATGGTTAGAGAGAATTTTGTCAATTTGATCTTCATTTAAATATATCTATGACAATTGACATATTTTACCATCAGGTGCATATGTATGTGACAATGCGAAACTATATTGAATACTAAAAAATGGTGTTTTTCAAATTAATGGGCATACTTTTTATAGTCAGACGTTTGAATTACGAGATGTCTGCAATAAGTCAGTCGACTAATTAATAAATAATATATTTGTTAGCACTGCGAACAATAATTCAAATAATGAATAAACACAAAAGCAAAACCAAGTAAACAACAACAAATTGGATAATCGATGCAATGTGTTATATACATACATATATATATATATATCTTTTTTTTTATTAATTTTGCATTCACGGAACAATAAATGATTGCGAATTAATGAGTATGAATGTGCGTGTGTGTGTGTGCACATGCATACTTTTTAAGAGAGACTGTGCACCCGGCACTCACCTGCACGGAATGATCCAAATTATTGATGATGCGTATCACCCGGCCAGCGCTGCGCTTTATCGAACCCGATGTGGTCGACAATGTGCCCAAATCCGCTTCCATTATTGAAGGCTTTCGGCTGGCGGGCTTGGAGCCCCAGCCCTGATTTCCGGGTGAAGCGTACCACATGCCGTTCTTTTTACCGTAGCTGGCAGGCTGTGCACAGAAAGAGAAATAAACAAATAGTGAAATACGTGAATTTACGGAATTTTCGCCTATATATACCTATAGGTATATACATCGTTAGTACGGCGTCTTTTGTGAAAAAATTCTCGCAAATCTGAAATTAATGAAATTGTTTTGCGGTACGGCATCAGCCATGGACAATCGTGGACAATCATTCCACAATTGCAAGCTGGTTCCGATTACTTTTAAGCAACAACAATTTAATGTTCCTTCCTGGATGTCAACTTCTGAAATACGTTTCTTTTGTTTTCATCAATTTCATGGTTTAATTAGTCTGCGGCATGTGATGAGTTTTTATTCAGCCAAGTACCAACTACTCTGATGTCCGCCTGTCTTTCTGGCAGTAATTGTGCAAAAAAACCTTTCAGTTTTAAAGATTTGTTTTTAAGTTCAGTTTCCCAAAACTTTGTTAGCAAAGAAAATTTAGAATGCATATCGGGGGAAAATAATGGTAATCTTGGACCCAATGGGGAACACTTAAAAAGTAATTTAAACTTCAGTACCTGTGCAGTGAACTTCATTAAAGTCGGAATCTTGAACCCTCTGAAAGGTTATCTTATTCAGATCATTAACAAAAAACATAGTGTCACTGCGTGCTTATATAAAAACTAGTCTTTCACTAAGATTTCTTGACACTAGTGTCCATAATTATCATGCTTCTAAGAATATTTAGATGTGAGCAGGATAGACTCCGTTGTAGAAGTTTTTTTTCTGAATGAAACAATGTTTAAATTTTTGGAAAATGTAACGTATTTGTTGGATCGCTTTAGGTAATATTATTTTAGCAGAGGATATACTAAACGAATCAATCTAGGCAAACCCGTCAAAGCCAAATTAATAAATGCGATTTACGATTCCCAGCTTTGCTCGCAGCGAAAAACAGAGTCAGTGGCTAGAACTAAACTGTTTTATTCAAATTGTTTTTGGTATGCTGGCCATGTTTTGGAGGTGAAAACTCAATTTTAATTCAGGTGAGGCTCCAAAAGCTTTTCGATTTAATTTCGTACACAATAATTTTGAAAACAAAATGCCGCAGGAGCTTAAGGAACAAAAACGCAAATTGAAATTAATGCAAATTCGGTTTAAACACAATTTCTCAACAAACATTTGTACATCGCTTTCTGGCAGCCCCGACGAACTGCCCTGGCCCCAATTACGTAACAAATCCTGCAGAGTCGGAATATACTCTTTATAAAAAAAACATACACATATATGTTTTATGTATGTACATACAAATATATATACTATATGTTTGTGCACAGCATGTGGAAAATCAAGGCTTTTAATTGAAATCCAGCAAAAAACTAAAGTATCGGAAAGAGGAACCTTGCGTTGACTTTAGGTGTGAAATGGAATTTGTTTCCATTTGTTTTTCGGGAAAAAAGTGCAATAGCATGACCGTATGTGTCGACAGAAAAAGTATTTGCACTGTCTGTGCACGTTATATGCACTTTATATTTGGTGTACATTTGAATAAATATAATAAAGTTGGGCAAATAAATGTGCATATTATTGATCAGGGCTGAGTACGCTTAACCAAATGTGCATAAGTGCGTTGATCTCAGAGACTATTATCCTTGATGCTTGCATGTAAGTTGTCGCTAATTAAAAAACTTACAGACCAAACATACTTATTTGATACCGATTCAAAGGGTTGGTATATACACAGAATAATTAACTTGAACTCAAAGAGAAGTTGTAGACAACTATTTGTCGCTGAACATTTCAAAAGTCACACAGTAAACAAATAAGTTATTTAAAGCCTTGAACAGGGTATTTCGTAATCTGGAATTTGCAATTGAACTAATTCCATACATATCTAAATTTTCTAAAGGCAAGCTAAGACTCATACTTTAACTAGCGCACTTATGGCTAGGTTATTTAGCAAATAGAAGTTTAGCAAAAGCTTAAATTACACGCTCAATTAAACTTTGAACAACTCGAGAGCGGGAGCTGGCTGGAGTAGGAACGAAACTTCAAAGCCCTTCGTTTGAGGTGCAGCCTCGCAGAAAATTCATTGAAGCAATCGACAAGGACGAAACATCGTATAGCAAACAGGGCACCCCAAAATCAGATGCAGCTTGATGTTGGCCACTTTTCCACGCTTGGAATCAGACTTCTTTGCCATTTCTAAGTAACCATTATGGCAGTGATTATTATTGCTCTGGGATATTGAATTTTATTGCCGTAAACAAGAAAACATGGTTAGACAAATATTGTGTAAACAAATAAGCACTCGTGCCTAAGATGTCAAGCCTCTTTTCTGTTCTTCGGCTGATAAATCAACACACTCCGCCCCCCCTAAGGCTGTGAAACTGCGGAGCCGAGAGCAGAAATAGTTGGCGGGTGAGAAAGAGTCGCCAAAATGGCAAAAATGGCGTCATCGCATAAACTTATTGTTAAATTGCCTGGCTCGGCTTTACTTATTTAAAATGTTCAAATTTCATTATATTAATGCATACAAAATATAGCTGAGCTACACTAAAACTCTTAAGTAGAATTAGTTGACATTAGACCGGAAGTGAGGGTAGTTCTTCAAGTTGTAAACGTCGCATTTATATCAAATTTAAATTCCGATTAGAATTAAGGCAGTACAAATGTCCTCATGTGGTTGTCCATACGACTTCAAGGAAAATATTTAAAAATGCTCATACGATACGTCACAAAAGGAAAAAAAGTGAAAAAGGAGGAAGACAGACGCACAGCCTGCACACGTAGACCATTAAAAAACACTTAGAAAAACAACAAAAGTCATTTAAACTTTTTGCTAACTTCTTTTTTGTTGCTGTTGTTTTTTTTGAGCTTCACTGTTTATACATCAAATGGCAGCGGAAAAAAATGTGAAATTAAGAGACGTGTGCTGGGTTGGATGGGTGGCCTCATTGTTTACACTGAACACTGACCCAAGACTTGGTCGGCGATGTGAGCATCACAAAGGGCGAACTTTCCTCGCTATCCTCGTCGATGTACATTTAAGCGAAAGTTTTTCTCTGGCCCGTTGATGAGTTGGTTTTGGTTGCTGTTGTTAGCAGTGAGCTGTGAGTTGCGAGCTGTGAGTTGGATGTTGTTGAGCCCTTTGGGTGTGGCTGTTTGCTCACTTTAGTTGGCTTTTTGCTTTTAATTCACTTGCAGTTGCAGTTTTTCTTTACAAAAACAGCAACATTAGCAGAAGTAGCAGCAGCACTATACGGCATTAAGTTAATAATAAATAAACGTAGTTTTCTCGCTAACTCGAGTCGAGTAAAGTACCAGCTTAGTATTATAGTCTAGTTTCAATGTGCGCTGCTGCGTCTCACTGCGTTTTGACGTTTTTAAAGTGCGTTAATTGAAACCACTTAAATGTAATAGCACTTTAAATTAGTTGACTGTTTGCCAAGGCCTTGACAGACGTTCCGCGCGCACTCGGTTCAAGGCAGTTCGCGATTATGCAACACCGGATGCCACCGAGTCCACCATAGGAAGACTACTCCCAGCTAGCCGGGGACACATTAGTTGGCCGCCAGCGTGAATAGGCGCGCGAATAAAGTTAACATTAAACAACAACTTTTGTTTTTGTCCGGCTGCGTATTCGCGTACTTTGCTTTGGTTTCCTTGGCGTTCGCTTAACGACTGCAGCTAAGTGGCTCAAATTCAAAAATCGAAAGGCTCACATTGTGTTCGCAAACGACAATCGAAGCCACGCCATGCTACGTCATGCTACGCTACGTTACAACACGGTTACGTTACGCTATCCCCAGTCAACTGACCAAGTATATATGTATATGCATATGTATGTATGTATAAGGCGATAGCGTGTACAGCACACGTGCTGTTTACATAAACCATATTTAAATTGCCAACTCCACACTCAACTGTGTATTCCATGGCGAGCCCACTTTGCACACTCGCACACTTCGTCACTTTCACACACACACACAAACTCACACATACACATACACACACATCCATTGTGGCACACTCGTGCCCGCATCCACCTCGCTTTACATGTATTTATTTATTGTTTAGCCAAATCACCAGCACCGATCTCCTCGAGCCGTGAACATTAGCTGCCATTTTGTCCATTGTTCGCTGTCCGTATTAGTATTAGTATTAGTATTACTGGTAGTAATTGCATTTGTGTTGGTGTTGTCAATACTGGCGTAGTACCGCCACTCGGCGCTGTGTGGCGCTATGCACAAGTCAACAACGTTGAGATTCGCGCCAAAAACGCAGACATTCGGTGAACACACATTGTAATTGCCTTAAATAAGATTATATCATCTGTCCGATATGCTGATGGACAGCTACATCAGCTACTTAAATATAACTGTAAAAATATAACAACTAAATCAAGCATTGGCATATGATTGTTTTTGCTTGTGGACTAGTTTATATTACAACTTTCACTTGCGTGAGTAGAGTCGTGGCCGAAGTTGATACTAGTTCAATGCTCGGCTTCGAGTGTGTTTACGAGCGACCAGCGGTGGCAACACTTCTTGGTTTTTCCCACTCGTAAAGCCGTCGAATCAAGCACTTTCGCTCTCGCCTCTGGCTTTCTATTGGTATTGGTGTCTTGCTGTTGTTGTTCGAGTAGGTAAGGGAAAGAGTATTGATATTGGTCAGGATATGGCTCTTGCTACAGCTATAGCTACAGCTATAGCCATAGCTATTGCTATGGCCATTGGCATTGGTATTGCTATTCGGATTCGTTTAGGTATTGGTATTGGTATTCAGTATGCATATCAAGCAATTTCGCCATGAGTGTGTTGTACCGACAGAAACTGCTGCTGCTGCTGGCCTCTTTCTCCCTTTTGCCCATTCGCGAGTTGGTGTAGTAGTTTAGCTTATTGCTTTTCACTTTGAAGTAGCTTATATGGATATTTATTACCATGTCGGTTGTATTTGTGTTTCATTTCCAACTAGCACGCACTCCTTTCAATTTCTGCACACACGCCTACACCCACACACCCACACACACACACAGACACCTGTACCCACCCACACACACACACACAGACACCTGTACCCACACACACACACAAGACAACAAAAGCGACATGAGGCTTTCGTTACTTTTTCGTTTTGATATAGCTTCCTAAGGCCATTCTTCAACTTCTAACTGATATGCGCCCATTTTAATACCCTTGTGAATGATTGATGGAGACATTTCGCACCCTAAATCATGACCAGAGTGTCAAGCGGAGTTGGTCGCTGCATTCGATAACCATCTCATCTTATAACCAACTACAATATTATCATGAAATATATTACTTTTGTCTGCAAGGGTATTTCATCTTCGACTGATGGAAGAATTCTGTCCTTTTTTATTTAATTTTCTTTTTTTTTGGGTGGGATGTTCTGAGAGTACATCGCGTGTTAGGGATGTGGACGAAATTGTATAAATTAAAACATTCTTCTTAATAATGAAAGGTAATTGCACGTGGCAACAATATAATTGGATCATCCCATAAAGCTAACTTAAGTTGATGAAAGGATAGGATAGATTAAAATGTTCTCTGCTCAATGGAGTATATATGTTTATCTTTAATACATTCGTTCCGACAACAAAAGTAATCTCTTCCCCTTTAGGAGCAGAGATTAAAAACTTTACCACATATTTATAGCTGAACTTCTGCACAAATATGTAGCTTCTTATGTAAGTACACAAAGACAAACTGACAGTCTTGAAAACTCCAAAAAGTAAATAAATCAAAATCTATTGTATTTTCACGCCAATGTTATTGTCTGTTGTTTTTGATTATTTCCTTATTATATTTTCTGAGGAGCCCAGGCATGTGAACACAAATGGTTTGATCTGATGGTGTGTTGCCAAATCGATGAACTTTAATTGAATTCAATTGATTCTTTTAGGCATTTGCTGCTTCTTTCTGATTGTCTTCAATTGTTTAAAGACAGTGCTATGAAAATGGGCTGCAGTTCAAAATATGTATTGGATTATTGTGGGCTAATATTTGTATGATATTTTCAGTGTTTAATTTTTAAATCTAGGCGCGCCAACATTTAAATATATAAACCTGTCCAATAAGGGAATAATTTTTAGTATTTTCTTTAGTTAAGTATTCCATGTCTCCATTTTGCAAGTTCTGGCTTGTTAAATAACAAATTAATTTTTACTGTGTATACCTGTGCGATTTGAATGCCTGATGTTGCAATAGTTTGCATCCATTTGAAAGGACAATAAGCTTAACTAAGTCCTATGTTTGGCCATCGACCCAATGGACACATATACATATCCGAGAAATGTTTGTGTTATTCAAATCAATTGTGTTACCAAAACAACCAGACTCCGAAGCGTACTTAAATAAATACGCTGATGCATTCAGTGTGTTGCCGCATATCAATTCGCACACAAGCTCGAATCGCATATGGACATGAATGTGGAGTGATGATAGGTTCAGCGGTCGTTTTGTGAATGTATAAATATGTATGAGCACACCGGCAATAGCCGCCAGCCAGCTTGCCACATGTATACGTTGGTGATCAGCGTTGAAGCAAAGACATAACCAAACAAATATAATCGAATTAAATGATTTGAAACAAATACGTATTCATATAGTATTATTGTTGCTGGTTCGCTGTTCTGTGGCAAAATACAACAAATGTATTCATTTGTCTATGTGTGTGTGTGTGTGTGTGTGTTTGAAACATTCCATTTGGCAGCTCATAGAATTTGCAATTTTTTTGAACAAGCAACACACACGAGCTAAACAATGATAACAATGGTCAGCATACTGTTGCATAGTTTTGTGAGCAACCATGACCATATTTTCAATGTCTATTGTCATTGGCCCAATGGCCCACACTCAACTTCAAAACTCTTCTTTTGTCTGGACCCAGGCCTCTGAGGACATTGTCGGACATTGTTGGACACTGGATGTCACCTACCGGTCACAACTTGTTAATAAAACTTTACCGATTTTATGCCTTGGCAAAATGATTACTGCGGAGCCACACAATTTAAAGTTTTTAGCGCACATAAATCAAACACAAAAATTCAACAGCCAAACCGCAGCCAAGTCGCACAAGAGCCGGTTGGGCAAGTTGGGTTCTTCTAGTTCGGGTTTTAGTCCTGCCTCTGCTGACCAACGCGTGCGTGCAAAGTTGTTTAGTGAAAAACTTGAACTGGACACAGCCGTTGCCGTTATTCACATTCTGAGCAGCAGCAGCAACAAAAAAGAGAAGAAAAAAAAGTGTAGTTGGGTTGAAACAAAAGAGCTGTGTGCCACAGGGAAGGGAGGGAGCGAACAAACAGGGAGAATGAAAACAAAAAAACCAGCTGGCCAGGGAAAATTAATAAAAGTCATAATAATACTCGCAATTTCCTTTGCCCTACCCACTATTCGACACAAGCTTTTTGCATATTTGAGTGCCCGAGAAAATTCCACTGCAAAAGGCTGGAGGTTGAGCAGACTCCTTCCATACATTAGATGCTGATCCTCCAGTTGCCCGTTTCGTCTATTCAACCCCTACAACCCTACGCCAACACCCACCCCTCTAGCTACTTGGATACCGTACTGTGCTTTTGATTTAAATAGTTTCAATTGGTATATATTGTGCCTCCCCTTTTTATGTGCCCTTGATAGTTTCATTATTATTATTTTTTTTTCGTTTCTCTGTCTCTCTTTCTCTCTCACTCTGGCTCTCTCTGCTTATTATTACAAAATACGAGTACATAAGTATATATGTATTTATACATACATACATTCTTTGGAGCCCACCCGGCTGTGTCTGGTCGCCATCTCTATTTGGCCCTATCCCGCTCCTTCGTGCTGCTTGCTTGATGGCTTCAGCAAGCTCTAAATATTTTTATGCAACATTCGTGCGGAAGTGGCATGGCTGGTGACTTATCGCCGTCATTCCGTCGGCCATCGACGTGCGTCCATTCGTCGCTCATTGTCAGCCTCAAGCTCCAAGCTTCATCGTTTGAGTGTGCGTGCGTGTATAAATAATTTCGGCCTTTATTGTTTGTTTTAGGTGTAAATATTTCAAGCTCACAAGTTGGCCAAAAAAAAAAAAATTTGTGTGGGTATATATGTACATAAAAAAAAGCCAAGAAAGAATGAAAGTTGTTGCTCGAAATAAGAGCAAGAAAGAGGTCGAGGCTTATAGCTTAATTATTCCAATGCATGAAACGCGCTACCGTCTAAGTCTTGGTCCTTTTGTGCCTTTGCAGCCATTTGAGCCGCCTTTGCGAGTACCCCTTTTGGCAGTGCTTATGACCTAAGAAGTGATTGCCAAAGGCCTCACTCATGCACAACTTCTGACCCGTGTGGGCTGTGGCCTTTATGTGCTTATGATTTTGTAGATTCTCGCCAGCACGCATTAAACACATAATTTTTTATTGTTTATAAAAGCAGTGTATTTTTTTGTTGTTTCGCTTAATTATTTCCCTCATGCGCGCCTTTTATTAATGGCCACATCAGCATTGAAGTCAAATGCTCCCATTTACCTGAGGTCAGCTTTGTTTTCTTGTTTGTTTTTTTTTAATAGCATATATAAAACTAAAAGCAAACTTTCGCACGTGTCGCATAATGCCACTTTTAAGCAGACTGTTCACTTGGGAAATCACATTGGGTAGCGCCTCCATAACGGTAAAAGAAGAGGTATAAAATTAGTTGTGTTCAACCTGAACGTGGCCAACTTAAGCTTCTAAACGAAAAAACATGCAAATACCAAAAATGTTGATATTTTCATCTGCTTTGTCTTGTGGTAAAAAGTGTTTTTGTGATTATTTTATTTCCCAAATTTACCGAATTCTGCAAAAACATGCTACATTTTATGCAAGAATAAACCAATTCTCAAAATAATTAATTTAACTGAAGCTATGAAAGCAAGCACACATATATCATACATCTATATAATATATCTAAGCACCAGGCAGACGGATGGCCATGAATGTTTGGATTTTACCATTTTTATACCCTGAACCCATTAAAAATGGGTAAAAAGGTATACTGGTTTTGTGCAAATGTATGTTATATTCAGAAGGAAGTATCTCCGATCTCAGAGACTAAAAGAGCTATAGGAATATGGGTACTCGTCTATCCGCCGCAGAACAAGTTTGCTTTATAACTGCCTCCGTTTCTCGAATTTGACAACATTTCGATTTCAGATAGCAATAAATGCTACAATTTTAATATGTTTTTGTGTGTATTCTGGGAGCTCACTCGACTACAACTCTCTTACTTGTTTTCTTTTTATTTGGTACTGAGCACAAAAATTAAAATGCTTTCCGTTCTATGAATTTTAACATAATAAAACGGAATAGAAACAAAATGCACTACCTGATTTAAATTTAATTACGAGTACAAAGGCAATATAAAAGCTGTTTTCTATATTTTTATTTTTTTGTTTTGTGTCGTTTGGCATTGGCGCTGCTTTGCTTTCCCGATAAACGTTATGCAAATTGCCCGACCTACAAGACTAATATCGCTGGCCGTTTTTCATACTGCTGACAAATTGTTGATGAATGTGTTAAATAAAAGGTAAAGGCAGGGCGAGATGGAGGAGGTGGGTGGAGGAGGTGGGGGTTGGGGTGGCCGGCAGTGCCTAATTGCACTTCGTGCCATGGCTCTGTCTTTCAGTGGCATGTTAATGAGTGCTGCAAAGCGCGTAGGAATGCCAACTTTACTAAATCATTTCAGACATGTCAGCTTGACGTTCAGACCATAAAAGGGAAAGAGTGTGTGTGTGTGTGTGTATGTGTGTGGGAGGGGGAAGCGTCGCCTGACATAGACCCATATGCACACAGATGTATGTGTATCTCTATATATGTATATAAACATATCACACTCATATGTCTTAACCATGCTTAGTGACATTTTCTGCTCCATTATTTTTATCATGTATGCGAGACAAAGCGACAATATCATGCAAGTGGCAGACGGACTCAACACGCAACATTGTTTTGTAGCAGGCCACTTGTGATGTGGATAACAGGCTACTCACTAGTGACGTAACATAACATGCAACACTCTGCATAACATGCGATTACGATATTGATCGTTATCGAAGATGAAGTAATCAGAAGTGTTTGCAAGAAATATGATAACACATTTTTAATTTAATGTAATTTTTAGCTTTGTCTGCCACAGTTTGGGCGCCTGCTATGCCTGCTGGAGACTCCAGTAGACTAAACCATTGGGTTTTGGGTTGATTTGGTGTATGTTGCCAGACAAGCATCAACACACTGTTTACTTATTTTATAATTACACAACACCATATACGCAGAGATGGTACAGCTGCGCGTCAGTGTTTCAAATTGCAAATATCTTTGCAAGTACAGTTGTAACTCAATGTTGTATGACTTTCGCTTGCTGTGAGTAAAGTTTAATGTTAATGGCTTTTTCTTGCATACATATTAACGATACGCATAGTCTACAAAGCGGACCCGCTTTCATTTTCCCATGCTCAGCGATTAAATTTATGCATTTAGTTGCTTTGAATGTAACAAACTGACTTCGTATGCAAATTTGACACTCTGTCTCATTATTTGACACCATAATTATTTGTGAACAGAATGCCATAATAAAGTACATTTTATGGACAACAAACACTCACTCACACACACACACACACACGCACACACAGTCAGAAGCGGACAGCTGCGTCGGGGCTAATAAGGAAATATCCTTTTACATATGCGACCCTAATAATTTCCAGAGTTCTTAGTCTGAGTTGTGGCGAACTACGCGCTTGCATTACTAATAATATCCATTATGTGGCATGCATGTATGTATTTACATATGCTCGCCTGGGAGCGGGGGGTGTAAGTATTTTGTGGTGTTTGTGTGTGTTGTGATTTATTGCATTCGTGTGCCAGATTTTACAAATGTAATGCGCCACACTACGTATACTCGACGCCTCAAAACTCGCACCCTCATGCATATGCAAAGTTTCGAATATTTTGCTTGCCAGCCCCATGAGTGCCACATTGTACTTAGAGTCTGTGAAATGTGCATACACACATACACACACACACACACACACGCACACATTCAGATGTATATGGGGTCTATAGCAAGCATAAATATTCAACATGAAGTCATATTTCTTTCTGCGTTTTGTGTGCTTTTCATTCGAGAGAGCATCGTGGACATACGTGTCGGAATTACTTGACTTCCGCTTCCGTTACAAATGTGAGCCTGCTTCGCATTTTGCATAGATTTTTAATAAATTCTTAATTGTTTTATTGGCTGCGTTCAGTTCACAGCCTATGTCTAAGACTAAGAGAGCACATTTAATCATGTTTTTCAGTAATTAATTTTCAAATTGACTTGCTGTTGAGAGATAGATATTTTCAATTATAAATACAATCTATTTTGTAAACTACCGAGATGATTGACACTTAAATTGCCCTGCCACATACATAAACACATACTCTCATAAATAACAAAAAGAATTGGTTTTTTAATAAGTTCGTAACTATGTGCATCTCATTGTTTCAAACTGCATCCACTTGCAAAATCTGATAAATTATAACTGAAAAGTTGTGCGTGGCACAATTTTAGAAATGTTATACACTCACACAAACGTGGTCCGCATGCTGTATTTGTTGCACGTTTGCCAAATGTGGCAAAAGTTTAACAATTGCAATTTATGTGTGGAGTCGAAAACTCGCCAAGCATTTAAATCACTTATGCACTTAATCAGTTTACTTAATATTCAACAGAAGTGACATTCGCCATTTAATATATTAATATTCACATAATATGCACCACTGATTTATGTGTATATGTACATACGTATGTATGTACATACATATGTAATATTGTTTCTATCATTTGAATTGCTTTAATTAAATGCTCGTTATGCCCACAAATATGTATTTGTGTTAAGTCAGTTGATAACTAATTGGGTTGACACTTCGGACACACAAAGAGTTGGTAAATTGTTATTTGAGGCGTTTTTTTTTTGTTGCCACAAAACCACAATCGATTGGCTGTTTGTCTTGACCATATTTAGAAATATGTGTGTAATTACTTGAGATGTTTGCAGAAAGGCATTCACAGCGGACTCCTTGGCCCAGAAATCACGCAGTGTGGATTTTTCGGGGGGCTCCCTGGAGGGATAACTGGTCATCTCCGTTGTGGTCGACTCTGCGTACATTTGTCCGGCAATTGGTTTTCTTCGGTTCGAATACTTAACCTAGATTTGCTATTTTTGGCATAAAGTGTGTGTGCCTTGCCTTGACTCTCGGTAAGAAAAGCGAATGAATGAATTAAGAGCACGTGACGATTTGCGACCTGATTTATGCGTGGAAATGTGTTGGTTTGGCTGGCTTTTTTTGTTAGTAATTTGAATAATTTGGCTTACGACACCATATGGACCGTGTAAAAAAGCATTTATCACAGCTGATATAATTAATGTCACTGCCACACTACACTTGCAACATAAATCATATGCCTGAAGAAAATGGAAAATACTTTTGCACGAACTTATCGCGGCGCTTATGAAATCATTATATTCTCAAAACACACAGCACAGCACAAGTTTTAAAATGCTTCTCGTGTTGACCAGATCCGGATCCCGTGCAACCGCATTGCCCGCTGCCGTACTCCAACTGTTTGAACTGTTTGGTCGGTTTGGACTGTTTGCACGGTTCTGTGGGCCATTTGGCTATTTGCGCCTATGTCCGCTAAAAAGTTCAACTTTCGCCAGGCGACAATATGGCGCAAATATTGCAGCGCATACATAAACATTCTGCAAAGTGGAAAAGATGAAGAGGGGAGGGCAGGAGGAGGGGCAGCCAGAAAGTCTTGACGGTATGTGTGACATGGTCTAATGGCATTTTCAAATGGCTTAGAAACTTTATACAAAAAACCATAGCTCAACCACACAAACACACGCTTTAAGGGCTACGATGTTGGTGACGGTGATGGTGACACGTTAACCATCAACAACAATGTCGACGGCAAACATCCACCAACAAGTCAGCGACGACGGCGACGACAAAGGCAATGGCGGCGTTTCAATTGCATTTCCGCTTGTACTAGTTTTCATTTCAAAACTCATAAGTTTTCGACGACGACGTCAACGCTGACGCTGTTGACGCTGTGTTGACGACGTGACCAACTTGGGCCCAGGCAGCTTAGCTGCGCAATAGTGGCTTGGGCAGCGCACGATCTTGTGGTTGACAGTGCGGCACAACTGTTTGCAAATTCTAAAACTTTTCAATATGTCGTTCCTCGTAGCATACACCATGGGCCAAACACACACAACTCGCATCAAAAATGTGCAAACATTTCTACTTGTAAAGTACACTATGCCTAGTAAGTATGTGTATATGTATATACATATTTAGTCGATTGTGGGCCAAAGCGAAAAGATTTGTATTCATTGAATCGTTTTCATTATGCAGCGTATGTTATTACTCCCTTGTCCGGGCCGCTTTCCGAGCGAAAGTTGTCTAGCAAAAACAACGGAACAACGGAAATTTAACCCAGCTGCCGCGCAACGTCCCTTCGCCAAAATCCTCCCATTCCCACCACTTGAACTGCTTGACAACTTTCACCATTAGCGCACAATGGAACACACACACACACACATACTTATGCACACAAGTCGAATTTGTTGTCTGAGCCATCAATTCAACTTGAAGACGTTTCCCATTCCTCCCCCCCCCTCAATAAAAGAAACAACTCCGCCCAGACTACACCAATGCCAGCGTGTTTGCGTCTGTGTTTGTGTCTGTGTTTTATTGCTGTGCGCCTTGGGGCAGGACAAGAATCGTTGCCTACTTTACAGCGCGCCCGGTGAATCGAGTTTTGCATAGTTTAAACAAATCCCTTGACTTCAGTCCGTCTTTGAGTTATGAAAATATGATGGGGCAGAGCCTTTAGAATTGTATTTAATGGGAATGGGGAAGATGCCTGTGAATAATTTATATATTTCGCAAATTGGATAAACAGTTTAGGTGCTTTGGCTTTTGTCGCTGTATAAAATTTGTGATCATTTGTTTCAGCTGCTGTTGCCAGTTGGCAGCCAAAACAATTTCCAACAAAAAACAGACTACAATTTCTAATTACTGTCATTTGGCACTCGCTTAGCTTTGTGGTTGGCAATAAGCAGCCAACGATTCGCTACTTTACGTTGTCAACTGCCTGAACGCGTACAAATTTTTATTTTGCCGCTGGCTCTGTATACATATATGTGCATATTTATTTATTTTTTTCCTGCTTTTTTATTAGCATTACTTTTCTTCTTATTTTCTGTACTTTTTTGTAGCTATAATAATTCTTATTGTGCAGTGCAGTGCTTTGATATTGAAACATTCAATATATTTGTGTACTTATATATATATGTTGTAATTGGTCAGTCAATAAAGTTTTATAGTTCAGTGAAGTTTTAAATCAATCCTTTGATATTTGTTTAACGCCACTCCTTAATGTTGTTTGTGTCGTAATTGCCGTCGATGCAATTAAAATCGCTGATATATGCTATTTTTACAATTCAATAAATTCACGCAATGCCATCGTCTGCATGGCGACCATCATGGTCCGACCCCTTGTCCGCTTGTCGCCCTGTCCGCCTGACCAATCTGATCGTTCATTTGCCAAGGGCCATCGTCGCATTTAATGCAATGCGCCTTGTATACAATTTATTTGGACTCTTTGCACACGAACAATTCTGAATCGTGCAACCAATGACAGTTTAATTAATTGCCACACTGTAATGCGTTTTAAATTGTCATGTTTATACAACAGCGTCCGGCGGCTGTCGAGCGCCCGGAGTGTCCTCCGGCGATTCTGAGCAATTCCCAATGTTCACATTGTGTGGGTGGTGTGGTCATCCACTGGCTACTGGACAATGGTCGAGAATCGAGTACAATCAGACAGAACCTAAATCAAGTTATTGAATTATCTTCAAGTGCTTTACATATATATGTACATGAGCCATGTGCATTAACAGACTACAGACAACACAAATACTCAGCCACCTTTTCAGTTGTGCACATGTACAGGTGTGTTAATAGTATTTGTTAACAAAAATTGCATTGATTTGGTCACTGTTGTTTAACATTTTGATATTATGGCATGGGTATGGTGGTTGGCTTTATTATTTTCAATTTGAGTTCCATTGCTTTTAATAATTGCCATTATTGGTTGGAGCTGTCATGCTTGCCTGCTATTTTTTGCCCATGTGTGTGTTTTTAACTTCAACACCTACATCAATTTCATACATATCACAGTATATATATAAATTTATATTTATATAAGGCTGCTTTATTTATATCATCAACGGATGTCGCTCGAAGCCCGCCGGGTTTCAATTAAACCAATGGATTATCGGTGAAAAACAAGATTTGAAATGCCTGAATGGTCTTTAAAACAGTTTGTCAACTGCCTAAATATCGATTGGTTTTAGCACAAAGCTCATAATCGGGGCCGATTAATTTATTAAAGTGCCTATTAATAGCCGTTCGAAATCCGCTCAAACATTATGAAGCAGGTACAACCACAATTATAACAACAACAACAACAACAACCACAATAGCTGCACATGCGACACATTTTCGAGGCATTGGCCTGCAATTTCGCTTATGCATAATATTAATAGGCTTTTACGTACGCAAATTCTGCAAGCAGTATGTGGCTAATTCTTATCAGGCTTTACGAAAGCCTAAATACATTAACACACACACACGCACGCACAAGCTCAAAGGGTTATTCAGTTATCCGAACACACATGCACACATACATATATCTATATACCCATGTTCGCAATGTGTGCTCAAGTATTTGCTTTGATTTGTGATTTTGCTAGCTATTTGACAGCATTTCTGTGTTGCCCGATTGTTGCCAATTAGGTGTAGCATCTGCCGTTTTTGCCCAAGAATTTATAGCTTACTACCTTTGGCTCAAAGTAGGAACGCTAACAATCTACTGCAAATTGAAGAGGATGAAAAAGAAAAACACTGTTGCATGTGTGCTATGAAGCAATTGTTAATTAAATCATCTTACACTAAGCATGCAGCTATTGCGTGTTGACGCAGCCACAAATCCATGAAATCCAAGAGCTATCTGGCCAACCAGCCTCAACGATTCATTACATAAAAGCCATCATATCACAGCCAGAACAATGGCAAACACCAAACTGAGAGCTGGCTAGAGATGAGACTGTTGTTGCGGCCACACGCAAAAGCGCAATTTCTGGTGCATGCATCACGTAAATGGCAGCGAAATTCATCAAATCGCCTTGCGGCGCTTGCGAGACGGGGCTGCAGATGTTTGGGGTGCGGTGGGGTTTTGTGTCGTTGCGGCAGGGTTGGCCTGCTTGGGTTTGGAAATCTCGTTCATGTGTCACTGCAGCTTGATGGCCATAATTTTAGTGGCTTTTGTTTTGGCCATAACGTGCAAAAAAAAAAATATTAATTGACGTCAAATCTGGTCCGCTCGTGCTCCTTTCACTCGTGCGCGCTTTGTTTGCAGTTAATTACAATGCGACTGGACTGCTGCCTCAATTTGTGACCTTGCGTGCTGCATTTGCGGTGCAGAGGTTTCGCTCTTAGCATGCCGCGCACGTTTTCTGCCAAAAAAATCTTATTTTCTTTTAAGGCTGGCCCAAAAAAAAAAAAATCGAGAAAAGGAAAAAGGAAACAGGACACAAGTCCTGCGTGTCCATTTTGGTTTCTTATTTAAGGTGCAACAGCAGCACACCTTGCATGTACTCACATGAGCATACACACACACACACACACACAAATACCATCCCAAACACCTTTTAAAATTGCCGCAATTTAACACATGCGATCATTGGCTGCACCTGTATTGCATTAATGTTTATCTAATCACCCGTTGTGATGAAGTAGTACATCAACTTATTTATTTTTTCTATAATTGAGGACTTTACGACAAATTCATTTCCGGTAAAAGTACCAGAGGAAAAAATTAAGATCAAGATGTCAAATCTTGATTCGATTATGGAATCTAGCACTAAAAGTTAACACAGCCTTAAATTATTAAAAATCAGTTCTTCATTTGTTGCATTCAAAACCAAATTATTTATTATCTTTCAAGTGCGTTTGCTCTCTTTTCTTTACTCACAACGATTGATTTCTTCCTCTTCAAGCAGCTGATCACACCGTTGATATCGATCGATAACGATATCAATGTACATAAGTAAAAGGTTGCTTGTTATGTTACAGTGTTGGTACACGTCACTAGTCTTGCCTTGCTACAAAATTAAATTAGTTTAATCTATAATAAACGATATTAGGTTAAATTTGATCTTACTTCTCATTTACATTATAATTATTTGAAAACACACACTTGATTTAAGATTGAAGACCCAAATTTGTAATCTAACATTTACTTGAATCAAGATTCGCATTTTCTTTTGCTCTGTGTAGTAATTACCATATTGAATATGGCCTAATTCACTCGATACAACCTTGTGTGCTTGGTCCACCCACTGGCGAATTGACCTTGTTGCCCAAGGTTTTGCATATGGCCAATTATATTTATGACTTAACAAGGGAAATGCAATTTGCTGCACCCAAAATCACGACGGCAGAAGAGCGACCGTCCGTCCATCCGTTCAGCTGGTCACGCACACAACATGACGAATAAATTATCATAAATGTTTTGCTCAAAGGAGTTTTAGCGCTTCAAGCATTAGCTGGCAGTTGCGTGCAACGAGCTTGCCAGCTCTGTTGAATCAAATATGCTGCTCGATTAATTTATATTATTAGCCTGCACCTGCAGTTTACGCCTTTTGCAAAGCCCAAGAATTTGTGCTCTCTCTCTCTATCTGCAAGCAAAGAGATTGCCGCACTCATGCATATAGTTTTAATTTCCCTAAGTGCAACGCCGCAAGTTTCGAAATTGGACGCTTTACGCGCAAGAGAACGCCCAGAGAGGAGCTAAACAGACCCATCTGCAGGGCATGGTTAGTGCTCTGTGCTCCGCGCTTCGTGCTCTAAGCTCCGTGCTCTGGCTTTGTTCATTGTTGCCTTTTGTGCGCCCATGTGGCACGCAGCAACTGTAAGCGTCAACAGCGCCTCTGGCGACCCGACTAACGCCTGCCTCATAAGTTTTGATTTTATAGCAGAGAGTGAAAAACTCTTGCTGCGCTTTTGTTTACCAGCCACGGGAAATGCAAGCGGCCGCCTCCGCAGCAGCAGCAGCAACATGCAACTGGAAGGGTAGCAAGGGGCACGCAATGTTCTATTAGGTTACTTTAAGTTGGGCTCTTAACCGGGCGCTTTGTCTAGGCCATCTCCGCCTTTGAGTTGTGAGTTCTGAAGCGCATTTTCTCAGGCTGAGTGCATTAGGAGCTCACAGTCAAGATATTGAATAGAATCTACCGCTCTGTTGGGTTAGCTATTGTTGCTATCGATTATGGATTCATGAGTTCCCAACGGTACAGTTTTGCTCTGTCTTTACCAAAGGGGATGCCAAAAACTTGTTCAATCGCGGCAATGGGACGTGTGGGAAGTGCAGTCCACTGATTTCTTAACTTTCAATTTGTGCTTCATCCTAATCAAAAACCTTTCTCGTTTCCCACCATTTCTTGTGACTACAGAGATTATTGTTTCAGCAATCTGTGAAAATGGCTTAGCACAAAACTACACAGTTTTGGATTACGAATCACTTGGAGATGTTTAAGCATTGAAGAATTTTGTATTTCGATATTATAACTGTAGATTTCGAGCTTGTGTTTCCAAGAGAAAAATATTAATTGAAAAACAGTCGATAAAAAGTACAATTTGGCAAGAATTATATCTGAACTGATCTGAATCTGTTCTATCATATTGTGTAACTATTAAAGAGGGTATTTAAATTTCATCACCCTTATTATATCTTTTCCTACATTTATTTTTTCCATAAGTGTAGCACACACGTTTCTAGTCAGAGTAGCTGAATAATAGCAATTGCTTTAGCAAATATTATTCTAGAGTCTAGAATCTAGACTCACTCTTTCTCTTTTGAAATTGTTGCTCTCTTAAAGCCCACATAAAGTTAAATAAATCGCAAGACCTAATTTCAAAGTCACCCTCTCTGCTAAGAAAACACAAGCTCAAAACTATCGCAAATTTATTTTGCGTGTATGGTGTAGGAAAGCTAAACTCCCACGAATGTCGGACAAATCGCTGAACAGCGTAAGAACATAAGTAAGAGAACGGTACCTGATTCCCACTTGCCACACATATACACACACACGCACACGTGCACACTCCCACATGTACATGAACCATTCCGCCGTATTCGTTTACAAGTCCTTACAACTGAGAGCATGGCGAGAGAAAGCGAAAGTGCTCGCATGCAAAAATGTGTCTCAACTCAACAAAAAAAACAGTAACAAAAATGTAGCAAAAAACCAACAAAAAATACAATACTGAGAACTTCTTGGGTTTTTAGGCCAAGTGACCTGAGTTGGTGGCTAAGGCTGGAGTTGTGGTGTGGTTCAGTGGTGTGGGACGCTGACCGCAAAAGCCCAACGCCGTATATAGTTTTATATGAGTGGTAAATATATATATGTAGTGTGACAATAGGTTCACACACACACACACACACATATATATGTATATATCACTTTGCATATGTATGCAAAATTATACCAAAATATTCAAATTTCTATTGATTTTGCAGTAAAGTTGACGTGGAAAGCAACACTTAAACTTCAAAGTGCAACGAGGTAAAAACAAAACCAAAAAAAAATTAAACTTATAAAAAGAATTTAAAGCTAAACACGCGGAGTAAATGCAAATTGTGGAAACATTCCTTACCTTGAAGACCTTGAATGAGGAGACCACATAGAATGCGCCATCCTCCAGTTCATCCAAATGATATTTACGGTCGCCATCCATGGAGAAAACGTATCGCGCACCGCGCGGCAGATCCATCTTTGGTGAGATCTTGTCCAGCAGATTGTCCAGCGAGGTGACATCTCGCCCTGGCCGATAGCGTAGCTCGACGCCCGGAAAGAAGGGGTCGCCATTGCGATAGAAGACAACACGTCGTGCCTTCCAGTATGAGAGATTCGAGTAACGAGAGGCAGCAGCACTGGATATTTCTGGACGCGATTTGGATCGTGTGAGTGGCACAACAGGCGGTTGCTCCGAAGTCTCGCTCATGTTATCCAAATAGCTGGGACTGAGTGCGCGACTCTGATGGCCGCTCTGTGCACCAGCGCCACCACTAATTGACCCAGCAGCCCCGTTGCGCTGTTGCCAATAATCTGGTATGCCGCCGGCGGAGGCACGTCCTGTTCCGCCACCGACAGCCGCAGCAACAGCTGCTGCAGCTGCAGTGTTGTTAGCCTGCAAGTCGCCGGTTGCTAGGTCGTCATCATCGTCGCCATAGTTTTGTGCATTGTGATGCTGGACCTGAAAGCTTGTGGAGCTGCCGGCTCGTCGTGGTGCTGGACTCTTTCTGGGACTGTTGCGATTGCTATCAAAGTTCTGGCTGTTGCTAGCTGTATTATTATGATTTATTTGGTTATCGTTATCATCCAGATGGCCAGTCGGCGAAACGTTTCCTTCGACTTGTGAGTTCGAACTAATTTGTGCCATTGTTTGGCCACCGAGAATGGGCTCACTATTAACAGCTGCGAGGCCACCGTCGTCATCACCATCACCAACACCATTTCCATTTTCATTTCCATTTCCATTGCCAGCAGCAGTAGTGCCAGCAACAGCGCCCAGTCCATCCAAGGAGTCGTTCTCTTCGTTGGACATTGTCCCTATTGTGAGAGACTCTCTTAAGGCACTCAAGAGCTACCAGACTCGCTAACAAGCAACCCCTTTTGAATGGCTCCTTGGCTGTGGCACCAATCTCGGCGTGCCGTTGCCTTGCGTGACTGATTTGTTGTGGTCAAAAAGTCGCTAGTCGCGTGGGCCAGTTACGATGTCGATGTCGAAGTTGCGTCGACTCCAAACGTTGCACGGAGTTATTGTTCACGTACGTACGCCTTTTTGAATTGCCAGTAGTCGACTTGAGTGTCGTGTGCGGTTAGGTTCTATGGTTGCAACTTTTATTTTCATGTTATTGCACCCTTACTCTATCATTTGATGATCCTAAAAAATACAAAAAAAAATTATTTATTCCTGGGATTTATTGCATATATTTTTCGTTCATTGCCATGACTTTATTTTGAACAGTCATAGCATCTGCACTTTCAAGCTGTTGGGCTAACCCCTGACAAAGTTTGGAAGTTGGCCATTATGATTATGTTAGCGCAACTCAATGAGACCATGTCATGTCCACTAACGATTCCGCTTGAGATCCACTTCAGACACAACTCAGCAACTGTCGGACCAACAACTTCACAGTTCCTTTGTCAGCAAACAGTAAAACAGTGTAAGGAGACCACTCGTCCACTTTTGCGAGAGAGCGTCACACACTCCTTTGCCGCCTGCAGCATGGGCCACATGGTTCTAGCTTTTGGCCATTCAACCTCACACTTAAATGAAGGCCTGGAGCGGACTAACTGGAGTTGCAAAAACTCCAGAAGTGGCTACTCCACTCTACTTTGACCGAAATTACAGTTGGCCCGTTTGCAAAAGGACTGTGCAGACGTTTCTTGCCACATACAACTAGGTATGTATATATGAATATGTATTTTATATATATATATATATATATATATATATATGTGCATATGGAGCTGACAGTAAGGCGTTGCCTGATGTCCAATTCCTACAGGCTACAGGGATTAAAGTGCTTCAAGTGACGTGAGATTTCTCCGTATTTCTCCATTCGTATGCAACTATTCCAACTGCATTGGAATTTACCATTGCGAACAATTTCAGTGGGAAACTTTTTGATGTTGGGGTTGAAGCAGTCAGCAAATGTGTTCGCATTTTTTATTTTTTCTGCTATTTTTTTTTTGTTCTTTTAGTTTTTGCTTACCTGCTTTATGTAAATTGTTTTTATTGCAACACGTTGCATTTCTCCGCTGCTGTGCTTGTTTTATGTATTGCTGGGGTCGCTCGTCATCCTTTGAACGTGCTTCTTTTTTTTATTTGCGCCAATTAGGTTAATGACACTTCGGTTGCAGGCCGCCGCCGCCGCCGCCGGGATGTTGATTATTAATGCGCAAACAGTTGTTGCTTTTTCAGCAGCTTTTGCAGCTTCCGTGGAGTTACACTTGCACTAATTGCCTATCAATCAGTCGCAATTGTCTCGACCTATTTGGGGGAAAAGCAGAGTGTGGACACGCACGCACTCACACTCACACTCGCACTCACACACATACACACTCATACACACACACACACATCCACACACATTTACTTGAATCGAATTTAATGAACTCGAAGAAAAGTTTATTAAAATATCCCAGAAGAAAGTTGGCAGAGCAAAATGTGTGCAACTTTTCGAGCTGGGCTTCCTTTTTGGCAACGTCTTCTGCCGTATTTGTGCACAAAGCAGAAGAAATTCCGTCTGGCAACTTTGCCGGTCAAAGTGTTTTTGAATTGTGTTTCATGTGCCTGTCCACTCTAAAGTCGTCCACGGAGCCAATTTTCATAGAGAGCGACTCGGGCTTCTCGTGGCGTCGTCGTCGACGTCGAAGTCGCGGGCATTGAATTACGTTTTGTTGCTATTGCTGTTGTTGTTGTTGTTATTGTGTTTTAGTTTTGGTGCAAGTGCCTGACTTATGGGCTAATGCTGCCACGCGACTTCTACGGCATTGCTTTAGTAGCCCCCCACCCCCACAGCAAAGTGTGCCCTGCTTAGAAGTCAACAGGACCAACACCAACCACTGTGCCATTCCAGTTGCCACGTTCTCTAAACCGTTTTGCCGTGGGTCTTCCCCTCCCCAGGCCAAGGCACCTTCCTTTTCACTCCTGCTCAATAAACTCAGCAGTACAAACTAGCGGGAGTTATTTTTTTCTTTGCTTTCTCGGCGACATTACGAGCAGAGTGCACGAGTTCAGTTTGGTGTATCGCAAAAGTTAGCACTTGTTACTTAATGGCTCAGAAGCACTGTGGTTCAACCTCTAAATGACAAACCAGCTTACCACAATATATTCGAATGTGCGCCTAAGCTGCGACCAATGATTATAACAATATAATAGGAATCAAATGTCCGGATTCTAAATTGTAAAAAAAAAATAATTTGTTTGTAAATTAAATGTAAATATTTTCTTTTAGATAGTTGCAGCTTCCCATGTGTTTGTCTTAAGCAATAATAAATATTCCAATATGAATACTCAGTAGACAGAATAAAATCTAGAAGTCAAATTCAGGCTTAATTTCTGTTGTTATATAAAAAAAAACTTGTTTGCAGAAATGTTTATTTTTGAAAATATAAGGTGTGTTTAGGAAAGAGTAAAAATAAATTTTAAATTTAATATTAATTTCTATGGTTATGGCAGTAACCAATAGTTAGATTGTTCCTTGCAGAGCGGTTTAGTTTTAGAAAAATAATCTGTATTCAGAAAATGAGCTTCGCTATCAAACTGCAATATTTGTGTGCTTCCAAATTTTTATTGCTTGTTGTTTTTAGTGCTGTGTTCTTGAGTAAAATACAATTATGCAATTGTAAAAACCAAAAGTTCTGAAATACTGGCAACAATGTTAAATAGTTCTTAGGTTATCGTGCTATATATTTTGATTTTTATTTTCTTTGTGTGGTACTCGTGTAGTGGCTTTGTCGTCAGGCGTTGTTGGAGACGCCAGCGGCGACAGGTTCTTTCACCAAGTCATGCGGTCGCTTGAAATTGCGTACTTCCCACTTACATGCAACTGCCTGAGGTAGTCTCAGAGTGCAGTCCCTCTACTATACTTGTCCAATTTTTGTTTGTGTCACGCTATTCGACCAGAACTGATTCATAGAAAATTTTAGGTGGTATTTCTCGTCGCACAATTAGGCCAAATGATTGTGAATATTTGCTTTTATTACAATAGCGTAAATGTGATTTATGGTTTAATAGAGTATAAGTATCGCCTGCTTGGGTAGCTTACGAATTTTCTACTCCGCACGCACTCCTCTCTATCTCTCTCTCTCTCTCTCTATCGCTCTCTCACACTCTCACTCTGTTTGTCCGCCTCTCCCCATTAGCGATTATTCAAGCGTTTTTTATTATTAATTATATTTTCCGTACTTATAATCGCGTGGGCGAAGCAACGTTTGGTGAAGTTAATGTATTATTTTAATGTTATTTCCGGAATGTGCGTGATTTGTAGACATAGGACTCATCGAGTAAAACAAGTCTATTACTTATTTAAATATGACGAAAACCTGTTTATTGTCATGTTGTCATAATACATATCTACAAAGAAATCTGTTCCATTTAGATGCTTGGATATTTAGCTGGTTTGGGTGTGACTGACCTTGCTCGAGAAGGCCCATTGTACCTGGTGGTGGTACACCCCAAAAGTACATATTTGGAGACAGAAGCACGCTCAAAGTAAAAGTGCTTTGTGAGCGAGCAGAAGTCAACATAAGCGCACCAGAAAGCGATGTCGCCGTCTGAGATATTGTAAATAAATGCGATAGAGAATATGGTGCAAGGGTGTGGTCAGAAAAGTACTGCAGCGAGGAAACCAACGACAGCGACAGCAATGGCAACGACAACAATGGAGCATTTTTAATGTGACCATTAAACAATGGCAATGAGGACAAAGGATACATGCCCACAAAGACAACAAGTAGCCGCAAACTATAGTAGACGCTCGTTCTAGAGCTCGACTTAATAAAGCTAACCCAGCAAGCAAATTTGCGATCTGTTCATTAAACGAGGCGAATTCATGGAATAGTTTGAAAAAATAACATATATAATAAGTTGGCCACGCAAATGTTTGGAAAATCATTATTATTACTACTATTAATATTTATTAATATATAATCATTAAAATATTATTTTCTATAATATAACTCAAAATAATTTCGATCACCGATTCGTTTGCGGAGATTCAGCTTCATTAATTGCTTGTTGGGTGTAAAGAGAGAAGCATAAGTATTTCGACAGTATACGAAAGTAGGTCTTGTCTGGCATTCGCGCGTGATAATTTTTCAATAGATGCACATGACGTTAAGCAGAGAAAATGTTGAAGAATGCAACTGCGACAAGTACGACAAAGCTGGAACGAATGTGACGTTGACACTGTTGAAACGCTGCACAACCGAATGAGCCACAACAAAAGGCACACTTCTTACTGGGGCATTCGCACAACAAAACCGTCAATAACGAGACAAAGTCTGAATCCGAGACCGCCTCCAGCACCGAGTCCGGCTCCGTCTCCGTCTCCGGTTGCAGCTGTCAGTGCTAACAATGTGGATGCTGTTGCATTTACCATCGTCCTAGCCATCGACTGCACTCTAAGCAATGCGAGCAAATAACAAAACGAACCTATGGACACCCATATCAATTGGGATTGACCAAGGATCTACTTTGCTCAAATGAATGCAACGCATGACAAAATGAATGGATCGAATACGAGTACGAATGGCACCAAAACTGACCACAAGCTATTTCTTGAACATCTGCTTATATATGACTGTTGTAGCAAGGCTTAAGTAACGCACACTCACTCACACACACACACACACATAGTCATTGTTGGGTAGAGTCGGAGTATTCATCGTCATGGTATGCCCACACACACACACAGACACATCCCGGTGATAATATGGCCTGGCACGAAAGGACAAGTTGCTGCCTCGATTGTAAATGATTTCGAGTTGTCGGCGGCTGTTGGCAAAAGTTTCAATTGTCTGCGCCTGAGGATGTGTGAATGCGATTGTTTAACTTATGAGCAATGCTAGTTCCTGTTGCGCGTTGGCACAGTTAATTGAAATTTCGACTGCGGCAAACTGATGATGATGATGATGATTATGATTCGTGCTATGACATTGCATATCGCCCACATACTATATATGTGTAATTATTAAGTTTACACGCCAAAGCCGTTCATCATCATTATGTTATCAGTTATCAGTATACTATAAGCAAGGACTTAAGAGTAATATGTAAATAACGTAAATTTATTGATTTTGGCTTTCTCTCTTTTATTTATTTAAAATCTATCTGTAATCAAACTTTATTAACAAAAATATATTTAAAAAGAGCTCACAAACTGATTTTTTCTTCTCCCCAAAATGTTAACAATTTGACATATGTATATGCAGGCCACGAGATTATGTGGCTTATTCACGATGCGATTTGGTGACAGACAATCTGCACAAATTGACTAAATTACTTATGGTATTATAATGATAGAGTTTCAATGTGGATGAGGGAATTCAATATTCCAAATAGCCATTAGCTTAGTATCAAAAGCTGCAACACAGTTTTTCGCTTTAGAATTATTATTTTTCACAGATTTTACATCTTTCCAAGGTTTTCTGTTGTTATTTTATTTTTTTTTACATTCTTATGCCCTTCTATTCGTTAATAATGCAAATGGCCAAATTTTTTTGGGCGTGGAAATTAACATTTATCGGCGGCGCCATAATGTGGTCATGATTTTTTGTTGCTCTGCCTATATACATTCATTCCCCCAACGCGGATTAGTTTTGGTTTAGCAGCCTTCTATTATTTACAATGATTTTTTTGCGCCACATTCCTTTTAGGGATGCGGCACTCGCTCCGTTGGTTGGCCATCAAATTGTTACGTTTTTTTTTAATTCCTTCATTTGTCGACTGCTTTTAATATGATTGCAATTTGCGGTAATATGTGGGGAGAGCAAGCTGCAGTAAGCACTGGAGGCACTCAAAAAGTTCGTTGGTCAACTTTTCAAATGCAAAAGCAACAACAATTACAGCAATGGGTATAACTATATACCCATCTCTTCCAACTGCCGTCCCTTTTATACCCTAAGCCCATTTAAAATAAGTAAACGGGTATATTGGATTTGTGCAAATGTACGTAACAGACAGAAGGAACCATCTCCGACCCCATAAAGTTTATGTTCATGATCAGGATTAACAGAAGAGTCGATATAGCCATGTCCGTCTGTCCGTCTGTCTGTATAAACACGCAGATCTCAGTGACTACAAGATTTCAAATTTTAAAATTTATGTTCTCGTATATACGGCGCAGATCAAGTTTGCTTTATTTTATTGATAACTGCCTCCGTATCCGAATATCGATACATTTCGATTTCCGATAGCAATAAATGCCACAATTGATCGCATTTTGTATCAGCAGCCGCAAGCAATTTCTGTATGCATAAATATGCGAGCGCATGTGTGAGAAAGAGATGGCATGATTGTCGTCGCGAGCTTCAATATGTTTTTGTGTGTATTCTGCAGAGCCCCGTTACATACGATTGCTTATACATATATTGGTATAAATGATAAATGTGAATAAAAAAATTCGCTGGCTAGAACTGCTCACATTTGGGTGCAAAACTTTTTAAAGGGAAATTTGCAAATTTAAGTAGAATATATCTAACAACTGGGTTCAGGGTAGATCATAGTCGAGCTCACTCGACTACAGCGTTCTCACTTGTTTTTCATAGTCTACTTTTGGACGCATTAGTTTCGCATCACTTGCCAAAAATTGTGTGGCTCGACTTCGCCACTATTACTTTGCCAGCGGCGGTTTGTGGCAATTGATGTATATAGTAAGTATGTATTGTATAGTGTGGCAGACACACATACATACATGCGTACATACGTCCCTTCAACTGTATATTGGTTAAAGAAAAAGTCCGATTCTCTGTATCGTCAATTATTTAGCTGACTACAGTTGGCCAATTACAAATTACAGCTTTCTGGTTGCTTTCGGTGGTGGCATGGCAAACTTTTCATTAGGTCCAATCATAAAGGAATATATTGGCAAATCAATTACATGTTTTTTTTTTTGTTTTGCTTTTTTCTTTTGCTTAATTGTATTTTGATTATATTTAATTTGTTTGATTAATTTAAGGCAGCTCTCTGTGTGTGGATACTTTAAGAATTGTGAAATTCTTGTCTTTGTGGGTATTCGGTTTTATTACCAAACATCATTTCGCCCACAGCACCAAATTTAATTAGCTCTAAGTGCGGCGCGACACTTGTTTGTTTGCCTCATTTTCGTAACTTGTTGTTAATTACTTTTTGCAGTGCGGATTTTTATTGAAAATTAAATCCAGCTAATTGATCATCTGGCTTCTTAACGGCCACACTTAAATTGAAATCAGCGACACTATACTCGTAAATAGGCATTATTATTATTACCATTTTGTACATAATGGTTTTGAATAGCGTTATGCCCAATAAGTGTTGTGCATTACTTCTACCCTGTAGCCATTAGGTTTGGACAAATTGTAGTATATATTAATATATAGGACAGATATAGAGACAGATATACTGCTTTGACCTATAGGGTATATCCTCGTCGCGCAAAGCACTGTACGGATTTGATTGTGCATAATAATTGCACATGAAAATAAATGCAAAATGTTTGTTGTTTGTTTCGTAATTAATTTTAATTAAAAATAGCAAATTTGCTTTAAATAATTACTTATTATTATTTTGAACGACCTTATCAGAGCTTCCAGTAGGCAATATAATATATGCTATACGATTTTGACAAATTCACTTCACAAAAACAAACAAAACAAATAACATTTTGAATATGCTGGATAACATTCGCTCCAGTTGCATGAGCAAGACCTTTTCATCTATTGGATTCATCGAGCGCACTTGCAAGAGTATCAACGACATAATAAACAGATATGATCGAAAATTTGATTCCGACACACGCCAGATGTTTGCTGGTTGCAAATGTCGGGATTGTGGCAATTCGATTGGCCGCTCGAATTTTCAACATATGACTAAGAGACAACGGTGCGTATGTGGAATGCAGTAAAGATACCTAAAGTTGACAACTGATTAGATGCAGTGTTATTGGATGCGATGAAATGTTAGTTGTTTTTCTAATAACAATATTGCTCCTGCTTGGATTGGCCCTGTTCCTGATAAGACGTTCCAATCATGCATTTCTCTATGGAAGTGGCGGTTGTCAGTCGACAGTTTTCAGAGACTGTCAGATTATGGCTTAATATGTTGCCGCGATAAGTCTTGCTAAATTTTTTAAATTTTAACTGTTGGTGACTATATTAAATTTATGAAATATAATCATTTCCTACATTTTCTTCCCCACTATCGCTGTGTAGTATCCAGCTTGAGCGTCAGAGCACAATGAACTCATATTGCTAATTAGGCCGCAGGCAATTAAGCGCTCCTTTTTGGGCGCTGTCAATCACCAAGCCGTTTAAATAATAAATCACTTTAAAATTAGTTTGCGCAAGTTGCGCAACTTGAGCGACGACAAATTAGTAAAAGTTAATTAAAACTATTTAAATTGCAAATTATTTTAACATTTTTCACACACACCCACCCACCCTTACTCCCACTTCGACATTAAAAAGCAGACAAAGAACGTAGTAGATGTCATGTAAAAACGTCGGAACATAGCTCACGCATACTAAAGACCACAGAGTTGGAAACACCTTGAAAGAGCTCTCACCCACGCCATAGACTTTCCCATACAGCCCCATACACACACACACACACACGCACGAGTACGTTCATGGCTTTTCCTTTTCACAGAATACTAAAATGGGGGAAATTAAAAAAAGAGTGCGCCGTTGCTGTACTCGTTTATATGGATGAATGTATGTATGTATGTATGTTTGTATGTGTGTATGTATGTAAGCATGTATGTGTGTATCTATGTTTCCAGCAAGTATGTACAAAAAATGTCAAGTTGTGTGCACACACTGGCTGGATGGCTGGCAGGTACTCATTTCGTCCGTCCGACTGTCAGTGAGTCGCCTCAGACTGGGCGTCGGGGCGTATACGCGTGGCGCAACAATTTGCATATAAAAAGGGTTGTTAGACTTTAAATAGCGGCCTCTCCTATTATCTGCATTAGGGTAGATATGGCGCGCATTAAGATAATGTACTTACAGCTACGTTTACACGGGCATCGGATAAAGAGGGGGTTTGGGGGTAGGGGGACTTTCACCTACACAAAGTTAATTTATGCGGGTGTGCATCTGACTCTACACACACACATGTACGCATCTCCGTCTGAATGTGTGTGTGTTTATGTGTCCTCCATAGGAAACATATTGAAAATTTAATTAAAAGCGAAATACTTGAGAGCAAGTTACCTGACTTAGTTAAAAAAAAAGAAGCTAATTGAAACCAAATTTTCAGACCTAACTTTTCTAACTGCCAATGGCACACATACCTGTATTTCAGAAAAGAAAAAAAGTTTAATAAGAGGGGATTAGCTTCATTGTTAAATGTTCAAGTATATTATAACTTTCACACACCAAGACATATTCTATGACTTATTTATAATTGTGGCTTTATTTTGTTTGATATGGAAATACACAAAATTTGGTTGCTGCCTTTGCCACCGCACGTTTGAAACAATATGCAATGTTATTCCTAATCTAAACAGCAGCAAAAAGTGCTCATAAGGAAACCGCACAGCTCGAAAAGCAAACAGCCAAGCCCGGCAAAATCATGTTTGCTGCATTGGCAGGCGAGATGCGGCTGCAACAGAAATAGCTCGATTGAAATTCCTGCCCCATTTCACTGCTCTACTCTGGCTGCGTACTGTGCGTTATTCGTTTGTGCGGAGAATAGCGTACTTAGCTCCTGCTATGCGGCAAGCAGATGAATTCCTAACTGCTTGCTCCTTGCTCCTAGCCGGCTAAATATTTACCTAGTCTTCTGATGCTTTTATTAACCCCCTTGCAAGCCGATTTCACGGAGATTCAACGTCATCATTTAAATTAGAGCCAGTCTTAGTTAAACGGCCCATTCAACCAAAACAGATGTGTATGCGTTTGTGTGTGTGTGTTGTGTGTGTGTTGTGTGTGTCTGTATGTGAGTGTGGCGCATTTTCTCTCAGCACATTCAAAGTTTGACATTCGAAATTAATGAGCACTTAAGCGCACCCATAACACATTTATTTTGTAACTTGTGTGTGCTGATGACGCTCTTAGACTTTGAGTAACTGGCTTCTGTTGTATATGTATAGAATAAGCATTTCAAAACTGAAATACAATAAAGCAAGAAGATTAACTACTCTGGCAGACCTACAAAAAGGAACAAATACATATCAAATACAAAAAAAAAGAAGTGATAATCGCAGAATTTTCTAATGTTTCACTAATTACATTTCTAGTAATTTGATCCAAACTTTGTATAGTGTAAGAGCAGAGTGAGTAGAACGAGAAATACATACATACACAAATATTTTGTTATATGTGTAAATTTATCTCGTATAAATCAATCTTGATTTAAAACTTTAAGTTTTGTGGTAAATGTCAAGTGACTTTAAGTGACTTTCTGACATTGCTGGCGATCCGCAAGCAGCCGTCAAACCACCAACTATCAGTTTGAGAGAAGTCAGTCGATTGGCTGGAGGCAAATGTCAAGCAGGAAATTATGGGATGGCCTCGGGGAACAACAGACAAGACAAACAGGCAAAAAGTTAATTGTATGAAATCAACACACTTAAAGTCAACAACACCAACAAATAGCAGCAAATAGGTTGAGCATGTTGACAACAGTCAACCCAATATTAGGGCCAAAAGCAAACCGAAACCTTAGCCACAGTCCCAGACCAAGTCTCAGTCCCCGTCTCCGTCTCCGTCTGCGTCTCAGTAGCAAATGTTGGCAGTGATAGCAAACCCAGCCAAGTCTGGGCGGGCAGTCAGGCTAAAGTACATCGCACAGGGGGGAGGAGGGGGCGTTGCGTTGAGAAGCCAACAAGGACAAACAGCAACAAAAAGGAGCGTAACTAACGGCAGCTTATAAGCCACAGCATCAGCATCAGTCGGGGCAAAATACAAGTAAGTAGTACAAGTCGTACGTTGCCGCCAAAGGAGTAAAAATGATGAAGCAGCCACAGCTTGAGCTTCGGTGCACATGAAAAAGATAAGACTGCTCGAGGTGTAGGTGAGCTAAATGCTTACAAGTGCAGCGGCGGGACGGCGGGCAGATTTCACGTTTTCGACGCTTCAACTTAAGTAGTTGAAGTAGGGTAAATGTTGTTGAGTTATATGCCCCCACGCCTCCACTTAAACGCCCGCAAGAGAGCCAGAGTCAGAGATACAGATATAGAAATACCTTGAGAGTCTGCCGTTTGCCCTGGGAAACGAGAAAAGTCATTCGAAAATGCTTGAGAAAATCGTGTTAAATCGCGCTCAAGTGCTAAAGTAATAAGCACTTTTAATAAATAAAGGTGAACTGTTGTCGCCGAGTCAGAGAACGAGAAGTGGCCAACAGACACACATAAAAACACAACAGACACACAACTATCAGAACACATATGCATGCCTCCATTCATGTATCTTAATTTGTGTCCTACAGCTATCAATTTGACTCATATTTGCACTTTAGGGACCATTAAAGCATTAACGAGTATTTTATCAATTTAATTTTCAGAATCTTGCAACAATTTTGGAGTGTGAAATCTCAGCTACTACAAACAAATCGAATTTATATTAAATTTTAAGTAGCTGCTTATTTGCCAACTAATGTATATATGTTATAAATAAATGTTTCTTTGACTCCTAGTGGAAATCACACATTGGCTCACTTGACATTTTGCGTTGTCCTTTGTATTTGTGTGGCACTTACATTTGCATGTAACAATGCACACACTTAAGGGCATAATTAAAACATATTCACATGATAAATGCGTTAACATAATAATTAAAATTAATATTTAACACAAAAACACAATTCTTGCCCCGGAAATTCATATGAATGAAAACGTTGCACAAGCACGCAGGACTACTGTTAAATTAAGAGTACTGTGGCAACTGCATTAACTCCGCAATTAACACTAATTATGTATGTCCGTCATTTGTGTTGGATGTTGAATAAATATTAAACAATATTTATGAATAATATAGATAATCAGTACGCGATGCACATAATCAGACTGAAAAGCCGAAGCTCCCGCTTAAAGATTATTATTAAAAGCAACAATAATGGGCTATGTTTTAATGACATTGGTTAACATTTTAACGGGATCCATTTATCTACAGCTCGTTGTTTTCAGTATTTTCTGTTTTCGGCTTTAATGAAAATTAATTAAAACCCCATGATTAAATTTCTGCGTCAATGTCAACCATCGGGAAATTATGTTCCATGATGGTAGTACGAAAAACAGAATAATAATATAAAAAAAAGCTCTCCTTATGCCTGATAAGTATAAGCTGCTTTATATAAGCTGAACAAATGCCTGGCTTGGAGCTTTGTATCTGTGCAATTAAATTAAGAATGCCAGTTCTTATTTAATGCCCAATGTTATTGCTTTAAGAAGATTTTATATTGAGATTGAGATGCATAACAAAATTGTATTTATGTAAATCTTTCTATAAAAGTTACATATCTACAGCAGATGGAACGATTCCTCGTTCAATAATTAAATGTTGCTTCAAAATAATGTTATTTAAAGTGCCGTAAATATGATATTTTTGCTTATACAAATCAACATGACCAAGTGTTCGTTCAGCTTTTGCTGTTTAAATTTTTTAATAAAATATATGATTGATCTGAGTGGAAAATATTGCGAAGCTGTGCAGAAATTTGAACAAACAAGACTGCTCTTGTGGAAAGCCAAAATATAGCTCAAAGGAAATTTTTGTATCCACATCACGAACACATATGGCAGTATGTATATGTATGTGCATATGTTTTTTTTTATTTGATTAATGAATTTATGCTAGTCGATAACTCTGAGCAAGAACACTCTTAATTGATAGTAAAATAAGCTAATTGTTATTACTCATATGGTGCAAAGGTCCGATTGTAATCCAAACACTATTTGAGAGCAGTGCGTAAAAGTATTTATTGGCAAATGTGTATACAGATGTGTACATATGTATGCAAGTATGTACAGATGTATGTATGTGTGTGCGCTTCCTCTAATATATAAAACCCATGCGATGCCGTTAATCGTACTTAGACCCAGACTTTGTGCTGCCGCTGCTGCTCCATTTGGCTGACAGCCAGCCACCCAGGCAACTAGGCAATTGTTCTTATGGTTGTTGCTGTTGTTGTTGTTGTTGTTATTGTTATTGTTGTTATTGTTGTCCCAACCGCGCTGGACAGAGACAGGCGACAAATTGCCTGTTCCCGCGTCGAAAATTAAAACTCGTAGGCCTATGGATTACAATGTGGATTTTTGTTCGGCCGGATATGGGCAACAAGAACATATAAAAGAAACGAAAAATCGTAAAAAGATATTTTTGTTAAAGTAGATGGGATAAACTGGATAAAACAGTGAATAAAAACCGAGTCTAAATATAATAATAATAATATGAAAAAAAGGGTCAAAGTAAAAGGCTCGCACTCTGCTAGTAAATAAAATGCCAACGAGGGCAAATAAAATTATTTAACAAGCTTTGAAATAAACTTTACACTCACCCATTGTACTTTAACACGCAGCGTGTCTATATAGTTTTTTATTGTTATTATTATTTTATTTTTATTATTGGGCCATTTCGCAGTTCATTTGAGTTAAATGTTTGGGGTCACCGGAAATAAATAAATGCGACAATAAAAAATCGTGTTGTAAAATCGGTAAGTGTACAAACATGAAGCGTGTGCTTATCACGATTTTACACCACTTGGCGTATGTAATACTTTTATTTTTATTGTAAGTAGTATTAGTTTAGCGATAAATCAAATCCAAGCTACATTTCCATAGGAACCACAAAATTTGCTTTGCATTCTTTATGCTCTTATTAAAATTTATTATATTCTAACAAATATTAACTGCCTAGCTTCAGGCTTAGTTATGGTTGTGGAATACTTTTGTGCTTGACTATACATGATTTTTAAAGAAAGATTTAAACAATTACACTAAGAATAAATGTACTGCATATTTAATGCCAATAACTACTCATCAACCAACAATGTTGCTGTGGACTCGACTTATTTGGCACTGTAAATATTTCCATTAGATATTTCTAAAAAGAAACAGCAGTTGAGTGCATCAAAACACAAAACACAATAAAGGACCACAAGATACAAAGAAGTGAATGCATGTGATGCACCGAGTGGCACTTAAGCGTGTTGCATAATTCAAGCCGCATTTATTCAGAGCCATTGCACTGAGCAAGCAGCCTCGAAACGGAAACGGAAGTGTAAAAGGACACAGCCAAGCAATGGAAAGCAGCGTTTGATGAGTCCAAGGATGAGCCCTCAGCATATGAGTTTGCTTCTTCCATCCGCTTACTAGCTTTATATTGGGGCCGTCTGAGTATAAAAGTAAGCAACGCGAGCATTTTCAAAAGGGGTATTCGATATGAATATGGGATATGGGATATGGCCTCCATCTCCTTGCCATTTATGATCCACTTTGTTGGTGCTGTGCCTATGCACACTTAAGGGTAGGAAAAAGTCAGAGTGTCGCCGCTTATGCAAAACTAAATTATGATAATCTCCAAAGTGTAGCCTGTCGCAGGGCGACATGTATTATAAAGTATGTATGTATATGTACTTACTTACTTAGGCGCGTATGTGTGCTGTACTATGTATAAATATGTGCGCTTGATCCATATCAGTATCATATCATATCGCATTAGGGCTTATCATATCCACAAGCTTACTCAGATATATTGAAATAAAAAGGAATTTACATACACAACAACGTATGCATGTACATATGTAAGCATGTATGTAAGCATGTACTTGCCATTCTTTCGTACTCAAGGAGTATCTAGCATCTCGCAGATGGTAGACATGTGCAAGTTTTTATTGTGTAAACACTACGCGATGCCCATTTTGCAAGATGAGGCTCATTATTATCATATGCTTACTACAGATTACACGGAACAAATTCATATAATATAATGGTAGAGGAGAAGCATTATTTTTTAGTTACCAATTAAATTTATTTTACATAATTTTCAATCACAGTTACATACTACAGATTTATTACTTTACACTAACCCGAATATATATTTATTAGCAATCATTTTCTACACAACACTACCCCAAATATTTCTCGCAATGCATTCTGCAAAGATGTTGCATGTTTGCGTATCTGTGTGTGTGTGTGTGTGCGTGAATTTGTGTGCGGGTTTGTGTGTGTTGTTATTGTGGATGCGCTTCGCGCTGTTTACACGGCCTATGTCTACATTTTGCAGATTTTGTATACGTCTACATTGAATGTAAGAGTATGTGCATACACACACACACACACACGTACACACATGTGTATGCAAACTCTTACATATGTATTGTATGTATCGTATGTATGTATGTTTGTAGGTATGTAGGTATGTATGTATGCATGTACATATGTATACGTATGTACATAAGTTAACTAGCTAAACTTGAGATGTTGATGTTTTCGGTTCTTTGTAGGCGTTGTGCGAGCGCTTAACATTTATGGCACAAGTTTCTTAAATCCAGCACCTTCTTGGCCAAGTTTGAGCTCTTCATAAATTGAGGGATTTACTTCATTGCACTGCGTGTTGCTAAGCGGATTGTGAAAATGGTGCGAGGCATCCGTAACACCGCGTTGCCCATTTCGATGATGCTGATTCTGATGCCGGCTGCCATTCCCGGTGAATGTGACTGTGGTCCCCGTGTCTGGCCCTGTCGCGGCTGCTGAAGCTGCTGCTGATGCTGTCGTCGATGTGGATGTCGTCATTGTGGCTGCAATGCCATTGTGATTGTGGCTATTGCTGCCATTCTGTGCCCCGACACAGCTGCCAGTGCTGCTGCTGCTGCTGCCAAGCGTATGATTGTTGCCATTCTGTGTTGTGATAGCCGACGTCACAGTAGGTAGCTTTAATGTGTATGTGTGTGTGTTAGCGTATATTTATGTGTGTAGTTCAATTGGAAAACAACAAGAGTAGACAGACAGACAGAGAGAGAAAGAGTGAGAGCGAGAGATATATAGAGAGAGAGAGAGAGAGAGACAAACACATTGCAGTTATAACATTAGAGTTTATATGTTTTCACGTAAATATATGCAAGAAAAAGCTTTACAGCTGGCTTAGGCACAGATTATAGTGTATACACTCAGAATAATCATATTCCCGAGTGTTATAAAAACCGCAATACTAGCAAAAAAAAGTCACTAAAATTATCAAACAAAATTCTAAATATCTTGTTGTTCAAAGTAATAGTTCAGATATATAAAAAAAATATATTATTAATTTATTAAAAAAAAGAATAATTCCAAAATTGGTCTATAAAATGTTTAAGGCGAATATTTAAAAAATGTAAATAAAGACTTACGTTAAACAAGCGTTCATAATTTTAACATATTTATGGTAAATTACAAATGATATTCATCAAAATGTTTTTCGTGGCAATTTTCTAAATTCTGGGAAATATTTGTTCTGAGTGTACAATTAATATGCATTATACACACCTGTACCTGCTCCAGACCACGGGTATACGTTGGATTCTCGAAAGCCACATTGCCATTGAGAGCCTTGCCATGGTGGCAGCGATGGCGGCGATAGAACACAATTGCCGCTGCCGCCAAGAGTATGGCCAGAATGCTTGCCACAATGCCGCTGATTGTGCCGACGGCACTGGAGTAACTGCTTGTCGCCGAGGTCACATGCTGGTCGCCCAGAGTGAATCTAATCGGATCGGTAAGTACACTGGCACCTGCGAGACAAGTCTGCAAATTAAGCCGAGACACAGGGCAAACAATCGATTGCTTGTTGGAATAGTTCACCCACCGTATGTGTTGCCAGCTTTCACAACCAGCTCATATAGCACGTCCTTCTTCAGGCCATTAATGCTTATTGTTGTGTCCTTTACGTCGATGCGTTGTATCTCCAGTGCGCCGATGTTATTATTGTTGTGGCTGTTGTGGATGTTCCCCATACTTGTTGCATTATTCATGGTGGCTTGTGTATCTATGGCCGGGTCCATCGAAGATTCGTTTGGCTGCGCTGTAGACGATGGCGGCAGTATGGCGGCCTCATGGTAATATATTCTATAGCCGTCGACAGCATTTGGATTCTTTGTTGGAGCATCCCATCTGTAATGAAATAGTTTTCAGACCGTGTGCATGGCGCCATATTATGAGTAGTAATATTGTTGCAGGCGCAAAACTTGTCTGGAATTTTAATAAATTTAATGCGGATGCTAGCATACTGAAACTGAAACTAAACTGATACTGGACTGAGCAGAGCAGAGCAGAGCTGAACTGAGCTGAGTTGGGCCCCATCATTCGTCACTCACAAGCACCCGAACCAACCAACCACCCACCCACCCACACAGCCAGCGAGCGCACCACACCATTATCAAACATTTGCTGTGCACAGCGAACCAATCTGAGTTTTGTGTGCGCAACCTTTGACGTTGACTAAGTGTATTAAAGTGAGATAAAAATCTCTGCTTTAATGGACTTTGCGGTCTATTAGTGCAGTCAGCAGCAGCAGCAGCAGCAGACACGCACGGACTCACTGGCGAGTCCGAGTCACACACACATGGAATGGATACATGGGATAATGAATGTATTGGCTTGTGAGCAAAATGGATGAGTTCACTTCCCGAGCGGGGCAATGAAAATGTGTTTAAGGGGCTTTTGTTGGGGAACGCATCGCTGGGCCGGAAATAGTTAAGAGATTAAAGTTGATACGTTTAAATAGAATGAGAAAGCTGTGTGAATAAATGGGCCACTCACTTAATGTTCACCTCGCTGTCCGACATCACGTTCACCACAATATTCTCGGGCGGACCGGGCAATCGATCACGGTTCTTCTCAAAGCAACCGATGATTGTCCGGGCATACTGCAGACTGCAGATCTCCTTCGAGCGCACCGATTCGCCACGACACCAATTTAAGCATTTGCGCGGCACTTGCTCATCGGCGCAACAGGAACGATGGTCGGATCCATCCGCCGCACACTTCATCAACTTATCAAAGTCGACAATGCACTCGGGTCGATTGTCAATGGCATCAAAGTCCACGTAAAAGGTGCAGGCATCGCGACATGTCATCGACACATTCTGCTCCGCACAACATTGCGAGACATTGCGACTTAGATTCGGAGTACTGCGTATACGCACCGAGACCGGTGTCGTCGATGAACCGAACGGATTCTCAGCATGGCAGAAATAGTCACCGACATCATTAGCTTGCAGCTTACTAATTCGCAGCGACATTGTATAGATCGTGGTGACATTCGTTACGGAAACATAGTAGTTGCCACCTTGTGGCACCGGCACGCGTCCGTCGTGATCCCGCCAGAAAATTGTCTTCGGTGGCGGTTTGGAGTCCACCATGCATTTCAACTCAACCTCATCGCCGACTGAGGCGACCGTTATGCCAGCCGCTTGAATTTTGGGCGGATCTGCAGAGACAGGCAGAGAGAGACAAGCAGAGAGGGAGAGAAAGAGAGGGAACTTGTCTATAAATAATGTGGCTTAATGTCATTTTTACAACTTACAGCAGATATTGACGCGTCTGGTCGCCTGCATGGGTACACCATATCCGTTGTCCGCATAGCACGAAACGTGCTCCATATCCGCAGAGACATTATGTATCACCGTCACCATATGCCGCGAGGTATCCTGTCGCACCAAATGGCCACCAACGTACAGGGATATTGTGGGCGCCGGGTTGCCCAGAGCCAGACACAGAATTGTCATTGAACCACCCTCGGGTATATTGTCAGCCGGATGCACTGTTGGCGGCTGCCAGTCAAAACGTATTCAATTGTATTATTATTTTTGTTTACAGTTCAACATTTAGTGCTATAGTAAATGTAATTAAAATTTGAAATAAATTACATCGACAAATGCTGGCAAGGCCGGATCCGTCCACGCCACAAGCGTCTCTGAGGGCAGGGATGTGGCTCGCTCGCCCACCGCCTCCACATAGAGCACATGCTGGGAGCTGGGCTTTAGATTTGTCATGCGAAGCCAGGCTAATTTCGTCTGGATTTGGGTAAAGCCATCGGAGTTCATTGTCTTGTGATAGACTCTGCAATAACCGGGACTTAGTAACACATAATCTCTACGAATTGAATGTAATCCGAAGCTCACTTATAGGTAATGCGCTCGTGAGGATGCGAGTACTCTGATGGCTGCCAGGTGACCTGCATCCAGGTGGCACTGTGCGTGAGTACGGTCAGCGAATGGGGCGGCGAGGGTGCGCCCCATGTATTATTTAGATATTGTGCTGCGAAGACATCAATTCAAATTAACAACAACGAACACAACTAATTGCAGCACATCTGTCGACATTGACTGTCCAAGTTCGAATTGACCCCAAATGTAAAGAACGCATTGACTTACCTTTTTCGCCAGCACTCGTCGTATTCAGCAGCAACATGGACGCCGGCAACGATGTGCCAAATTTTCCACGAGACACAACCATAATGCGATATAAGGCATTCTCTTCCAAATTTGTCAGATCGATACTGGTGTCATTGGTGGTCAATTCCTACGAGTACAATTTCGTAGCATGTATAAACAAACAAGTATAAGCGTTACACCACATCCACCGACTACAAAATACTCTGTCTAACTTACATTTAAAGCTAACAACTGACAATCAGTTGAGTACTTACATTTATACATAATAAATTACAATTTTGAAGTTTAGTGTTTTCTAACAAGTTTCTTACAGTGTCTTCTGAAAATTGTGAATTTGAGCTGCTAATAAAGCATTCCCAATTAATTTTTATTTGTAAAGCTGAATAGTTGGATACATGTACATAAAAAAAACTATATCTTTAATCTCAAATATAAAACACATTTTATTTTGCCGTATTGAGTCTGATTGCGATGTTTTTTCTGGGTTTTCACAATTCATGCAGCAAATGATGAACCAGTTTGCGAAATTAAATACCAAATATTGCTTTTAATTCATATTTTTTAGATTTTGTATTTTTATGTGTCGACCGATATGTCGACGAATATCATTGAAAAAATAAATACAGAGTATTAAATCAATAAACACGCGTCAACATACAAGGAGTCAAAAAATGTTAGCACTGCATTCTGCATTGTGTAGCTGCGGCTATAATTGTGGTATGGCTTGATTTCGCTTAGAGACATGTTGTCATGTTTAGTACTTTTTGTAATAGCCGCGAAGTAGCGCAATTTGCGGTATTTAGCCACAATATGACACCAACATCGCCGACACTAACGTGGCTAGCATTGCGCTTCGCGCTGTCGAACTCTGGCCCCATATTGTTTCAAGAGTCATCGCCACAGTTGACAGCTATATCATGCACGCATATATCATTTACAATTTATACCCACATAAAACAATGTTTAGAGCATTATCTTGTCAATGCAGCAACTGACAATTGGGATATCCAGCACACATAAACATAGAAGTTATACAGCAAACAATAGGCTGATACAGATCAGCGAAAACCCTTCATAAGTCAGCTTTCATTGTTAAATTGGTTGATTATATTTGAGTTGTAGCAGCTTTGCCCTGTGGGCCATTCATTACAATTTTAGTCTAAAGCTGTTGTTCTATAATGTGGTCTGCGGTGGGTCAATGTAAGGGGTATTACCCATTTAATGTACTCTAACCAATGTCAAATGCAATCTGGACGTTATATAACAAAAATTGCGCATATGTATAAGATAATTTAATGAGGTTTTGACTCGTTAGCTATAATTTTTCTGTCGTGACTCTCTGTCCTCAATAACTAGGAAAAATATATAGTAAGCCTCTTTATCTTTAGTTGCAGTCTTTATAATTAATATTAATAATCACATTACAATAGCGTTGCAATTGCGATGTCATTTTATATATATGTATATATATATATACATACATAAAATGTGTGTATCTGTAGAGCAGTAATTGCGATATCCCATTATTGGAATGTGCCACAGTTGTAGCCCATGATGAGGGTCATCTCGAGCGAGACATGCCCAAATGAATAATTAATACGGCCACAAACACGTGCGTTGTTGGCCGGTAGTTGTGTTCAGTTGAGTTGAACAGGACCCCACTGACTGTAGTCCTTGCTGGCAGTTACCAAACAGGACGGCAACTGTTTAAGCAAATAAATATTCAAGGGGCACAACGCTTTGTGAAATAGTGTGGAAATCATCGCTCAGCAAAGAGTTCCGCACTTTTTGCAACTTTCCAACTCAGGTGCTTCACTTTTGGTATTTATTTTGCAAAAATCACAAATTCTCTTTCCCAACGCATTTTTCAATGTATCAAATTGTTAAAACTTAATAGTGTGCAGGATTTTTATTATTTTAGTCGTGCAACCATATTAAAAAGTTTTTATGACCATCATTCTGGACATTCTGGTATAAGCCAACAATCTGAAAAAAGCACTAGCATGCAGTTGTCAACTTAAAGCGACAAAAGTTACGTTCGCAAAAGTCAAGTTCATTACCCCACCATCTATCCAGCCACCCCTTCTACGGCCATTCCGGTCGGACGGTCGTTGTACTTGTCAGGCACCGTACTCGGACAGCATTTGCGGATGCTGGTGACACGATTCTGGCGCAGACTGCCGTCGAATAGAAATTACCAAATTATTGGCACTGATTCAATCAGGCACGACGGCAGCCAGGACGGGAAATGACAATGGCACCCTGGGGACTTGCCGATATTTTAGATTCCTTCACTAAGACCTGCCATTATATAAAGGCACACTTTAATTGATGAGAGTTTGAGATGAGTCCATCCCTTTACTAACCACTCATTCAATAAAAAAGTCAACAAAAACTGATTTAAAAAACAAATCCACCTAAATGGGGTAAAGCGGCAAAAAAAAACCGTATTTAAAAATGTATTATTTGACCGTTCGGCTTTAAAATAGTATTCAGAGATCTACGTAAGCGTTATTGAAATGATTGAATAAACATTTTTGAAAATTATCCGGCAGAAACTCAATTTCACGAAAAGAGTTTAATTAAACATTTATCCGAATAAAAAAACGACAGGAAATCGAATAGTATATTCTGCTTTGTAGCTGCAAATATTGAAACTAAGGGTTACAGTATTTCTGACACGTTCAAAAGCAATTAAGTTTTTTGTAAAAGCAATACCCGAGGGCATATGGCAACTTCACGTGCCAATGATGCTCATGACTAACAAAGAGTTTTTGATACAATAACATGTACGAACATAGTGTATATATATATACAGATCATCTTTTTTTTAACAATTCTAGGACAGCAACCAAAAAAGCTTGAAGCCGATGCACCGAGACGCATTTAAACCAATTGACACCAGGCGGTCAAACGAAAAAAATAAAATAAACAGAGCCAATAGCTCCGCAACAGCTGAGTCCGCTTGGCTAAGCCAACAAAACCAAAGTGAACAGGCGAATGAATTTTGAGCAGAAAAACAGAAGAAGAATCAACTTGTAGGAAATGCCCGACTAGGCGATACTTTGTAGCCAGCAATAACATAGCTATAAAGACACACACAGGAATTATATTATTGGGCTCATTTCATGCACTGCGACCTAGTAAGATCTCTTGTGCTTCCTTCTGAGAATTGAGCTGGTATACACATATATATATATGCATATATTATGTCGCTCAGATCTTATAGCATTTGGGATAACTCGGCTAGTTAAGCTTATCAAGAATAAATCAATTGTGTGGGTTTCTAAATTGCCATTTGCGTTAGTTAGTCGAAGAAATACCAAAATCCAATTTTCCAATTTTGTGTGATCAAAAAGGATATGCCAAACTCTTGGGTAAATGTTAATATATTTATCGATAATTCTTAAATGTTGGAAAAGCTTAGCATGATCTAGTATTTACAAATCGATAAATCAGTCTCTCAGCTCTATTAAAATATTTCAGATCGACTCTGCTGATAATGCTTATCAAGACAAATAAAAAGTTGGTGTCTAAGTCTGAATAACCTTTTAGTAAATTTAAAATGGGTACGGGGTATTACAACAACATTGCCAAATACGAATGCTGGCAGCATGCTGTTAAGCGCTTCTCCAATATCGATTCGATTGGTGTCTAGTGTTGGGTGCTGACTGTTGGCTGTTGGCTGCTGGCTGCTGGCTGCTGGCTCTGGTCTGCTGGCTTGTGGCACCATGGGCAGGTCGACACCGTCGACACTGCCGTCACTACGGCCACGCCACATTGAAAACATTTTGCGCGCATCAACAACAACAGCAACAACAACAAAAACGACACGCGACAAACATTTGCCAGTTGTTTATTTTTGTATTTTTCTTCATTTTTTTGTTTTGCCTGTTGTTTTTCATTTTTAGCATTTGCAAGTTTTTGAGGCCAGTAACTCCGTTGATGGCCATGGCTGATGTTGCTGGCGCAGGTGGCGTTGCTGCTGCGCTTTGATGTGTGACAACAACACTAGTCAATAGTCAATAGTTGCTGGTGTTGTAGCTGCAACAATGCCAATGACAATTTATATGTATATTAACCAAGCTTGCCTGCATTCGTCGTTCCTTTTTTAGTCAGTTTTCATTTGAGTTCGATACTATTTTGACAAGTTTTTGGTTTATGGTCACGTTTTGCGTTACGACATTCAACATTGGACACTCGTCAGCTATAAGCCATGGCAACCCTTCAAACAGTAGTCAAAACTTTAAGTTATGCCCAGGCACGTGCCTCGCTTGGTATACGAATTTTGTCGTTTATATACGGTAAGTGCTTTTATAATACTTGACTTTATGTTTACCTTCTATGTAGGCGCATAAATCGTGTTTGAATTTTCTTGGGACAGTTTGTAATTAATAAATTGCTTATTAAGCATGGCGTAAATATTGACAGATATCTGAAGTTCATAGAGGCCATGATAATTAACAGTGTACTACTACATTATCTAGTTGCCCTTTTGTTAATCAAAGTGTAGCCAAGCTTCGGTGTACCGAAGTTAGTTGCTTCAATTTGATTTTGTTTCATTTTAAACACATTTGATGTACTCACATATTCCAATTTGGCAACCGTCTCGTACATAGTCATGTTATTGACTCGGCCATATTGAACAACAAATTCAATTGTATCATTAGCTTCATCAGCATCAGACCCACTTGTAGAGTGCAACTGCGGCACAGACGATAACGTTTCAGCAACGGTTGCAACATCACCAGCTACAACTCCTTCTGCCGCAGCCAATTCATCGCCAGTTGTCATGTCAGTGGGCATGGCAGATGAGGATGCTTCATTGTTATCCACATTGGGCTGGGTCCATGCAACGCTGATGCTTGTGCTCGTAACGGATGTGGCATGCACATCTTCGGGTGGTCCTGGTATATTAATTGTGCCTGCAAAACAAGAAAGTCGGCACTGAGTTGAGCTGAGTTGAGTTGAGTTGTGTAAACGCAAATTTAATTGGCCAATATTGGTTTTGCTCTGTCAATTTGTAAGTTAGGCAAAGGCATTGCATGCAAATACTCACCCAATAATACTGAACATGTACAAAAATGGCATTTAACGACAATTGTGTGGTTGCAGCCACACTCAAAAAACACACACACAAATATTACCAATTACTCACCTTCCTCAAAGCACTGCAAAATGTTGCCAGCGTATGATAAGCAATCGGGCACATTGGTCGCCAATGTCGATGAGGCTGTCATGCCACCGCTCATTGTTGCTGCTGCAGATGACGCAGCTGCTGCCGTTACCGCTGCTGCTGCTGTTGTCGATTTGGTGGTCAATGTAAGTGGCATGACGCCACGGCAAAGTGGCATGCACGCGTTTATTACGCTGCGTCTACTGCAACAAGGGCTGTGGTCACGTCCACCGGCAGCACAGCGTGCCAATATGGCTAAGAATAATTAAAGAGGGGTTAATTATACTCCCATTTGCATGAGTGGCACTTAATAGCAAGAAACTGTGGCTTTTACCAGACATCTATTATTCAAGTGTGCTGCTTCAATTTATTGTTGTGGTAGATTTAGATACTAAGCGACCCTAATCTAAATTGCTTCGATTTCATTAACAAATTAAGCAGCAAATTAATTAGCAACTTGTGTCGATTATAGATAACTATGCAACAGCACCAACAAAATCTTTCTTAAACGACATTTAATTGTGTAACTATTTAGGGAGACGAGAGTGCTCGACTAGCTGATGCCGCGTAAGAAGGCTACAAATAACCCTTAGCCAGTTTGTATTCATTTGAGTACAGAAATCAACACACATATTTAATTAATTCCCTGGCAGAAATTTTCAATGAAAAACTCGTATCTCATATAAATAATCAAATCAATCAAATACACAAAAATACTGTTTTTCTGCTATTCGATTTTCATCCTTTTTCAACTTTTGCACTCATCATTCTAATTGTAAGAAGTGACCAAATATATCTAGGCACCAAATGAATTGAATCTACTTATACGCCCAAAACACGTGTTCCTTTTGGGATCTGAGCATAATCAGGCCCATTGTTTAAAACAGTTCCAGCTAAGTATACTCGTACTACTAAAATTACCAACAAAAAAAATCAATTACGCTCAGACAAAAATCCGATTGGGATTACTCCTGTGCGAGTTGATTAATCTGACTGCTGGACTGACACTAATTAGTGTTTGCTACACAGATACGTATGTCCATACATATGCGCATATATATATGTGTATGAGTGTGTGTGTGTGTGTGTGTGTGTCATTAAAAGTGGGCTTAGAGATGTTACTCACGCATTTGGGCACGGCATGCCGGACCAAGATGTTCAATGTCCGACAATCGTATGTTGTATGTGCAGAGTGGAGCACATTGTGGCAGCAGTCCGGATGCCTTGCAACACGTCGTCATGTTGTATTTGACTGTGGTCCCTGTGGCCGGCTCAATGGGCAGCGTTCGACTAATCAGTCGTGGAGATGGCTCGCTCTTTCCATAGGCATTAATTGATACCACATAGAATTCGTAATAGATGTCCGGCTCCAGGCCTTCAAGGATGAGTGGCGGCTGACGCTGCAAAGTTAATTTAATTAGTCAGCCAAATCGCCCAACTAGTTGCCCATTCTTAAAGCACATGCCTTCTCCACAGTCAGATAGTCATCGCCAACGCCAAGTCGACGGAACTTGACATGATATGTGGTCACAGTGTCTGCGAGACGCTTGGGATTATTCCAATCCAAAATGACAAAATTGTCAGTTTTTGCCACAGTTCGTAGCTTCGTTGGAGGATCGGCTAGGACACCATAGCCTTGAAACAGGCAACTACTGTACTCGGACATGAAACGCAGGCATCTGTCGTATGAAATAAAACACAAATTTTAAATTAGATAAACTGAAACAAAAATCTTCTTTTCGGACTCTGCATTTAAGAAAATTTAACATAATTTAAGAAATCTTCAAAAAATTAAAAATAAATATCATAATTTCCATTACTGAAATTGTAAATTCTGTGATTTCAATTTAAATAATATAGTAGCAAATTAAACTTACGTTAATAAGTAACATAAAGTCTGTCCAAGAGTCTAAAAGCTTGCCCCTAAAAATTATTTCCAATCAACTTATCTTTAACTATGATTAAGTATAAGTTTAAGCAATTTTTTAGTTTGAAAATCCTTTGAAAAATTAATGTAATGATGTTCTGCCATGCAGTTTAATTTATAAATTTTATCTAATTTTTATAATGAATGTTTTTAAAACATGGTTATTATTCCTCTCATTCCTTACTTACTTAAACAAACTGAAGTCCAGGGAAGTCAGCTTCCCCGCACAGATGGGGAAACAGGCCGCGGGTATGCCACGGGCACGACAGCAGGGCGTATGATCCATATTATTTGCCAAGCATGTGAAGGTGATATTCGACCAGGGTGCACACACCATCAAGTCCGGCAGTGTGGCCAGGTCCGTCTTCTGCGGATCACACATCTTATCCAGGCACAGGCGATGCGTCATTCCACTCGATTCACAGCAACTTCGTATATCGGGCAACGAGGGCATCACCTGCTTGTCGGAACTACCCTCCTGGGACTCGGACACCGAGGCACTCGTATGGGTAAAGAAACGCAGTCGCTCGTTGGGCAAACTTGAACCATAACCGCTGACAGCCGTTAAGGTGACAGCGTACATGGTCAGCGGGGTGAGGGTATCGAGCAGGAGAAATGTTTTATTTGCGGGCACATTATATAGCAATATTTGTTCATCTTTATCATTCATTTGCTTGCCGCTTGCATCGGGTATTACATGTTTCACCTCACCGCTTAGCTCATCCTCGTCGAAGCTGTGCAACACCGTGAGGTTCACCACATAATGTAGGACCTGTTCGGGCAGCTTTACTGGTGGTGCCCAGCTAATCCGAACGCTAGTCTCTCGCACATCGTCAATCATCACTATATTGGGTGTGCTGGGTATTAGCTGCACACCCTTGAGAATACACTGGAGTCCACTGAGAGTGTGCTGCACACACGAGACCCGAGTCTTGAGCTTGTCGGTGAATGGTGTGTATTCACCACGACACATGTCCTGGCACAGATCGGGGATTTGTTTCTCCACACAGCATGGCACATGATTACGGCCATCGGCCATGCATCGCACTATGCTCGGAAAGTCCCTTTCGCAGGCCTCAGGATCAATGCCCGTGGTACCATCCAGGATATTGTGCACATTGCAAAAGCCCATGCACTGGGAGGAGACGTTGGCACGCTCACAGCACTCGGTAAAATCATGGGTAAGCTGCGGCGGAGTTTGACTTGGTCGCCAGAAGCTGCGATTGTCCTGCGCATTGAGGGGCGGTGGTAAGAGGAATACATCACTAGATTCAGCCGTTGCGGCATCTGTGTTATTCCTTTGAGCACCGGGAAGCTCCTTAACTGAATTGCAGTCAATTAAACTTAATTAAAATAGGAAAGAAAAAAACTGAAAGCTAGAAAACTTACCTGTCAATATGTGAATGCTGCGCAATACGGGATCGGAGTTTAACTCACATTTATAGGCACCGGAATCACTTGCCTTCAGCGTCTTGATCAATAGCACCCAAACCTCTCCACCCGTTTCCAAATTACGTCCCTTGGGATCTGTGCGGAGATTGTTAACTGCTTGCCGAGTATTTTCAATTCTCAATTTCACTTACTTTCATCGTGCAAAACTCGGACACGATGATCCTTTGTTACCCGCACAGTGCCTGCCGTTAATATTTCTTCACCCTTCTTCCATATCACGGTATTATTGCCCGAATTGTCGGAAACTACGCATGTTAGGAGAGCGTCTTTGTTCTCATATATCAGCGATGGTCCACCAGTTCCTTAAGCATCAATTATTGATAAAAAAAAATAAAATAAAAACTCAGTCGGGAGTTGAATTGGAAAGTTCGCCAGGGGCAAACAGTTTCCTCTGCCCCTTAACTGTGCTATAAAGTAAGACTTACCTATTGGCACACCTGAATAAACATTCGTTAATAATAGACATATTGTTATTATTTGCAGCACGAACAGCTTAAGCATTATTCCTTTTATTGCCTGTGAATAGAAGAGAATAAAAGAATGTTTAAAAACATGCCAATCATTCGATGTGCATTTCAAAGTCTTTATTAACAATTGTTGCTGCAATTCAAGGAATATTTTCAAATTTATTGCTTGGAAACAAATATCAAGTATTCAGATCAGAACGAATGCCGTAGGAATTTTGTGAAAGTATTAATAGGTTTCTGTGCGCTCTTAATATAAGAAATTCATGTTAGTAACGTATATAAATAGGAATGTCAAAAAATACTGAAAATAGAGTGAATAGTTACTGAACAATCAATAGTTTTCAATCAATTTTTACAACTTGTTAGATACATTTTGCTATTTGGCCGGCGAGGGGGATGGTAAAATCATCGAAAGGCAAAAGCCCCTTTGGCCCGGACGTAAACGCACAGCCGGATGCACCTGTCAACTGCCAACTAACATTGCAATCAGCAATCGCGGACCCATGAACGCATTGACACTGAAAGCACAACCGCTTGCAACCAGCACCACTTTGTGGAACTGGTGGGTCGGGTGGCAGTCAAAGGGGAACTGCACGTTGACGTGTTCGTGCAACAGCGAAATAAATAAAATAAATAAAATAAAAGATATTCGTCCCTTTTACCCATGGCATGTTTTGTTACCTTTCCGTTTAGCTGCATTTTTTTATATATATGTTAACATATAAATATTTCGGTTTTTCCCTTGCTTATGTACATTCTCTGTTGATAAACTTTTTGAAGACAGCAATCTATTGTAGCTTGATGCTGACATGCTGCCTGTTGCCAGTTCCACGTATATCGAACAGACAACTGAAATCGGGTCCAAATGGAAGTGCATTTTTACCCCATGTCAATTTTTATAAATTCACAACTCTGCTACTAGCACATAAATCTCGTTTCCTTGTGGCCTTAAGAGACATGAACATGAAACAATTCATCAATGCGACTAATATACATTTTTCATTACTTTAACATACTCGTTTTATCCATTTAATACCTGATTTAAGTTATGAGTCAAAAATTAAACTAGCAAAACATGTCAAAGATAACTAAATACACTGTTTAACCATTAAAATCTTCTGGCCATATTATACTATAAAAGATGGATGCCTGAAAAGATATGTATGTATTATAATTTTGAGCTTTGACACATTAGTTTAGTAATACATGAAATTGTAATATATTCCATGAATTGAGTAGAATCAATCATGCTATGATAATTGTATTTATAAAATTAGATTCTCCTCTCTCTCTCTCTCTCTCTTTACTCTGATTGATTGCAAATAAAAATATTTAATATTAAAAACAAAATACGAAAACTTTAAGGTAATCGATCTGTCAATTAGAACAATACTACTTTGAGCCCTGCGTCGAGTAATGTCATTTAAAGCCGTCTTTATTTACATCACTCTTACAAGTATATGTGTAATTGTTGTGTGTGTTGTGTGTGCTGTGTGTGCTGTGTGTCCAGTGTGTGCGCTGTGTGTGCACTGTGTGTGCGCTGTTTAGGGTCGTCATCACCCTGCCCCCGGTATTCAGTTCATGTTTGCTGGAACTGTATTTGTTTTGTTCGTGGCCCTTGGTAATGGCACTTGTAGGGTATCAAAGGTCGGTTGCACGTTTGCCAAGCGTCAACTGCAATTCATGACCACTAGCCAATGACAAAGTCGTCGTCGTCGTCGTCGTCGTCGTCGTCTTCGACTATAGTGCAATACAGTAATGTCAGCGAGGGAACGAGGCTGACTGCTCACGGCCAAAGTTATTTGATATACGTTAAGCGCATTTTAAATTGAATTTACAAAGGGTAAGCGCGTTTCCACCTACCAGAGTCGCCAGGAACAGGCACTTGTCTGCTCAGATCTTTTACACTTCGAGCCCATTCATAAAGTTGCGAAGCGTACGCGTTGCGATTGCAACCTCGCAACCCTTAGTGGTAGTTGTAGTAGTCACATTTTCTCGCTTTCGCGAACAATGGAAAACGTGACGCAGGCAATGATGATGATGGTGATGTTGTCGGAGTTTGGAGTTTGGGATGGTAATGGTGCTGGTGCTGGTGCTGGTGCTGCTGCTGATGGGATGGTGACTATGCCTTTGCTTTTGCAATTGGCTGTGGCTTTGGTTGGTGGGGAGTTGTTGGGACTTGCTCAATTGCAAGAGTGACAAATTTGATTAAATTATAGCGCTATTGCAAAGCGTTTTATCTTTCGCTGGCGCAGTTGCACTCTGCCATAGTGCGACACGTACAAAGAGCCACTCAATTAATTGTTTTTGCTGTTGTTTTTGCCCTTTTCGCTGCCATTGTGCTCGCTCATACTACACACACACACACACTATATATAGCACACACACACACACAGCCATCACTCTCGCACACATACACATACGCATACGTGCTTTACATGGATGACAACTTCGTCGTCGTCATCCTCCCCATTGTCGAGTTAGTGGCAGTCAACGTTCTGCTCGTTTTGACATTATAAGTAAATTGTATAACGTGGCGTATGAGTAATCTGATATGCATGCTTCGATTCCGCACCGGGGAGCGCCATGCTCGTTGAAGATGATGTGGTAATCAGTTTTGATTTTATTAGCACACCAAGCGTCAAAAAGTGCGGTAAATTTCTTGTATCTCTTACATGAGTTGCGACAAGTAAGACATTCCGGATGACTTTTGGCACGTCATGCAGCAGAGTGTCTCTCTCGGGTGTAACGCTTATTTCATTAGTGTGAGAGTGTTGCAAATTGGCCATGGTTGTTAAATTTCTTCAACTTGGTTATTAATTTGATAGACGCTCCTTGCTTAATTTGCATAATCTGAGATTATGTATTATTACAAATAGGAGGAAAATGCCATCTAAAGTCAATTTATGTAACATATCACAAATAATATTCCAGCACATTAATAAATATATAGAAAAATAATTCCAAATTGAAATAAGTTAGATGTTCTTCTTTTATTAAAATCTAATTCGAAACATTAAAATAGCTGTAAATATGTGTAAAAAGATTAGAAAACAAGTTATAAATCGTTAAACTTAAGCCAGACCTTAGCAATAGCATTTAGCTGCCCTATCCCGTCTGATTCTTAATTAGGAAAAACAACAAGAGCCCCTTGTGTCACAAGTAAAGGTTAATTTATGGGTCTTTAGACGAGGAATTAAATTGTACCACAGAAGCCACAAAATTATTTTAAATTTTGCGTAATATTTTACGACAAACAGCATAGTCAACGCCTTGCCGGAGGGCAGGACAGACAAATTACAGTGGGCAAGGTGTGGCATTTGGGTTTTTGGGTGCCAGATATCCTTGTTGATAAATGAAATGTACCGCAAAACATTTGAAAAGCAAACCGACAACACTTTCCACTTTACTGCTAATTCAAAGTTCAAGCTTCTAGCCACAAGAAAATGTTGAGAAGTGGCTAGTCATGAAAGCTCCGACTGCTAGCTGTTTCGCAACACTGTTGGCATGGTCCTCCTGCCAGCCTGTTCTCCGAGCGTATATCCGTCCGATCATCCGACAGTCCTTTCTTTCCCTGTATTTGGCAGAAGTAACTTTATGGCTACCGTTGCTATCTCTTGTTGCCATGATTTTCGTTTTCGTTTTTTTTGGTTAGCTTTTCATTTTTTCATTCCAGTTTTATTTTTCTTTCTTCTTTTTTTGTTTTGGAAAGAGGTAATTTTTCTTAATTACCTCAAAATGTTTACAATGTTGCTCGTATTTTGGCCTTGCCTTTTTGGATGCTCAGATAAGGACCGCATCAGAGCGGTAGTTAAAAGTCTCCGCAGATTGTACCCTTGTGTAAAGGTGTAAAATATTTTTCGACATGGCTCAGACAAAAAAAAACAAAACAGAACTTTACATTTTGCGAACATGGTTGTTTGTGCTTTTAAGCAGCTTTCCTGTGGTCGGTTGGGGTTGTGGTGTGTTTTTTCTCACAACAACACAGCGAACTCTACGGAAAAGTAAAAGTATTGCATACTTACCGGCGGTGACAACACTTGCGAGAGTGTGTGAGTTTGTGTGTGTGAGTGAGTGTGTGTATATATACCTAAACACCTGGCCACACAGAGTCCAAAGCCAAAGAACTTTTGTTCAACTTAGTGCAAGGTAAGCAACAGTCTTCAAACTATTCTCTGGTGTGGGGGTCACTCTAAATAAAATATGCATATATATAGGCGTGTAAACGTATGAATGTTAGTGTACATATACATATATAAATTTAGGCATTTGTTTTATATTTGTTGTGATAAAAAATTGCTTGCACGCAACGTGACAACTTTTGGTCAACACCACAAACAAAGTTCGTTATGCTGAGAAACTTTTCCGAACTGATAAGCAGTCTGCTTAGCGTATAAGCCATAGTTGATGCAAACATCTAGATCAAAGCTGCTTTTTGAGCTCTGCCAAACTTTTTGCCAGCGTGTATAAATAGTTTGTTGTTCAGTTGTTGGCTGTTTGCTGAGAGGCGTATTTTAGGACTTAAGCTATGGTTTCACAACATAATTATGCCGCGGAAGAAGAGTTAAGACTTTAGGCTTTACCCAATACAAACAGTCTGAGAAAGAGTTCTACAAAATATGAATAAACCTGTGGTATTAAAAGCATTGTTTATTTATACATTTTTATTTGATTAAAAATCGTACTTTGTTAAAATTCATCACACTCTGCTGGAAAATAATAAAAAATTTGATACTGAAAAGGACGACAACATGTGAATATGTCTAAGCAAGCATTCATAATTCGCACAAATTGCAGTCTAAGAAAGACTTCTACAAAATATGAATCAGTCAGTCGTATTAAACGCATTGTATATTTTTAATTATTATTAAAAATTATACTTTGTTTGATAATGAAAAGGACGACAACATGTGAATATGTCTAGGCAAGTATTCATAATTCGCAGAAATTGCATATGAATACTTGAATATAGTTCAAATGCAAGTTGATTGCTGTTTGTTATGTGTATTGTCGCTTGTTTATTTTGCTCGCTCATTTCGGTGTGCAAAGCTGCAAAACTTTTATGCACTTTTCATAAGTCACATCAAGCACAAATGCGCAATGATACCAACAAAAACAACCAGACAAACAACGATGCACGTATACGACAAACAATAAAATGCAAGTACGCATGGAAGACACCAAACAACAGTCACAACAATGTCTTACAATTGTACCCCCTGGAAAACTAAAAAACAACAAAAAAAAAAACAAATAACGTTCCGTTAAAAGCGCAGACCAAAAAAGTCAACGACGTCAACCGAGCAACAACAACAACAACAGCAACAACAACAACAACAACAACAACTACAAATAGCGACATTGACTTTACATTTCCGCCGCTTTGCCTGGTAGCTTCCGCCGCTGTCATTGTTACCGATGCGAAGGAGCCGTTGTTGTAGCAACATTCATGATGCATCCTCCATATGTGGCACGCATTTCTTGCGGCAGCAGCAGCCGCGTCATTTCATATGTATGTGTATGTGCATGATTACACTGCACTCGCAGCACGAACACAAAAATACACATAAAATAACAAGAAAACTCTACTTGCGACAGCTCAACTAGGAGATATCCTCAAGCAGAGATCTTAGGTTGTACACTATGTACATATTCGAAGCCACATGTTGGAAAAATGCTAAATATACTTAATACACTTAATTTTTATTATTATTTCAAATTGGAATTCCCTAGCTTTTATTAAGCTTAGCATATCGAACGCCAGCAAATCTACCCACATCAGTTAGGAGAATATATATGCTGCATGTTATCGGAGAGACTTCCTACTGCATGTTACATAGTTTTACACAGTTTCATTATGCCCATTTCTTTTACCCATTCTCGCTCGGCTTATGGTTTAAAAATATATGAAAAAAATAACCCTAAGCAGTCAAATGCAGACGACAGGCGACAGACGCTCACATGTATAGGTCCTCATGCATAAAGTGACTTACGGCTTTCGCATACACATGTACGCACACACACACACTTACACACACATACACACACTCTCTCACACACACACACACACATATATATATATATATATATATATAACGACACATACATGAATGTGCTAACTGTAGTTGGTAGTCGGCAACAACTTAAAAGCCAGCCAGCTCAAAAATGGCAACAACTGACGTCTGACGCCTGTCAACATCAAAAAACTCTGCAGTTAACGCACTGACGAAGTTGTAGAAGTTGCAGTTACATCGCCGCAGATGTGCTAACAACGCTGGAGCGCGAGGCTCAGTTTGTGCGGTTAGAAATTAGATTTACTAGTCTGCCAACATACCGCCCGCTGGCAAAAGGCCATTCAAAGCCTTTTAAAAAGTGGCAACTTTTTGAAAAGTAAAACAAATGCTGTTAGCTGCTAGTTCTCTCTCTCTCTATCTCTCTCTTTCTATCACTCTCTCTCTTCCTCGGTGTCTCAGTTTCTATCTCGTATGTTCGTAAGGCTCGTTGTACTATTAAATTTGCTCCTGGGACTGTCGCCATGCTTGTTGTAGACATAAAGTGCAACTATTTTTTGTTGTTGTCCTTTGGGCCAACTTGGTTAGACATGGGTCTGCAGCAAAGGTAATCAATAGAAAATTCACTTTCCAATATATTTCTCAACGACTTAATCACTTGGAAAGGTTGCGCATGTGTTTGCACATCCAAGTTTTCGATGTTAAAAGTTACCAAACATTTATACGTAAAAGAACAAAGTTGAAAGTAGTTGAAATTGTGTCACTCTTGGGACTTCATTATTGAACTTCGATATCTTGAAGCTATCCCTGTCGACCAATAAAGTGTCAAATTTATTCAGAGCAATCCAAATCGAATTATGATATCAACTAGCTGTTTTTAAATGAGTCCTCGGCAGCCCTCGCAAAATTATAAGCTTATCAAAAATGATAAGCCAATAGAAACTTGAGCTTAAGTTATTTTATTTATGTTTTTGTTGTTCACAAATCGATAAAAACTTGACCCACTTACGCAGCCAAAACTATTTGGATTATTTTAAAATCTAGGGTATTGGGGGCACTTCTGCTTCCATGATGATTATATTCGGAGTTGGCTCTAGAATCTTGAGTTTGCGGTTAACTCAATTTAAACAAAATGTGGCACACCTAGGCAAGGATCGGCGAAGAGGCAAGTGTATTTAGTAGCACGGCAGTGTGAACTCAAGTCAACCGCAACCGAACCAAGTAAGTAAACGTGTGCTCGATGCGGTTGCAACTATCAAGCGCTAATGAGCTACAGTTGCAACAGCAGAGGATGCATGCAAGGAGTAGGTTACCAATATACGGCAACATACTTGTATTCTACTGTTGACAAACTTTCTGCTGCGCTTGTTTGTAGACTCGATGCCGATGTCGCCTATGTTGCACGCAGCCTGCACTTAAGTGCTCTGTGCCAAAATTTGGCACCGCTATGCGTTTGCTCTTAATATTTTTGACATGTTCGTTTGACACTTTTGTTGTCATTGCCGATGCTGTTGCCATTGCCATTGCTGTTGCTGTTGCTGTTGCTGTTCCTATTGCTAGGCTACGGTTTGTTTTTTCGGGAAGCCGACATGTTGGCGTCGCTGCATTATATTCATTTCTGTTTTAATTAAAATTTCACATGTCAACACTTTTTGGAGATAGTCGTTGCGTGGCTGGCATACGCTCAACACTCAGCTTCAATGGCTGTTTCATTTCCTTAATCAAACAAAGTTGAGCTTCAACACGACAGCAACTCATATGGCCTCTAAAATTTTGGCACTCGTCTTTGCTGCGTATCACTGTCATTGGGAGCGGTTAAATGCTTTTTGGCTGCAATTCAGGCACATTTGTTTTTTTTTTCTCAAAAATATATTTTATAAATATTGGAAAAGTGTTGGATCTTTACTAGCTTTTAAATTCTCTACTCTTAACTCGTTTCGATTAAAGCAAATTTAAATGCTGATTCAAAGAACATGAAACAAGATCTAAATATACACCCTTTACATACATTTATAGCTTATACCAATCATCTGTTACTTAATATAATTATCATAAATATACAAAGCAAAAACAAACAAGCCTTGGAGCCATACACCCTGACATCAAACCCGTATTGAGTATTCAGAGTGCTTGATTTGCGTAGGCCTACGAAAAATCTAAGCAACCATTCATCAATAAAAAGTTGTAATTCAACACCCTTCGCAATCATAAATGATTAATCGCTTATACGTCAATTGGCCAGCTTGTTTCTTAGCATAACAAAAAACTAGGAAGTAATGAACTGAATCTGTGTATCCCAAAAACCTCTTAAGTTCGTTTTTCTTAATATCAATTTAATTAATGTTTGGATACTCTGTAGCGAAAGAAAAAGTGGGAATATTTCGCTTGTGCAATATTAATATTACAATTTTATTCAAGACAATCAAACAAAACAATCTTGTATATACATATATTTGATGCACATTTGCTATGCATATAGAGAAAAACAAATATGTGTTTACCCATTAAAAACAGTGTATCTAGAAGTTGAGCTGTACAGTTGTCTTTGGTCAACACTCAATTCAATGTTGGCAACTTGAAATCATCCAAACTTATATTTTTTCTTTTTTTCTGTTCGCGTCATTTCAAAAATAGCAAGAAAATTTGAATCAAAATTTTGTAGTTCTGCCATAACTATGTGATTGATTGCAATGATGCATCAACTGGTGCAACAAAAATTATATCTCACAGTGGTCCAATCTGTTATACCAATAATTGTGCACAAAATGAATGTAAATATGCGCAAATTCCCCAACGTCTGAGTTCATTCTGTTATGATAAGGAGCAAGAGTTGCGCACAATGTAAAAAAATGGACTGGGAATTGCCCAAGGAAAGTTCGCTTCTGTTACAGCAAAAAACTGATTTATAAATAAACTTCTGCAGCACCATGAAATAGTAAGCTGACATCAACAAACAGAGAAGAAAGCCATGCTTACAAAATGGCCAACATAAGTCAAAAGTGCTGCCGCGACAAACCAATGGCCTGGAAGCCAGCAGGGACATGAACCAACACAATAAAAAACAGAAGTGAAAATCACCATAATGTAAAAGTAAAAACAATAAGGCATTTATAGAATATATATATATATATATATATATATAAGATTAAAATACTGAAGCACACTTTGAATCGATACTTACTATAAGAATATTAAAGATAGTTGAAATGGATTTTTGTAAGTGACTCGTTCTTCACAATCATAAAATCTTCCTTTAATTGGTATCTTTTATAGTCTCCACTTGGAATTTAAGAAAGTGCAATTTGGAAGCATTATATTTCAAATGCACTTTTCAATCTGGGAACAGAGTAAACAACGATCGTTTATCAACGTTTACATTTTTTGGTTGTAAACTATAATTTTGTGAGCATAACACAGATGCCAATCATAAAATTCACACTCAATAAAATATAAAACTTGAAATCAACTGCATAGTAAAAGGCAGCAGCTAAAGTGAGTTTTTAATTTTAAAATTCAGATATGGGTATTTTCATAAAACTGAAAAAGCCATTGTCTGTCTTGGGGGAAAAGGCTAAAATATTTTCTCATCTTGACGTCATCATCTGGTCTAACGGTAATAGTGCTCAGTCAAATCAGTTGTTTGCACGAATAGTGCACAAAGAAATCTAAGAAATAAAAAGTTTTGACGCCACCGCAGCAACTAACGCAGAATCGACAAGTTTTACCGCGTTGGCTTAACTTCTGCCACAAAAATTTTTGTTCCGGCTTTTGATGGCTTGCAGTTTGTGTTGCCAATATGTATTTGTTGGCTGCCTGGTTTTTGTCTGGCTCCTTTGCGTAACTTTAACTTTTTTGCTCTACATCTATGAAAATTGTCTGTGTGCTGTTGCTTATTTGATTTTGTACAGCTTTTGTTGCAAAACAATCAACGGACAAACAGACGGCAGCAACATGCACGTCACAGCGCCGGGCCAGGCCAAGGCAATAATAAAGCACAACATGTTGCCATCGATTCTTTGACTAGAAGCTAGCTTCTGTGTTGCATTCAAATACTTGTGGATGTTTCTGCAATTACAGTTAGCTCTAGCTCTCTTATGATTAAACTTGTTTTGTATAAGTCATGTTCATTACCAAAAATCCTCTCAGATTATATGTATAATAAATCAAGAAATCAAGAAAGAATATTATCCAAAATAATACCCTGTTCATCGTGTAATAACAATTAAAAGAGCTTATAACATTTGGGTGAGATGAAAACACGCTCATAACTCGTTCAGCATTAAAATTGCGGAAAGCATTTAATTTTATTTAAAAAAGAAAATCAAATAAATAAACTTTTTCCCCCTTCTGGCAGCAGCAGCACCTGAACATTTTCGTGTGATAAAATGGGAAATTAATTTTTATATTTTCAATGGCTATAATTGTATGAAGGCCATAAGTCGACGTGAACTTACTTGTGCAAAGTATATAGTGTATAAATAGGGTGATTCGCTGCCTTTCATGCATTTAATGTTAAGTGGTTATAATGAGCACACAAAAAATTACGCTTTGAAAAGCCACACGGCCAACTGAACTTTGCTGAGCGATAAGGACTTTGCGTTAAGCCAGGCAGCTGAAGGACGTTGGTTATACTGGATGGCTGACTGGCTGACTGGCTGGGAGGAGATTAAGTCGAGACAGTAGAAGCATATACAACAAAATTTGTGGCCAGGAGTGATGTGTCTATGAGTGAAGGCCTGCCGCCTCTTATTTGTTTATGCAAAATGGACCAAGAAGTTAAATTGGTTTTGCGTTTGTTAACTCTGCTGACTGCCCTGTCTGTTACGCTCTGGTTAACCTGTCTAAGTGCTAAACCGTAGCTAGGCACATGTGTGTCTGTGTAGTCATGTATAATTGAAAAATTTGATATACACAAGTCTGAAATGTGACAGCGACATTAATATAGGCTCAAATGCTGATTATGCACAGCCGTCACATATCATTCCACCAAACTGCCCCAACACAAATGCCAAACTTAAGCGTGTGGGTATGTTTTCATGTGTGTGTGTATTCGTGTGTGTGTGTGTGTGTGTGTGTTAGCCAACCCGTATGAGATGTTTATCAGATCCACATACGTAATTGTGGGCGTCTTTATATTCCTACTTGGCTTGACAGGCGCTTCTTTCTTTTTTGTACTCTCCTTGACATACATATTCAAGTTAGATGGCGATAGCTGTTTCTGATATTAAGCAAGTTATGGTTGTGGTACGTAAGGCACCAAACATTGCCGTCTTATTCGAGATACGCAAAAAGTATCTATCATTTGTAAATATAAGCATTCGTGTTCTGAAAGCTCGGATTGTTGGCCAATTAGTGTGTCAAGAAAAATATACTTTGCTAACTATAAATTTGTATGACGGCTATATTGTGCTCCAAGTGAAAGTGGCCGATAAGTCGATACCCTGTAAGTATGTCTTAAATAGGGATAGTATCAGAGGAATTAACACAAGATTCCATAAGATTAAATAAGCATCATTAATAACATTTGGTTTATCTCAGTCTTACAGCCTCTGAAATCAGCGCTTAGGCATACAGATCGTCTAATTAACCAGTCGATGCTTATCAAGAATACATAAAATATCTTGGCATATCTGCCGATACTCTTTACATACATACATTCTTATAGATTGTATGCTATACAATTAAAAATGGTGTGCCTATCATATTCAACCTTTAACAAAAATCCATTAGCAAAGCCCCCCACCAAAAAGAAGAAGCTTATTAAACATGATTTTGCCGAGAATACACTTTGATCTCTTCAAAAACACTCGCCAATGTCGAGGCGCAAACAAAAAGACGATCCGAGAGGCAAATCGAGTTGAATGTGGTATGAATGTGTATACTTGTTATTACTCCGTCATACTGTCAGTCGATCAGAAACGTATTTAAAACCGGTTCGCAGTTCTATGAGCTCAACCCGAACAAACAAACAATCCAATATACTAAAAAAAAAATAAAAAAATTACTATGCAAACGTATAATTAGCAAAGCGAGATGCAATTAAACTTCCAGGCATTAAGTACTCGCCAAATAAAATTAATTAGAAGATTGCGCACAAGCAACAACTGTGATTCATATGACAATAATACTGCTACTACTACTAATTATCCTCATCGATTATATTAGATTGTACATTTATGAATAATTGAAGGAAGACTGGCAGCATCTAAGCTTCTCTTTCTATCTTTGCCATTCAACCATTGTGGGTGCTAACTTATAGCCCTATAATGTAGAAATTGGCCTAAAGCATGTATATATATATATACATACGTATATATGTATATATATAAAACAACATAACTTTGTAAATGCGGAACATGAACCCCCAAATTGTTGGCCAGCAAACAGACAGAAGGCTATGTGGTTTGACAAGGGGTCACACAACAGCATAGTTTGGGAAAATTAAGCGAAGCACTTTACTCTGTCTATCAATATCTCCCTCTCGCTCTTAATCTATCTTCTCTCTCTATCTATCTCCCTCTCTCTCTCTCTCTCTCTCTCGCTCTCTGATGGTGTCAACGCACCACAGTAGTTTACAAATTGCATTAACATATCACTTGTAGGTGAACACAGGCCGCAGGCAAACTACTTAGCAGAAAAACGAGTACAACAATAACAACAATAGCCACAGCAACAATAACAACAACAACAACAACAACAACAGCATCAGCACATAAGCACTTGATTGCAAGCTATTAACAGCATTAAAGATGTGCAATTTAAATAATTCCCGCATGAATTAAAGGACATCTCTTAGCAGGCATATGTACACACAAACACACACACACACTCCTACGTATACGTAATATGTATAAATGTGTGTGTGTGTGTGTGTATGGGCGACGACATAGAATGTAGATTCTGCTTCTTGCCGCTGCAAAATGAAGTTAAACTGTCATTTGGAGATAAACAGCTTTGGGGCTGAATGCATGAAGCTGGCGACAACACGGGCTGAGCATATAAATTCCTAATACGCAACAGAGTCTGTTCTTGTCTAGAGCTATCTACGGAAATACATACATATATGTACACGCAAAATAAATTTCATAATACAATTTCAAATAATAAAAATAATAATAATAATCAAATTTTAAACAAACTGAAAATCAGGAATTATTTTGTTTCATTTCAAGCAATAATGTTTAACATATTTAAAAATAAGTCCACAATGCAAAAGAGTTTTATATATTACTACTTTTTAGACATTTTTTTCATTTTTAAGCATAAAAATTAAATATATATTTATATGTACAAAAAAATGATTTTAATTACTGATTACAGATGACTTACGGGAGTATTTTTTTCAAGTTATAAGGAATATATATTTTGTGGTTGTTAAAAAACTGTTAAATTATTATTTTCAAAAAAATATGCTGCATATGCTAATTATCTAAAAACTAGGGCACATTTTTTTCTGAGTATGCACACATATGTATATTTGTATTTATGTAAACATTGTGGCTTGCGCCGATTTGTATGTGTAAAATTGCATTTGTTTATCTAAACGAGTAAACGAGTACACATACATACATACATACATACATTGTGAGTATGTATATTCACATAGAGGTGCTAAAATAGGTTTCATGGTATTTCTGCTATCACAAGCAAAATCTTTACCTTATACCGAATTGAACAGATTTTCAATCAGCTAGCAACGATTATTTTGTATTGAAAATTATGAAAATATAAACACAGCTCGAGTCGACAATTAAGCTTTGGCAGTCGCAGCCTTGTCAGTTGTCATAACCGGCTCCAAGCTCTTTGTTTGCCAAAGGCAAGCATCCCAAAATTAATGTACACATATAAATATTGTGATGTACATACATATACAACAATTCAAATACTACACTCAGAAAAAAAATTGCCTTGAAATGTATAAAATCAGAGGTTATGCGCCAATGAGAACTTTATTATTAAGAAAGTATATAACTAAAATCCAGGGATTTTATTTGCTCAATTTTTAGTCAAATTTTGAGATTTCTAAATTCGATGCGGTTTTTTAAGACAATTTATAAGTCAACATAATTTAACTTGAATTTATGTAAAAATAATTATAAAGAGTAAATAATTTACCATATTCTGAATTTCGGAACACAATTTTACTAAAAATTAGCGTTTGCATTTTCTTTTTATAGAAATATTTTCAATTCTTAATAAATATTAAAAAAAAACATTTCTTCTTCAAAAAATTGTATTTCTGGTATATTTAGAAATTATTTTTCATATCGAGAAAATATTTATTATTTCAAAGGCGATTTTTTATTTGAAAGCGATTTACATAAATGAAGTCCGGTATTTTTTTGCTGAGTGTAGTAAGCCTAAAACACTTGACGCTATTGCAGTCAACTCAAAGCTCCGCTGTTCACGCCACCGTCGATTTGACTATTGTAAACAGCTGTTTTGAGATGTGAATTATTAAGTGCTTTCAGCCGACCACCGACTCGAGTATTTTTGCTCGACTCCCCAGATGAGTGACGGGCCTGAATACGAATAGCATTTACCATAGCATTGGGTTGGCTGTGACTTGGCTGTGACTTGGCTGTGGCTTGGCTCACTCACCAACTGGTTTGCTGCGCTGCTGCATGCGCTTGACCTTGTATCTGTTATAAGTTCTACATCACGTGCAAGGTACGTTGGGGTATACTTAGATGAAGCTTAGCTTATTGTTGACAACAACAACAGCAACAGCAGTAGCAACAACAACAACCACTCATGGGTATTTTTCGGTAAGGTGTGAAAAATGATGCGCTAAGCGAACTGCATATACATACATATATATATATATATATATATATATATATAAATATGTATACTCAAACCGACAGCTGTCGTTAATTTCTCAATATTTGCTGTTTGAATTCATTTAATTGAGAATGAGGTACGGGAACTATATATTTTATGAATATGCAAGTGGCATGTCGAGCCAGTTTGTGAAAAACTTGTTTCCATTTTGGTTCCAGCAGCAAAGGGTGAAAACTAATGTGTACTTGAAAGAAATGATTGATAACCTTGAACCAAACCGGTCTGCCTGTCCGATATACATATAAATGCATGCATATATGTATATGAACCCATTTACATACATGTATATATTTAAGACGAGACGAGCAATCACTTAGTAATTTTATTACAAATGTCTACACATTTAATGCAAGTACGTGAATCTTGTTTTAATTAAAATTTTAAAATTTTGCCCGCAATCTCTCGTTTATTTTAGCTATATACGTATATATAAATATGTAGCGATATTTTAAAAGTGATTGAAACCTATAACAAAATTTAAGTATGTATTCACTTCCAAATCAAAATCACCCCTCTACAACTCAGCCAATGAGTAAAGCCTTGTTTAAATAAAAAATTTGAAAAATCAATGATTTCTTTAGGGGTTGGGCCACTTAAGCAAATTTTTGTTAAAAAAAAAAACGCTTGTGGATTTTACTTGCTTTTGATCAAGTTGTGGGCATAGAGAGTTGCCATTAAACGCATTAGCAGTCGGTTGAGTGCAACGCCAGCCGCTCTGTCAGAACTTAGATTGCGATTGAGTGCCGCTAATTTGAATCCGTAATTTGCTTTGCCGCCCATTGGAATCTTCACGTTGAGTCCTTGTGGGTGGCTGCGACCGTAAAACGGTTTGGAACTCGGCAATTTTGTTGCAACTATGGCACTTCTTTTACGGCCTCGCTTCTTTCCTGATGACGCTTGGCCACGCTAGATGTGGCGGTGGCAAGGTTGAATCTACATACTCCAACCATCATCAAGCTGCAACTTTGCATTTGAAGTTTAACGACGTTTTCGCAACGGACTACGGCACACAAAAGTGCAGAATACATCCACACAAGCCACCCTTTCTGGATTGATGAAAGCAAACAGCTCAACACCCAACCACCCAACCGCCACCCACTCAACCACATCCCACACCACCCATTTGTTAACAAACTAGACTGTTTGTTTGTGTTTCTTTTTTTTTAAGTGCCAGTATATATGGATGGCAACTTAACCGAAGGCTGCTGGTCTTTTGGATGATTCAACCTCGACAAATGTAGTTCAAAGTCGCGCAACATCGTAAATCCATCGTTGAACTATAAAATACCGTCTTATTGCAATTTCAATCTCCTTTAGCAGCACAAAAAGAGCAGCTCGGCGGTTGGCTTTACGCTTTTGCCCAGTTGTTTTACCCCTAAGCTCTCTTAATCCGATTTTGTTGCATTTTTGCCATGTTGTGTGCTGTTCAGCGATTACGCTCGCCTATTCCTCTTTCTTTTTCATTCATTCATTCACCACTTTTGATTATTTTATTCTACATCCCACAGGCTTAGCATTATTATGCACTGTTTCCACTCTGGAAAATCGCTTAAGGGGTAGATTTCTGTATAAAGTTGTATAAGAATGTGTATAAAAGCAGGCACCGCCTACTCTATAAGGTATAGGCATGTATTTTCAATCAAAGTTGATATTCCAGATACTGAATAATAATATTTATTTATTTATTATATTTGGTAATATTTAATGGGTGCTTTTTATATGTATTTACTCAAACATTAGCTTATTGTTGCTTATAAAATTATTAAGCATTTGTAATTAAACATCCAGATATACAAATATTGTCAATAATTAATAAATTCATTTATTTTCTGAAATTCAAAACGGATTTTTTTTAATAAGAGTTTGCCAATAAATGTTCTATATTTCAGAAGGATTTACTAAAATCAAAGACAGAACAGATATGGAGAAGTATATGTTTAGTATTTGCTAAAATGCAGACAATTTTTCTTAGCTTTAGGTAAGCTAATAAATGCGATACAATCATTTGGTTCTGTGCACAGTTAAGCACATGGGGTAAAATCAGCGGATAAAATGTGTATATTTTTTAACATTCTTCATTTTGATGCCATCTACTTATCCATATTTTTATGAATGTTACTCAGTTCTGGTAAATCCCAGTCGCTCAGTTGATAAAAAAAAAGATCATATACCCGAGCCGTAAAAAACAATGCAAATGAAATCCGTTACAAATATGTATCCAAGTGCCTAGCGCTGATTGTCCTGTTGGAAGACGAGGATTTTACCAACTGGTAAAATGGCATATCCATGCCGACTGTGATCTTGCTTTGTCTGCATTTACGACTATTTCCAGCAGCTTCCCTCAGTTTATGGCCTATTTGCATTATGAATTATTTATTTTTACTATTTTCGGTTGGAAGCAGCCACAAACGAGAAACAAACAAAATGCAAACCGAAAAAAGAACCCAAAACACAAAACACCACAAGAAAAGTCGAAATGCTTTCCGATAGGAGGGGAGGGGAGAGAAGAATAAAGGGGTATTAGTACTTGACGTTGCCTACGCGATAAGCGTGACAGCAGAGAGCAAACTGAAAGGGCGAGAGAGAAACTACGGCTCACGAAATATGCGAAATGTTTATTCGTATTAAATTTATGAATATAACATTTGTATATTCCGGCGAGGTAGAGCAGGCTCTTAGAGCATAGAGCCCGGCCAAAGTTTGACTATAAATTGATTGTTGTTGTTGCCAGAACTTTACGGCCTTGTTCACTCCCCGAAGGAGTTACGGAAAGCAGCAGCGCGTCGTCTATTGCAATTCGCTTTGGGGCAATACATAATATTATTCAAGTGTTCTATTTTTCAGTACATCAGGGCATAAAATATCGACTGAATAATATCTGTGTTCGCTGGGTGGACGTTCGAACACAGGCCTGCCCATATTTATGTAAATGCTGATAAGCTAAATAGTTACCCATGATGGGGCCATGAAAGTGTATTTAACGTTTGAGCAATACGAATGTGAATTGGGCGTTTATCTCTCTATACTCTCAGCTGGTTGAAAGATGTCGTCTTTGCCACGCACAAAAAGCGTAGTTCCACGAGTCCAATTATTCTTGGCCATAAGTCAGTTTAAGCTACACTGACTACTCACGAATGGCTATAACCCCTCTTTTATTTGTTGGTAGGACTTAAGAATCAATGCAATTTTATAAAATATGCATGGTACGCACAAACACTCCGACAAACACTTACATTGGGCCAACAAACCAAATGAAAAACGGCTGTGCAAATTAATTTTATGTTGAACACAGAACAGCAACAATAAAACATTTGAGACAGCTGCAAACAAAAGCAGCAGCCGAAATGGAAATGGAGACTGGTCCCCAGTAATCCTACGGTGGGAGTATTTTTTTTATATATACACGAATCAAATCAGTACTATTTCAGCAAACGCTTAGAAGATAGGCGAAAGTCTCTGGCTGCTAAGCCAAACAACTAGGCGAAATGTGTGAATATAGAAAACGTAAACTGAAAAATTATATTACAGCTGAAATTCTAAACGCAGTTAAAATCAGTCAATAAACCATTTAAAGCTCTGTGTCGATAACAAACTCAAACCTGAACTCTTGAAAATCGATGCCGCGGTTAATAGTCTGCTAGTTGGCTTAGCTCAGTCCTACCTGTCTCAGTGCGAAAGCGCAACTTGGCCAACAGCAGAGAGAATAAATATTAAGGTAGTTATTCAGACTGATTCAAGTTTGTTCATCGCGGAAATGATGAGGAAATTGTTTACTCGGAAATTGATTAAAGATGGCCAGGATAGCTTTGGACGTTTTAATGGCAAAGTCAATCTTGAAGAGACGTTCGAAAGTCCTTAGCAGCGTACTTACATAGTTCTTACTTGGCTCTCTTATTTAAATTTAATTTTTCTTTTTGACGCACACACACACACACACACACAGAGAGAGAAAGAGAGAGAAGCGTAACTTTTCATCACTTTCAGCCACCCTTCTCTCGTTGTCATCATCTGCAGAAGAGACCACGCCAACAACAACATATCTGACAGCATCTCACAAATACACACACATACACACAGTAAAAAAATACAAAATTGTATCACAAATGAAAATTAATTAAATTTAATGGAGCGCAAAAAGTTGCATTCTTTTTTTTTCCTACTCACATGCACATATTTTATGCTTTGAAAGTTTTAATGAAAGCACGTGGCCTGATTGAAATTACACTTAATCATTATTATATACAAAACTAATATATAGATATACATATATATATATATATATATATATATATATATACATAGTGTATATGTACAACAAATATATGAACACGTCACTTTCTACAGATGTTTGCAAATTTCGAATTAAAGTTATCTTAAAGTTTTCGACTTCAACTTGTCTGTATATTAGATAACATAGAATATAACTGCAGGTCAACTTTATAGATAATATCTAAAAACAACCTCAATTTTGGCGCCATAAACATCCAGCTTCTATTTTATACATCGTATTAAATTGGAACACAGTGCAGCCCCACCAGGCAAAAGTTTTCAATTGCAATACTGTTTTTGGGCTACAATTTTCCGTGGTTCTTGCTGTGGCCAACTAACAAAATTGCAACCAAAATAACAAAAATGAAAGCAGCTCCAAATCCTCTTCGGCAAATTTCATTTCGGACATAAACTTATAATCATAAATAAGCAGGGAACGCCTAAAAAAGCATTCACACCCGGAGGCAGCACCACAACTAGAATCAGCCATGTGCAATCCACGTCCGCCGTAGCTCAAGGGTCCCCGTGCAGTTGCTTTTCCGCTGCAGCAGAGAAACCGACGCCGGACGCCCCAGCGTAAGATAAACTGTACATCTTGAAGCGTACATGAGCTCCGGGACCTCAACTCCACTTTGCACCAATGCATTTCTGCATAAGTATGTGCATTTGCGTGTTGGTGTGTGTTTGGATACGTGTGTGTGTGTGTGTGTGTGTGTGCGTGTTTGAATGTACTTTGACTGCTGGCATTTTTGCATGTTTGTCTCGCAAATTATGCGTCGAGCACAAACAAAAGCGGAAACGCCTCTGCTGCTCCTACTCTTGCTCCTTGTGTTGGATGCACTGAAATACTTTTCGGTGCTGATGACGATGGCTCCGGTTTTGAATTGAGGTTGTGCGCCGTTTGCGGCAGGCTTTTGCCCGCGCCATTTTTTCTGTTTTTTTTTTTTCACGCGTCTCTTTTACCACCGCGTGTGTGTGTGTTGCATCCTGCTCGTTTTATGTTTCACTCCGAACCGGAAATAATAATTGCAACATGGCGCTGGATCCCCAGTGTAGTTGCCACTGGCAACGAGGGGAACATTAGTAAAGCACAGCGTTAAAAAGTGTCACTTGCCAGCCAAAAGCTGTACTTGCAGTAATTTTTCTAATGGCTGTACATCGTACCTATCCATAAAAAACAATCAACAAACGGGACTGACCCATTGTTTTTTTTTAATGATAAGCAGAAGTTGCCTCTAAGGCATTTGTTATCACATAAATTGTACTCGCTCCACTTTTAAAGATACAAATTTAAAAGCTAAAAAAACTCCATTGCACAGTACAAAATATGTAAGGCAAAATTATTCTGATACCATCTGAAAACAGGTGTATAAAAAGTTATTTTGCTGGAGCCATCAGCTTTAAATTATTCAACCATCCAAAATTTGACGACCCTAGTTCTAAAATTATTGTTGCAATGTATAGGCGCGTATGTGGGCGTGGTAGCCAATATTTAAGAAAACCTAGCAGCAATCAACCATCAACATTTTTGTGAGAAATATATGGGATTTATCGATTTATCCTTCGGTGTGTTTGGACGTTTAGTGGTTTCACCAACTTACCAATCTTAACACTTTGCCAGACTGTTAGACGATCTCTTTCAGAGTACAAAAATAGCAATTTACTTAACATTTTATATAATAAATTCCACATGATTATTTCTCAGACACAATAAAGTTTATATTGAAATGATAACAGTCAAAGTAACCCGCTCGACTCTCAACTTCAATAATAGATATAGATGCTTAACTGATAAACACATATCTATAGAAAAACATTCAATATTTTGAAGAGATTTCCCTGTGATTGTGGTTATTGATTATTCATAAGCGACTAGTGGCTTGTGGCACTGAGAAAGATATAAATAAATATCAAATTGAAAGTTAATTGGTTGGTCAGGAACTGAGGAAACTATCTCTATGAGCCGAAGCAAGCTAAAATAACATAGAGATCGAGACCATATCTAATACACTACACAAAAGAAGAAAAAGCATTTGTCATTTGAATAGTGCTCAACAATATACATATATGTATGTATGAATTTATGACACTTCATCTCGCACATCTCTATATGCCAACTCTAGCCATGAGGAAGGTCGTTTCGCGTATGTTTGCCTCCAGCTAATCACCATCCATTTCAATTGGAAAACAAGAGCTGTCATCTTTGTCCATAAAAGTGCGGCTATTCGTCACTCGTCTGGCGTTTCGGTCAGCCATACTGAGTGTTTATTGTGGACAGAGTTGAGTTTTAACTACCTTTACTTATTCGACCATAAACTCAAACACAACAACACAAACAAAAATAATAACTGAAGGTGTTTGTGTTTCTAGCAGCATGGTGATTCTCTACTGCTTGTTCACAGATTTATATAAGTATATATGTGAGAAATGTATATGTATATAATTAAACGATTTTTTCCCATTGTTTTTTGTTTTTTCTTTTGGCTTTTTCAAACGCCTAGACACCTAAGTAGCTAGGGGAACCACAGTCACAGTTGGACCTATGAAATGTTTACGTTTTCTACTAGCTTCACAATTTTTCAATTTGAAATATGTGACTTAAAACAGTAATGTCACATTTAATAGCATTCTTGCCTTGGAAAATCTATTCAGTTAACCAACAAAAAGTTATAGATATAGATTTTGAAGGTCGACTTTTTCCATTATCTACCAATGTTTATCTAAGTGTCATTTGTAAGTCAGTCAACTAAAACCATCTATTTTATTTACATAATCTACACACCTGTTTAGATATCTTATTACAATACGAACAGAGCAGTGCGCAGTCGATATAAAATATATAAATAGATGACATGTAAATTAAAGGGGTAAACCCAAAGAGCATAAATAGTTTTGTGTGTCCCAAACAAATATATGGCAAAAACAAATCCAATCGGCAAGCATTACGGACAGGGATGAGCTTGGTTGCGATTCACTCGAATGCAATTTGCACAAAGGAGGAGAGTACATACAAATCAGACTGCAAATCAACCAAGAATTTGTCGAATATCCTTTAAGTTTCCTGAAAAATTTACTGCACTTCCGTGCTATGCGAGCCAATCAAAGCTTACCGCTGGGCATTTCTTTTGACTATGGCAGCAATCAAGGCAGCACTATATATATATGTATATATATATATAAATGTATATATTATATACATATATTTATTCTGCAATTTCTTGTATTTTTTTCTATTTGGATATCGATTAATATTGCTTTGTTTGTGTGGCATTCTTCATTATCCAAGGATATCCAATGCGGCTTGTTTTTTGTGTTTGTCTTAACCTTACTTACTTTTTTCATACATTTTCGTCCTTTTTGTACTTAAGGCCCTCTGAAAATGTGTCCAAACAAAAGGGCATAATGAACTGATTCAAGTGTGAAAATGTAATAAAATATGCAAATATATTTTCATTTCACAAATATTTCGGTCCTCTGTCTGGATCTGATTGACTCAAAATTAAGAAGGGTTCATGGATTCTGGATTTTCAAACAACATATAAATGTCGAATTCTGGATACAGGGTATTTATCAGTTGAGCAGCACGCTTACTGGCATTTCTTAAGTACAATGCAAATCTAAATATATATATAATAGTCCCACACTTGAACATCAATCTACTTTTTGCAAAGAAACAACGGAAGCAACATTTTAATGAGTATAAATTCACATACATACGTATATACATATTTAAATCATATATGTATATATTTTCTTCACGAATTTGTATGTATATATCAACTGGAAAATAAATGTAAGTCTGTGGCCGACCATTTGTATATTGTTCTATTGCTACCGGAAATGTTACAGCCACATCAAATAATTTGAATATGAAACTGTTGCTAATGAACACAGCCTAAGATAGTGTTTTATTTGTCATTTAGTTTTATTTACATAACGTATAAATGTATTTACATTTTTAACAAACTATAAGATATTATTACTCGTGAAGATGAAAGTGACATGCAAAAAGGATTAAAAGTGTGAATGAGGGTATAATGAAATTATGCAAAGGTATGTAACAGGCAGAACAAATGATGAGTCGACCAAACACAAATTAGATTTATCATATTATCGATAATATTATATTTTCGATAATTGTCACAGTTTCGAGAAAATCTATACACTTCGAATTCCGATAGCCATAAACCCACAATAGTAAATATTTTACCTCCCATCCTATACATATGTAAAATACCTAAACATATTATTGCTTAACAGGAAGAAAAAGATGACAAGAAAATTTTGTGAATCTAAACGTAATTTCTAATTGAACAAACTACTTGTAGCAGGACATGTGCTAAAATATAAATCTTTTGTATTATTTATTTTGGTTTAATTACGAAACGCATGTGGCAAAAAATATTTGTACTCTACTTTAATAGAACGATGCGCAAGGATGGAAGCTACGATATGAACATAATTTATTAGACATTAAAACAAAATTTATACCTCAAAGCCCAATTATCTGAATGATTATTACGCTGGCTAAAATTTATTTGGCATTTAATGAGAATTCGAGGAATAGCTTAGTCGCATAACAGACGATTAATTGGCTTAACTAATCTGCGTGGGTGCTTAATCTTTGGCACACCCAAAAATATTTTCTATTAACTTGATCATACACATACATTAAGCACTGTTTGCATGTGTATAGGTATGTAAATAAGTATTAGTAAGTACATGCAAATTTGCCAGTATTTTTCAGACTTCTCTCAGATTTTTCCTTGAACTAAGAACGAGCAGTGGCTACGTTCCATTGTATATCGTTTGAAGGCCTAAATAAAATCAAATCGCAGCTGCTTTTGCGTTGTTGTTTTTTTTTTTTTTTGTATTATTTTTCTCTGTCTTTTTGTTGTTCAATTAATTTTATGACTTGGGAGTCAATGCACAGTTTTTGTTGCATGTACATACAAATTAAAAAAGTTTTTGAGTTTTCATTTGATTTCCCGCGCCGGCGAGTTGAAATTGTTTCATTTTTTTGTGATAAACATTTTCACATCCAATAATAAGTTGACGACTAATTGACTCAAGTCCAATTAAACAAGGAATTGTTAAATGTATTCGTTGCGCACACAAAGATTTGCAATCGCTTGAATTGAGACGCTGGCTTGATGAAATCGACTTAATTAAAGTTTAAAAAAAAAAAAATAATAATCACAAGATACAATATTTGCTTCTTTTTTTTATTTGAGCTTAATTGCTTAATTTGATTTGCATGAGCAAAAACAAAATTAAAAAATAAAGCCAAGACAGAAAAACTTACCTCAGTTCTTTTGTTCAGGCGTAGCAGAGTGTTTCGCAAGTACTACAAAGTATGTACACATGTATGTACATACATACATCCATACATACGTATGTATGTCTGTGTTTGTTATTGCTTTGTTTTTGTTATTGTTGTTTTTAACACTTCACTGATTTTTTTCGTGTCTCAGAACACACAGCACAGGAAAACTTTTAGAATGGTTGGTTAATCAATGGCAGTTGGCCTGTTGATTTTGAAATTGTTTTTAATCATTGACTTTTTAATGGAATTTCTTTATGCTCCTTAGCATAACAGAACAGCACGAATGCGTTATTATTATAATTTTTCTTTTTCGTACAACACTTATGAAACGCACTTCTTAACGATTATTACAATTGCTTGCTGCGGCTGTAGTAAGAACGGATTAAATTTTCGACAACAAATTTTTTAAACAACGACGTTACAATAAACGACTGCAACTCAGTTGGCAAAAGCTCGCCAGAACTTTTCTGCCCATCTAGTTCGAACTCCGTTAGACGACTGAAACGGCAAGCGCCAAACCACAATTTTATAAGCGCCCCGTTTGTAGCCGAAGCTTATAAGCTAATATAGAAGCTTCGTGCTGTGCGCTCTGCGCATGTGCTCGACAAAACAAATATAAACACAAAGCAGCTGGCTACGCTGAGTGCAGGCACAGCTGTTTTCTTTTTTTTCTTTTGTTTTCTGTCACTGCAAAAGCCGGCAACAATAAGAGCGAAACTGAGTCTGCAATCGTTTATAGCCCGACAAGTTGACTGATGCAAACTGCTGATGTACACATATACACACACGTACATTCATGTATACATATAAAAGCAAAAGCATAATTCAATGAACACAAGCCAAATGAATATGTATGCATGTATTGATGTATGTATGTTCATCAGATTAACGCACTCCACAGATGAAGCCTATACTACAAGTTTAAAAAAAGCAAGTTAAAGAGCTACAAGCTAAAACAGGTTAAGCAGTTTGTGAAATTTTGTTTGGTGGATTATGTTGATCATTTTAAGGGAACAAGACGAACATAATATTGTCAAGCCTATTACCTCCTCTAATAGCTTGAAAAAATCTATAACCTGTTCAGTTTAAAAGTTTAATAGGCGAAGTTTAGTTTCACGGATTTGAAGGCAAACAAAATTGTAGTCAGAAAAATGTGTTAATTTATACAACATATTACTTAAAGTATTTTTTATAAATAAATATATTTCTTACACAAAGCAGTTCATTTGTTGTGCACCTTTTTCGAGGGGATCTACAATTTTTGTGATCTAAATCTACATAAGAAAATTATCATTGCCTCCTAAATTATCAAAATGAAAATTTAACTAATTTGTGATTCGCATTTTGGCACTTTTGACTACAATAAATAAAAAAAATAAATGAATATATGGCATATATTTTCTGCGAATTTTGCAAATTATTGCGAAAAGTTTGTGATATCTTAGAATCATTATTTGTAATGCATCCAAATGCTGCATAAAACAAATAAAAACAAATGAAAAATTGTATATTTTCTTAGTTTTCTTCTTTTTACGACAATATCGGTAAAATTAAACTTTATGCGCAGTATCTAATAAGAACAGAAAACAGAAAGAAAAAAACAACAATAAAATAAACTTGCCAAACTTGCTATAATTAGGCGCTAAATATTTGCAAGTCCTCAATATAAATTAGAGTACCTGTCTGCGTACGAGATTAAATTAAAATAAATGCGTTGTTTTGTTTTGAGTTTATTGAACTGTAATAAAATTTTAATATCATTTGACAATGCAAAATTTAATTTGTAGGTTTAATTGAAAATATAAGTATAAGTATAGATACAAATAAGTGAAGTCATCTATAAAACTATGTAATATATATTATTCATTATCATAAATAACCGCGTTAAACAATTGATCTTCTGTGGCAATATTCAAATTAATTTCAAAACACCTGTAAAACAACTAAAGCGCATGGCTTTTCAAGTAAATTGATTGATGATAATCTGTAAGAAAATAATTTTAAAATATGCATTCAAAAGAAGCGCAATATCGATAATGTAAACAAGACTTTTAAATAACACACAATTATCGACGGCGCTGCCATATAGCATAAAAGGGCGCCAACAGTTATGCTATGTACGTGTGTGTGCGTGTTATCCGTAATTTACAGTTAAGCTTTTTATGAAGAATTAATTTTGTGCTGGCTGAAAATAAGATAATTCAAGTAAACAGTAATGGATCGCTACAACCGTGCTTGGAGAGGTAAATTCAATAAAAAAAAGAAAAATTATAGAATGATAACTGAAATTAATGTGCACATACAGATCCCCGATCTCCACTGACGCCCATAACCCCTCTCACTACGCGTGTCTTCAATTTTGACAATGTGCTGTCGCCTGCAACGCCCACACCGCAGAATAATACCTTTCACGGTCTGAAGCCAAGTCTATTAGCGGTGCCCAAATTGTCACATACAACACCACAACATCATTCAAAGTGTACAAAAAATTATTCAGAGGATTTTAGTCGGCTACGATCGGTTTTTTCGCCATGCGCTCAGAGCACAGTGTCTCAAAATGTTTGCACCACGCCAAAATTGTGTTGCCAATCCGCACAAAAGGAGAATGCAATTTCTGCACAGCCTCGCATAAAACGGGAATTTAAGCATGCTTCACCCGTTAATCATCCTTCACTTAGTCCTAGAGTCAGTTCGCTGCTTAGCCGCACTGGAAATGAGCATTTGACCGAATTGTTTACACGTCAAGAAATTGACTTGCAAGTGCTCATTCAGATGACTTTGGATGATTTGGAATCGCTTGGTGTTCGTGGTGTCAAAGAATTAAAATTGGCTATTGATCTGATGAAATTTGCCAAAAATTTCTTTTAATTGTGTTTTAAGATTGTATTTATGTTTTTTTTTTGTAACTCATCTTTTGTATGTTTAGTTAAATAAGTCATAAATCACGCATCTGCAAATCCAATTTTTATCATGTACACAATTAAAATAAACAATAACAACTTTTTCTTATTTTTTAAAGTCTGAAATATGATCAATATTACAAAATCAATTTAAATTCAGATATAGGAATTCGCGGCATAATTTTGTTCTATGTTCGCATAAAACAAGATCAAGTCAGGGCTGCTTCAATTAAATCAAAGTTGAATAATCCTTGGGCAATTTTATAATAATAATTCTGTCTGAGTAGGGGGAAGAAAATTAAATTCTTATATAAGATTGATTACCTGAAAGCACGTATAAACTAGTTATTTTCGTTTCGATAGTCCGATTTTCATCTTGACAACTAGCTGTCAATCGGTCGACCACCACAATGTTCAGTGTTGATAAAAACGGTGTAAAGTCAGTCATAAACGATCCAACACTAGTACATACATAGCTTATTTTTAACATTTTTCGACGTGAGATGTGCATTTTCTATCATAGTTTGTGCTTAACCATGTAAAATTAAATTAGACTTTAGTGTAGAATTATTAACAGTTAGTGCAAAGGTAACTACAAAGTGCTTGTGGACCATTCTGAAAGCAGCGAAAATGTATATATATCCACCTCTCCCCTTGTCGAATGACAGCTGCTGCGCCTTTTGCATTTTTCTGTTGGCATATTCGTTTGGTTTGCGAAAAATGTTGTAATCTTACATTGGCAAAAAGCGCACACATGCAGAACCATTGTATTTATTTACACAAAATATTCAATTGATTAACATATATGTGAATATAAGTGTGTATATGTATATATACACATGTACAATGCACATTTATATGGCAACATCATTGCGTATGGCCGTATCAAAAAGCACTCGGTGCTAATTTGACATTTCGTTTTGTGTTCAACACCGTCGTCGTCTACTGTTGCAGAACCAAAAAAGCGAAAAATCTAAAAAGAAAAACTCAATTTATTGTGCGAAAACAAAATGGGAAAATTAAATTATAATTGATGTACAGCAACAATATGCGAATGCAGCACAAATGGAAAAACAGGCGTCCGCTGCAGGCTATCAAAATTGGCAGAAGAGCAGGCGTGCCTTAAATAAATGTAAATGTAAAGAAAAGCATACAATAATATAAAATAAAATAATAAATATGAACAAAAAATTGAACACCGTCCATTCATCCGGTTCCCCTCCACTCATCCTCATTTTATAGGCCTTTAGCATTTAAGTTAACAGAAAGCAGTCTGTGTGACTTTTGTGTAAATAATCCGAAACAACAACATTATCAGCCGCTTCTGCCGCTACCGCTTATAAATAAAACAAATTCAATGGAAAATATGCGAATACTGTTTTTCGGTTATAATGGTGGTTTAACACACTGTGTATCAAATGCAATTTTCTCTATAATATGAACAAAATTCTATATATACATACTGTACATATATGTTCATATATATATACCATGAATACATACATAACCAATTAATGTATTTGATAACTTCCCGCCGCTTGTATGCAATGCCATTTTCATATTTTCCATACGGGTTAAGAAAATGAAATAGGGATCATCGCATGGAGTCCGCAAAGGAAGATGGCAACTGCTTCTAAATAATACATATATTTTATATTAAACTATATCAGCAGTCAGTTAGATTCCATATATATTTCGATAGCTCAAAGAACATCTTAACTATCATGAATACATTATCTACGAAAGGCTTTTTAATTAACTTATTATCTCAGTTAAAGGCAGCACTTGTGAAATGATCACCGATTCCTCTCAGAAGCCTCCCCAGACGGCTTCCAGCTCGACACCTGCAATTTCACGTCAACTCTTTAAATTTCTCTTGCATTTTTTCTAATTGCAGTAAACAGTAGCTGTTCTATAATTGTAAATTGTAACTTAAGGAAGTAACCAACTAATTATTCATACAAATACTGGGAATTATATCTTAACAAAACAAGACGAGCTCTCAGCCGGACGGACAACAACCAACTGGACAAGAAAAACAGACAACAACTAAAGCCAACGAAGTCGTTGAAGGGCCACAAATGGCCGCCGAAAAGGAGATGCAGGCACACGACATGGTGCGACGACGGAGCTGGGCACGCGCTGTGGCGCTCTACGATCAAATACTCGCCTCCAGTGCAACTCCACAGCCTCAGCAACAGCAGGCGGCGCAGGCGAATGGAACGTTGCGCGGCCAAAAGGATCAGCAAATCGCCTGCCTTCTCGGCCGTTGCGAGTGCCTGCTGGAGCTGGGCAGATATGAGGCATGCCTGGCGGATGCCTACAAAGTGCTCACACTGCTGGCCGAGCAAACCGAGTGCTTGGCCAGCGTGTCTCGAGCACGTCGTTGGCTGGTCCACGCGCTCTTCAAGCTGCACAAGTTTTCGGTGAGTTAAGCTTGAGATAAACACGATAAACAGCTAATTTTCATTTATTAATATTTCTACATGCATGCAGGATGCGGAGCACTTTCTGAGCAAATGGATCAACGAGCTGAGTGGCCAGCAAATATTCTCGGACATATCGAAGACGCTGGAGCGATACAAGTCCATCATACAAATGATTATGAATGGACACAACAAGTTGCAAACGCAAACGCAAAAGATACCGCATGCCCGGCTAGAGGATGAGATGGCCATATTGGATACCAAACTGGATCATTGGGCGACCAACAATCTGCCACTGGACAAGTACAGTAAGCTGCTCAGCAATAAGGGGCTCAAGAAACGCGAGCAACAGCACCAACAACAACATCAGCAGCAGCAACAACAGCAACAGAATGGCAGCGGCAGCTTCAGTAGTAGCAGCAGCAGCACAGGCAGTAGCAGCACCATGTCCAGCTCGAGTGCAAAGAATATTGAGCTGCTGTCTGCGATTAAGCTGACTGGCGTTAAGCATTCACCAGTGGAACTTGGACTCGATGCGGATCAAGGAGCAGCAGCAGCACATGCGACAACATCAGCAACAATAACGTGCAGCTATTGCGCCATCAATTTTCAAACGCGAAACGAGCTGAGGCAACATTGTCAGACTGAGAGCCACCAGAAAGTCATAATGAGCGATGAAGGTAGGCATTTTTAATTAATATAAATATATACCTAATTATCATTAATATCACCTACTGAATAGGTCGCGATTGGAAGTGGCGTCCACCACCTCGGGGCTATACGCTGGACACGTACAGTGTGTGCGAGACATTCGCCGAGGCGCACACCTGCCACTATGGGGCACAGTGTGTGGAGGCGCACGGCCTCGAGGAGCTCAACGAGTGGAAGGAACGCTTCGAGTATCGGCGAATGCGTGTGCAGAAGGCCTGCGAGAAGGAGTTATATGGCAAATCGTACACGGAGCAGGTGCTCGAACGCTGGATTCAGGCAACGGCCCCAGAGCGTGTCATGTGCGAAAGAGTTGCGGATGTGGAAGCGAAATGTGAGCAGCAATTGGTAACGAGCATCAGTTCGAAGACTTCGAAGCGCGAATGGCTCTTTCAGCTGGAAACATCGCGACCTCTGAAAGCGGTCGCCTTGCTGCAGGATGCGCATCGCAATCATTTTGCGTTGAAATCCATCAAGCTGGGCAATGCAACAGCGACAGCAGCAGGAGCCGAGACGGAGGCCACCAATGTAGAACTAAAGTCTGATCAGGAGTGGGTGACAACAAGTGGTGCGGTGACAACAGCCACATTGCCCGAATCCTCAGCCCAAGATGGTCAGGATGGGCAAACAGCCGCCACACCGCCGAAAATTGTTCATACACACGAGATCACTATCGAATTTCATACGGAAATTTACGGCACGTTTCGTCAATCGATCTGCTTTGATGTTGGCCAGGAGCCGCTACTGGTGCGACATCTGTGCGTCGATGTGCTCCCTGTAAGTGATGCCGAAAAGATCGAGGAGATCAAGCGTGACATTATCAACAGCTCGGCCACACGATGGGATGTGGCAAATACGCAATTAACACGCTTTGAGACCACAATTGGTACGCACCTCAAAACGGAAGCCTATCTCAGCGATTTGCAGCATGAACGGGAGCTGCTGGAAAGATATCCGTGTCCACGGGCTGCCACGTTCACGTTAACACAGTCCACGATTGTGGAGAAACGACTGACCCAGAACAACTATCGTTCGCGAATCCACGAGCTGCTCTACGTCGAGGAGATTGCTCGATACGAGCAGATCGCACGATTTAATGTGCGAACCAAGTTGACGGTGGCCTCCAATTATATTTTAACTCCAGCGGGCATGGCGACCAGCACGGCAAAGTATTCGCTATCGGGTGAACTGTTCGCACTGATGCGACTGGGCAAGGACATTTCGGAGGATACATCGCCGGGTCGTCTAATTCTATCCAATTGCAGCAGCGTATATATTTCAGCACCCGAGGAGGCGGCAGCGAGCAAATCTGATAAATTGGATAAATCCGATAAATCGGAACGTCCTGTGTTTGAGGCCCTCATTGAGGACAAAGGCAAAAATGTTATCTATCTAAAGTTGTCTTCCAAGTGCGTGGAAGCTATGTCGCTGCAGGCGGACACCGAGTTGGATGTGGACATTCAGTTCCAGTTGAATCGCATGCCCTACTGTGAGTGGCACAATGCCGTCGATAAGATAACCGATTTTCGTTTAATATTTCCGGCCACCGAACTGGAACCGGCTATACCCTGGACACCCAAGAAGCAATGGGCGGACGCCTGTGAGCCCAAGCTGAATGCCAAGCAGCGCGAGGCCGTCAATGCGATCACCACGGCACTGAGTATTAAGTTGCCGCCCATTCTGCTGATCGGGCCATTCGGCACGGGCAAAACATACACGTTGGCGCAGGCGATTAAACAGCTGCTGGCACAGCCGGAGGCAAAGATACTCATATGCACGCATTCCAATTCGGCGGCAGATCTCTATATCAAGGAGTATCTGCATCCGTGGGTCGAGGAGGGTCTCGAGGAGGCGACGCCACTGCGTGTCTACTACCACAAACGTTGGTCCGCCACCGTCAACGGTGTCGTGCAAAAATATTGCATTACAGATGGCGTTGGCAATTTTCGTCGGCCCAGCGTTGAGGATATAATGCGACATCGGATCATTGTCGTCACACTAAGCATCAGCATGGAGCTGGCTACGCTGGGTCTGCCCAAGGGTCTGTTCACACACATCTTCCTCGACGAGGCCGCACAGGCAATGGAATGTGAGGCGATTATGCCGCTTGCGTTGGCCAACGATGCGACACGCATTGTGCTCGCCGGTGATCACATGCAAATGAGTCCGGAACTCTTCTCCGCTTTCGCCAAGGAGCGCAAGTTGCATATATCGCTGCTGGAGCGTCTCTACGATCACTATCCCTCGAATTTTCCCTGCAAAATTCTGCTGTGTGAGAACTATCGGGCACACGAGGCCATCATACGCTTCACCTCGGAGCTCTTCTACGAGCAGAAGCTTGTCGCATCGGGGAAACAGCCACGCCACGATCGCTTCTATCCGCTGACGTTCTTTACGACACGCGGCGAGGATGTGCAGGACAAGAATTCGACGGCATTCTACAACAATGCCGAGGTCTACGAGGTGGTCGAACGTGTCTCCGAGTTGCGGAAGCGTTGGCCCAGTGCCTGGGGCAAACTGAACGATACGAGCATTGGCATAATGACACCCTATGCCGATCAGGTGTTTCGCATCCGATCCGAGTTGCGCAAGCGTCGCATGGGCGGCATCTCCGTGGAGCGTGTGCTCAATGTGCAGGGCAAACAGTTCCGTGCCGTCTTCCTATCCACGGTGCGCACAAGGCGCACATGTTTGCCCCAGGGCGGTAGCGGATCGGGTACGGGCGGAGCAGCTGCTGCCATTGCCACCGCTGCCAATGTTGGTGATACGGACACGGATTACGGATTTCTCAGTAATTCAAAACTCTTGAATACGGCAATTACCCGTGCCCAATCTCTGGTTGCTGTCGTCGGTGATCCGGTTGCTCTGTGCTCGATTGGCCGTTGCCGCAAGGTCTGGGAACGATTCATTGAAATATGCGATGAGCACAAATCACTCTTTGGTCTCACCTGGTCCAATCTCCGCTCGCAACTCGATGGCGTCGAGATGAAGCGCGGCTATGTGCTCAATCCGCTGGCGCCGGAATTTGTGCCGCGTTCCCTCCAGCCGGAGGCGTATTTGCGCGAGCAAGCGGCCCTCTACCTAAATGCACCACCACACGCACCACCCGGCAGTCAGGCGGCACACTACGCTGCCAATGCTGGCATGGGTCCCGGACCCTCGGCCGCTCATCAGATGAGTCAGATGGCCGCCGCCATGGCCAATCAGCAGTTGTCGCACATGTACTCCACCCACATGGCCGCAATGATGGCAGCTGCTGTGGCTGCCGGTGGCAAGACACCCAATGGGCCATCGCCTGGACCGGGACAGGGACCGGGTGCTCATCTGCGTGGTCATATGGGAATGCGTGGACCGCCGCCAAATGGTCCGCCACCTGGGCCGCATTTGCGTCAGTCTCAGCCAGGTGGTGGAGGTGGTCCGCCGCCGCCACCTTATGGCCAGTATCCGGCCATGCAGCACTGGCGGCCACCTGTCGCCCCGCAACAGGCTCAGCAGCAACAGCAACAGAATCCCAATGCCAGTCTCTGGGGCCCACCGCCGCAGACGAATCCCTGGAGCGTCTTACCCCCAAACAAGCAACCGCCACCGCCACAGCAATCAAATGCGCCCGGTCGCGGTCCAGGACCACTGCCACCACCAGTAAGTGCAAAAATTAATTTCCCAACTTATCATTATTATATTATTATTATTATTATTAATGTATTTATGCTGTTGCATGATCTATGCCAAAGAGTTGTGTTATGCAAATGATGATCGCTGTGTTTGTTTATATTATATTATATTATTAATAGACTATATATATATATATTTATTATGTCTATTTATAATTGCCTATATGTATATATATACATAAATAGACTTGTAATCTGCTAGACTCGCCACCTCTACCTTCTTATCGTTAGGGCTATATTGGTATTAACTGATAGTTCTAATTTAAAGAATTGACCAGGTTTGCTAACTTCTATCGTGTGATAAGAGAAAGCATTTGAGAATTTGAACAAATGGTTTAATTTGTATTAATTTCGTATCTATTTATTTACTCGCAGACACTGAGAGGAGGCAGCGTTCCGCCGGCTGCTGGCAACGCAACGAGTGCCGCACAATTGCTACGGAATCCCAGTGAGTTGGGCTACCTGGCTAAGAAGACGCTCTACAACCATGGCCAGGCGCCACCTCCGCAGCAGCAGCCCCTGCCTCCGCAACACCATCTGTACGGCCAGCCACCGATGCCCATTCAGCGGGGCAGCAGTGTGCCCAACGGTCCGATGAGTCCCATGGAAAACGGTCCACCACCGTATCTACGGCATAATGGAGCGGGACCTGGTTACTCCAACTATGATAAGCCGGCGGTGCCGCCACAGCAGCCTCCACCTGCCCCCTACATGTATACGGCCGGGAAGCAGCCGTCACCAAGCGCGTTGCGCTTTCCATCGGCGCACGAATTGCTACCGCCCAATATGAGCATATACGAGATGGCCTTCAATTCGAAGGAGGAGCAATATAAATGGTATATAAAACTGCTCGAGTCCGTGGGCCAGGAGGCGGCCAACAAATTTGGTGATATGCTGAGGCAAGTGATGGCATCGCTGCCGCAGCAGCAGGGTCACCAGCCACAGCATCATCCGCAGGGACACAAGCCGCAGCCGCCGGCAGGGCCAGGGCCAGGACAGATGCTGCCCAATCCACATGCGATGGCGATGGGGCCACAGCCACAGCGGCCACAATATCCCATGATGTACCCGCCACAGGCGCAGAACCAACAGCAGCAGCCAGTGGATGCATCGCCACCGTTAGACAACTTCAATCAGCAAATTGATCTGGTCTTCAATTCGATTATGAATGGGGCCAATGACATAGCGCAACCCATTCTGCGCGATGTGCTCGGCATGGTGGGTGTAACGGCTGCGGCCGGTGGTGCAGGAGGCATGCCACCACTCTCCAATGGCATGATGAATGGTGCCGATATACAGCAACAGCAACAACAGCATCAGCAACAACAACAGCAGCATCAACAACAGCAGCAGCAGCAGCAGCAACAACAACAGCAGCAACAGCAACAACACCAGCAGCAGCAACAACAGCAGCAGCAGCAGCAGAGTCGCCTCTTTAACATGATGCAAGGCCAACAAGCAGCCCAACAGCAAGCGCCCTTGTCTCTGGCAAAGCATGCACCTAACCAGGGTCCGCTGCAGCCGCCGCAAGCCATGTATGGCAATCATATGGCTGGACCGATATCGGCAGCAGCTATGCATCCCGCAGGAGGGGGCGTGGGTGTTGCCAGCTTTATGGCCGCTGGTAAGTTTTGTTTTACCAGCTGCAATTGCTTACCACAAAAAGAAAATATGTATTGCTCTTATTAACACTTGTCATCTTGCTGTTTCTGTAGCCAATAATGCTTTGCTTAACGACAAGCCGTACAACAACAACAGCAACTTTAACAATAGCCATAACAATGTTGGCCACAACAGCAACGGACTTCTTAATAATTCGGTGCCGCTCTATCGCCGCCAGCCAATGACCGGCAATGGGGGCAACAATTACAATAATATGCCCAGTCTGTTTGCTGGCCTGGATCCGGGCACCAATCTCATTGAGGCCCTGTTCCAAGCCAACAATGTTGTCGCCGAGCACTCAAACAAATCGGATCATGGCCACGGTCTGCTCTACAACAACTATGGCTCGCTGAAGGGCGGACATGATTTGGACTTGTTTGCGGCGGTGCCAAATCAATCGGCACAGTCCGTCGCAGCGGACACCGTCAATCATCAACATCAGCATCAGCACCAGCACCAGCACCCGCAGTCTTCAGCTGCCACAACATATGCGGCCGTACTCAGTCAGGGGCCTCAAGCAGCCGTTGCACATCAGCAACAGCAGCAACAGCAACAACAACAGTCTGCAATGAATTCGGCGCGACAGTTGCATCCATCATCGAAATCTTCCCAGCCAAGCAATGACATGGAAAAGGATCCATTTGCGGCCATACGTGAATTGGGACAGGCCACCACTGGTTTTTACAACTACTTTCAATGAGCCTATGACCACATGGCAGCGTTCAATGCGCCGGCGACGACCCCCGCCTGCTGCACGTGGCATCAAAGTCTTTTAGGGTCTTCGAGAAAAAAAAGGCGCAAAAACAAAAACAAAAAAAAATCGCAAAATTAGAAATGAAAAAAAAACACTCAACAAAAAAAAAAACAAAAAAAAAATAATTGCTTGTTAATTTTAGCTCTCCCGTTTGCTTTTTTTAATCGCACTTAATTTAAATTTGTAGATTTAATTATTATTACAATTATTATATATATTATATGCATATGTTTAGTAGTTACAAATGCCGCAGCAGGCCGTTCCGCCCCGCTCCCGCCCCCGACCCCCTCCCTGCCCCACCTACCACACACACGCACGCCCTTGGCGCTGTCATGTCGTATGTAGCAGGGTCGCTCTGAGCACCCATCTCTTGAAACTAAAAGTAAATAATAACTTATAAAATAAAAAAATACAAAAAAAAAAACAAAAAAAAATTGAAAAGAAAATGAAAAAAAAAAACAACAACAATTAGATAGTTTTTAAGGCAACTCAACAAAGTTTGTATTTTATAATCATTCTATTAGTCGTAGATCAAATGCTACGAGAATGTTCAGTTTGGCCTAAGTGCGCTTGAGTTATAAATACATACATATATATATATATAATAGTACCTTGAGTTTTGTACAGCAGACGATCATTCGAAAAATTAGAAACTGAAAATTTACCATTTACTCAAATACATTATTAATTGTCTTTATTCAAATCTTTAATTTATTTACGTACTTATATCGTACAAAATATAATGCTTCTTAATTGTACTTTTAAATATATAATGGCTATTATGGGAGATTCATTCGATATATGTATGCATGTATGGACATTCACATACACATACCCTACACATAAATCAACTTCACTCATGTATGTAAAAGCGCCAAAGCTTTAAATGCTTTACTTGGTGCATCTTATTTGTTGCTTACTGTGGATGTAGGAACTGGATAAGTATGTTTAATGTTCCCTGCTGGATTCATTCGATATATCAAGCTGGGACACCGATTAGCTTAGGCCAGTGGGTATGATTTTATTATTTATATTTGCCCTTCTCAGTGCTTTCCACGAGTTTGATCTTTGCTAGTATGTATGTATTTGGCCAGCGACTTGAATGCATATGAATAAGTATGCATGAATGTAATTATTTATAAAATCTAATCATCATTTATATTATAACAAAATTAAACTAGGAAATATATATGTATCTAAAATTAAATAACAGTAACAAAATGCAGAAAAATATAGTTATATGTCAGTTTGTCTTAACAACACATTTTATTAAGCACAAATATCTTTGAATACTGATTTCGAAACTCAGACACACTCACACACATACACACAAATCGCATCCAAACTACACATAATTAAAACCTGTGTAAATCCATTTATATAAATACATACGTATAAAAAAAAATGTTTTTAAAAATCCCAAAGGGACACAAAAAAAGAAACATGTAAATCTTTCTTTTGCGACGGCTATAATTTGTATATGCATTTTAAGGAGAACAGCAGATTTCATTCATAAGGATAAAAAGGATTACGGAGTCGCTTTCAATGTTTATGACGACTCATGGCTTAAAATAAATGTAATAATGAAGAATATTGCAGTCGGACTGTAAATAATCCTGGTCCACATGGAACAAGGCTTCTCTGTCTTGATGAATTTCAAGATTTCAACTTGTCATACCTTTCTTTACAGCTCTGGGTAACTTGAAACCGAAATCGTAGCATTCAATTAACCATGTTCAAAAGTAATCCTATAATATTCTACGATCATTTTGAAACATTGCATATAGTCCATGTATCAGCGTGTGGCACTGTAGAATCTGATGATACATGAATACATCTAATCCAAGACAAAATCTGAAACACGTGAATATTTTACAAAAATAATTTGTACACATTAACTATGCACTATCATATATTTGTTGTATATCTATTGGTACATATGTATGTGTGATTAAAAAGTTCGGCATGTACAAATCTGTTTGCTTAAGCTATTTTCAGAACGATGTGACTTAACTTTAGAATTTCTTAAGTAGAATACAAAATTAAAGTTGTAACTCAGATTGGAACATTTAAGTTAGATAGTTCTTCTTTGATCTCATCGTACAGATCCTTATAGTCGTCGTTCTGGCGAATAAGCAAAGCAACTGTGCCCCGCTTGACACCCATTGCAGCGCCTAGATCCGCACGGCTTGGCGTGTAGGTGTAGGGAATGCCCTTCTCCTCGCAAACGGCGGGCAGATGGCACATAATGTCCACAGGTGTCACATCTCCGGCAAAGATGCAAATGCTGAGATTGAGTTACAAAATATATTAATTAAAGCAGACGCATATTGCGAGTATGATTCTTACCCAGTTTCGCCTTTGCGCAGACGCGTTTGTACATCTTTAAGACCATTGCGTAAATATGTTTTATGCTTCATGGCTTTCTTCACCAGTTTGTAACATTTTTTGGCTAGTTTCTTGCCGGCCATTGGCTTGGCTATGGCGTTTATAAACAACAATTTGTCGTCATAGGACTCCTCCTCTTTGACGGTAACAGATCCGATGACCGTAATTGAATCATCAGCATCTCCAGTCTGTTCCAACTTAACTTTAACCATTTTATTATTCTTAATTTCAAAACACAAGCTGGTCTCCACCTCTTTGGCTCCTGAACACGTGCTGACAGTGTGCCCAAATTAACATTTTTCGATAATATTAACTAGGCGATATATCGATTGCAATTTGTGAAACTATCTCAGGTGTTCAGCTCTTACATTTTAGTATTTTTTTATTACTGTAAGCAATTTGAATTTTAAATTTATTGATGGGATTTGTACGCAAACAGCTGAATTTAGTAAAATGTGTGCGGATCTCATATTCTTAAAACAAATTATTATATTAAGAATAAGTTGCTTGTATGTGCACAACTGATTACCAAAACTGCGTACAGCCACATTTCTTAAGGCTCAGATCTCTACATAAAAAGGCTAAATTGGTATCTCTGGGAAAGTATGGCGTTAAAATGCATATATTTATTTCATACCTCAAATTTTTAATATACAAGGCGCAGAAAAAGATTAAACGACAATTATTCTACGATTCATTTGTAAGATTATTATTATTATTAATAGCATATAGTATAGTATAAACAAGAAATTCTGCGAATAGCGCCTTAGATTTTTAATTTTTATTTTTTAACGGGATCGGGAATAATGTAATTTAAAATTAATAATTGTTCCGTTGGATGCATAAATATTATTTGCTTAGTGGTTAAGCTTTTAATTCAATACTGTTCTAGCTTGAAAATACAAATGTACGTTCATTGTTCACACACGAATGTAAATGTAAAAAAGTGTTTATAATTATATTTATTCGCCACATTTAATTTAATTTCAATTCTGTCGGCTCGACTGGCATACATATATACGTTCCCTCTACATATGCATCGTTTTCTTTTTATTCCCGTTTGTGTGGTGGCACATAAACCTGATGCTGATGATGAGCCTGGCGATCGCCACGATAGCGAGATTGGGGATGTTGTTGTGGATGTTGTTGTGGATGCTGCTGCTGCTGGGACATGTTGCTCAGTGGTCTGTTTTGGGCGTCCGTTATCGGCAATATATCCGATTTTAATACTTCTTCGTGATTACCATAGCCGAGGAAGAACACCACGCAAGTATTTTCCGAGACGGCCGTTATTTCAGCTTCATAGTACTATAGAAAATTTAAATAAATATTATATTTATAATATAGTAGTAATATTCGTAAATATTTTACTACTTACCCGTCCATCATCCCAATACTTGGCCATGCACAAATCTGCACTCTTCCACATCCAAGCATCGCCGGGCACCTGGCCAAAATCCTGCGGCGGTGGTTGTAATTCAGCTGGCTGCGGCTGCATCTTGAGCGCCGCATGGGAAACAGCAACTGGTGGTGCAGCAGAATGCATGTTCCTTGTGGGTTTAATAGTTGCCGGTGGCGGGACCGGAGCCTGGACAGCTGGATGATTGGCTGTTGGCGCCACAGCCAAGCCCTGGCTCTTAAGCAAACTCATGGCGAACTCGTTGGTCTCCTTGCTCTGGAATCCCATGATTTTGCTCGGATCATAGGTGTATCCGTTTGGCAACTGAGTGCAATTCGGATTCGATTGTTGTCGAGCGTTAACCGGCTGGGATTTTTGCGGTCGCTGTGTGGCTGCTGGCAGAGGTTTCTCTGTTGACTTTTGTATTGACACCGTCGTAGTAGTTGTTGTTGTTGCCGGGGATTCAACTGGCTGCCGAGTGGATTGGCCGGAGCTCTGCTTGCCGCCACGTTTATGTTCACGTTCACGTTTCGGAGCGCTCACCTTTAAATTACTGGTTTCGGTGACGACTTTGTTCAAGCGATTGTTGAACTCATCCGTATTAGAGGTGGACTTGCCAGGTGGGAAAGCAGCAGCCGCACCGCCACCAGATGGAGCAGCAACACTTGTTTGTTGCTGACGACGTCGATTATTGCTGATATTGTTGTTATTGTTATTGTTGTAGTTGTTGCTGTTGCTAACAGCTCCATTTTCGGCTCGAGCGTTTGCATTGCGATTGGTTTGGCGTTCGTGGCTTCGTCGATTGTTGGCCTGCTCTTTGTTCGAAACATTCTCTTGCTTTGTCTCGGAGACAGCAGCAGGCTTATTGGAAGCTGGAGTGTCGTGGCCATTGCGGTTGGTGCTCCTACCGTGCATTTGCTCCGCTGCACGTGGATTAATGTCCTGCTTGCGCATGCTGCCACCACCACCACCACCTCCGCCATGAGCACCACCCCGTTCATGATAACTGTAACCACCACCACCACCACCAGACCGTTCATTGTAGCTGTTGCCCCCTCCACGAGAGGGACGCTCATCGCGCCCGGGTCGTCCACGTGCCCCGCCACCGCCACCTCCACGCTGAAATCGACCTGAATGTCCACCACGATTCGCAGCAAAGCTGCTGGAAACGTTGTTCTCAAATCGCGAACGTTCACCCAAACTTTGGGATTTGCTTTCGTTAAAATTGACAGCGGACATTTTACTATCTTTATCGTATTGCTTGACTATCGGTTTGTCGGCAGTTGTTGATGTTGTTTTTGCTGCTGATTCGCCGGATGCTTCGGTAGTTGTTGCGTCCGTTGAGCGTAGCTTTGTTGTCAGGAAATCAAATAGCGTTGCATTTGCCGCCGGTTTGGCTGCCTCGGCCTCATCTTTGAGACTGGCGCCACGCTTACCTTCCTTACCCGGTCGTTCACCTCGTCCGCCACGCATATGGCTCTCACTGTAGCTGTCAGCTGTGCGCTTCTTCAAATTGCAGAGAGCTCGCTCTAAATTGTTACGTGTTGCCTGGAGTGCAGTCTTTGCCTCCTCCTTGCTGTAGCCCTTCTCGAGTATCTTCTTAATGTTATGATCGATAATATTTTGACCGCCGCCGCCGAACACTTTCTTAACAGCCGCCTTGCTGGCCACTGCAATCGCCTCCGTTCGCATCGTGTTGAACTCGTCATTCTCCTTGCTTGGCTTGTCCTTATCAGCGCCCGACGCGAGACTTTTAAAATTCTTATCGACCGCATCATCGATGCTCTTGCCGAAAGCAACCCATGGCGGTGGTACATTCGAACCGGTGGCTGGCCGACCACTGCGTGCATATTTGAGCATGGTGCGTGCAAATTCCCACTTTTCGTAGAGTGCTTCAACACGACCGCCCAGTAACTGGAAATCATTGGGACGCAGCAGTAGAAAGCCTTGGATAAGCTGCAGTTGCTCGGCCTTGAAGTAGATCTTTGTGCCCGGTGCCACATTCAGACTGAGCGACGGCACCGGCTCTAATTCTAGTGCCTGCAAAGTTGATATACCATCGCTCAACTCCAACTGAAGGAGACGAGGCGCCGCCTTTGACTCCTCATTGGCCTTGGGTGCGGAAACGTTGCGCACTCTTTGCACCTGCAGTACAATGCGACCAGCAAGCGTCCCAGTCCCACTGGCATCGTCCCGTTTCGTCGGCAATGCACCGCCACCAATGTCGCGCAGATCGCGCTGCAATTAAGGGAATTATAATTGCAAGATGACTACCAATTCTACCTGCTTTTGCTACTCACATTTAAAGCTTCATCAATAATTTTGAGTGGGTCGGGGTCGTCACCGACGGCGCTTGTCAATATCTTGATGCCCTCGTCCGTTAAATGCCTAACAATCATTTTGTTGACTTCAAATGTAATTAACGTGTGTGATTGATCTACTTACCATCCGCTCGCTTGCAATTTCTTTGACAATTCCATTTTTTCGTAAATATAAAATTGTATATATATGTATAATTCTTTTTTAGCAAGCGCAGCACAAAACTGCCAAACTTCGCCGCACCGCAACCTGTCTTCGCCGCACCCTGATTTTGCCTGAACTATCGATAGACTCAAAGCAGCAATCGGCGAATTTTGAACAAAACGCCATAATTGTTAATTTTAATAACCAATAAAAGTAAGAAACAAATTGGACCTGAATTTCATTATTTTAACGCTGCTCACCACGAAAAAAACATTTCAGGCTTCGGAAAGAAGCATATGTGCAACGAAAATTATGAAGTATCGATAACATTTTGATCTATTGTGACCTACTGCAAAAGTTAGAAATTAGCATACTGATGTGGTTGTGGTCAATTGAGCACTTGAAATCGTTTTATTTGTCACTAAGTTTTGAATTTCAAAAATGAAAAAATGATTTTAATTATAACCATACACCCAATTACCCAAAACAAACACAGGCGATGCATCAGAACCATTGAATTAATTGTAAAATGAAATGAGCCTCCGCTAGTTGCTATCGATAATGCAATCGATAGCACGTTAGCATCCGCCGAAGAGGTATTCCAAACATGCTTTATAACGTTCTTAGGCGAACTGTCCAAACAAATATAAAGAATGTGAGCAACTACAATTTAGCGCGCCTTAACAGTAGCTCTGGGAGGCCAAGGGATGACATCAAAGAAGCATTGGACATTGAAGCGAGTCTGTTTGACAACTCATTATTACAGCATCGGCCGGTGAACACGCGGGAAGTTTTACGCAAGCACAAATCCAAATTTACGAGGAAACCCAAAAAGGAGCCGCAAAATGTGTTGGTAGCTGAAAAAATCACGGAGACGCATTCATTGACCAGAATTTCCAATCCGGCATTTTGTCGGACACATGCGCCTCTCATCAAGGACAGCGAATTGAATTTAGACTTTACTCGACTCACCTTGCAGGTAAAGCCAACTAAATATTTACATTGTCTTAATTGTTAACCATATTTCATTCAGGATCCTCTGATGAGCACTTTACTGACCGAGGTGCGTTCTCGCAAGCGTCGCGATAAGAACAAACAGATCATCATCGAGGGCCGCCGTCTCATTGAGGAAGCTCTGGAATGTGGCCTGCGAATGCACGCACTGTTCTTTAGTCAGAAGGATCAACTTGCACTGCTGCGCGAACCGGTGGCTCAGGCACAGCAAGAGCACAACGCCAAGATCTACAAGGTGCCACAGCATGATCTGAAGACATGGTCAGCACTGGTGACGCCACCCGGGCTGCTGGCACTGTTCGAACGCCCATCGGCTCGTGGTCTGCTGCAGCAGCAGCAACTAGGCAGTGATCCAATGCCTATAACAGTGGTTTGCGACAACATACGAGAGCCAAACAATTTAGGCAGCATTATACGCACCTGTGCCGCTTTGCCCTGCACTCAGGTGGTGGTGACGCACGGCTGCTGCGATCCTTGGGAGTCAAAGGCATTGCGCGGCGGCTGTGGCGGACAATTCCGTTTGCCCATACGCGATGATGTCACCTGGGAGCAGCTGGCGCTGCACATACCTCCCGAAGCAGCCGAAGATTGTCATGTGTTTATTGCCGAAAACAACTTGGAAAAGCGGGCAAATCAAGAAGGCAGTACCACCGTAGACTATGCAGAGTTGGGAAAAATTGGAGCACACAACATTATCATCATTGGCGGCGAGAGCCATGGCGTCAGCGAGGATGCTTACAGGTAAGTCTCACTTGAACACCTCTCTTTAGTTAACCCTCAACTAATTTATTTTCCTTTCCAGATTTATGCATTTAGTGGGCACCAGAGGTAAGTGCGTCCACATTCCTCTGGCTGCCGGCATTGATAGCCTAAATGTGGCGTCTGCTTTAACGTTAATACTTTTTGAGTTACGCCGAAAGCTTATCAATAAAGAAGATTAAACATACTTTTTGTTATGGGTTATTTAAATACTCCAATTTGTAGTTTTGCAGCGGTTTTTTAGTTTTTCTTGCATTCAATGGTATTTTGTTTGTTATATATCATTGACATACTACAAATTTATTGCTAAATTGTTTCACACATTCTGTTTCTTGTAAATTAAATAAAATTCAACTATTGGCTTCCATTTCCTTGTAAACCTCCTGCTTATATTCATCCAAGCCACCTTCGATAGCGCGAACTGTGCGATTGCCGCAGACCCACAACTCCTTGCAAACGACCTTGATAAGTCGCTCGTCGTGAGAGACCAGAATGACGCCGCCCTGCAAACAGAGATCAGTTCAGTTAGCTATTAGATTAAATCTTAATAATCAATCGATCGGTTATACCTTAAATGCATTAATAGCTTTGCCAAGGGCATCGATTGTTTCAATGTCCAAATGATTTGTCGGTTCATCCAGTACCAGGAAATTTGGTTCCGCTATTAAATAATGGCAAATTTTATATTACTTTTTTTTTAAAGATATTTTGGATATTCTTGTTAACGAACCCATGCACATTTTCGCTAAGGCCACACGTGATTTTTGTCCACCGGATAAGCTGGCAATGCTCTGCAGAGCCAATGGACCCGAAACACCAAAACTGCCCAGTTGTCGTCGATATTCCTCATCCGGCCGGCCGGGGAACAGTTCGGCCAGCACACCCACACAGGTCACATTCATATTCAAGTGGTCGACATGATGCTGGGCGAAGTAGCCAATGCGCAGGCCGCGATGGAGCACAATGTTGCCATAGATGGTGCTCAGTTGGCCGACAATGATCTTAAGCAGCGTCGATTTACCCGCTCCGTTCTCTCCCACAATGCATATTCGCGAATCCGAGGTGGCCGATAGATTAACGCCCTTGAAAATTGGCAACGGATCCTCGGGATTATAACGAAACGTCACCTCTGAGATGGCCAGCACGGGCGGATTAAGTGGCTCCACTTCAGGAAATTTGAGGGTAACAATCGTCTCCTTCTCCACCGGCTTCAGCTCGGGTCTGACGGTGAAAACAACGAAGTAGGCAATTAATCTACGTGAAATTAAGGATTTAGTTCCTACTTACAGCTTCTCAAGCATCTTGATTTTGGACTGTACAGATGAGGCTCGATTAGCATTGTAGCGGAAGCGATCAATAAATTCCTGAACATGAGCCCGATGCGCCAATTGTGCCTCGTATTCGCGACGCTGCGACTTTAGCTTCTCCGTCTTCGTCTTCTCAAACTGCTCGTAATTGCCCCTGCAAAATTAATTGGTGAGTGAGGTTCGAGACATGCTTGAACAATCAGTGGTAGCAACATGTACTCACTTATATGCCTCTAGCTCCTGGGAATGTAAATGGATGATGTCCGTGGGCACCGTATCTAAAAAGTTGCGATCGTGAGACACCACCAAAATGGTTGTGAGCCACGTTTGCAAGTAAGTCTCCAGCCAAATAATGGCCTTAATGTCCAACATGTTCGTCGGCTCATCAAGCAGCAACAGATCCGGCTTAGAGAACAGCGCACGTGCCAATGCCAAACGCATACGCCATCCGCCTGAGAATGATTTGGTCGGTCTGAGCTGCATATCGGCATCAAAGCCAAGACCCTTAAGTATCACAGAAGCGCGTGCCACAGCCTTGTCCGCCTCAATATTCTGCAGTGCGGCATACGTATCACTTAGTTCGTTGGAGAGCGTCGAATCCTGTACGCCGCTATTTAACGCTGCCAGAATTTCCTTTTCCCTCGCCAATAGCCGTGTACGCTCCGTATCACACTCGAGCACACTCTCCACGGCCGTGGTATCATCGCCAACCACCTCCTGCTCCACATGCAGCACGGTGATGTGCGACGGTATTTGCAGCTGTCGCTCAGCAATCATACGTAACAGCGTCGTCTTGCCAAGTCCATTGCGACCAACCAGACCATAGCGCCGACCAAAGGATAGCAGCAAATTGGCATTTTGCAGCAGCACCCTGGTAAAATAAATTGAAGTAATTAATCAAATTAATCGAAAATTGCAATTTGTAACTAAAATTAAAATGTGCCCAATTTGTTCTGGGAACGTTTTGTAATCATCAGCAATAATTACTTCTCACTTCTACTTACTTTTCACCGAATGCCAAATCGAAGTTTTCAATTTTAATGTCCATGGAACGATTAAGGCCTTTTTGATCTAGTTTGGTGTTCTTCTTGTTGGTCACCTGCGAAGCAGTGGCCGTTTGCAGCTTGACGGCCACCGGCACAACACCCTGTTTGGTCACCTCCTGGCGTTTCTCTTGCTTCTGCATCAGTTTAGCCTCCGCTTTTTCTAGCTTCCTGGAGTCCACTTTCTATAATGCGAAATATTGTTGAGTTCCTATTTGATAAAAACCAGTTTGAAACTCACATTGGCGCCATCCTTGTTGACCACCCAAATACTTTGCATATCCTTGTCCATACGCTCCATATTCCTGGCCATTTCCTCGATATTCACAGGCGCATTGAGTACCTTGCGCTCAACGTCCTTCGAATTGTTCTTCATTATAATGAAAAATTCATCGCATAGCCCACGAATACTCTCCTCGGACCGTTCACCGTCGATACCTTGCAGTATGTCACCGACAGCCTCAAAGATGTCATCGCAAGTGTTAAAGTCCTCCTCGCTGCCAGTGAGGACGCCCTCAACGTAGTCCTTCAGCTCATTGTCTATGGCCGGAAACTCACGTTGCAAAATCTTTGCAAATTGACTCATTGTGTTGCTGTTGATGGTGGTTGTTGATGTTCCTACACTTGACCTTGATCACGCAATCCAATACTGGTTGCTGCACAATGGGACACAGTGGCACTGGCCTTATTTTAATTGATTATTATTACTATTTGATTAACCACCGTCCCAGTGTGTTGGTCGTTCATCAACGTGCCAACAAAAAAGAAATCCACAGCATGGTTGCTCCAGCGAGTTCGATATGTATCGATTGAGCTCGATATATTCTTCAGTGGATACTATCGACTAGCTCGATAGCTTATCAACGGATATTTAAAATTGCAATTGGTTGTTGTTAATAAAAATATATATTTTGTTTTAAATTTGTGTTGCTTGTTAATGAAAATATATATTTTACTTTCAAATTTGTGTTAGAAGTTGATAACAATTTTTAAAATGTACATGATTTAGAGCTAATCGCGCAATGAGTGAACTACTTGTGTTGTACAAGTAGTTTGATAAGCAGCCATAACATAATTCATAATAATTTAAAATAACAATGCTAAACGCTATTAAAAAAGGGGCCTTGGAAACATAATAATAAATGGAAATGCATATGTTAAAAACCATTTAAAAAGCATAAGCAATTGTCTATATAGATTCTTAATACGGATCATAATCATAGGCATATTTGTGTATTAAAAAGACTGCCAGAATCATATTTGTATAAATAATTTCAATAATCATAATAATCGTACATAATTATAAGTTGCTCAAGAAGTTGTTCATAACAATTTACAAACTAGAATTACTACTATCACCATTTTATGCGCTTACAACTTATTAAATAGGACTAAACATAGAATATATGTATATATTTATATGTAGAAATAGATCGCAATGCCTCTGAAGTCGATTTTTTTTTGTATATGTACATGGCTTGATATTTAAGCATACACTAGGCGCAAGACGTCACAGACGTCTCGACGTTACCGCAGCTGGTGCCGTTGGTTTTGCGCTGTCTGGCGCCACGTCCACTCAGTAAATAGGACAAATCGATTGGCTGCTCCTGCGCCGTCTGCGCATCCAGGCATTTCAGTTTCATGGTGTTCAGAACGTTCTCCAAGCGGGAGCGCTTCTTTTTCAGCACCTGCATATGTAAAGGAGATTTAGGAAAATATTTGATATATAGAGAGAGACATTTACCTGTCCATTTGGCGGCAGGGGTGTTAGCACTTGAACAACTGCATCTGCCGCCGATCCAGATGAAAGTGCAGTCACTGCCAGCGTCATTTGAGCATTGCGCTGCTTTCTGCTGCCCACTGCTTGGGTCGCCTTCTGTTCTTGCCTGCTCAATTTGATGGACGTTGCTGCTACTTCTATATCAGTCTTTTGCTTCCTCGTCTTTAACAACGATGGGTCTACATCATGTGGCTGCAAATAATTAAATATATATATATATATTAAATATGTATACATTTAATATTTATTTATCAATTTATCACTTACCGCATAGCTCTTTGAGATCTTCAGTTTCTCGGAAAACTTTCTAAACGCATAGCTCTTGGTGCAAGCCGGATGATTAGCCTTGGCCTTTGAGAAGAAACGTGCCGTTTTGTCCACCCGCAGCTCGCAGATATAACAATGATCCTCATCGTTGCACTCCATTGGGCGACCCTTGCAGAATGTGGTGCGATCGAGAACCCAACAGCGTCCAATAACCAACTCAATGGGCACCACCTCGTACAGAGAGACGCGCACCACCTCATTGGGATAAAAGCGTCGCGATGGCTCATGGAACGTCTCGTGCGGACGCAAAAAGTGATGGCCAAAGATGAATCGCTTACCTGCCTCGTTCTTCCATAGGTGCTCGACGCGAAAGATGTCACACTCCTGATAGTCAATGGCTCCAATCGTTTCGTACGTGTGCTTCTGACTTGGCATCACCTTGCCGGTCTCATCCTTAATGGGTATGTCGCGCAGCACGTAAACAGCATCGCCCTGGCGCACCTGAAGCTCGCCCCGCATTAGGGATAGATAATAGCGATGTCCTTCTTCCGTGTACTCATCCAGGGGTATTTCGCGATCGACTTGACGAGGCTCACAGCGTTCGCACTGATAATTGTCCGCATCAATGTCCGCCTTGGTGCATTCGGTGTGTTGCCAGACCATGCACTTGGCGCACTGAATCATCAGACCCTCATCCTTGTACAGGCCACAAATGCAGCGTATGACATCTTCCTCATCGGTAGCTGCCAGTTGCTCAGTGGTAAGCGCAATCTCCGTTTGATTTCGATTTATGCACTCCATGCTGGGCTGAGCCGCTTTCTTTGGCACCTCCAGCTCCTGGTCCTTGGGCTTGAAACTGTGCAGTGCATCACGTTTACCAAGTATGTCCAGCAGCTGTGCATAGCTAGCCGCCTTCTGCTGCTTGTAGCTTGTTAGCAGCTTTTGCAGCGCCTTGGATTTACCCTCATCGTCGCCGTGCAGTTGACGCGCCTCCGTGAAGAGCTGCTGCATATGCTCATCGTATTCCTGTGGCGTCTTATAATGTCCTTGTTCCACCTGCGTTTGAATTGTCCTAAAATCGAGCCGCACTGGCTTTAGCTGCTTCTTTTTCTTGCTGCTTGCTACAGTGGAAAGCAGCTCAAACATCTTCAGTGATTCGAGTGTACTGCAAATGTCACGCAGCACCACTGCCATTTTGGCCATCTTCTCCAGCTCGGGATCCTGTACGGCTTGGGTGAGGCCACGCGTCTTCATGTTGCGCGGCGTGCAAAGTGCCGAGATTTGTGCGGCCAGCATTGAACTAGATGATGGTGTCGATGGACGGCGTCCAGGAACATCACTAGCATCTGTTGAAGGAACCGCTGTCGTCTTTGCGGCCGCAGCACGTTTGGCCTTGCAGCGGCGAATCTGTATAAGGAGTGAAAGTTGTTGAGTTGCTCAAATTAAACACATGGTTTAGTAGTACAAGTTACCTTCTCAAAGTTGCGCACCAGAAAGATGTTATACTGTTTGACCAGTTTCTTCTCCTTTTCGGACAACTGCTGAACACGGGCCGCCGCCACCACCTCCGCCTCCTTGGCCGCTTGTAGCAGTCGTTGTGCATGTTTCTTGGCTTTGTGTTTGCGCTGTCGACCATTTTGATTCCCGATGGCATCCTTAGCACCAGTAGCAGCATCCACACCCCCAGCTGTTTTCAGTTCAGCTGGCAGCGGTTTAATGCGTTGCGATTTGCCGCCAATGACACCGCGACACTGCGGCATATTGCAGCGGCAGGGTTGACCTTCGGAGGGATTGAATAGCGAGAAATTGTAATCGTATGTGAGCTCCTCGCCATCCTCAATGGCACGCTTGGCAAAGAGCACCATGCGCGACAAACCGTTCACGCTCCACTTCTGCATCTCACAATTGGGCTCACACGAGTGATTCACAAAGCGACAATCGCTGCCCATGCGCTGCCCATCGATTACCAGGCCACCATCCAGATGCAGGCAATAGTGATGTGTATCCTTGAGATATATGCTGGCCATACGCTGCTTGAACTCACGCTCCGTGACCACCTCACCGACATACTCCAGTATATAGGTGCCCTTGGCAATGGGCAGCTTGGTGCGAACGCCCCAACCCTTGTCTGTGGTCATGAAACGCTCCACGCCGGGGGCGACCTCATGACGCTGGATCTTCTGATTGCGACACTTATCGCCCGCGGGACAATTACCAGGAGCACATTCCGTGTACACCATGCGATTCAGGCAATTGTCCAGACAAGCACCATTCGCTTGGGGCTTGCAATTGCAGTTGGGATGATCGAAGCCCGCAATATTGGGACGCACCGACTCCGCATAGACATTGGTGCGTATTTTGCGATAGTTCCACGACGGCACCACATGCCGAGTGGGCAGCTTGTCATGGCTATAAGCCCACCAAATATCATAGGGCAGCTCAAAGTCAATCCGATTGCGTCGAAAATACCGTTCACAATATATAGGCGCTGGCAATAAAGAGCTGCGCAGGAGCTGCTGTTGTTCTACGTCCACAATTTTCCTATTTGCCTGCTGCTTGGCGGAAGCAGAAGTGACTGCATTTGCGGTGGTTGTTGCTGCTGTTGTAGCTGCTGCTGCAGCAGATGGCAGCTGCTTAAAATAGTTGGAGAACAGACCCGCCACCAAATAGTTTTTCTTTAGTTTCGTTCGCTTTCGCTGTGATGCAGTGCTGCATTTATCCTCGCTAGTATCACTACAGCTGGCATAGTCGGTTGCCAAATTGGAGGCGGATTCGTGAGCGGGCAAAGGTTCATGCTCATTGGGCATCACTGGCTGCTGCAAGCGCTTCGCTGCCGCTTCTGCTGCGATTTTGATGTGCTCATCAAGAGTTGGCGGCGTGGTTGCCTTCATCACTGTCACTGGCTGTATCTGTATCTGCTGCTGATGTTGCTGCTGCACTTTAGCTGCTGCCTCTTGTTGCGGTTGCAGAATGGTTTTGCGTCGTTTTAAGCGAATTTTACAGCTAAAATTTGTATTGGGATCAATGCCAGCCGGCAGCTTGATGCTAGGCTCCAGCTTCTGCTCCAGCCTGGGCATGCTTTTCACCTCCGGTTGCTTGGCAGCGCGTCCACGCTTCTTAGCCGGCTGCACCTGCAGCAGGGGAGGAGCTGGCGGTTCGGGTGGTTTTTGCAGACGAGGTCTGCCTCGGCCGCGAGGCCTGCCTCGAGCGTTGCCAGTGGCACTGTTGGCGGGCGTTTGTGGTCTCTGCAAGCGCTCCAACGCAACAACAGACAGACGCGGCGTACGCTGATTGCTGCTGCGTGCCACAAATGTTTCCCGCGCCTCCCCCGTCGACGGCACCCGCTCACAGTCCATAGCCACAGCTGCTGTCAGTGTGCTGCTGCTGCGTGTTTCGCGCGCCGGCAATTGTTGCTGTTGCTGCTGTTGTTGCTGCTGCTGCTGTTGCGCCAGTGGCGATTGCTGCTGCTGCTGCTGTGGGATTGTTGCCTGTTCGATGCTCACCTTGCGCTTCTTGCGTCGCACTGTGGGAAAACCGGTGCGATTGATTTTCTTGCGCTTGCGCTTCAGCAATAAATTGCCACCAGTTTTGTGCAGCAGCGTTTCAAGCACGCGCTGGCATTGCTCCTTTTTGTTGGCATCCTCTTTGATATCGAGGGCAGCGAGCAGCGGTGATTCCACCTCCGATTTGGTGATGACAGTTTCATTTAGCTTCGCTATGGGTATTTGGATTTCCAGCTCCACGGACGGCTCAAATATGCCCGGCGGCGGGCAACTGTTGCTGCCTGCGGGCGATCGTAGCTGCTGTTGCTGCTGGGGCAGCTCACGTGCTGCTGCTGCTGATGCTGCACCAGAGCCGGCGACCATTGAGCTCTTTGACTTGCCGCCCTGACGCCGCTGCTGCTTGAGGGAGCACAGCGAGCTGGGACTTATGTCTAGCAGCTTGCCACCGCTTATCGAATTGTTCTCCACAACAATGCGCAGTGGTGAGTCATTGCCGCTAGGTGCAGAACTCGCAACTCCTCCTCCGCTTGCCTCTTGGCTAACCAGCAAATGGCGCTTCTTGGGCGTCAACTTCTTGGCATTGAACTGCGCTTGGGCTTTGGTGTTGGCGCTGCTCTTGGCCGCCGCTGCAGCAGCTGCCCATGCTTCGGCATCCAGTTTTCCGCCGTTGCTGGTGAAAGCAGTCGGCACCTCAGCACCAGTTGTGGTGACCAAATAGTGTCGCTTCTTTAGCGGCAACTTGTGATCATCGGGACTAGAGCTGTTGCTGCCGCCGCTGTTGCTGCTCGACTTCTTATGCCGTCGCTTGGCACCGTTGCTGCTGCCGCTGTTGCTGCTGATGCCATTCGCATTACCAGCGCTGGCAGAGAGCATGGCAAAATCGATCAATGGCTCGTTGGGTTTGCGCTTCTTGAGCGTCCGCTTCAACGGCTTTGTTGTTGTTGCCGCCGTCGCTGCCGCTGTGCTAATGTTGCTGTTACCGCCATTTAGCAGAGGTTGCAACGTGGCCGCAATTGGCGCTGTGAGCGTTGCTGCCTGTAGCTTGTTGGCATCGGCGAGCAGCTTCTCCTTGCCACTGCTTGCCGTCAAGCGATCGTCCTGGATGCGACAGCGAGCATAAAACGTGCTCGCTATTATATCGATTTCAGTGAGCAATTTGGAGTCGATGTTCAGCGATTTGGCATGACTGAAACTCTTGCGACGATGCCGACGACGCACTCGCGATGCACCGGACACATAACTGCTGCACATGCTCGCCGCCGATGAGCGACGACTCTTGATCTTGCACGCGCTTTTGCTTGGCAAGATTGTGTCCTGACTGATTGAGTGCTTTCGCTGCAATAGCATTTTACCTGTAGATAAAAGCAATAAATAGTTAGGAAAGTACATTAACAATCGAACTACTCTTAAAGTTAACAACGCTCACCTTGCATAAAACTGTCCGCTGTTGTAGTTGCTGGCGTTGTTGTGGGAGTGGCTCCACCAGTCTGTGCGCCAGTTGATGGCTTGGCTGCTCCACTAAAATACTGGCCGGTTGCCACAAATCGATTGATTTCACCATATTTCTTGCTGGCACTGGTGTTGGGCAGACACTTGAGACTAGGCTTACTAATGTACTCGTTGCTCTCCTCGCTGCTCTGACCCAGAGACAGTCCGGCCAGCTGCAATATGTCCAGATCGTGCTCATCGCTCAGCGCATTGGCATTTGCCGGCTCATGGCTACTCTTCAGCATGGAGGCGCGTCTGCGTCGACGCATCGATTTGGTCGATTTGCCGGACGATTCCTTGCAATCGCTGCGATAGCCACAGCTCTTGGCACGACTCATGCGGCGACTAGTGCAGCTGCGACTGCTGTAGCGACTCTTGCAGCTCGCATCGGACTTGTAGCCCGAGTTGTGATTGTGTCGCTGATGCCGTACACTGCCGTAGTCAGAGACGTAGCCGCTCTTGGCTGCGAGGATTTTGCTGCAAATGGTGCTTGTGGTGACGCTGCCGACGGTAGCGATGCCTCCGCCATCACTTTTATAACCGCTAACTGTGCGCAAACGAAACTTTTTGTTCACATCGATTTTGCGCCAGAGTGGATCGAGCTGCAGCTCCTCCTTATTGGCCTTCTGTCTGTTGCCCTGTCGTTGCTTCCTGCGCGGCGGCGGATACAGCACACGCTCCGTTGCATACATTCGCTTATCCAGATAGGCCATATCGATTTTGGGCTTGGCATTATCGCTCACCAGAGCCTGCTGCATTTTTGGCGATGGTGTCGTGCTGATCACACCCGAATCCGCAGACTCATTGATCGTGGGCACTGCAACAGATTGCAGCGGAGCAGTAACAACAGCAGCGGCAACATTTGGCTGCAACTTTTTTGGACGACCGCGTCGCTTACGTTGTTGTTGCTGCGGTTGTAACGGCTGCGTTTTGATGTTGTTATTGTTGTTGTTGCCGCTGCTGTTTTTGTTGTCAGCTTGTGTTACATTTGGCTGAGGAACAGATGCTGCTGGAGTTACTAAGCTTACAGAGTTGCCGGTGTGGTTCAGCATTTGTGTCTTCTCCATAAAGTCCTGCAGCAGCGTGGATTGATATTGCGGCAATTGTTGCCTAGTTTTGGCAGCGACTGCTGCTGCCGCCACACTGCTGTTGTCTTCGGTATCACTCTCGACGCGCTTTATGGCCGCCTTGACCAAATCGGCTGCCTCGTTGTCGCTGCTCGTGATGCCCATGTTATCGCCCTGCCCTTGACTAATCCCAATCGCTGTCAGCAGCAAACGTGGCGCACGTTGAATATGCACTTGCAGCGGCAAATTATCCTCAGAGTCGGAGCTAAACGCTGCTGACGTCGTCCGATGTGATTTGCTATTATTATTATTATTGTTATTATTGGTAGTATTTTTAATGTTGTTGCTGCTCGTCTTTTGCGCAATTTTTCTTCGCTTGACTTTAATCTTTTTGGTTGTGTTTACAGTGGACAAGTTGACCTTCTCCTTTTCCTTTGGCTTGTCCCTGGCCTCCGTTGTTGAGCAGCCGCTCGTCTCCTGAGCCTCGCTCATTTTACGCACCTTTGTCAGCTTCTTGCGTGAACTGTTTTCAACTGTCGCCGCTGCTGCTGTTAATGCCGTTACTGCTGCTGTCGTTTTTGATGCTATTTCCTTTGTAGCTGTTGAGTTTGTTAGACTTGTTGCTGTTGTCAATGGCGGGTTTCTTATGGCAGATATTCTCATACGAAGTCCATCAGTATCCGAACGTTGCACGCTAAATTGTGTTGCTGATTTCGTTGACTTCGATTGACTCGATTGATCCGTAATGGAATCAGTTTCCTGCAAAACAAAATGATTATCAAACTTTATTGTGCAGTAAATTAAAATTAAGTGATTCCTTTAACAGACCAACGTTAAGTCGTAGGTAAAATTAATATTTGTACAAAAATACATCGAGACTTGTATAAAACCGGACTATATCTCATTTTTGATACGTACGACTTTACGAGTAGCAATTTATTATAGCAATTTATCGAATGGTGGCTTGTACTATAATTCTTAACTATTTTTTTTATTTTGTGCACTACTTGCCTCATTTTCACTGCCGGATTCTTGTGTACGTTGCTGCGTTTCGAAAACCTTTTCCTTTTTTCCTGCTGCTGTTGCTGATGCCTCATTTTGGCCACTGCTCATATTTCGACTCGAAGGCGGTGCTGTGAAGTAGTTTAACAAATATATCAACCTGGTCACATTAATTACAGCACCACACGTTCAGAATTTTTGACAATTTAAGTAGGTCAAACCACAAAACGCGACAGACAAAACATGCACACACACACACACACACACTGAGCAATACGTTGCAGTAATGCCAAACGGGTGGGGGAGGCGGGGGAAACGCGGGTGAGTAAAACTCTCTCATAGAAACACACACACGGAGAAACACGCACACTTACGTTTTTTTTTTATTTTTCTTTTTAGTGTTAATTGATTATGCACACTAATATTGTAATTGCTATTTGGGCATATGCAAATGCTTTTTGCGCCTTTAATTGCATCGCATTCAAGTTTTGCTATCTGCTTTTGCTTGTGGCTTTGTTTTGTTTCTTAAAATGGCGCCGTTTTCACCCTGCAGTCGCGTTGAATTTTCACTGCTTCTGCTACTACTGCTGCTTTGTTCGAAAGGCGCGACGCGACATGCTTCAATTCACATGCATTTATTTTTCTGATGATATAATACACTTGCACTGGCTTCTAATTGTTTATGGCATAACATTTGCAATATTTTGCAAGAAATATTCTTCAATTTTAATAATAAAACAAAAAAGCCACAAGGTACGAACATAAATAAAGAAAAGAAACTACGAATTAGGGATGATAGCACATAGCAATACATCGTCTTCAACGATTGTTCAACTTATCGAGCTATTCGATTGCATATTTTGTGCAATTGTGACGATTCCCAGCACTAGTTAACCGCAACAAGGGATGAGCCTGAGATGTCGGCGAAAACAAAATATCGATTGTCATTCACAATGATCAGCCATCAGTACGCGTAAAAGAAGAAGAGGCCAAAATATTGCTGCTGGGTGAAAATCATTGTTTGTCTGTTGAAATGAGTAACAAATCGTCGAAAGTAAACAGTGCCGCCAGCAGCATGCTGTATGGCTCGAGCATATCAGCCGAATCCATTAAAGTAATAGCCGAAAGCATCGGCGTTGGCTCCCTATCAGATGACGCCTCCAAGGAGCTAGCCGAAGATGTTTCCATCAAACTGAAGCGCATGGCACAAGATGCCGCCAAATTTATGCACCATGCCAGGCGGCAGAAGCTCTACGTCCGGGATATCGATATGTCACTCAAGGTACGCAACATTGAGCCCCAGTATGGATTTGTCACGAAGGATTTTATACCGTTTCGCTTCGCCTCCGGCGGTGGACGTGAGCTGCACTTTACGGAGGACAAGGAAATCGATTTGAGTGAGATAACCGCCAATAGCACGGCTAAGATACCACTTGATTTGACGCTGCGCGCCCATTGGTTCGTTGTCGAGGGCATTCAGCCCACGGTGCCGGAAAATCCACCACCCCTCTCCAAGGACTCACAATTTCTGGATTCGGTGAATCCAGTCATTAAAATGGATCAGGGACTGAACAAAGATGCCGCTGGCAAACCGACCACTGGCAAAATTCACAAGCTCAAGAATGTGGAAACGATACATGTCAAGCAGCTGGCCACACACGAACTGTCCGTTGAACAGCAGCTCTACTACAAGGAGATCACCGAAGCCTGCGTCGGATCCGATGAGCCGCGCCGCGCCGAAGCGCTACAATCGCTCGGCTGTGATCCCGGCCTTCACGAAATGCTGCCCCGCATGTGCACGTTCATTGCCGAGGGCGTCAAAGTGAACGTTGTTCAAAATAATCTAGCGCTGCTGATCTACTTGATGCGGATGGTGCGCGCCCTGCTCGACAATCCATCGCTGTTCCTAGAGAAATACGTATGCAGCATCAGCAAGCATTATTTTTATAGACAAAAATTAAGTACTGTGTTTATTTTAGCTGCACGAGCTGATACCCTCTGTGATGACCTGCATTGTGTCCAAGCAGCTTTGTATGCGCCCCGAACTGGACAATCATTGGGCCCTGCGCGATTTCGCGTCCCGACTTATGGCCCAGATTTGTAAGACGTTCAACACGCTCACAAATAATCTGCAAACGCGTGTCACACGGTAAGAGCATTAAGCAACAATAGCCATAAAACAAACATTTAATCATCAATCCCTTGCAGCATCTTTAGCAAAGCTCTCCAAAATGATAAGACCCATTTGTCATCACTTTATGGATCTATTGCGGGCCTCTCCGAGCTGGGCGGTGAGGTAATTAAAGCGTTTGTTATACTACGCCTCAAATTCATCTCGGAACGCATCGAGCCGCATCTGTTGGGCACCTCGATTAGCAACACGGACAAAACAGCCGCCGGACATATACGAGCTATGCTCCAGAAATGCTGTCCACCCATATTGAAGCAAATGCGTAGCTCACCGGACATTGCCGAGGAGTATAAAATGGATTTTGGCTTTCTTGGTCCGTCGCTGTGTCAGGCTGTGGTGAAGGTGCGCAATTCTCCTGCCAGCAGCACCGTAACGCTATCCTCCACTACCATCAATACGGCGCCCATAACTAGCGCTGCTCAAACGGCCACAACAATCGGACGCGTCTCGATGCCCAGCTCACAAAGGCAGGGGTAAGTTATAATAAAATAAAATAAATAAACAAATTCTATTAATAAATTAGGGGCAAAGTTGTATTTGAATATATCAAATTGAAACGTATGTCCGAGAATATAAGGTATGAAAGACGGAATACTTTGAGTGAAGGAATGGAAGGTGCGAGCCGAAAATATATCTATCCAAATAGTAATTATGTGTACCAACTATATGTGTGTTGTGAACCGATCTGAAGTGTTGGAAGATACATTTAAATATATGTAAACTCATATTGAAAGCTTGTTCAGCGCAAGGAAGGCTGATTTAAACAGATGTGAAGTATTAGGAGATACGTAAATCCACATTCAAATCTTGGTCATTGCAAGGAACTTTCAAGAATATATTCAACGGAATTTCTGTTTAGTTCTAGCTTTAAGTGAGTAACGCGCCAATTGCAAATAATCATTTTAATCTGAGCACAATCTAAATTTATTTTCTTTAGCAGCCCTGTCGTCTCCACTCTGCCACAAATACGCGCCATCCAGGGTAATCAGCCGCCGCAGAAATTTGTGATTGTTGCACAGAACTCGCCGCAGCAGGCGCAGGCGAAGGTGGTGCGACGTGGCAGTTCACCGCACAGTGTGGTGATGTCCTCATCGTCGGCCAATGGGGCGAATGCATCAAATTCGAATTCATCGTCAACGGGCAGTGTGGCGAACAGTTTGCTGACCGCGCGCAGCAGTGATAATGTGTGTAGCAGTCCTGGGTACCTGCCAACTCCCTAAATACCCCAACAACTCTAATATGCTGTGTTTATACGCATTTCAGAGCATTATGGATGTCAATTCGTTGATCATTGAAACGGAATTGGTGCGCTCACCGCCCGGCCTGGATGATTTATCGCATCTGGAGTAGCCTTCTCCACAGACACACTCACAAACGCACACACACACCTTGTACACCCCGTGCCCCTTCCCCACCACTTAGTTATTTAAGTTCAAAAGTCAGTTTATAGAATAACAACAAAAACATGCAATAAACATGCATTAAACATCAAAAAGCAACCCCCAAAACATTCTACTACTTACGCCCCCTCTTCTGCTCCCCATTACCCGTTGCTCAGCTCAGCGCAGCTCAGCACGCATGTGCGGGGAAGTGCGCCAGAAGTGGTCGTCTATCGATTTTTCGCACAACGAAGCAAACACCTTGTACATACCAAAAATAATCAGTGTGTGTGTTCGACAAAGGCGCAAAGTTGATTCGAAATTTTCGCATTGTTTTTGCCAAGAAATAATTAATAATAAATAAAACGTGAAATGCATGCAAGATTTGCGGAACCTGAGCCCGCCTCGCCGGACAGTGTGGATGAAATTGAAAGCGAATCGCTGGAGGCACGCATCGAGAACTTTAAACAGAATCCCAAAAACATGGCCATGCTGCACGGCTTCATCGATGAGGTGGCCCAACGCGCCGAAACGGAGGCCAATAAACGTGCCCTGGATGCCCAAAAAATGCAACAGGTTGGCTAATCATTTATTATCCGTTAATTGCAAACGTATAATCCATTTGAAAACACGCTTCTTTTTACAGGGCAAGGAGAAGCGACCGAGTAAGTAGCAGCCAATCTTTTCATCTCTCATCCATCAATTGTACTTCCTCATCATTTGTTGCTATGGAAACTTAAAGTGTGGACGATCAAAGTCTGCCATGCATTTGGTCGTGTAGTAGACCTTCGCGCATGTGTCCTTGTGGCTTTTCTCTGTCCCAAAAACAAAATCCTTTTATTAATTTAGTGTTTAACTAGTAGCTGCTCGTATGTGTAAGTGTGTCTGATTTGTTGCAAAGTTGCAAGGCAATGGCTTAAAGTGTTATTATCACACTGTGAATAAGAAGACTGATTTATAATAGGATCAAATATTATGTCAGCTTACTTTTATTTATTACTGGCAGTATTCTTATTCTGACTTAAAACAGGTTTAGTTCAATTCATTTTATTATTTTTAATAGGAAATGTAATTATTTGAAGTTCTTAAATTAATATGAATTGCTTGCTTGCACTTTTAATGTAAAATTTGGTATCGCTAAAATAATCTGAATGTGGGCACAACTTCTCAGTCTTAAAGACTTCAGCTTACATACTATTCTTGAAATGCGCTTATCTGAGCCAATTAACTGCCAAATAGACTTTATATTAGTAAAATTGCATGAAAGAAAAATCAGCAATCATTTTAACAACTTTAATTCATTCACTTTCGGAAATTATGTAAGGATTAAGGAAATTTGGTGACTTACGTTCATCCTTGCAATGATTGAGTGCATCTCGTGCTGGTGTCTGCATCTCCGGTGGCAGAATGAGGGGCACCTGAGCAAAGGCCTTGGGTATACTGAATTCACCCTTCTTGGTCAAAACTCCAGCCAGTTGTGCAACGCATTTTGTATAGCACTGAGTGAAGTGAATAAATAGAGGAAGAGTCAACGGAGTGGTTAATCAAACTCACCAGTAAATCCTGTGTGGGCTCCATGTCGAAATCGCCATCGCGTATGCGATCCAGGATCTCCAGTGGCACCTTATGTTTAACGATGCAACCGTTGCGCATCATATCCATAGATTGGGTAAATTGTTGCATTGTGACGCCACAGCAAAATCCAGGAAACAGCAGCAGCAAGCCGAGCAACAGCGAGCCGGGCACCAGCAGCTGCCAGGAACTGCTCCTGGCCGAGGGATCGGAGGCCGACCGTATAACTGGGCGATATTTGTTAAGACTCATGATGTATATAGTGTAATGCGTTGGATGTGGGTTGCATGGTGCCCTTTATAAACTTGGTGGGTGGGTGGCCACTGGCAAGTCACTTTGACAGCCGGTAATTAAAAGCGACATTAATGAAATGTAATATTTGCTTGCGATATGTTCATTTATTTTTGCTCGATTGCATGATTGAATATTTACGTTGCATTTTCCTCGTCTGCCTTTCACCAAACCTTTTTTTTATAATTTTGTTTACTTTTTCCCCCTCTTCAAACGTCTGCCTTGGCACTAATCTCTTTAGGTTTCGCCATACCAGATTTTAAGAACGGCAAAGTTGTGAATCGCGCCCGGGGCTTTGTGGTGCGCATCTTTGATGCCATCTGCAATTGTGCCAACAACAATGCGGCCGCAGCAACAACGCGCTTCAAGCTGCGCAGCAACGGAGGCAGTGCATCGGCAGCTGGCGGCAAGCGGCAACAGTCGCAGGATGAGCCCGAAACGCTAGTCCTCAGCAAGAAGAAACCATCGGCGGATGGCAAAAAGAAGGGCAAAGGTGTCACCATAGCCGACGATGTGGAGGCGGGTGTTCGACTGGTCGACTAAAGAATTCAATTCATCAAAAGCAAATGTCTATGTTAAGTCCAAGGAATATAATCAAAATATGCAAAAATTCTGTTCACCAAAAGATCGGGGACAAAAATGAAAGTCCACTCTAAAGACAACTGTGCTTAAATGACCATTAGTTGTAGGCCTATGATTAACAATTGAGAAATTACAAATGAAAAAAAAAATAGATGAAGCCGGAAAGAGTAATCTTCTGCAATTCAGTGCTGCCAACATCAAATATTTAATTTATAGCAGAAACTAGTTATTCAAGCTCTAATTCAGTTGATTTCCTTCTCCAATGTATAAAATGTAGTACCTAAGAAACGCTAAATTGGGTGAAACCCCTTTTTCATTGGAGAGATTCTGTTAATAATAGATTTGCCAGATGGAAAGGGATTTAGATTCATAAACATTTTTAGTTTCTTTAGCCTGTCGTTACGAACTTAAATAGGATACTTTTATTTTGCTCAAATCGTACTCAGCACAAATTTTAGTCTTCCCGTTGTTAGGAAAGTTCCATAGAAGAGCTTTAAATGGCACACAGTCCTCAATTGGATTAAAACTCTTGTATATCAAAATTTACCTGTATGTCAGCATTATCTTTTCGTTTTGTTAACCTAAATGTGATCAAAAACTAAATAAATAAAATCAAGTAAAAGCACAAATCGTTTTTAGGTTAGAAACTATTACAAACACGCAACATGAAATTCAACTATTAAAAGTAAAAAATAGAAAACGAAAGATCTCATTTCACCCACATGCAACACAACAATCAATGGAATAAATCAAATTTAAATCACATACATACTATATTAAAGTGAATAGAGCCCAAACACAATAACAGGCCTCTCAAACTCCACCTATTGATAACTTTACAATATATATATATATATATATCAAATACACCCTAACATATTGATGTGTATATGAAACTATTTAGCTATGTGTGTGTAGTAGTGAATGTTTTGTGAAAACCCGCGGTTCAATACTTATATACAAGCATATAAATGTGTACTGATTTTATATACATACATGTACTTATATACTTAGATAAATTTAGTTATTTACACCGCAATACCGTACAACTTTCTATGACGCATCGGTTTCCATTCGACACGCTCTATTTATATTTTTGTGAGACCCTTTTTGGAGACTACTTGTAAAACTTTCTACATACATACTCAAAATCAAAAAATGGAAAAATCATATAATAAATAGCTAACAGTCTTTATAAATAGATTTTTTTGATATAAGAGCTGTAAAACTAAACCTGCAGACGATTTATTTTGTAATGCCCAAAAGATTATAAGTTTTTAATATGTATATGTTTGCTTGACGATATATGTAATATGAAATGTGCATAATGCACAAAAATACTGTTGTATTCAGTTAACAAATATCAGCAATAAAATGTAACAATGTTTCAAAAGTGTTTGAGAAGCATCTTCAAGTTGGGGGATAGAGAAATCAGTTAAACATAAGTTTGAGCACCAAAACAAAATGGAGATTTCAAACTAAGTGGGTTTATTGAAGATTATTTAATAAAACCTGCTATATGGGATGTTGGGCTGTTACTTGTGAAATTTAATGCTTAACAATAATTTTATGGCGAATCTTTAATGTGCTGTCAGCTTCTGTTCCCTTAGTCCGGTTTGAATAGATTTTCTGTTTGATGAGCAACTGACAGCGGGCTGGTTATATAAGGCAATTAAATTGTACAATTTAGCAAGGTTTTTTTTTAGTTATAAATATAATGTATTTAATTGAAACTCGCCGAACAGCATCATTAGCAATTCACGGCACGTTTACAGCGAATTTGCCATTGACACAGCCATGTTTCCGAGAAACTTGAGCTGAATTTATTCTAATATGGGTTAGTTGACATTATGCCTCTGAAACTGGGTCTAACTCTAAGCTCATAAGCATTAAAAGGGACCGGCATTTAAAAGCTCCAGTTCACTGATAAGTCTCACTAAATATACATATATAGTATAAAGTATAAAAATATCTAAATACATAAATAGTCGAAAACTGGCTTTACGCTCTCCACTGCTTGAGCTTTCCGTATCAAAATGTTTCGAATTCCTGTCTGGATTCTTTAAATTACGCGACTTGCAATTGTTATACAATATATAAAGTAAATAGCTTTTTTATTAAGTAAAGTCCCAAAGAGTCACACAAGTTCGCGTGCAAGGTGAACTATTGTAATCCAAGCTCAGCTTGAAGAGAAACAGTGAGAGAGGTTTATAGAGACGTAATTTGAGATTCTACAGCTCGACTTCGGCAGCTTATCGAGAGCTGTACAAAAAACACAGCTTCGATTGCTCGCAACGGAAACGGCACGCGATAAAAACTACAATTTGCATCTGAGAGAAAAGTTTCTATAAAAGATTCAGTTTGGAAGGGTAAGATGAAGTGTTTGGAGCTAATATTCGTTGCGCTACTGAGCTGCAGGTGGCCGCCGGTGATATCCAAAAGTTACTCCGTCGAGTACACGGGTGGGTAAAGTTGTGAGATTCATCACTCCCATGTTTAAATATATACTTTCTGGCTGTAGATCTGCTCGAGCTCAGCGACAACGATGAGTTCCTGTGGGGCGCCGCTGAGAATGAGCAACACGCCCAGGCCAATAATAATAGTGATGGTGCCGACGTATCCAGTTTTCTATCACGTCATCGTTTGAACAAGCGACAGACACCAGCTCAAAGTGGTTCGCATCTTCTGGTGAGTATTGGAAAATCACCACAAATTTATTTTAAATCCAAATGAGTCTTAAATATAAACAAAATATTGCATTGTAAAACGAAATTAAAAATAATAGACTTTTAATTAGTATAGTTCCGCTGGAAAAGAAATTTAGTGGTTCTTTTTACTTATATTACTGTATATTTATTACAGGAAAACAAGGACTATGGCGCATGTCGCACGTCGCTTGGCGATGCCGGACGTTGCCGCCATATCATTTACTGCCGCATGCCGGAGCTGAAGAACGATGTGTGGCGTTTGGTCTCCCAGCTATGCATCATTGATAAAAGGTTAAAGGTTAAAATTAAAAGGTCAATCATTGAAACTCATTCAAAATACTCTACGCTATCACAGTTCAATTGGCATTTGCTGCACGGAACAGTCGACAACATCACGCTTCAGTCCACAGTTTGTGAACACCAATGACGAATCCCCGCGCATTGCCAATCGGCCGGAGAAACGGGGTTGTGGCATTACAACACGTCAATTTCCCCGGATCAGCGGTGGACGTCCAGCGGAGTCGGATGAATGGCCCTGGATGGTGGCGCTACTTAAAGAAGGGCTTCCTCATGTGTGGTGCGGCGGTGTGCTCATCACAGATCGCCATGTGCTAACGGCGGCTCATTGCCTGCACCAGATCCCCAAGGAGAAGATATTTGTGCGACTGGGCGAATACAATACGCATGTAAATATATGAGGATTTCTATTCATTCTTTACAAGCATGACATCTATCCATCTAATCCCAAAAAAACAGGAATTGAATGAGACGCGCTTACGAGATTTCCGCATTGGTAACATGGTCCTGCATGTGGACTTTGATTCGACGACATATGAGAATGATATTGCCATCATACGCCTCGAGCGCCCAACGCTGTTTAATAGCTACATATGGCCCATATGCATGCCACCGCTGAACGAAGACTGGACGGGACGCATGGGCATTGTCATGGGCTGGGGCACACTCAATTTCCTTGGTCCACACTCCAAGATACTCATGGAGGTGAGAGGACACCAACACCCAAAGATCTTCGTTCAAAATTGCTATCTCGATTTTACAACTTTTAGGTCAATTTGCCAGTGTGGAAGCAAGCGGATTGCCAGGCTGCCATTGTGAATCACATACCGGACACGGCCATGTGCGCTGGTTCTCCGGAAGGCGGCCAGGATAGCTGTCAGGGTGATAGCGGTGGTCCGTTGGTCGTACAGTTGCCCAATCAGCGCTGGGTCACCATTGGCATTGTCTCCTGGGGCTTGGCATGCGGCACACCGAACCGTCCAGGCGTGTATACGCGCGTGGACCGCTTTCTGGAGTGGATCGTTTCCAATGCAGACATTTAATATGCAGATATATTACCATATACATTTAATTTACTTGGCATTAGCTAACCAAATGCTTTGCTCTAAATACATACAGCTATTTAGACACTAATAAACAGGTTAACATAAATCATATCTAAAAAGTTTACATGAACGCAGTTTGTGTCCCCAAACGCCCAACCCAAGTGCTTAGCCTAAATTAGTCGATGCGACTATGTGCTGGCTGGCTTAGCTGAAACACTGGCTATCTTTTCAAGCGGCGCCGCAGATTCAGTTTTGCTATCTGTTTCTAATAGCTGCGGATCTGCAAAGGCAATCCTATAGACATCATCATAGTTGCTGGCAAAGTGCACTTCCAAGCCATCGGTAATGAAGCTAGGCAGCTCATCAAAGTCCTTCTTATTGTCAAAGGGCAGAATGAGACAGGTGACGCCGCTGCGACGAGCCTAAAATGCATAATATCGTAATATGAGTGTGATATTTTACAAAAATGGGTTTTAGATTGAACTTACAGCAATGGTTTTCTCTTTGATGCCGCCTACAGTCAAAACCTTGCCCATTAGGGAAACCTCGCCCGTCATTGCCACATCAGGACGCACTGGCTTGCCGGTGGCCAGTGAAACCAATGCAGTGATTATGGTAACACCAGCGCTGGGTCCATCTTTCGGTGTGGCGCCCTCAGGCACGTGCAGGTGAATGTGTCTGTAAAGGAAAATCAAAAAGTTAAAAACTAGTAATGGGACTATTAAGTTGTTACGTACAGCTAATATATTAAACTATAATTATATTTAAATGTTAAATTTAAATATATTGCGTATACGTAATCGGGCTTTAAGAGGTCAGCTAAAAGATTAGCTTTAAGCTACTTACTCTTCCTCTAGGAACTTGTTCTTTGCGTCATATGTGTGCAAAAAGTTTCGCGCCACAGTCAAAGCAATTTGGGCTGATTCCTTCATAACATCGCCCAGATTGCCCGTTAGGTGTAATGCTCCACTGCTCGCTTCGGGTTTCTCGGATCGAATGTGACGCCGGGATGTCTCAATGTACAACGATGATCCGCCCATGGCTGTCCAGGCCAAGCCCATGACCACACCGGCTGGTGTCGTTGCGTACATGCGATCCGAACTGAAGACTTGTTTGCCCAGGAACGTTGTTAGATTGTCGGCATTCACTGGGAACTCCTCGCCCTCCTTCTTGACCAGCCGGAAGGCGACCTTGCGTATGACCTTCTCAATGTGCTTCTGCAGATTACGCACACCAGACTCCCGACAATAGCTGCGTATGAGCATTTTTAGCGCATCCTCAGTTATGTTGACCTGTTTATCCGTCAGTCCGCAGTCCTTCATGGCCTGTGGTATCAGATACTGGCGCGCAATGGCCACCTTCTCTTCGGCAACATATCCAGACATTTCGATGAGTTCCATACGATCTCGCAGTGGTTCAGGTATGGTGTCTATCACATTTGCTGTGCAAATGAAGAGGACACGGGACAGATCAACGGGCACATCCAAATAATGGTCAAGAAAATTGGCATTTTGCTCGGGATCCAGCAACTCCAGCAGTGCAGAACTAGGATCACCCTGGTAACCTCTGTTCGATTAAGGGCGAAAATAGTTGTCTATTAGTATTTACAATCAATCACAATAATATCGTCATTACTCACTTTCCAATCTTATCGACCTCATCGATGAGCACTAGAGGGTTCTCGGTTTTGGTCTTTTTCAGGCACTGTATCAGTTTACCGGGCATGGCACCTACGTAGGTGCGGCGATGACCCTTGATCTCCGCCACATCCGTCATGCCGCCCACACTAAAGCGGAAATACTCGCGACTCAAGGCGTTCGCTATCGATTTTGCTATGCTCGTCTTGCCAACTCCAGGCGGCCCATGGAAACACAGAATTTTGCCTTGCGTCGTACCCTTCAGAGAACTAACAGCAATAAATTCCAAAATACGCTTTTTGATGTCTTCCATGCCATAATGATCGTTGTTTAGAATTTCGGTGGCTTTGTCGAGGCACAAGTTCTCGGGACTAATGACGCCCCAGGGCAATGAGGTGAGCCAGTCTAAATAATTTCGTGTAACACTAAAAAAAAATCCAAATAGTTAAGACTGGGTAAATTAATAATTAGAGATTGACGACTCACTTGAATTCGGAACTGTGACTTTCCAAGAAGTTCAGCTTGGTCAGTTCCTCGTCAATGACAGTTTTGATGTTCTCCGGCACTGTTTTGTCCTTGAGTTTGTCGCGATATTTCTCCCCGATGGCATCCTTGTCGTCCTTCTCAATGCCCAGCTCCTTTTTGATGACCTTCAGCTGCTCCTGCAGTATGTATTTGCGATGTTGCTGCTTGACCTTCTCCTCCACTTCGCGTCCAATTTTTTGCTGCAATCGCGACAACTCCAATTCTTTTTTAAGCAGCGCCAGTGCGAGCAATAAACGCTGAGGTATCTGTAGACAAAAAATTGGATAAGTTATTCGATATTGTATTCCACAGTCCACAGCTTACATCGTTTTCCTCGAGGATTTTCTGCAGCTCAGCTGGCTCACCCGATGAGAGTGAGGCGCCCAAGTCACACAAATATATGGGATTATCGACAACTCGCTGATTCTGATGCAGCATTTGTTGTAAGCTTTCTCTAGAATTAAAAGATTCACAATTCCTAGTAGGTAAAATGGATAATAGTATTTGTTGATAATCTAAGCAATTAGCATCAAATATATACCCAGATGCGATTCGCTTATCTTTAGATTGCTGCATACCTGTACAAAGGATTCATAGTAATGATATCGCGCAAGGTTTTAATTATCTCCTGCGTTAAAGCTTTGACTTCTTCGGTTTGTTTGTACGCCGACTGCTTTACATTCTCAACCTCTACAATCAGCACTGGCGGTGGAGCTGTGGACTCTTCAGCAGCATCAGCAGAGGCTTCAGAGGTGTCATTCTCCAGCGGTTTGGTTGGTGCAGCTGCTGGCTCTACGCGACCGCTGGCCAGTGGTGCCTCCAGCGTCTGAAGCTGGGCAACTTCCTCAGCGGTGGCCAGATCGCTCAGATTCTGCGTTTGTCGTCGGTGTGCGCGTCCTCGTGCTTTGCGTGTGCTTCTACTGACCGATTTGTCTGTTGTATTGTAAGTCGTTTGATCTTCTGATGGGATGCGTAATTTTATATTAAAGAGTGGATATTGCAAAGTTGTCATTTTCACTGGGTTGAGAGTTGAGAGACAACGCAATTGTCACAATAGTTGGGAAGTGTTCATATGTGTCGCTTACCTGATTTTGCCGGTGGCTGCACTTCCTCCAGTATTTGACCGGTGATTTTGATGCGTCGATGGGCGACGACAACCATGCGCAGCTTATCGCCCAAGTCTTGCAGCTCCTGTATCTGTGCAAAGCTGCCCACAGAATACACATCGTCTATATTGTGTATGATCTCCTCCTCGCCGTCTGATTTCTTGAGAAAGACGCCCACATACGGCTGATTTAGCTTCACTTTGCGCCGCAGCAGATCCATTATAATCGGATTGGAAACCTGCGAAAATAAACAAGAGTCAAAAAAAGGACAATTCTTTTGCAGCTGCGCACTCAACCTCGACTATCTTCATGAAACGGGGAAAGAGGGGATTCCGTCGCATCGCCAGCATTGGCACGTGGGGCCACACATCTGGAACGGCAACTGTTGCCGGCAGCTGCTCTCGATGATCCGACAACAGTGCGGGCTCGCCATCAGCATCATCGCTTTCGCCGCGCCTCCGGCTGGCGTAGAAGCGCTGTTGCTGCATCATTAAAGCGGCTCCATTGTATCGCAGAAGCCGCACCTCGTTGAAATATTCAACCAAGGAGCTTTGTGTATGGCGACTTCGTGCACATGCGGCCACTGTGGACAAGCCACGCAGCATGGAACGGACACGTATGGCACGTGTAATCATCTTGGAAATAATATAGATGCGCACTAGCGGACCAATTAAATGATAAACGGAAAACAAGCGCCGCAGCAAATAACTAAAAGTGTAAGTGAAATGATTATGTGATGGAGCTGGTGAAATGACAGCACCTCTTGGCAAAACTATCGACGTGTTATATCGATGAGCAATTATCAGGTTTGTAAGATTCCACATTGTCAGTTGCTTAAAATGTTTAAAAGAGGTTGTGTATTATTTGAAACAAAAAAATTGCCGCAGTAGTGTTACATATACTATTCTCTGAAATCACTACTTAATTGCACAGCAAGTACCAGTGAACATCATGTTCGCCATGCACGAAAATTTGCTTGAATCAAAGTAGTACACCTTTTATTTACCTCTTCACTATCGATAGATTTGATTTGTTACACATCACTACCACTTATCGAGCTATCGACCGGTCGCCAACGACACATCCATATATAAATCGAAAGTAAATAGAAAATATTTGCAATTTTTGTTTGTAATTTTTGTGTGACAAAATGGTATCGCGATTCGATCAACAAAAGACAAAGCACCAGCTCTTCCATGTGTCGCTCAGTCTGGCCACTATACTGATATGCATGACCTACATGCAGTATCGCCGCAATTGGGCGCATCTGGGCAGCTTCTGGGATTCACTGATCGTGCCAATTGTCTTCATTGGCGAACTGCTGAAAGTAATATTAGCCCGTTTCTTCGGTCGCATCGAGGATGGCGTGTTAACCGTCAAGCAACGTCAGAAAAAGGCTGCCTATTTTACGCCACGTGAACTGTTCGGCGGACTTACATTGCAATTTCTGTGCACGCTGCTCTATGCATTTATCTGCATCATTTTGGGTGCACCAGTCTTGGCTAACTACGAGCAGACATTTGTACTGTCCCTCCTGATGACACTGTTAACAGTTTCGCCCACAGTCTTCCTACTGGGCGGCGGTGGCGCATTGCAGGTCTGTTTCTGTGAGAAACCTGACTTTGTGACCAAGTGCGAGGACACGGCGCTCCATCTGTTCAAATACAATGCCCTGGGCGGCATTCTGGGCGCTTGGGCTGGCAGTGTGGTTGCCCCGCTGGACTGGGGCCGTGACTGGCAGGTGTATCCCATACCGAATGTGATTGGTGCACTGCTGGGCAGCGCTCTGGGCAACATCTATGCCTGCACACATGTCCTCTACGCGTGCGGACGTGTTTACATGAGCAAGAAACGTGCTTAAGTACAAGAATGTAATCAATATATTGATATCCTGCCACCAAATTGAAAATGTACGTTGCGCTGCCATCATATCCACATCCAATGAAGAAGCAAAGAATCGCATCGTCGTCTAGTCAACCCGCTTATGATTTACAGGCATTCACATTCATACATAAATACATATATATATAAATATATATATACACAAAAAGCAATTAACAATACTTTAATGTTACAAGTTTAAGCAATTAATTAGCATTAACAATTAATTCATTTTTAAATCAATCAACTAATAAACTAACAACTAACACTGCTATATCCTATCTTCATCTGTTCATCATGAAAGACACTAAAACCCGATACTTTCCAGAGCCTTAGACTCCTGTGGCATTTAGTTCTCGTCTGTATTTGTAGATTTACAAATTAAATCAAAGTTTACGTATACTCTTCGTATAATTTATATATAGATGGGTACAGGGTATCTTCTAGTGGCTATCTCCTTGGCTATATCATTAATTTTATGGAATACATTTGTAGATTGACAGTCAATTTATTCGCTAATTAGATCTGTGTAATCACATGCAAAAGACACAATATTTGGAACGTATGGAAGTTAATCTAAGCTCGGGCTGAAAGCACAAACGTCTCATCTTCGAGGAGACAGCGCTGACCAACATAATGCTCATTGGGTTCCCAAAAGTCAGCCACATCATCGTCGCCCAATGGCTCGCTGGCAGCTTCACTACCTTCATCTGCCGGCAGTTGAAATTCGTGCTGATTATGCGACCCATCTGCGGACAATCGGCGCCTTAGCGTAGCATCGCCAACTGGTGGACAGCTACCGGTCTCGTACAGATTGTATAGCTTTATAAAGTGCAGACCACTTGCTATTCGCTGCACACTATTCTTTTGCACCAGGGCGCTCCAGCTAATTGCGACGGTGGCATGTGGATCATATGTAGCAACGCTGGCATTGAACTCCTCCGTGCTCATGTTGGTGTTGAAGTAAGAGGTTTCCTCGTTGGTCAGAAAACTGTGCGGTTCCTGCAGCTGAGGCGTTTGCTGCTCCAGTTGCTGGGCATGATGGGCCGGCATAATCTCCAAGCGTGACAGACGCGTTTGCAGCAGCGTTTTCAGAGTGGGCAAATCGGGAAATTGTTGCACATCTTTTCCCTGCAAGCGACACTGAAAACTGCAGCATTTGCTCGATTTGAGGCAATGGTCGCCAGCTTGGCCAGCGCACACTTCCATGTTGTTCAGAACTGTATAAGATGAACAAAAATATAATTGCTCGAATTTCAAATTCTTATTCTGACACTTACTGTACAAATTGTTACGTTTCAATGAGTACTCCTTGGAGTACAAGGACATCGAATTAATGTACACCTCTGTCAACTGTGCAGCATTCACATTTCTCAGACTAACATCTAGACCCAGCTCCCGGCTGACTGCATTGCTGACTACACAGGTGGCCTCGGCCTGCATACAACTCTGCACCTGGACATGCCAAATGTGACGCACAAGACGGTATTTAATCTGTGCATTGACAGCACTCGGCAGCGCATAGTAAAACAGTAAGCGGAGTGTGAAGGGACCAGCGGTGTGCGGTGCCTGCAGCCACATGGATATTGTGTGTCCCTGTTGTGCATCCAGAGCAGCGTGTCCCGGTCGCTGCAACAGACGGCAAACTCGCTGACGTCTAATTTCCTTGTCCTTGACCAGCTTATCGTTCGAGAGATTTCGCAGAGCTGTAAGCAAGTGATATAAACCTTGAGTCACTATATAAAAATGAGATCCTTCACTTACAGCTCAGTATGGTCAGTGGCATTTCTGTGCCCTGTTGATCGAGAAGCGTCACGCAACGCGGATTGTCGCAGCCCAAGTAGATCTCCTCAATGGGCGCAATGCCCAAGTTACGCAGCGTTATGTGAACAGGTACAATTTCACCAGCCAGCAACTCGGGGGGCACAGGACTAAAGCTGACGCTTAGAGCAGGCACCTGCGGCACCAGCTTGATGCTCAGCCTACTGTCCAGCAGCGTTTGGGAGGATTGTTTGGCCATCGACGGCTTAATGCGTTGTGTCTCAAACTGCAAGAGACCCAGCAAACTTGCAGTTGGCTCCACTTTGGATGCCACGCGACACACTACGCCCAGAATGGATAGACGGCCGGTTAGTTTGGGAGTTAGCTTGAAATGGAGCAGCTGCTCGACCTGTTCGGCCAGCTCCAAGGTAGCCGGACAGGTGGTCTTTATGGCTGCACTAACAGCAGCCTTGCTAGCGCTGTCCGTGGACTGTTCGTATACACAGAGGTTGGAAAGCACCTCCTCATTTTCCATCGTTAGACGCCAGAGCAGATCAATCTCTGACAAGGTGATGGGACAACGAACACTATTAGATAGCGTCACGGCCAGTTCAATGGGCTCGCCCTGCACGGCTAGCGGGCATTCCGTAGCCGGCTGCTGTTTGGTGTACAAATATCGTGAGGGCTTGAACACAAATGGCTTATTGGATGCGGCTGTGATGACCAGCATTTCCTCCATCTTGTGCCAAATGGACTCATCCCTTGTCAAATTGGAGTTGATGTCTATATTGCTGGCTGGCACCTGTGGCGCTTGAACACTGGGTGGCTGCACCAGAGTCAGCACGCGCACCGACGATTGCACAACTTGAGGCAAAGCGTGAGGCAAGAGACCCAGCTCTGGACTGCGTTTCAGTAACTCCTGCAAACCAATATAAATATTAAGTTTGAGTGAATCATTAGGGAAAAGGGATAAACGACTCACATTCTGTGTCTGTATGTACTCCTTGAGAAAACTGCTCTGCTGCTGGGCACTCTGCAAGCTGCCTGGACGCAGTAGATGGGCAAAGGAGCGACTCGCGTCCTCAAGCTGCTTCAGCATATACGCCTGCTTGGCGACCGTATATTGAATGTGATCCTCGGCTAGGCTCCACTGCCGCTGCTGGAAAACCTGATACGCCTGCCGGTAGCAGCGATAGGCGTGCTTCCGTTGTCCCGCCCGCGAATAGCGATTGCCGGCGAGCACAATGTGAAACGCGTATTTGCGATGCATGGGCGGCTGGGTAACCAGAAAACAATATGCAGCCTGCTCGAGCAGCAGGGCCGAGCGCAGATCCGACTCCTCGCTGGTCATGCGTATCAGCTGCTTGGCCACATCGCCATACAGGCGCGCCGTCTTTAGGCACTCCATGCTCAACAGCGTGGCGCGAGTGGCAAATTGCTGCAGTCTATAAATTATAAATAATAATAAATATAAATAATAATAAGGTTAACCAATTCACTCACTTGCACACAGTCAAATAGCAGACAATGGCATCCTCCATGTAGTCATATGTCTTGCTATGCGCTGTGCCCAGCATAAACGCTGAGAGGGCAGCCATTTCCAAGGCGCCCGCATAATACTGCCAGGCGGAGTCTGCGTTGAAGTCACGCTTGGCCTGGTGATACGATTGAAACGCTAGATTATAGTGTCCAAACATAAAGTAGAGATCGCCCAGTTTGCGCGTCTGCAGCTCAGCAGATTCATTCGTATAGCTGCGAATAAATATTTTAATTTAATAAATACATATTTAATCTTTGACTCACATGACAGCATTTTGATTGTTGGCACCAGCACCGGGTTTGCTGGTGACGAACCAACGTTTTGTGGCGCTTAGCAGCGATTTGCTGACACCCTTCTTATTGGTAACGCCCTCGCTGAGCTTGACCACCAGATGCTCAATGTAGGGTATCAGAGCGCGTACCGCATAATCCTGTACAAAGTGCCGCAAATTATCTACATCGCGTGCAGCCAGGCAGCAGCCATGTGGTGCATCCACATCCAACTCGTTGGCCCAGACATTCGGATTGATTGTCTGAGAGGCAATGCTTTCACTGCTAATGCTAAACTTCGAATTGATCGCCTCGGTGGCGCTCTCTTGCATCGGACTGAGCGGATGCAACATGGTCAGATCGTTCTCCTGCGCCTGAGCCTGACTCTCCATTAGTTGCGACATTTGCATCGCTGGCATACTAATTACCGAGACTGCCTCTTGTGGGGATTTCGGTGCACTGAGCTCACTTGTTGTCATGGCATCGGCTTTAGGTTGTCGTTTAATGTACGTCTGCCAATAGTCCTGTATATCGCTGGCGCTATTCGGATCCGTTGAGTTAATCGACAACAAGAAGCACCTATTGTCCCCGAAAGTGGACTTGAGCAGCTCAAAGCCCTGCTGGGCCCGGGACAAATCCGCTTGGCTGGCCTCGTGCAGCACCACATAGCTGTTGAGCACCTCTGTGGGCTGGAACCATTTGGGCAGCTTCTGCGGCGTAATGCTCTGCATTTGCTGCACACGCTGCGTCAGCTTCTGGGCCGTCTCAACGATCTGCGTGTCGGCGCTGGACAATACCAGCAGACAGCTCAACAGATGGCGCGTAAACTCATGCTCCGCTGGAAACTGAACGGTCAAAAAGGTTTCGCGCCATTGCTCAAACCATGGCTCTGCTGTCGGCAACTCCAGATCGATGCCAGCTACAAAGACTTATCGATTTTATACATATTCACATAACTGACTTTCACACACTTACCAATTGTGGCCAGTCTGGTTTTTTCGTTGTGCGCATTGGTCACCGACTCGTTGAGCATTTTGCGTGCCAGCACAGTTTGTGGCGGACGCCAGTCTACGTCACAAAAATTGAGACGCAACCCGCGCACGGATACACTGGTCCCGGACACATCTCGAAAGTGAGCTGCGAAGCACAGGCAAATATTGGATATCAATAGATTGAAGTAGTTAATTAATAAACATTTCTACATTCTGGTAATAACAGCGACTGTTCGTTAAATTTTAAATCTGTTCGCGATTCATGTTAACTCCATCTGCTTGGTGGAGATGGTTTTCATCCCCATCAAGTGATTTTGTTTACTCACCGTCGTTGGGGAGTTTGGCAAATGGCTGCAGCAGCTCCACAAAGGACAAGTTGTTCCGATGGCATATCTCATCGGCCATGTTGCTGGTTATAACGCCGATGAGTGGCGAGAATATATTCTTGATTACATCACGTGCGTTATAATTTTGGCCCGTAAGATGTATCATAATTTTAGCTATTTATTTATTATTGCAACAAACGCCTCCCAAATCGGCCTATCGTCCGCGGTGTGACCGTTATCACTTTTATGGGTGTCTCGCAAAGTTATCGATTCAAATCTATCATGCAGGTCACACTGCCAATGAAATAACAATAAGACCGTTCAAATAAAGTGGTATTTAATTTGATGTAAATCAATTAGTTATTATATATTTGTATATATTTTCATTCTCAAATACAAATCTGCTCATGCAAAATATGAAACAATAACAATAACATAAAGGAAAGTAAAATAAGTAGTGCAAGTAAAAGTAAGCAAAAAATACGGCAGTATTTTTAATGCTGTCAGTTGCAGATCGTGTTGTATAGTAAAGACTGACCGTGTATTGGCAGCGGGAATTGGCGGGAAAGCGGCATATCAGCTGCTGTCATTAGTTGTTCACCGAATTTATTTGCTGCAACAATACGCTTCTAACAAAATTAATGTGAACAAGCACTAAAAATAACTTTTAAGCCAATTAATTGAAAAAATAAGTGCCTACACAGCTATTTCATTCGCTTGTACTAACTTTGCTAATAATTTGTGCAATTTCAACAAATCACGGAAAAAACAAGAAAGAGAAAGACAGAAAACGCGCGCCGCTTAGCATCATCTTTGTCCCGAAAAGTCGAAAAGGCCCTGCGCGTCATCAGTCAGCATCATGGCCAAGGTGCATATTACCAACGTTGTGGTGCTGGATAATCCGAGCAGTTTCTTCAATCCGTTTCAATTTGAATTGACGTTCGAATGCATTGAGGAGCTGAAAGAGGATCTCGAATGGAAAATGATTTATGTCGGCTCCGCAGAGTCCGAGGAGCATGATCAAGTGCTGGACACTATTTACGTTGGCCCCGTACCCGAGGGCCGTCACATATTTGTCTTCCAGGCCGATCCGCCAGATGTTAGCAAAATTCCCGAACCCGATGCAGTTGGTGTCACCATTGTTCTGCTTACGTGCTCGTATCGCGGCCAGGAATTCGTACGCGTTGGCTATTATGTGAACAACGATTATGCCGATCAGGAGATGCGCGAGAATCCACCGACGAAACCGCTCTTCGACAAACTGACGCGCAACATTCTGGCGAGCAAACCGCGCGTCACCCGTTTCAAAATCAACTGGGACGATGGACTTGGCAGCAGCAATGGCAATGGCCATGACAACAATGGACACGCCGACGCCCAAATGTTGCTCGACGATGGCCCATCAACGTCGTCGTCATCGACGGCTCACCACGATGCGGCCATGGATGACAACAGTCTGGCCATGCCCATCGAGAACGGTGTCAAGGCGCTCAACGAAAACTCAAATTCACTGGCCATGGAATGTTGAGACGGGCAGTCACAGGCAGGCAGGCAGGCAGGCGCCAGTGGCAGCGTCATCAGTTTAACTGCAACAACCACAGAACAAGCAACACCCGAAATACAAAATACACATGTTGTGGTACAGACTTGTGAGCCCTTCCCTACTTCTGCCGAAAATGCGCCGCTCCTCGACTGGTCCCATTAATTTAGTACTGTAATTTAAACCTCATCGCTGTTAATAAAATTAATTATCTCTAATCTCTTTTTAAATCTGTTTGTAATTGTTTGTTTTACGGCATTGTCTTTCTGTCTTCTAATTTATATATGTATTTATACATTCTTGATCAGCATCAGAAGTCGAGCAATATATATAGCCATATCTTGGCTAGTCTCTTAGTTTCAAAGCTATATTTTTGAGACTTCGAATTAATTCGTATTTTTACTGCAGGCAATCCATTCTATGCAGACGGACGGATCGAATCACTATATATTATGGAAGCAAAAGGAGCAATCGACTGTTGCGTTCTTATATGAAAACCCTTTTTTGTTTTCCAGATTATCAGAAATGCTTTCAGCAGTCGTACTCCATCAGCAACATCAAATTTCTATGACACAGCTTTCAAGAAACCAATCTGTGGCATTTTAAATTAATAATCAAGTTCAGATTTTAGCAGGTGAAATTCGTTCTCTATATAATTTTCAGCTAGAAGCAACTTTAATATTACTTAATAAAATATAATACATTTATTTGCATTTCAACTCAAAATTTAAACAAATATAAGTGAATTAAAATTCATTGTAATTAATTGCAATTTATTCAAACAATGACAGACACCAGAAAGCGCCGCAATTCTCCGCGCTGTGCTGGCGAGAAGAACAATTCCGGACTCAGGACGCGTCCAATGTATGGCAAAAGTGGAACCGCTGGCAGGTGCAGACTCTTATAACCTAATCTTTGCCCAACTAAATGAAATCCTTTGCCTAGCTCCAAGCTTGGTGGTCACGGGACTTCTGATAAGTATTACAGTGTTTTGGATAGCTCCCGCTATGATGCACAATTTGGCAAGGGGGCTGACCGGAAAATTCTTAAGATCCCAAGCACAGCAAAGAGAAAGAGAATTCGTTGCGATGTTGGACTTACCCGTCCCAATTCCAAGGAGTTGCTTGAATCGAAATGCTCCCCTGATTTTGGCATATATCTGAAGGCATTTGCACTGATCTACATACTGCCCGAGGAGGATTGGCTACCCGAAAATATTGGACGACTGCTGGCTGAGGGTGAAGAGCTATTTGATGCCGGCACTGAAGGACCGATGCTCGAGTCCAGCATTTACATCAAGCGCACCTTTACGTTTGGTGGTCACAACTTCACATTGGAATTGAAACCGCCCTGCAAACAACATCGATTTCCGCACATTATCAGCAATCTGAAGCCGGTGCTACAAAACTTCTTTCGCACCGCACATTATTGTATGTTTCTCCATAGAAGGTTTTATTTGCTCATCTGGCGACGGCGACAACTCTTCTTCATTATGGATGTGAAAAGGCGATTTGGCGATGATTTGAATAGTTTGCCGCATGAAGTTGAAATGCTGTCCTGCCTGCAGACGCTCGACAATGTTGTCTATTTGCTTGGTAATCTGAGTGACTGCAAGGATTGCGATGAGTTCGCTCTGCGTGAGCTGATCGTGAGTCGTCTGGTTGCTCCCGATGGACGCACCTTTCTGCGAAACAACAATCAAGTCTCCATGGACTACAGTTTCGTCAATAAGAATTATGCTTGTCTCAAGAGCAGTTTGCATCTCTCGCTGAATCCGGCGAACATGCTGCGCAATGGCAGCAGCTTGGTTGTGGGTGTGATCGGCATATTGGCATCCAACATCGAGCATCCTGCCTCGTGGAATACGAGCACATTGGATCGCATCATCTGCTTTGGGTTCGATCTGTATCGCAGTTGTTGGTGCGCCAATTTGCAGAATCGATTGCCCATTAACCTGGACACATTTCCCACACAGGTGCGTCTTGGCCAGTTTGTGGCCGAGATCAAACTGCTGCCTGAGATGTGGAACGGTGCATGGCATAGGAGTCGCACCTACCAGGTCAGACCTTTTCTTTTATCTATCTTCTACTTTTATATCTACTCCATTTCTCAGGGCATCGATTATTCAAGCAAGCTACACCAGGTGCTGAAGACATATGGCAACGCACTGTTCCAGATCAATAGTCAGATATACACACTTTGGTGCAGGGACGACTATTTCTATTTACTCGATCCGTATCGGCACTTTGTGATGACGACGAACCCCGCAACGACAGAGGATGGGATTACGAAATGCGCCAAATGGGCCACGGTGCGCATGTTTCCGGATTTGCCCAACATGCTCAGCGTGTTTCATCAATTACTCAGGGCGTCCAATCGTCATTCGACATATTATGTTCATGTGATCGCCATTAAGCATATAGCCAAGTGTCCGCCAGACTATGTCCTGAAGCCAATGCCACCGAATATTGATACTAATTTAAAGCCGCTAAATTCAACTATCAATTTTCCCCAGCATCTGAGCAACTCGGAGCAGCTGCTGGCCGAGGATAGCGACTATGAGCCGGATGTGGGCAGTGACCCGGATGACGCAACTGATGTGGATAGCTTTACGCTAATCGATAGTGACTTAAAGAACATTGAGGTGGAGGTGAAGGTTCTAAAATCTTCCCGAGCCAAGTATGACATACACAATGAATCTGTAAGTAGAAGAGTCCTGAAAGCTGAAAGCTGCTAATGATAAATACTTTTAACATCCGACAGTCGCCGCTGAGCAATCCTCTTTCGCTTAAGGCGACAAAAGCAACTCAAATCACAACTAAAGTTAAAGACTATGTACAGGAAAATAAGACCACCAAAAGATTGAACTGCTTGCGCAGGAAACATGGCACTGCTGATCCCAACAAAAATGGAGCTGCAGCTGCTAAGCGGAAAGCAGAACTCAAGTTAACCATCTCAACGGCAACTGCTTTGAATCCGACAATATCAACTACAAGACAACCACCTGGAAAAGAAAAGTTGTCCAATGTTGATGCTAAAATATGTGCCATGTATCAACCCCTGCCAATTGATCATCTTGGTGGCTTGGGCCAAAGTTCACGCTGCTCCGCAGGACAAACGGCTTGCAAAGTATCTCAGACGAGTTATCAATCGGCTCAACAAGCCGATGAGTCACTTGCGAAAGATCTACTGCCCGGGATGAAGTATCCCGTTTATAGCAGCATACCCAAGAATCTGGCCGTCGTTGGCTCCCAGAGCGGCACCGTGGAGAGTCTGAACCGTTTGCTGGATGTCGCCTTCAGGGTAAGCAACCGAGTACTCACCATAACGCCATGGGGCAACTATGTGGTCTTTCGTGTGCCTGGCCACAAGCAGGATTCGGCGAATCACAATTCGTTTTTCTTATTCGATGGCTGCACTTGCAACATTGATTGCTTCAGGCACTTGGATCTGAGCAAAGGCACCGAAGGTCTGCTGACCTTCCAGAGCCAATCGAAGGTGGTCTCCTTCATGATTGATTCCCGGGAGACGAGAGCCTTGACATTGCTGAGCAGTCGATTAAAGCAGCCCAGTCGCGCCACTTAAGAGCAGCACCTCCGATTTTAATATATTATATAGGTTAGACGGTATTCGGTTATTATAATAAAATGTATATTACAAATTTGAATATCTGTCAGCTATTTGATATATCAATCTTTAACCAAAATAAATATTTTAGAATATATCTCGGAAAGATCTCATCTCAATAATACAAATTGAATGAATATTAATTTTTTCGGTTTTTGTTTTTATTATGATTACGGCTAATTCGTATGAGTCGTTAAATTTAAACTTAATATGAAGAAATTTTTGCATGCGACGCATCTTACAGTAGCTAAACATCCAACTAGTGTGTAAATATATAGTGTTTGTATATTATTGAGTGTATATAGAAATATTTTAAATTTGTAATTCGTTTTCTCGTTATTTATATATATATATATATATTTTTATTTTTTTTTGCAGCGTAATGTGCGCTTTTGAGTTGGTTTTTCCTTTTCGCTTTTAATTAACTAGAGCAGAGAATTGGGGGGTTTTTCATAGCAAATGTTCCACAGGTCTGGGTACAAGTTGGGGCGTGGGGCGAAGGGATTAAAAGCGCACATGCTCCACGTCATAGCCGCGGTCTGCTATTTTACACATTTTTCAATATACATGTTTTATTTTTCTTCTTTATCGATTCTCAAATGTTTGCTTTAAGGCACTGAAGCTTTGAATTTTGTGCATTACAAAAAAGTAAGTACGTCTACCGGCTAAGAACTGGCTCCAAAATGCTTTGAAGTGTTTTCCAATGCGAACTACAAAATTATATGATGCGCTTCTTTTAAAAAACATTCTCATCGATTTCTAAGCAAATTTCGTTATATAAAAAATATCCCTGACTATTTTGTTTCATCCTTGCCTATATATATATATAGATATATTGCCTGAGGCCAATTCTATTACCTTTTTTGATTTTGTTTTTATGTGTTTTGTTTTCATGTTTTTTTGTTTGTTGTTGGGAGCGTGTTGCGGTTAAGCTCTTAAGATTGAAGCCTACTTAGTGACTAAATTAAATGTACAATTACGGCATTTAAATATGTTACAAAGGCAGCTTACAACTTAAAATTAAAATTAAATCTTAAGTTTGCAACATAGGAAATGCATCCAAACAGATATATAATAGATAATAGCATTGCCCCTAAACCTTAAAAGTGAACATGGTTTAATGTGAAATGAGGCGATCAACGCCGATCGACATGCAAACATACATTCTAAACTAAAGGGGGGCACACAGATCGGACATGAATATGTATGAGAGACACACGACATAGAATAATACCATAGAGTTTTGGGCTTTTGTTTTTCCATTTTTTGTGTTTTTTTTCTTGTTTTTTTTTTTGTTTTTTTTTTTTGTTTTTTGTTGAGTATATAGAGATAGTTGTTTTCGGTTAATTGTTGTAGGAGTTGTTGTTGTTTTTTGTTTTCTTTTTCACTTAACTTAACTAACTTAAACCATATTAACGGCACCATCAGCCTCAAATGTCGGTATGGATATAATATCGCTGCTACGTATGGCGGCTGTGGGTAACGCCAAAGCTGCTATTGCCTTATCCTTATCCTGCACAACGTCGTCATCCTCGCTGGAATCACTTGAATCCGAATCGCTGAAGCTGTGGTTTGTGTTCACCTGTTTTTGCTGCTGCTGTTGTTGTTGTTGTTGCTGTGTGTGCTTTAGGGCCGCCGGCACATCTGTATTGCTCTCCAGCGTTGAGTGTTGACTCGAGGGTGAACGACTGTATTCGGAGGTGTTCTCCTCATCGGATACGATGACCGCATTGCGCTTGTGTATGGCCATCTTTTGGGACAGCGGCGCCTTGTAGCTCCGTCTTGGACGCATTCCACGTCCAATTGGCAGCCGGCCAATGCTGCAAAAGAAACAGAGATTTAGTATGCCTTGAAACAGGGGCACTAACAATAAAAACTCACCTTCTTCTGCGCAGTGCATAATTGTAGTCGGTATCCTCACCCTCCTCATCGGACCAGCTGTCTTCGCCCAAATGCTCTTGAGAGGACTCCCCATTGGCATTGCTAGCAATGCCAGTTGTTGTTGTATTATGCTCTGTCAACTGTTGCCTCGTCTGCCTTCGGCTGTGTGTGCTGCTGCAGCGACTCAGGCAAGGACTGCTGTGGACCACAGCCGCATCACCCAGATCGGGACTGACCGTTGTGGTGTGTGGACTGTGTGCACCGTTTCCACCATTGCCACCGTTGCCATTCTCCGTGACCGTGGTTGCATTTGATTGTATGGACAGGCGATTCTCGTTGATAAATCCGATGACTTTGCGCCCCAAACGCTCGAGATTTTCGTTGTCGCTGTAGCAATCGGTGATGTCCAAGCGCTCGTTGCTGTTCATCACATCGTCAATGAGCTGATCCGGGCTGGAGCACGCGTCATGATAGGCCAGATCACTGTTGCTCATCGAGTTGCCGTTGGAGGGACTCGCGTCGATCACTGCCTCACTGCTGCTGCTGCCCTTAACCTGAGCCTGCGCCATGGCGGCGGCCAATTGTTGGACACGCTGCAGCTGCAATGGCAGCTGGCGATGATTGGATGGCGGCACATCGATCACCTGCTCGGCACTCGGACTAATGTCCGTTTCGCTGACATCCATGGCATCGGTCTGCGTCTGCTGCTCCACCAACTGCACCTTGCGATTCTCCGGCTCGCTCTGGTAGCGACGATCCCGTGTCGGACTGTATTTGGGCGGTGCGGCAAAGGAGCCGGAGCCATTGCGTCGATGACGCCAAGTCTTCTTGTTCTTGCTGGCCATGCTGCCGCCGCCAATGATCAGTGTGCTGCCCACAGCACAAAACGATTTTGGCTGGCAATTGCCATCCAGTTGCGCATACAAAGCACACTTCACGGGACTCTGTGCGAGGAATTAGAGAATGAAAGTGGACAGATAATAGAATGAAATTCATCCTAGTTTACCTCTGGCGTTGTTTCGGGATCCGGCGTCGTCGATTGCTGCTGCTGGATTTGCTGAGCTGGCGGCGCATTGAGTCGTCGGCGATAATGTTGCATTTTCCTGAGTGTGTTGCCCAAGCGTCGCGTTGGCTTGTAACCAGAACCAGGCAATTTACGTTCCCGCCTGTCCAGAATTATAGATTAGTAATGATTATTTTTCTTAGCCCACTATCCGCTGTAACTTACTCGGCAATTTCCTTCTCCTTTTCCTGCAGCTGGGTCATGCATTCGCTTAGCTCGAAGAACAATTGATTCGTCTTCTGCAGCTTGTCCTCGTACACCATGCGAATGTCCTGGGCATGTCGCCATTCGGCGGTGCGCCGCTTGATCAGATCCTGCTCGTACTTGTGCAGGCTGGTGCCGTTCTGTGTGATCTCCTTGAGATGACAGCGCACCTCCTCCTTCCACGACTTTTGCGTCTCGAAATATTGCTTCTCATTTTTGCGCAACAACTCCGGTCCCGCAATATCAAGATGACTGAGTATTTGACGGAACGAGGGTCGATTGCGCGGCTTGCTCTTCCAGCAGAGATTGACGAGCAGCTTAAATCCCTCCGGACAGGTGCTGGGCACCGGCAACTTGAGCCGATTGTTGCCCACACCCCAAATGATAGCCGATGAGTCGACATCCTTATAGGGTATCTCACACGTGATCATCTCCCAGAGCACAACGCCAAATGACCAAATGTCCACTTTCTCGGAGCATGGCTCATTGCGTATAACCTCGGGCGCCATCCAGGCGACAGTGCCCGCAAAGCTCATCTTAGTGCTAATCTCATTCCACTCGCGACTGGTGCCAAAGTCGCTAATCTTCACCACTTCGTTTGTACTAATCAGTATGCTAACAAAATGCAACAAAATAAAATATGTAAATTTTAATTTGTGTATTGTAGAAATTAATATACTCACTTGGGACTCTTTAGATCTCTGTGTATGATCTTGTGTGAGTGCAAATATTGCATACCCATTGCAATTTGTTTGGACCAGGATACCAAACGGGACGGCAACATGACCTGCTCCTCCTTCAATATATTCTGCAGCGGGCCATACGGGCAGAACTCCATGATAATGCAAAATACGGGCGATTGTGTGCAAACCCCTCTGCAGAAACGTATATCATATGTTAATCATCTGTGTATATAGTTGCTTTTAATAGTTTGCTCACTTGAATTTGATAATGTTGTCGTGATCCAGTTTGCGCAAGTGCTTGATATCCGTTTCCTTCAGTTCTCTCACCTTCTTGACAGCGACAATTTCGTTCTTGAGCTTGCCACTGAAGACCGCACCCTGAGCACCACTGGCCAACCATTCCAGGTTCGTAATCGATTCGAAGGGTATTTCCCAGTCTTCGCTGCCTCGCTGACTCTTCACCTCAATGACGCCCGCCTTGCCGATGAAGGACAACACGGGTTTCATGCAGCCCAATAGCCCGTACATCCAGCCAATTGGCTTGTCGGGATGCCCAAAGGCACTGGCCAAGCCACCGCTACCGGCATGCGGTGGCCAGCGTTGCTGGCACGTATTCTCCGCACTGCTGTCCGTGATCTCCGCATAGTTGTTGTTGTGGTGGTTGTGCTGCGGCACAGATGCATCGATATCCGATGATTTGAAGGGCAGATCTGTCGCAATTCCTAGATGCCCGAATTCATCCTGCAGACAGACCATACTACAAAACAGAAAAGAAATTTATAGTTAGACAAGAGATTTATTAATTATATTTATTATTATTATTATTGGCTATTTAATTACCAAACTCTCTGCTCAACTCCTTATTGTTATTTCCTGTATATTGAATACTACTCCATTAATTATCAGTTTTTGCTCAATTCGACATTTTATAAACTGTATTTAATACATTATATTCAGTGGCGAACAAATACTAGCACCACTACGACATTTTTACTTACGAATGCAAAACCATTAGATTTGCAATCTCTTGAAATGTTAATTATAATATATATATAATAATATTGTTTAGTATGCCCCCTATAACTTAAATGAAGTACTTTTTCTTTTTATCATTTGAAATTAAAAGTCCCTAAAAGCGGGAAAAAATTATAGCATCAGTGCGTAAATGGTAGAATTTAATTTATAACTTGGTGATCCAAAGAAACACTATAATTCTTAGAATATATTTATCTATAAATACACATGGGAAATAATCAATTACAGGGACTTGTATAATATTCAGCATAAGGAATGGAAACGGGAACAGTTTTCAAAACTCTGTTTACAGAAATAAGTCGCAATAAGAGCAACCATTCGTTGTATTCTAAATCAATTCCATATCATAATCACAACGTTTCGGGGGTTTTTTTATATTTACACATAATTGATAATGTTTCTCTCACACACACACACACACACTTGTATGTATTAACACATGTGTGTGAATGTATTTGGGGGGGAAAGTGAAGACTGATCACACTGCGATTTCTTTCAAAAAGCGACACCTATTCCAAAATGTGCATGTATGTGTGCACACACACAATGGTAACTTTCCTGCCAAGCTTGGAATTTGTGTATTTGTTTTTGTGTATTTTTTTTTTGCATGCGATAAGATAAGCAGCGTTCTCTAACACTGTGCGAACGAGCGAGAAAGAACATCACGAGTACTGAACGTCAGGTGCAAAAAAATTTAATACATTTATCACAACAAATACAATGGGCAAGGGGTAAGAACTCTGATGGGCTGTCAACCCGAAATGACGTGCGCGAACAGGCGCAATCACCTGTTGTTCACACACACTCACACACATGCGTACCCAATTATAGATTGTACACCTACACAAACACAAACACATATTATACACAGTGTTTTTTTTTGCAGATTTTTATTCCCAGCATTTGAATGTATAGGCATCTCCCTCGCACCCATGACGTTTATGGTTGCGATGTGTTCCTTTCACATATTAACGCCGCTGCCGTCGCTAATAGTGTCAAAAACCTTTTAATAACTTATGAAATTTAAACGCATTAAATAAATCAGTGCAGCAGCACGTTTTGACCTCTGTTGTTGCTGTTCGCTCTTTTGACTGGCGATGACGCGCAGTTCATAGAACGCGGAAATTTAGCTAAATTTGGGCTTCTTTTTTTGTTTTTTATTTTGCATAGCACAGCAAGTGCAACAAATAACTGTAATTTGGTAGCGTGAGTCAGTCAATTGGGCACCCCAAAAACTAAACTGCAGTGTTGGCAAAAGATCACGGTTTTATTATTATGTTTGCCAACATTTACATCCAAATAAAAATCTATCGCTAATCGATATCCTTTTTTCATTTACCTTTTCTCCTTTGTTATGATTATATCCGGAGGATCAGTTTTTTCGAAAATCGGTATGATATAAACCATTCTTGCTTCTTCTTTCGCGGCTAAATGTTTTGTTTGTTTTTCCAAGTGATTTTTATGCTGGCGCACTTGTGGTTTTTATTTTTTTTTATTGTTTACAAATTCATTCATTAATGCCAAGTTGCGCTGCTGCTGCATTAATGCAAATTTTTACACTCGCTTTTGACGTTTTTTACGCACTGTATAAGCGTCAACAACAACAGCAACAACTACAACAACAATTTCTGATTAAATAAAAAAAAACGTTCATTCGGTTCGTGCCAAGCACAGCCAGCCACCAAACCAACCAAAGCAAATAACAACAACAAATACGTTTTTGGCGTTTTTGTCGTCTGTGACAAACAAAAAAAAAAATGACGTCAAGGTAAGTTGGTAATATTTTTGTTTTTGTTGCTGCAGTCTTTTATTACAAGATCAAAAAGTAACACTTTCGATTTACGTGTGTCTTCGAAATGTAATTTAATTTAATGCTAAATTTCATCAATTTTTGCACCAAGTGTGGAAAAACTGCGACACTGCTGCACACACATATGGAGAGACACGCACCAATACAGACAAAAGTTAGCAACTGATTTGGCGATAAGCAGCGTTATTGTTGTCTGCACACACATTCACACACGCAGGCATTTGAAGGCAGGCTCACAGTTTTGATTGACACGCTCTCGCTCGCTCTCTCTTTCTCTCTTTCCAGCTGCCGACATACAACCAGCTGAAACGATTGATTTTCGCATACTAAATTGCGAGCATAGCCCCCAAAAACGAGCCACAGCTCGCAGCACATTATCAGCTCAGCTTTACTCTCTCTCTATCTCTCAGCTCTCTGTGTCTCTTTTGCTCGTTCATTGTTATCAAGTTTTGTTATTGTTAAGAGTGACCAACTATGAGAAGTGTTGTGCATTGGAGCAGCATGCGGCTGGCTTGCTCCGGCTGTGAAACAAGTTTTCAAAACACAGGTGTGTGCGTGTGTAAGTGTGTGTGTCTCATTGGTGTGTGTATGTGTGTATTGTATAGGCATTTCAGAAGGAAGTTTCTAATTGGAACGTTCAGACTTCTTAGCATTTGTGTTTGTTTTTGTTTGATTCATTTCACCACAAGTCGCATTTTGCACGTGTGCATATTTTTTGTTGAACAAGATAAAACTGTTATAGATATATACATACATATATATTTATATATGTATATAGTAATAAATATATATATTTCTATCTCTATCCTTATTGTATTTTATATTTATTGTTTTCAAATCTAAGATCTATAAGGGAATAAAATCTGATGCTTTCCAATATGAGGACCACTAACGATCATTCAAACTTAACTTCCTCAGTTCACCGTCTTTATTAAGAATCTTTAATTTAGACTCTAGTTTGGAGTTTAAATTTCCAGCTTGCTCATTGTTCCCTTGCCGACATGACCTTGATCAATAACTATTTTTAGTTAAAAGAGTTTAAATCAATAACTTACCTTCTGCGCAAATTATCGGTTGTATCCAGCGATAAGTTTGGACTGCTGCCATGATGTTTACGCCTGGTGTAGTTGTTGTGCAGTTGTTGTTGTTGCTGCTGCTGCTGGTGCCTAGAGGCGGCGACATTGACCAAATCATCGCGACTTTTGCTTAGACTGTCGCTAAATGGCTGCATTGTCCGTTTATTTTAGGTTTTTTGGGGGTTAAGGCTCTTAACACCCTACGACATGTTGTGTCAATTTTGAGTTGGGGCTGTTCGGGTTCGTTGGAAATTCAAAAATTAAATCAATAAGTAAAAAGTTCAACACACACGCAAAGCTTTTTATCAATGAACTAATTCAAAATCAATAAAACGACGTCAAACGCTCACTTGCAGGATGCTCTGCTTCACATATGTGTGTGTACGTATGTGTGCAAGTTCACATGTAAATATATATGCATGTGTGTGTATGCTAGCTTTAAGGGGGACGCGGACACTTCCAATACACTCACAAAAAAAAATTCATTCGATTTTAGAAAATTAGAAGTATCAATTTGTTTTACAAGTAATATTTTATTAATATGTATACAATTTTACGAGATGTATAATTTTAATTTTTTTAGTAAAATGCTTAATTCTAAAGTATACATGCAATAAGCCGTTTTTTTGATCATTTTAAAAATTTCTTAGAAATGTGCTTCTGAAGAATTTATTTAGTTTTTTTTATTGAAGCAGAATCTTGTGTTTTTGGAAATTTACTATCTCAATTTGGCGCCAAAAGTATGGAAGCTATTTAGATTATATGGCATAATTTTTTCTGAGTGTAGCACTGTCGTTGGCCCCCTCACGTTACGCTTGGCAGTTGAAGTCGAAAAGCGCAAAACGGCAAAAATTACAACACGATGGCGGCGACCCACGCAAACATCAACGCAGGCAAGGAGAGCGACAGCGACAGAGATACACATAGAGAGAGAGAGGTAGCAAGGGAGAGAATAGAAGAGAGTGTAAAGCTTAAAGCCACCGCGGAAGCGCGTGATAAAACACAACAAGAAGAAGCAGAAGTATAAGACGCGTCGGCGTCGGCGACATGCTATCAAATAAAATTCAAGTGCACCTCCAACACTTGTCACACACTCTCGCACACATATACATACATACTCACATATCTACAACTGTATTTAAAAATGTACATAAAAATAAATGTTAACAGTTTTGCACATTTCACTTTCGAATGCAGCGCTGCTTTTTTTGTATACCCTTAAAAGGCAAATTGCACAAAAGAACAAACATACACACACACACATAAATATAGATGTATTTGTATTTGTATTTCACTTCTGCTTTGCCTTTTGCTTTGGTGCTGTGCTTTTTAACTTGGCTAGAACATAACAACAATAAGCAGCTACAACGAAATTTTTTTGTTACACACACATGCTCATAATCTCACATACACGCACACACAGAAACCTTACAGCGCAGCTTATACTTTTGTGCTGTTGCTGCTGCTTCTTCTTCTTCATCAAGTTTGCTTTGCTTTGAAGAAAATCAATAAATTTTTATTTGCACTTTCCAACGTAGTTTTGAACTAATTTTCATATTGTTTTGCACACGAATTTCACTTCACATGCATTCACTTACATTTCTTGTATATTTTGTGATAATTTCTCATAAGTTTTTAAGCGAATAATTGTACAATAAATACAAAGACACTGGTTGGCCTTTAGATAACGTTCCGACCAACCAACCAACCGTCCGCACCAAAGGTAGATACAAATCAACTAACCAACAAACCCAACCAACAAAAAAAAGAAGAAAAACTGGCGCACGCTCAGCCTGACTGCCGACTGCCTGGTCGAGAGCATCAGAAATTGGTATGTGTACCAATAAAAACAACAACAGCATCTACTACAACCAAGCGGGCCAATTTCCTCCCTCAAAACCAGTTTGGAGCGCAGGTTAAACTGCGCATGTGCCCAAGAGTGTCGATGTATGTGTGTGTGAGAGAGAGGGAGAGCGAGCGAGCGAGGCATTCCATGGCCAGTTAGCGTCGGCGTCGGCAGCAGCTTCGCAGCCACCACCAACATTTGCAAGCCCTCTTGTTATTGCTTGACTGAAGCTTTTGGCTGACAGTTAAAGCCGGAGTTAAGCACGATCACAAAACTCTTTTTAAGCTCGCGAAAGCTTATGGAGCGCTGACTATTGGTGTTGAACGTGCATCCTTTTTGTAATTATGTAAATAAAGCTTATGAGCGAGTAAAATTCTGCTCATAACATGTGATGCAGATTTCGAAGTTAAAATCAGACGTAAATAAGAAGCATTAAATGTTGATTTATTTTAATATTAAATTTAATCGTATAATCTCTAAATATAAAGCTTAACTCATCCGCCTATACCTCATCATAAAACCATAAGAATCGACTTTTATGTTGTCCAAATCAGAGTTTACTTTTCTTAAAATACAGCAGAAGTTGCAGATTTATATTGAAAATCTTTGGTTAATCGTAAAATTTATTGAGAGTATGTCCATTCAGAAAAGTTATCAGAAACATTCAAGAAAATTTTTTTATAAATTTAACATGTTTAAAAAGACTTCCCATTTAAATTGCGAGATTAGATTTCGCCGTTTAGTTTTTTTTAAATGACTTGTGGCTGGCTGATAAGCGGCGACAACAAGTTGTGTTCAGCAAGACTTGTTTGCTGCTTGCCAGTTTAGTGTCACGTTATGAGAACAGAAATACAGACAGACAGGCGATAAAAATGCATCAGGTAGAATAATTTCTATGTAAACAAAGGTGAGTCAACACCAAGAAAACTATTCCCGACCCGAATCCGAACAGCAACTCTGATCTCGACTCACTTGTTGTACCATCTCTGACTCACCTTTCCAGTCTTTCACTCTTTTCACATTGTTAGAGGCCCTTTTTTAAGCCTGTTGCCCGTTTTCTTGTTTGTTCACTAACAGCAACAACAACAACAACAGCAACAACTCCAAGAAGAGGTCCAGTAAATTAATATGCTGCATGCGTGTTTTCTTTTGGTCCATTGCGCATGACTCAATAGCCAAGTATTTGTTGTAGACGGACAGGGTCCAATATCGACATCGATTCCCAAACAAAGAAAAGCAACAACTACAACAATAATAAGGATTTCTTTTGAAGTCGAGTGCAGGTAAACGCGTCGACAGTTGGAACATAGAAAAAACCAGTTGTGTTTCAAATAGGGTGGATTTTTGTGCAGTGGAACTTGTTGCTGCCTCATGATCTCTTATGATTTATGACATATTTACCTGTGGGCGTTTTAACAATTGGACAATTGCTACATATATTTGAAAAAATATTTGATTAAGATGGGAATGGAAATTTTCTACAGCATTGAAGTGAAAATCACGAGACTCCGACATCCGACAATTAAAGCGCTTTGTTGCCCACCACAGAATTATAATTATAGAATCGAATTATCGACTGAATAAACAAGATGTGTGTTTTTTTTTTTGACGAATCAGAATGTTTATTTTCAACTTAATTACAGTAATAGTTTAATAGCTTAAATAAATCAACGTGGCTTTGCACGAAGTATCTTCTTGCTAATCATCTAAACGTAACTGTATCTAAAAATATGCCTCGTAGTGTAGCATTTGTAATGTTAAGTATATTTTAAATACCAATGATAATAAAAATGAATGTTCTGCGGGTGATCAAATGTGACATGCTTTTAATGTACATTCGCTTAACAGTTCTGTTAATGCACTGTTTGCCTAACAGTCGACATATCTGTAAGCGATTTGCGCTTGGCACAGTTGGTATTAAAATGAGTTCGATTTCGATTTGAATCAAGTCAAGAAATATAAATGAGATTTTTTTTTTTATAAGTACGCAATCCGTTTGTCACCCTTAGCAAAGTAAAATCATGAAATGGAGGATGCTCTTATGAGAAGTACTTAAATGTGTAAAGTCTTCAGACCAAAAGATCAATTGGGTGAAGACATGAAAATATAGCGAGGCAAACAGATAGACAAAGTGAGAGATAGAGAGGGAGATTAGAGAGTGAGAGAGGAAGATAGTGATCTACTCCCCCTGCTGGCATTCAAAATGAGTTAGAATTGATTACTTTTCTTGAAATGAATGAATAAATAAACTTTTTTGTTTTTGGTTTTTGTTCTTTGTTTCATATTACCGGATTGGGATGGGGAGGGGCTCTCTCGCTTGGGCTCAGTAGAGTTTTAGGAATATCGTTGATATAAGGGTAGCTACGATTAGGCATTTCACAGTTAGAAGTAATGGCTGGGTACAAATCGAATCTATAAAACAGTAGTCACAAAATATACATATTTATACATTAATATTATAGGCATTGTTTCTACCAAATAAATACCGTTTGGACACAATTGAGTTGCATTCAAAGAAAATATACAAAAAAGAAAAGTATAAAACTCAATTGTGACCAGACGAAATGTTTATCATAACTTATATATTTAATGTTCACAGAAATGTTTGTTGCTTTAACGCACTTCAACGGCGACTTATAATTATAATAAAAATACAGGGTGCTTTTGTTCATTCATAATCCAGATTTAAATGTTAACTGAATTGTTCTTCGCGGAACTGAATACTTTCGATTTGCAACACCCAATCAATATATATATATATATATATATATATATATACATATATTGTCCATCTCACACTACAATTTCTTGGTGGTTGTTTAATTGGCTCAGTTTCTGGGAGGAGGGGAAGATTTGTAGAATGTCTAGCATGAGAATATATATATATTATATATATATATATATATACATGTATAGCAACAGATACTCAAGCACTGATTTAACAGTTTTTCATATTTTTCTGTCTAATTGACCATATTTCATGTTAATAACTTTTAAGCAACATTAATTTTTTTTCAATTTCTGAGCGAATGCTGTAATTATTTTTTTTTTTTTTAACTATTTGGGATTTTTGCTTTTGATATTACACAGTTTTTAAATCACAACATTCCTAACCATCCAAGTTTTAGATATATATATGTACAGTTGTTTCAGGTTCACATTTGATAAGGAATATGTGTGTGTGTGTGTGTGTGTTTTACCCTGTAGGCTTTTCTATTCGCTCACGCCTGGAGCACCCTATATATATATATATTTGTTTTACATATATAGATCTTTCTCAGGTACGCGCGGCATTTCTCTCTAGTTAACATTCCGAAGTTGTGACATTTCTCTCAAAAGGAACTTCCAACGGTACATATGGAATATGCATAGTGTGTATGAGTGTGTGTGAGTGTGTGTGTTCAATTAGAAACCCAAGGAATTAGTTTGTTGTTTATTTTCATGAGGTTCGCTCGCCTCAGTTGTCTCAGCAGCAGCAGCAGCAGCCGCTGCATTCTCCATAATCAAATCTTTAGCAACATTATCAACATCATCTTCATCCTCATCATCGTCATCATCACTGGAATCCCCAAAATTGAGCATGGTTAGCGCCTGGAAATCGTTGAGGGCCTGCTCAAAGAGATCTATGGAATGCTGATTGGTCTCGATCACCTGCTGGGTGGTGTCCAGCAAATCCTCCGTTGCGCTGAGCATCAGATCCTGTATGGAATTGGAGTGCGAGTTTGTGGCAAGCGAACCACCAACAACAATTCCCATCTGCTGCTGCTGTTGCATCTGCTTGTCAGCTGCAGCCGCTGCTGCTGCTGATGATGATGCCTGACTTGGATTGGAGGATTGTGGATTTGTGTAGATTAGCTCACCACTTAAGTCACTGGCGCTGTCACTGCTAATATTGCTGGCCGCCAAACCTCGTGTCAATTCATCCGCTTGCGCCAGCGTCGAGCCAATTATATCGCTAGCTATCCGAATGGCAGCATCCCGTGCCGCAATTGTCGATATAAAGTTGGTGGTAATGGGACTACCACCACCACTAGCACCACCTAAGGAGGCGGCTGCATTGGGTGTCGGATTGCTGGGACGGGTGAAGACGGTGTCACTGGTCACCTGATTGCCCTCGATGCGCAGACCGGCAACGCCCTTCTTGGGTATCGTGGCCAGATCCCGTTTGACCCGGCGACAACGTGTGGGTTCATTTTGACGCTGCTGGATGAGCTGCTCCAGATCCACAATGTACACGTAGCCGGCGACAAGTATGGTGCAGGATTTGTCGCCCTTCTTGAAGGCCTCCTCAATGTCCTGGCTGGTGCGATCGTCATATTGCCACCAACCTGTATATCAACTAGTTAGCAAAGTATTTTTTTTTCTTGGGATTCATTTTAGGAATGGGAATGATTGAAAGTGGCGGGGGAATGGGATTAAGTCTCGTGTGTTTTATTTGCGTCTCAGTCCCGCGATGCCATTAATATTTAGCGGCGGATCCGAGCACTTGCGTCTTAAGATCTTGCGGCATTTTGTGGGCTGGCCGCGCAGCTTTTGCGTCATTTGCAGCAGATCAATGACGTACAAATTGCCACAGATCTGCTGCGTTAATTCTGATGAATCACTGCTCCTTGGCTTCGTCTGGATTGGATTCTCCTTCTGCGTCTCGTTGATGGATGCTTTAAAGGCCATCTCAATGGTGTCGCTTGTGCGCAAATCGTATTCCCACCAGCCTCCTAGTTAGTTTGTGTTTGGCGCAGGATTGGAGTGAAGCTGGCAACTGCCACCAAATAATAATATTAAATACATACCATTGCGTCCCTCGTAGTACCACTGATAGCCATCCTCCGTGGCACGTGTCGCACAAATGTCATCGATGCCATTCACCAGCTGCGGATTGTCCAGAAATGCGGCGGGAATCTCACGACGACACATCGCACAACGACGATTTTTATACGCAACGCCCTGTGCAATAAATAATTGTTATTAGAAATGTTTACTAGTTTTTGCAAAATTTATGGCAATCAAAACTTGTTCTAGGTTGCAACTAGTCGTCTACCTTGCATTTTACATAAACTGTGTACATTGTCAATTATTCAGTTTAAACTGGCGACTAATCTGTATTTTAAGGCAAACAACTTTTTGCGGAAGGTAATTCACATTGAAAATTGATTTAAAAATAATAAGATTTTTAGCGCACCTTTAAGGGTTAAGTAGAGTGCGCAGTCTAAGCAGACTGCGCAGCATAAGGGTTCAAAGGGAGCGTGCTGCCTAAGGGTTAAGCAGAGAGCGCTGCATTAAAGAGAGCGCACAGGCGAAGGGTTAAACAGAGTGGGCGGGCTAAGGGTTAAAAAAGAGCGCACAGCCTAAGGGTTAAGCAGGGCGGCGCGGCCGTGAACTGCTGTGTGCGTGAGGCTCGTTGGGCGCACGCGTCACCCACTCGCTGACTGAAAATTTCATCGGCGAGCGACGCGAGTTGAATGCGCAAGTGAATTGCAAACGCTTCCGCAATGTTTTTATGTATTTTTTTTTTTTTGAGACTTACCTTGACGCACAAGAAACAGAAAATGTGGCCGCATGGAAGCCGAGCGGGATGTATGCAAGTCTGCAGGCAAATGGGGCACTCCAAAGTGGCGGCGCTCTCAGCGGTATTCGCCGTCGCAGCTACAAAAAAAAAAAGTATTACAAGTTTTGATAATTTTTTCAGTGTTTCCAGTTACCCGTTTCAATTGTGTCACTTTTGAGTATTTCAGCTGCGGCAGCACTGCTGGGTGTCTTATTCGACGTTGTTGTTGCAGCGCGTGCCGCAGCCGCTGCCGCTGAGGTCGATGGCAGAACGCAGAGATCGATTGTTGTTGTAGTTGCTGTTGGACGCAAAATGCCAACAAATTGCAAGTCGTCGTCGTCGTCTTCCTTATCGTCGCTGTCGTCCAGATTGACAATTGTGTTCATGCTTGCATTTTGCTCTGAATCGTTGCTGCTTGTTGAACGCTGTTGCGACATCGTGTTTTTCTTTGTGGTTTTGTTGCACACACAATCTCGACAAACTGCCGTTTGCACAATTTGACTAAATAAAAATGTTTCGTCGTTTGCTGCTCTTCTTCTTTGCAACTACAGCTGTGGTCACCCAAAAAATGTTAACATGCGCGCAAATGTTATAAGCAGCGCGCACTTTTTTGTGTTTTAAAATAACTAGTTTCGAAGAAAATTACAAATTGTTCTTGTATTTTTTAATGAGCTGGCCAACTTTTTAATGGAAAAATAATTATAAATTGCTTGAGCTTGAGCGAAAAGCTACGAATGACACTCGAACTTGAATAAAAACACCTGCTAACGCAAAAACAGTGCTCTGATAAAACAGCTGTCTCTGTTATTGTCACTTGTTACTGGATAATGGGCAACGCTGTTCATATGTTATCGTTAAGCGATAAACCTCGTTCTGCACAATGAGCGCGCAATTTGAATTTAGAATGAAATGATGCACATCACAATTAAACAGTGATTATTAAATATACATATATTTATGAGTTATGCAGGTGTGCTGTTTTCGCGTTTATTTCCACTTTAATGCATGAGCACTTTTGCAATTGAACTGTTGCCCCATTAAATTCAACCAAAGGCCAATTAAAATTACGCGCGTCATTACATGCAACACCTTTTTACACACTGCCCACAATCTGGCTGCTGTTTGATTGGGAGGAGAGCCTCACCAACATAACTTCATAAAAATTGACAGCCCTTACAGTCGCCAACAATATAATAAAACCAAAAAAAAGTAACTTCAACATTCGTCAGTTGGCATCACGCACATTTTAATATGCAGTCAGCATGCTGTAAAAAAATAAAAAAAAGAGTACTACAACAGCAGCCGCAGCCGCAGCCGCCTCCGAAGTTGAACTCATTACATGAAAATCAATTTTTGGTTTATTTTTGTGCGACGCATGGACAGCTCTGTCCTGCTCTCCACAATTGCATGTCATTTTTTGTCAATTACACAACACATACACACGCACACACACACACACACACATATGGTCAATTGCCTAATTGCGCAGACAAACGCGTCGAAGTCAACAACTGCCGACGAGTTTTGTAAATTACTCTCCATGCATGTTGTTGTTGTTGTTTCAGCCTTTTGGGGCTGTTTAATGCACGTGCCTCACTCGCTGCTGCTGCCATTTAAAAATGTGCTGCACACAAAAAAAGAAAGGAGAAGTTAAGCACTACGTGCACCGATTTTACTCCTGTTTCTGTTTAATATGCAACACAAGTTTTTCTACATTTCCCCAACTCACCTTGTGCCATTTTTTGTAATTGTTCTATGCGCTTTTGAAGCATTTGAATTGAATTTTCATGCGACAAACAACAAGCTCAAAAATCAAAACGCTAACCAAAAAGCGAAACCATGAAAATAACTCGGCTCCGTCCCAATGTAATTACCACAATGGGGAAAACCGATTATGGCCTTTAAGATTATTATTATTATTGTTAACACACACAAAGTACGCCATAAGCGTAAAAATATTACCACAGTTTTTTTATGCGCACTTTTTTTTACCCCAAAAAAGTCACAGTTATCCTTGTCTACTTGCCACCCATTGCACCCTTATTCGCAGCGTGCTTTCGCTCTGCTTCTTCTTCTTCTTTGTAATAAGCTACTTTTGCATTGCTCTTTATTTTATCATTTGACTTTCACTTCTTGCCTGTCGCCCGTCCACATTTTATTATCGTTTCTTTTTTGCCGTTGTCGCCTTTTCGCTGCTTCTTGCAAATCCCTTTAATCAACGGAAATTGGCTGTTCACATGTGGATAAGCCTTGGGCTTATTATGAAATGTTTTGCGGCGCGCTAAGCTAAGCTCTAATAAATTTACGAGCAACCAGGCCACAATTTGCACAATTCCCTATTAAAATGTTGATTTTATAGTATGTATAATTTTTTTGAGGCCTTCAATAATAATCAGCGTTTCAAGTTTAAGCCATCTTTGCGTAATATCTTTGTCGAAAAGTAATCGATTTGTATCGTTATCGACCTATTATCTATGCTGTAAAGTGTGTAAATAAACAGGAATTTCGATCTTAAAGCAAGTTGTGATATTATCAAAAGTACATTCACTTCTTCGTAAATCCATTATATTATAAATGCTACCTAAGAAAAATACACCCTTTATTTCAGATCGCAACTACTTACACTTGTATCGTTCGGAACTGAAGAAAGCATTAGTTTAGTCTTGAATTAAGTTGCGATATACTTAAACAAATTAGAGACAGTTGTTTTTCTCTTTCACAGTTTAGAATATGCCATTTAATTTATGTCAGGTAATAGCTATCTCAAGTTTATACTTAATATTAAACAAGTTTAGACTTAAACACCGTTATCTCTGTCAACTGCTTACATACAAGAATTGAGCGACAATTTTAACGTAATCTAAACCGTTTCAATTTGTGCGGCTGTCTGTTGCTCCAAGCCAAAAATCTGGCTGACAAACCATCAAGTCAACTCTCAACTGTTCGGCTTCCATTTCCCATTTCCCATTCCTATTTCCATTCCCAATTCACATTTTTCTCACCTTTCCCCACCCACCCACTTGCCACTTGCCACTTGACATGCTATACTCAGCGGGAGGGGGCGGTGGGCTTTTTCTGTTGCTGGGGCGTGTCCTTTAAGCCTCAAGCCTCAGCTGCTTGTCACTTGCATATTGATTTTAAAGATTTACATCAGGGCAGCAGAAAGCCAAGCAAACGAAGCAAGCTAAGCAGGCAACAACAGGTGACAGCGAACCCAAGTCCCGTAAGTAGGCTACAGTTTTTATACCCTGCAGTCGTAATTTTTAGGGTTGTTAAGATTAGGTACAGTCGTTAGATACTAGCAAATAATAATATTTCATATATTTTATTTTATTTAGTTAATATATTCATATTGTACATTTATATACCCAATATTATTTTTACAATAGACCATTTTTGTATATAAAATATTATTACAAGTTGTCAAAAAGTTTAGGTATTGTTTTTAATTATATAAATATTATTTAACGTTGTTAAGAACTTTGAAGAATATTTTATAAATCTTATTTTTCTAACATTTTTACTCGCTTACCATAAAGATTTAAATGCATTTCTATCTTATATAACAAAGAGCCTATATATATATATAATATATATTAATAAATATAGTATGTAGGGTATTTTAGTAGTTGAGCAAAGTACATTTCTTCAAATTTCTTCGCCCCATTTGTGGTTGTCCTTCTGGGAAACGTTTCGATTTGTGATTTTTATCGCGTTGAATTTGATTTTATGTTTGTTGTTGCAATTTGCTGTCAGCAATTGAAAAGCAATTGAAATCGATATGCCAAATAACTGTTAACAGACCAACTGAAAACGGCGAGGGGGCGTGGTGGGGGTTGGGGCAGAAATGCGGTTCGCTTTTCTTTTCGTCTCGCTCGCACAGCTAATTAAAAGTTAAAACATTAAAAAACAGTTGCTGAAATGTAAAACGCTTATCTGTAGACTCATAAAAACATACGATTAACAGCGGGTGATGAAGGGGGCGCGGTGGGGGTAGTGGTCAACTAAATCAAAGCTCTTCACGTTGACCTGGCCAAGTGTGCGCAAGTGTTGGGTTAATGCAACGTCTTAAGGGCTACTTTGAATGTGAATGGAAACTTGCAGACCGACAAAGCTTATCACAGCTATGACCAAGGAGAAAAAGGGACTATTTTTTAGGGGGTGGTGGATGGTTGGATGGTGGTGACAAAAACCACACGCCGCTTGGCTGCCTTTTGTGCGTTTACTGCTTGCCGCTTGTCCTTTTGCCTTTTGTCCATAATCTTTGGCATTTTATCGGCGCCCATCTGTTGATGTCTTTATTAAAAACAGAAAAAAAAGCGAAGAAGTCGCACAAAAAATGCAATTTTTAGCCCCATTTTTTGTGGGTTTTATTGCCAGACAGGCCACTGGCAACAAGGCAGCAACAACCTAAGCATTTTATTAGCAGCCAACTTTTGAACTTGAAGTTGTCTAGTTGTCTACTTGTCTACTTGTCTATTTGTTGTTGTTGTCCTCAGCAGGCGCTTCACATAATTAAATAAAGCGTTAAAATTAAAAATAAAGATTTTCCACAACGAAAGGTTTTCTTTTTTCGGGCGGAAATATGTTTGTCTGGAGCGCAGCGCATCATTTGCACCGAGCACCGAGCACAGAGCAACCGTGCGATAAGCTCGACAAAGAGACAACATTCTTCTGCACTCCCTGCTCTAAAAAAGCAACCCTGTTCCGTTGTTGTTGTTGTTGGAGTTGTTGTTGTTGTTGTAGTTTGCTTCGTTGTTAATTCGTTTTCTTATTCTTTTAAAGTGCCAAGTGTGCAGATAAGGCGGAAAATGTTGCGACATTTTCCGCCTGGTAATTGTCCTGCAGGATGCACGGTGTCCAAGTTTATTGCCTAACGACCGCGGCACGCTCCCATCCATCCCTCCATCCCTCCATCCACCCATCCATCCATGCAGCCAGTGTGGTCTTTTTATATTTTAATTAAAAAATCAAGAATGACACACTCAACGGCATGAAGAAGAGGAGTGGATGGACGGGAGTGTCAGGGGATGTTGAGGATCTAGTTCAGTTATTAGCGTTATGAAATCAAAAAGATTTCTTTGTTGTTTATGTCGGCCCATTGACACATTTAAGCAGCATAAAGCATTTAACAGGTTATAAAATGGAATAAGAGCAAGTGACTCGAGTTTTTGGGCGAGTAAAGATCTAAAAATGAATCAAGTAGAATCTAAAAGAGGCATATTTCAAGTGGAGTTGTGTGCGATAGGGAGATGTGCGGAATTCAGGCAGCAATAAAACCCAATAAGATGGGTCCCGGGCCACAGGCACATAGCGGGGAACGAAGCGGCTGACGGGCAAGCAAGAATGGGGGCAGAGAGACCCCTGACAGGACCAGAAACGAAGAAAGACAGAGGCAAAAACGGAGCTGGGCAGAGGCACCAGGACTCCGACAAGCCAGAAGTCTTTTAGCTGGCTAAAATCAAAAACGATTTAAGCAAGTAATGTCCATGGAGAAGAACAGGCTCAGGATACTCACCGGTCTATTGATAGGACACTGTAGACTGAGAGGTCACCTAACCAAATTAGGTATTTATAGTTGCGATGTATGCAGGTTTTGTGGAAGCGAGGAGGAATCCTCAATGCACATCCTAACAGAATGCGCCGCCTTAATTAGGAAAAGATGCAGCATCCTAGGGAAGTCCAAGGACTTGCGAACCCTCAACCCAACAAAGAGGAGCTGCGGTTGATGGAGGAGCTGTAGGCTCAGAAGGGGGCACAATAGACCTTAAAGGTCGCAGAGCTGTTTCCCCAGTTATAGTAATATAATAATTTAAAATACCTGAAACTTGTAATATTGAGAGATGATACGAAATGTATAATAAATATACCATAAATAAATTATAAATTAATCTTTGGTTTTTCAGATTGATTGGAAATATTTCAGTATTTGTAATACAACTGAATATAGAAACAAATATGAAACAATAATGCAAAAAAGTTAATTTATGTAAATATTAAATCTAATAAAAGATTTTCTGGATTGGCATTACGGAAAGTTTTACTGAGCAATAAATAAAGTAATAACATGATAATAAGCTGCGAAAGATCAAGAAAAGATATCAAAAATATGCACATAAAACAGTAAAAAATATATTTTCAGACTTTTCAGTTTGGTTTTATCAATGTTAGTTAACTAATTAAATGCTATTTTCGCCTGGTATATATTATGATTACATGGATAGAATGGTCTTCTTAATGATGTCAATGCTCTCGAGCATCTGCGTCTCGCTGATGACCAGAGGCGGAGCGAAGCGAATGATGTCGCCATGGGTGGGCTTGGCCAGGAGTCCATTATCCTTGAGCTTCACGCAAACATCCCAGGCATCGAATTCTAAGCAAATCGGAAGAAATGAAGTTAGTTTTGAGTTGGAAGAAATGAAAAAGAAAAAACTCACTCGAATTAATGACGATGGCATTGAGCAGTCCCTTGCCACGGACCACAGAGACCACTTCCTTGGGCAGCTTGGACAGCTCAGTGCGCAGTAGTTGACCCATTTTAAAGGCATTCTCGGCCAGTTTCTCCTCCTGGAGCACCGTCAACGCTGCAATGGCGACACGACAGCCCAACGGATTACCGCCATAGGTGGAGCCGTGCTCGCCGGGCTTGATGCACAGCATGACCTCATCGTTGCAGAGTGCCGCCGAGACGGGATAGATGCCGCCCGAGAGTGCCTTGCCCAGGATGAGTATGTCGGGACGCACCTGCTCATAGTCGACGGCCAGCATACGTCCGGTGCGTGCCAGTCCCGTCTGCACCTCATCCGCTATCCAGAGCACATTGTGCTTGGTGCACAGATCGCGCACCTGCTGCAAATAACCATCGTCGGGCACAACGACGCCAGCCTCGCCCTGAATGGGCTCCACCATGAAGGCGCACACGTTCGGATCCTGCAGCGCCTGCTCGAGCGCACCCACATTATTGTAATCGATCAGCTCGAATCCGGGCATAAATGGACCAAAGCCCTCATAGCTTGTCGGATCATTCGATGCGGAGACGGCAGCCAGTGTGCGTCCCCAGAAATTGTTGCGCGCAAAGATGATCTTGGCCTTGTTCTCCGGTATCTGCTTCTTCACATAGCCCCACTTGCGGGCCAGCTTGCAGGCCGTCTCGCACCCCTCGACGCCGGTGTTCATTGGCAGCACTTTGTCATAGCCAAAGAACTTGGTAATGAATTCCTCATATTCGCCAAGAACGTCCGAGTAAAAAGCGCTAAAGTAAGGTTATTTTATAAGTCAACTATATGCAATAGTAATCATCAAATCTCTATCATTATATTTCTAAGCCGATAACCTTTAAGTAAGCCCCTCGTATTCATTTGTCATTAGTTGAATTTAAATACATTTCCTCTGACTGATTTGATATTTTTTAGCTGGATCTAATTGGTGTTCTTTATGCAGGCTTTGATTGTTATCTTTTTGTTGTTCACTGAGTTATAGAAGTCGTTTAAACATAAAGATTAACAGAATGATCAACCAGGATTATTCATAAATACTACTTTTATACGTATACATTTGACAATAGTTTTTCTGAAATTCACTTATTCAAATTGCATTTAATTTGCTGCTATTATTAATTAATGAATTCTGTGGCTGTGCACATAATATGATTACAATGCTGATGCCATTAAACCATAAAAGCATACATTTTTGTATTTGAGTCAAGAATCTTTCTCATTTCAAATAGTTATAAGTCTGTTAGCCATATACTTTTATTACCTTGCATTCTATATATTATTTGGTCAAGTACAAATAACTATTCACCATTTACACCTGGTAATGAATCAACTTAATTGTTATAGGTTATCAAATAGAATTGATTTAAATTGCTGATTAAATTTTCACATTTTTGATGGCTTTTTTACATGAAAAAACGACTTAGCAACAGTAATATTCCATTAATGGCCATTTATTGCTTTGTGTTTTCGAGTCGACAACAGCTTAGCCGTGCCATCAATGATAACGGCACTTGTTGTTACTGATAGCTGAGCGAAATCTCTTTGTGTTGTTTACGGCTTGTGAATTTTTGCTAGCTGTTCTCACACAGTTCCCAAATAAAGCCAAGGTCAGAAATATATTTACGAATAAAGCTTGTGAAGCTCGAAATGTTTACGCTGAGCAGATAAGCTTTTAAGGGGGGCACGTCTGAAGAAAACAAAAAACAAAAACTTCTGTTTTTACTTACCGTGACGTCAGCGCCAGTTTCTGTGATTGATCTGTTAGCGCTTTGATAATCTTGGGATGGCAATGACCCTGGTTGACCGCGGAATAGGCGCTCAAATAGTCAAAATAGCGTTTACCCTCCACGTCCCACACGTGCACCCCCTCGCCACGCGAGAGCGCCACCGGCAACGGATGATAGTTGTGTGCTCCATATTTGTGTTCACGCTCAAAAACCGCTTGGGAGCGAGCGTTCTCTGTGGAGACAGCCGGCGACTCTTTGGCAAGTGTCTTCTGGGTCAGATTGCCGAGGCGACTGGCAATGCCGCGTGTGCTCAGTTTGGAGAACATATTGTTTATGCTTATTGAATGCAAAAAATAAGTAAGTCTGGAGATACTTTTAGGCACCTTCGCACTCGATCGCTGCCTTTGCTTTACTGAAAGTTCGCTCGCGCTGCGAACACGCTATTTATACTCTTTTCGCTAATCGCGTCACGCGATTCTTGATAAGCTTTTACGAAAGACCCCCAGCTGAAAGAGAGAGCGAGAGAGTGAGAGAGTGGAGAGTGGAGAGGAGACCGCGATAGCCTAAAGGCTCCACTTCGTTTTTATGTATTGCTTTTGCAGCTTAGCTGGACAGCTTTAGCTTATCTGTTCAGTGTTCCGCTATAAAAAGTGTAGATTATATAAATTGGCAAAGCATATTTATGCATAAATGTTGATGTGTGTATAAAAATAGCTTTATGAATGATTTCTTTTGTTGTTGTTGTTGTTGCTGCTGCTGCTGCTGCGTATTATTTATTATTGTGTGATTATTTTGTACAGCAATCAGCGTGTTATGAATTGATGATAAGCTAAATCTCAAAAGTGCATTTGGAAAATTATAAATTTACTTAAACAAAATATGCAAGATTTTGAAGATAACCTGGCAAAAAAACATTTTTTAATATTTTGCTTTAGACCATTAAGTGTATTTGGTCAACAACAATATTTTTCTCATTTCTCTCATTAGTTCTCTTTTTTTAATTCAAAAGAATTCATTAATTTTTGTTAGTATTTCATATATTTTTATTTGATTTTTCATAAATATTTTAGACTTAAAATGTACAACTAATTGGCTTAGTTATGATAACTAATTTCATTTTTTTTTTTTTTAACAATTATAGCACATTCAAGAATTTTGAACACTAAAACAAAGAAAATAATACAAATATATTTTTGTATGTTGAGCTGCAAACACACACACAAAATAAAAAAAAAAAACAGCTGAAAGGCAACGCAAAAATTGCACTAAACATCCACACTGAGGAAATTAAACTGGATTAACTTCGAGAAATTCAAACACGCAATTATACACAGCGAGAAAATAAATAATTAAAACCTAAAATAAATGTGGATAGCGTTTTGGCGAAAAAATGTGTTGCCTGCTTTTGGGCGAGCGCTTGGAACGCGCACTTAAAGATGATTTCTGCTTTTGTTTGTGTTTTCCTTTTTTGTTGTTTTGTTTCATTAGCTACCACAATATTTGAATTAATTAACTGTAATAAATTCACGCTTTTTGATTGCTCGACATTTAGACATTCTCCATTATTCAATCATTGTCGGTGTGGCAACGCTCTGCTGCGGCGACTGAGCGGGGGACAGCGACGTAGCCGAATTCGCCTCCCTCTGTGCCTGGGCCTGGCTCAGCAGCTCCTTGTTGAGCCGATAGCTGCTCATCACATTCGCACAGCTCTGATGGAAATAGAAATTGCGACCGCGCAGAAACGCATCCGTGTTGAGATCCTTTATGCCTGTCTTGAGAGAGAGAAGAACACACAAACGGAGAGCATGGCTTAGAGCACACATTGAGCAAGAAGAGAGTGCAAATTATTTACATGCAAAATAGTGCAGTTATACTTAAAGACAGACAGACACACACAGAAAGATAGAGAGAGAGGAAGAGATAGATAGAGGGAGGGGAGGGGGAGGAGTATAGAGCGTGACAGCGAGAAAATGAGAACTGAAGCAAACTGAGAAAATTACCTTACAAATGAAACATTTGTTTTCATCGTCCGGTTTTAAATCCGAACTAATTCCCACCTTTGTGTCCAATTGCGTTAATCCCGGCACACCCATTGATGATAGCTGCGACAAACTGCTCTCCATGGGCTCAACATATTTGGTTGCTGTTGTTGCACTATTATTATTATTATTGTGGTTATTGCTATGGTTGTTGTTGTTGTTGTGCGAGATATCCATGGGACCCGGCTCGGTGCTGCTGACCTGTGGCTCGGAGCGCGGACGCTCGTCATGTGGCGATATATTCTCCAGGCTTCTATCAAATTAAAAACATGTTTAATTAATTTTCGCTCAGTTTGCTGCAATATTTTTGCCTACCTGCTGCTGGCGACATTCTCGTCCAGGCGTCGCTTAAAGCTGTGCGATTTGCTCATCAGTTTCACCGTCTCATCGTCATCCACAATGACATCCTCATCGCTATCGTTTTGGCACGTTGCCGTTTCCATCATTAGCTCCTTGTTGTTGTTGCTATTACTGTTATTTTCAGAGACGCCCACACCGCACGAATCCGCATTGTAATAATGATGTGTGGTTGATGACAGCTCGCTGACGTTTTTCACTGTATTTAGGTAGCATTTAAAGCAATTAGCTACTGGAAAACAGGAAACTCACCTCAGCTCCCCTCAACTTACCACTGATATGTGCCTGTGTGTGGTTGTTGTTGGGCGTTATTGTTTCGCCTGACCAGCTGACGTTGTTGCTGCTGCTGCTTGCCACGGTGGTCACATTGGTGCTCACATCCTGATCATCGGCATGCCCCTCCTTCTGATTGATAACGCATGCCGTGCGATACAATATTCCATCCAGTTTTCCTGGCTGTGCATTGCTGTTGTGCATGCTTGTCGGCTGCATACTATTGGCTGCCACTGTCATCGCTGTATTGGCGCCGGGTTGCTCCGAACCCGAATCCGGCACATCATCGTTGCAGCTTTCCACGTCCACCGTTTCGATCTCGTCCTGCAACTTGACTTCATCCTGCAAGCACAGTAAGATAATGTTGAATGGTTTAAATATATAACTATAAATATAAATATATGGGCTTATTAATATTTATTGAAGTAATATAAATAACTGATTTATTAATTAATTTAATTCTATACTTTTCTTTAATAAATATTTTGTTACAGTAATATTTTATATTGCAGCGGGCCACTAGTGACGTAGTACTAAGACTGTAAAGTAACATCTGTAACATAACATGTACGCTATCGTTTGATATCGTTTGATATCGTTTGATATCGATATCGATAGGTAGGGATTGAGCACTCAAAAGCTTTTGCGTAAAGTTTAATTAAAATCAAAAATATTTGAAATTTGGAGAAAATGTTTAAGGTATATGTATATATCGAAAATTTCTATTCAAAAATAGTTCGACTTTATAAAAATTGATTGGATTTTTTATAAAAATCTCTATTCAAACAAATCTCATCTTTATAAAAGTTGAATTAATTTCTTTAACCACAATTAAGTTAGTTTCTTGTTTTATTAAATGAAAATTAGCTCTGAATGCTACTTAAATTTAATATTGAAAAAATGTATGAATCAGATACGCACCTCTGGCGGCAATTTGCCTGTTTCCAGCGCATACTTGCGCTTGCAAATGGGGCAGCTGCTACAGTAGAGACTCTCCATCATGTACATCTCACCATATTTGCGCTTGCGCACCTTCAGCCGGAGCCGGTTCTGACGATTGTTGCGAATCCGCTGAAAGGTCTACAAAAAAGGGTGCTTAATATACAAAAGGAGACTTCGTTGGCAACTGCATTGGCTTACCTCCCAACGATTGTGGCTGGTGCGTATGGCATTCTCCTGGGCCGGACAGGGTGGGGCAAACATGTAAGTCGCCTGCAGATTTGCCCGCTCGAAACCGGCACTCAGCTTGTAGAGACGATCCAGTTCGGTGAGGAAGTGCGTATGCCACTCCTCGGCGCTCAGCTTCAGCCCACAGACGGGACACAGATCGGGTATGGCGCCACCGGCAGCAGCTGCCTGCAAACCGCTGACCAGGCTCAGGCCACCCGGCACCGCACGCAATCCGGCCAGACTGGCCAGAGCCGCATGATGGGCGGCATGATGCGACAGTGGATGCGGATGTGCATGTGCCATATGATGATGTGTCGCTGGGCCCGCTCCATGATGGCCATGATGATGATGCGGATGATGATGGGCTGGCGACGATTGATGGGCGGCCAAATGATTGGCCATGGAGACGACAGCGCTGCTCGTCGCCGCTGCGACTGCGGCCGAGCTAATTGCCGCCGCAGCCGAACTGGTGGAGCAGGAAGATGAGGAGCTGCTGGATGCCGTCGAGGAGGAGGCAATCGTATGCGCTTTGCTAACATTATGCAGATCTGAAATTGGACGCATGCCGCATTCATCAATCAAAGTGCCGCAATACAAATTGAAATTCCATACACCCACCCCGCACCAACCGCTGCCCCACTGCCCCCCCACACTGTAACTCGCATTGATTTCAATTTTTGGAATTTCCACACCCAGCATTGCTGGCCCATAAATTTTCTGGCCATTTTCTAATTGCATGCTACACATTTTTAACACGTACTTAGCCCAAATTAATTGGCGCTCGTTATTATTTTCTGGTTTTTATTTTGTATTCTTTTTTTTGTGGCATGTCCTTGCTGAAGCTGCTCAGCTGTCAGACGCACGTACAACACACACACACATAAAAAAGAATGTGCACAACAAACCACAATAAATACAAACTGTTTGCGGCACCAGAGTCAAAAGTTCTGCACGTGACTGTGGCGGCAATTAAAATATTATTACAACAAATACAAACAGAAATGTTGCCGATGTTGCCGAGGTTGTTGCTTTTGTTGCCTGCCATTTGTTTTGGCCTAAAATACGCACATGGTATACGTATAGATGGGCAACATAATATGTTGGCTGGCAACGGTTAACCGCGGATAACAGTAACAGAAACACTCAGCGAACTGGCCAACAACAAAATGGCCAAAAGGTGTGAGTTCAATTTGCTGACATTTCGCATAAATTCGCATATTATTTATTTTCAAATTATTCAACGAGAACAGACAAGCAAAACTTAAATTCATCAAAATGCATTTTTGGCATAGAATTTTATATCAAAGTTTAACTTTAAAGTTTAATTTAATATTAATAGTTAATAGTTAATAGTTAATAGTAATAAAGTTTAATTTATAATAATATAAATTATATTAAATATTTATTTACTTATTACTTGGATATTTAAGTCTTTGTCAAGTCGAAGTTAATGTCAAAGTTTAAGTTATTTTGATGAAATTTTGCACATATTCCTCATTTTACAGATAGTACATACATATGTAATCATCAACCTGATCAGAATACTGTATCATTTGTATATATATGTATATACATATTTATATATAGCATCAAAGCCAGTTGGTTGAAAGATGAGTTATTTTAGGAAAAACCTATTTGTTATATTTGATATGATAATATATGTATGTACACAGATATCATATTTTCAGCGATTGTTATTTTAACCTTACATAAATTTATAATTTACCAGAGAAAAAGAAGAAGAAAAACACGTTTAGACCGGTGCGAATCTGCTGACTGTGAATAGGTTAAAACAAGCACTAATGCTGGATTTGATAAAGATATCTCGGAAATCCAAGGAGTTGCACGCTCAGTTGTTGCTCATCTTTCCACAAATTAACATTCATTCATTGCGATATATTTGTTTTGAAAAGCTGAGAATTTCCATCAGTAATGCTGCAAAATTTACACAAGTTCTTATGGGAATAGAGAACTGCCATATCTCTGCACAAAATCAGTGTTTCTGGTTGCCATTTTAGAATACATAAACCGAATTCCAAAGAGTCACGTGCCAATCGCTGGTTGCCTTCAAAGCCGCCAAAGGGAGAAATTCCAAATATCGCATATAGCATGAAATATGACTTTTATTGTTTGAGAGTGTGTGTGTGTGTGTGTGTGTGTGCCATTAATATTCCAGAAATTAATATGAAAATTCCAAGTGTGCATTGGATATAATACATCATCTGAACAACAATAATAATAATAATAAGTAATGCTCATAATAACAATACCAACAATGCAATCAAAGCGATTTGCAACACTTGCAACATCCTTTGAACGAAGCCAATACATAGAAGAAACAACAACAACAACAACAACAACATGTACAATAAATGAGCAAACATTATGAGTTTTTTGTCGTCGTCGTTGTCGTTCCAAGGGTTGGTTTGGGGTAGCTTTCGCTGCCATATAATTGGCTCAAGTGCCAAGTGAAGAAGAGTTGCAGGTCTGAGTAATTAGCTGCCTCGTGCCGCAAAAAGGATGCGTCCTGCCTGTCCTGCGGTTTTTGACTTTGTAGTCAAGTGGCAGGCCAAAAGAAAAAAATTAAGTACGGCTGCTACATTTCAATAAGCCATTGCTACATTTAAAACACTTAATGTGCACCCTTTTAACCCTTACACACACACACACACAAATATACATATACACACACACACACATACATACACGCACATACATACATATACATACTTGTACAGATACTTATACCAAGTGGCTTTTTGACTTTTGGCGCTTTTTGGCAGACGGCGCGTGCTTTTTACACCCTTGCGGAGGGTATCATAATAATGTCGTAAGGTTTGTAACGTCTAGAAGAAGTCGTCTTCGACTTCATAAAATATATGTATTCCTGATCAGCATAACTAGCCGAGAGAACATTATATATCCGTCTGTCTGTCTGTCTATTTATATGCTATACACTGCTCAGTTTTAATGCTTAGCATGTTCCCCTCATTTTACTACATATGTATAAGAAGGAGCCAGCCAGATCGGATCACTATATCACATAGCTGAAAGATGAGTTCTTGGATGAATAACTGTTTCGTTTAGCAAGATATGAAATCGACGGCAGTTTGACCCCGTTCTGCAAGGGTATATCATCTTCGGCGTTTCTAATTTAGCTGATTTAGTTGGCCCAAAGCAGTCTTGAATTTATCTATAGTTTGCATTTGTTTGTTGATGTTGGCTGCGCTGCAGCTAATTAAAAGCGCATTATTTATTTAAAATAATTTATGGGCTCAGTTTAGTTCAGCCACTGTCATAAGCCAAAAGTTAAACACTCAATGCGAGAGGGATGGAGAGGAGAGGGGAGGGGAGTGTATGTGTGTGTGTGTGCGAGTGTTTGCGGGAAACAGGTTTTCCAGCGTAAGTATACATGTAAATATGAAAGTCAAATAAAAAGTTGATATTATTGAAAGGAAATGGACGTAGTCAGTTAGGGGTGTATTGAATAAATGATAGATGTATAGATGGGGGATATGTGTGTATATCTCTATATATATTATAGAAATATGGATATGTATATGGATATATCCATATATGTATGATGTCTTCAAAGCATCAATGCTTTACGAACTTATACTATTAACTATAAATATTTGTTTATACAGTTTTAGGTAAATTGTTTTTTATGCTTTGAGGCTTTTCTAGAATTAGGGTTGCTTTAGTTGTAGCAGTGGACAATTTTGAGACATTCTTTATATGCAATCCTATAATAGAAAGAGTTTAAGATGAATTTTAATTAAAAAATAAATTTTGTTTGCACTCTTTTTATAAAATTCTCTTTTTATAAAAGTCTATGACAAAGATTTAATTATCAAAAAATAGATTTATATTTTATAATTTAAAAGGTTTTATTTTTGATTAACTAACTTTCTAATCGAGAAGCTTATTTTACTTCAGTTTTGAATAGAGTTTTTCAAAGTTGGTCGGTTACGATTTCAACGTTCTCATTTATTTTTATTCTGAATTTATTTAACTTTTGTATTTGTTCAATTGTTGAATTTTAAATTTGTTTTATTGTACTCAAGTTTGAGCTTGCAACTAGCATAGATATAAAATTTCAATTCATAGGTCTCTCTAAGTATTGAAGAGTCATTGAGCATGCAGATTGCTCATTAGCACACCCTGCCAGCAGCTGCGCCACTGATTCGAAAACTTTTGTTGACACAACCCCCCCACCCCTGAGCTATGTTCGTGCCACCGACACTAACCCTGAGACTCACACTGCTCGTTTTGCATTCATATTTATCATGTTCATATGCTGCCGAGTTCTGGGCATAAGGCATAAGGCGCTTAAGGCCAGCGGCTCTTTGCGACACCAATTAGCAACGCATTTGTAGGCAATTTGTTTAGCCTACATTTGGGCAAATTGGGAACAGCTTTAATGCAATAAGCGGCAGCAACCCTCAGGTAAATATTTGCCCAAAATTGATTTAAATGTCTGCTTGTGAACAGCAAAAAAAAAAAAACTAATAAAATAGAAAAAAGTGAGTGAAGTGCGGCATTTTTCTCATCTGCCAGGCGCCTTTGGCCTGTCAGTCAAAGCTAACCCACTGAAGCGTTAAAATTGTACAGAAAAGTAAAGTTGAAACAAATACGCCAAAGACTTTGATAAAAAAGAGGCAGGCAGCAAACGTATCCCAAAATTGCCGCCCACTTTTTTATTTTTGGTTTATCGCAAACATGCAAATTTGCAAAGTAAACAGTCGAGAGAGAGATATTGAGAGACCCAACTTACGTCTCAAATCCCTGGGATCCTGAGAATTATTGCTGCGCGGACTTTCACCCTTTTCAACGGCATCGTAATCCTGTGATCCCTCCATGGATTCGTGTGATGTGCACGTGGGACTGGCCGAATCCGTGCGAAATGATTCGCTGCCATTGAAGAGATTCTGAAATATTCAATTTCACTTATGACACACTGCCAATCTGCACACGATTAGCGACGCCGTCTCTCCACTGTCACTCACCTGATCCAGAGATATGCCAATATATTTGGGTGGCGAAAACGCCGACGGCAGCGAGAAATTCGACAGCACCGACGGCTTCCCCAGCGGCGAGCGCTCGCTGGCAAAATAGCCGCCAGGTGCTCCAGCGGCAGCAGCAGCGGCAGCTGCTCCATTTGCCGCCAGCATTCCATGGTTGAGGGTCTGGAGCAGATGCGGATGGAAGTTGTGCAGGAATTGGGTGCTATAGTTGCCGACTAGTGACATATTGTGTAGATCTTTGGCGTCAGGTAACTAAAAATACAAAATCATTTTGGGAGTTGAGAATGAGAAGTTTTCCGGCAATAAAGTAAGGGAAAATCATTTAGTTATTATCATTGAATGAATCACAAGAGTCAATTTTTACTGTTATTCATATTCATATTCACATTCACATTCATAATCATATTCAATTTCATATTCATATTCATATTCACATTAACACTCATATTTATATTCATATTCATATTCATATTCCCATTCATATTCATATTCATATTCATATTCACATTAACATTCATATTTATATTCATATTCATATTCATATTCATATTAATATTCATATTCTTATCCATATTCATATTCATATTCATATCCATATTCATATTCATATTCATATTCATATTCATATCCATATTCATATTCATATTCACATTCATATTCGTATTCGCATTCATATTCATATTCATATTCATATTCACATTCATATTCATATTCATATTCATATTCACATTCATATTCGTATTCATATTCATATTCATATTCATATTAATATTCCAAAATGAATAATTATTTATTCTTTTCATTTATTACAATACAAAAATGAAAGAAAAAATGGTAAATTATTTTAAAGACTTTATTTTTGATTAAAACTAACTTTGATTAACTTTAAGCAGAGAATGAATATGAATATGAATGTATGAATGACCTCTGTACATTTAATGTTATGCATCATTTGTTAAAACCATCTCTATGTTTATTTTATAGACTTTAAGATTCGGTTATTATTCGCACCTTGTCAAATTAATGTCTTATATTATTTCAAAACGTTGATTAACGTTTAAAAATAAAAACGCCATATAAAAAAATGAAGGATAATAGAAAAAACATCAGTTTAAAAAGAAAAGTTGTTTTCCAACATTTTGAATAAAAGTTACTGTTACATATTTATAGTTTATATGTATGTATGTAATTTTTAAAATATCTGCAAGATCAAAAAGTTTCTTAAACAACAAGTACATTTTGAGCGTTGTAGAACAGAAGTTAATGAAAACTTAACTCGATAAATCTGATAAATGTTGTAGAAATTTCATGTGATTAAATATTTGAAAAGTATTTGTTATTTAGGGAACTAATTCAGTTAATTATCATATAAGAAAATAGGATGCAAAGAAATTATTGGTCTTCCGGCATCTCAAAACGATCAGCAAAGCATTTGACATCACACATATTAGACATCGTTTTATTTTTGCATAGTTTATTTATGCATTAAGCTTAAAGGGCTTTCCCGTCTGGTGTTTCCCGCAACTTAAAATTACACTCACTTTCCCACACTTTTTCGCATAACTTTCCCAGCGCATTGCAGACAAATTTGTATGTAAATTCCCATTTTTTTTTTTTATTTTGGCAACTTTACTTGTGGGTGAGCAGTTTGGTACTTGTCACACATGTCGCCGCTTATGTTCCTGTCTAGTTGGATATAAGTATCTGTGTAAGTGTGTGTGTGTGTGTGTGTGTGTGTGTTGGTGTTTGAGTTTGTGTCTCAGGCTCAATTTGTTATAAACGGTTTGTCTGTTTATCCTTTGCTGTTTTTATCATGAGTGCCCAACCCCTGGAGAAGCCACCCCCAACACTTCTGGGGTACCCATATCATTTGCAAAGTCCTTTGTATGTTGGTAAATTTTCGCTCGTTATTTTACACCCCATTGGTGGCTCACCCTCACACCCTTACTCACACTCACATTCACACTCCACACTTCTCCAACACCCACAAAGTTGCTCACATGACACAGTTTATGTGCGGCAATATCGTTACTCTCAAATCTCTCAATTTTGCGCCGTTTAACATTTATTTGTCGTAAATTAAACATTTTGCTGCATATTTTAGGGCGTCTAAGCTTGAGATGTGTTCTTGCTACACAGGCGTCCTCTTATCGCGTATATGTAT